>CM064327.1:260514871-261114871 GCA_032595735.1 Pelochelys cantorii | reverse complement strand
AATGCTTTTAAATTTCTAACTGCTGCCTTCACTTCACCACTAAGCCAGGATACGATTTTACCCAAAGGTCTCCCTACTGTCTGGATTGTGGCTTTTCTTGAATTTGCAAATTTCGTTCACACTTTTATGTCTACATTTTTCCTCTCAGTCAATTTCACTTAGAATTTTTACCAGCTTTGAGATATTATCCCTTTTGCAGTCTCTGTCTCTGTCTCTGTTCTTTGTTTGTTTACCTATATTGAATATAATCAAGTCATGATCATTGTCACTTAAGCAACTAATAACTTTCAGCACAGGTTTTAATTTTTTAATTCACCGTTATCTGTCTGAGTGAAATCCAAAACAGAGTTAGTTACCTTGTGGTGGGTATAATCCATTTTCATTAGAAAATTATCTTCTATAATTTTAGAAGTGCTAATGATGTTATCCTACTCCTTTATGGGGCTTCTAGCATCTGTCTCTCAAACTGAAACCCTCCACAACACAGTGTTTATTTCCACACAGTGCAGACAGGTGCTTAAGAAGTAGCTTGCCTTCTTTCTGGTTTGATTAGGTAGTCTGAAACAAACTGACTGTCCACTACCCCTCCTGGGCTCGTTATTTAGTGCATTACACCTGTTGGAATTCTGCAACAGTACTAAGAAGATGGATGGTGACTGGAAGCCTAACATAGTGAAGCCTAGTGGGAAGGGGGTAGGTTTAGGAAATAAAATAGGAAAAGAACAAGTTAAAAATCACTTAGGGAAGGTAGATGTCTGCAAGTCAGCAAGCAGGGCCTGATGGAATGCATTGTAGAATACTCAAGAGGATAGAGGAGGTATGTGAGCCTCTAGCTGTCATCTTTTAAAAATCCTGGAAGACAGGAGAGATTCCAGAAGACTGGAAAACGGCAAATCTAGTGCCCATCTATAAAAAGGGAAATAAGAACAACCCAGGAAACTACAGACCAGTCAGTTTAACTTCTGTGCCAGGGAAGATAATAGGGTAAGTAATTAAGGAATTGACCTGTAAACATCTGGAGGATAATAGGGTGACAGGTAACAGCCAGCATGGATTTATAAAGAGCAAATCATGTCAAACCAATCTGATAACTTTCTCTGATAGGATAATGAGTCTTGTGGATAAGGGAGAAGCAGTGGACGTGGTATACCTAGACTTTAGTAAGGCATTTGATACGGTCTCGCATGATCTTCTTATCAATAAACTAGGCAAATACAACTTAGATGGGGCTACTATAAGGTAGGTGCATAACTGGCTGGATAACTGTACTCAGAGAGTAGTTATTAATGGTTTACAATCCTGCTGGAAAGGCATAACAAGTGGGGTTCCGCAGGGGCCTGTTTTGGGGCTGGTTCTGTTCAATATCTTCATCAACGATGAAGATATTGGAATAGAGAGGATGCTTATTAAGTTTGCAGATGATTCCAAGCTGGGAGGGGTTGCAAGTGTTTTGGAGGACAGGGTCATAATTCAAAATGACCTGGACAAACTAGAGAAAGGGTCTGAGGTATATAGGATGAAGTTGAAGAAAGACAAATGCGAAGTGCTCCACTTAGGAAGGAACAATCCGTCTCACACATACAGAATGGGAAGCGACTGTCTAGGAAGGAGTGCGGCAGAAAGGGATCTCAGGGTTATAGTGGACCACAAGCTGAATATGAGTCAGCAGTGTGATGCTGCTGCAAAAAAAGCAAACATGATCCTGGGATGCATGAACAGGTGTGTTGTGAGCAAGACACGAGAAGTCATTCTTCCGCTCTATTCTGTGCTGGTTAGGCCTCACCTGGAGTATTGTGTTCAGTTCTGGTCATCGCATTTCAAGAAAGATGTGGAGAAATTGGAGAAGGTCCTAAGAAGAGCAACAAGAATAACTGAAGGTCTAAAGAACATGAATTATGATGAATACTGAAAAAGCAGGGCTTGTTTAGTTTGGAAAGGAAAAGACTGAGGCTATGTCTATACTGCACCTCTCTTGTGCAAAAGCCTATGCAAATGAAGTGTGGATTAGCATATTACCACACTTCATTTGCATAATTAATTAGGGGCCGTTTTTGTACAAGAGGCTGAAAAAATGAGGAAGAACAGCTCTTGTGCAAGAGGGGGTTTTTGAGCAAAAAGGAGCAGTCTACAGAGCTCCTTTTTGCGCAAAAACTTCTTGTGCAAAACCGGCTGCTAAGTAATTATGCAAGAGAGGTGCAGTGTAGATATAGCCTAAGAGGGGACATGACAGCAGTTTTCAAGTATCTGAAAGGGTGCTACAAGGAGGAGGGAGAAAATAGTTCCCTTTGATAATGGGACAAGAAGCAATGGGCTTAAATTGCAGCAAGGGAGCTTGAGGTTAGACATTAGGAAAAACTTCCTACCTGTCAGGGTAGTCAAATACTGGTATAAATTGCCTAGGGAGATTGTGGAATCTCCATCTCTGGAGATATTTAAGATCAGGTTGGACAGACACCTGTCAGGGTTGGTCTAGACCAGTGGTCTCCAACCTTTTTACGTCCAAGATCACTTTTTAAATGTCAGAACAAGCCAGAATCTACTGTCCCATCCTTCCCCCAAATGCCCACCCCCTCCCTGAAGCCCCATCCACTGTTCTCCTCCTCTCCATCGCTTGCTATCTCCAGCCCTTATACACTCTCAGGGTACAGCTACACTTCTGCTTATTATTTCAATTCTGTCTAGACTGGGCCAAACGTCAGAAAAAACCCTTCTTTCGGAAGCCCCCTTATTACTCGTGGAACGAGGAATACAGGGGTTACTAAAAGAGCATGTTTGCTCTTCTGCTAAAAAAAGTGGAAGAACAAATGCGTCCCTCGACACAGAAGAGTTTATCTGGGATATCTCTGGAATCCCCGAAAAACTCCTGCAGTCTAGCCGTACCCTCACTGGATTGAGACAGGATGTGTAGGCTCTGGGGTGGGAATGAGGGATTTGGGTGTGGGAAGGGGTGAGAGGTGCAAGGTCTGGGAGGGAATTTGGATGCAGGAGGAGGTGGAGAAGGGGACACTGGCTTGGGGAGCGGGCTCCAGGCTGGGGAGTGTTGGGGTTGGGGTACTGAGCAAGCCACATTCTTGTGGATGTTAGGGTACAGGAGTTTGGAGTGGAGTATGTGAGGGGCTCAGGGCAGGGAGGTTGGGAGTAAGATGGGCAGTGTGTGGATGGTGCAGGAGTGTTGTGGCAGAAGACTGAGGATGTGGGGGTGCAGGAGTTTGGGGGTGTGAGAGGGTCAGGACAGGACAGGGGGTTCCGGTGTATGATAGGCTCAGATCTAAGGTCGGGGGGGGGCGGGGAGGGAGGAAAGGATACAGGAGTGTTATGATGCTGTGGCCAGATGAGGGCTTGGCCCCAACTGGGGGCTTGTTGGCCAGGCTTCATTTTTAAATAAAATACTGTGTCAAACACAAAAAGTTTCTGCATTGTCTTTTTTTATGAGAGGGGCAGGAAACCTGTTTTGAGTCAGGGGTCACTGACCCACAGAAAAGTCAGTTGGGGCCACACAAGTGGCATGCAAAAAAATAACTCCTCTAACCCCCCGCCCCCCAACCTCACTAATGTGGTCCCAGTTGTGTTCGTGGGAGCAGGGGACATGGTATTGGGGAAGGGTGCTAGTGGGTGCTGGGGCAGGGGACAGGGTGCCAGTGGGGGGCAGGGGACAGGATGCCAGTGCGGACAAGGGTCAGGGGTGCCAGTAGGGACAGGATGCCAGTGGGTTATGCTACATAGGACAGGGAGTCCCCAGCATGCACCTCCTCTGGGAACTCCTCCGCCCCCAAGGAGGGAAGTCCAGTCGCATGCCTCTTAACAGGACTTCTAACCCCCTGTCCACGCGGAGGAGGGAAGCCACCAACTATAAATCTCACCTGACTATTCTATTTGTGATCACACAGAATAAATACAAGCCTGTTGTGATTACTGGCACCTAGTTAGTGTCACATTTCAGATCTGTGACCCAGTCCTCTTTCCCTGTCAAGCTGAGGTCTAATGCAGTATCCCCCCTTGGACAGAGCCCTCGTTATCATTGGTATGTTTTCTGCATGGGGAAATCAGGCACAATTTTAGTGCCTCCCAGGTCTTCACGAGATTCTTTTGTGTGTTTGTTGTAACCCCATCCCCTGCTGTTCATCGGTCTGTGTCTTTGCTCTGTGTGCCCTTTTGGGCCGGGATTGTGTCTTCTCTGGGCTTGAACACTGCTCTGGTGATGGGTCCCCATTTTCATCAGAAGGAAGCCTGAATTGCACAGGCAGTGCCTTGGTGCAGAGCAGCAGTAACCAAACAACTCACCCCCAACGTTCCCTGTGGGCAAACACACAATAGCAGCAACAGCTGCAAAGGGAATCAGCACCAGGAATTGCATTTTGCACACGTCCCACACTCAGGGCTGAAGCTGGGATTGTACCAGGGAACGCTGAGGCTGGCTGAGTTTTTCAGAGGTTACTTGCACAAAGCCACTTCCTGTACAAACAGACTTCTCTCCTCAGTGCGAGGCATTTCTCAGTCGGGGCGGCAGCTCGTCCCGCTGCATTCACTGAGAAACTTGGATTGCGGCTGGTTCATTTGCAGACCAGTTGTCTCAGCTGTTAATATACAGCGGCTGTGGGAAAGAAGAAACCAGATGGCTGCAGACATGTTGGTGTAACACCACCGGCTGGGAGGGCTGGGCAGAGGCTGGAAACATCTGCTGCATCTAAAGAGACATCACAGGTATGGGCGCCAAACTGAGCTGATATTGGAAAAGTGTGAGTGGCTATATGTGTGTGAATGTCTGTTTGTGTGTGTGTGTCTGTCTATGTCTGTGTCTTTGTGTGTGTGTCTCTGCATGTATGTGTCTGTGTGTGCATGTGCGTGTCTGGGTGTGTGTGTGTGTGTGAGAGGGAGAGTGAGGGCTGGGGAGAGGGCTGGCAAGGGTGGGGGTATTTTAAAGTGGCTACAAAGCTTGCCAAGTGAAAATGCTGGTGAGTGCGCAGGAGGAAAAGCAGGGGACAAGCTGCAGTCTCTGATATTTGGGTGCCTAAAGTCACCCGGGGGTGGGAGCATGGGGTGGGGGAGGGAACACAGTGATGATGAGAACACTTGTAGTTTACAGAGACTCTCACTTGCTCCCAACTGCTGCAAACCCCAAGGCACCGGGTGGAATTCTGGGCCCCCTGGAGGCTGCTCTCCCCAGGAGCAAGTCTGGCCCTGCCCAAGCCCTGCCCTGGGCCAAGTGAGAAGAGTACCCAGAGTTTTATAAAGCTGCGGTTCCCACCCCCAGCCAGTCCCTAGCTCAGCTGGGTGCAGTGTCCCAGGGTCCCCAACCCTTCCCTGCAGCGCTCAGGCCCACGGGAACCAGCCGCGTCTGACTCGCTGGAGCACCTGGCGGCGCACGGCAAATCCTCGGGCCAGGTGGAGAAAGCACAACGGAAACGTGAGATTGTCGCTGACTCCACCAGGTCCCGGCAGCGCAGACTTTCCTCAGCTCCTGCAGAGCCAGCCAGACCCACCGCGGGGTTGGCACCCGTGTCTGAGAGAAACACTCCCACATTTGGAAGCAGTTTCACTAACTGCAGGGGGCCTCAGGCACCAGCCTGCTTAGGAGCTTTTGCAAATCCCACTCGGCACCTGTCTGCTCTTAGGCCCCGAAATACCCTGACAAATCTGGGCCTTGCTGCCTCCGTCGTGCCTGTGCCAGGAGCTTCCAGAGGGAAAGGAAGCTTGAAACACACCAAGAATCCTACAGTGTCCATTTGGACTTGCATGTTTGCTGCCAATCACCTAGTTCATAGAACCATAGAGCTGGAAGAGACCTCAGGAATCATCAAGTCCAGCCCCCTGCTCTAGGCAGGGCCAATCCCACCTAAATCAACCCAGCCAGGGCTTGGTCAAGCTTAGACTTAAAAACCTCTAGGGATGGAGATTCCACCCCCTCCCTAGGGAACCCAGCCCAGTGCTTCCCCACCCTCCTAGGGAAATTGTTTTTCCTAATAGCCAACCTAGACCTCCCCCACTGCAACTTGAGACCATTGCTCCTTGTTCTGCCCCCACTGAGAACAGCCTCTCTCCAGCCTCTTTGGAACCCCCGTCAGGAAGTTGAAGGCTGCTATCAAATCCCCCCCCTCACTCTTCGCTTCTGCAGACTAAACAGACCCAACTCCCTCAGCCTCTCCTCGTAGGTCATACGCTCCAGCCCCCTAATCATTTTGGTTGCCCTCTGCTGGACCCTCTCCAAAGTGTCCACATCCTTTTTGTAGTGGGGGGGCCCAGAACTGGACGCAACACTCCAGATGTGGCCTCACCAGAGCCGATAAAGGGGAATAATCACTTCTCTAGATCTGCTGGCAACGCTCCTCTGCTGGGATTCGGTACCTCCCGTGAAATTCTTTACCCCTTGTCTTCCTCCCATTGCCATTTCACTGGAGCTGGGTGGAGGCAGCTGCTTGGCTGGGGGATCCTGGCTGTGGGACACACAGAGACAGGGTGTCGCTCTGCACCTGGGGCTTTGGCACCACATTCCTGAGGGCTGGATTAGGATGCAGCTTTCTCATCAGTGTCTCCCACTGGCTCCTGGCTTGTGCCTGTCCCTCCCCAGGCAGTGGGCAGGGAGCCCAGGCACCTAGCCAGGGAATTGCAAGAGGCCTGCGTGTGAGGCATTACAACCCTTGGCCCCTTAGTGCATTGAGACCTTTGGCCCGGGTCCTACAGCTCAGTCCACTAGCCCAGGCTCTGCTGGGTCAGTGAGACTTAGCTCCCTGTCAGTGGGGCTCCAGAAATCTCCCATCTTGCTTTACATGCACCCCGGCAAAGCCCCGGACACAGCCAATGGGCTCCCCCATCCCCGCCCAGTCTCCCCATGCTCACAGCTCCAGTTGCAGGAACAAGGATGTCGCTCCTAAGAGCTTGTGGCAGGGACCGGGGGGACAGTTCCAAAGGGCCAGTGTTTGCGAGGGGCCTAACTCCCCTGGGCATGTGCTGCAGTGTCTGCCTCTGACCATCTCCCGCAGTGTCCTCTCCTTGGGTCGTGTGTCACGCACACCCACGGCACCCTCTGCACCAAACCACAATTGACAGGCAAAGCACAGGGACCAAGGGACACCGACCGGCTGGGATCTGGCTGTTGTGCAGTGACCACGTGTGCTGATTTTTCAGGAGAAGCTGAGTCCAATCCCCGTTTCAGAGACGGAATGGCTGACTATCAATCACTGGGAACAACTGCCCGGGTAAGTACCAGCCCTGGACACTTCCCGAGAGCTTCTCAGGCCTGGTCCCTGTGGATCAGAACCACTTGGACAGAGACCTGAGACTTCTGAGCTCATGGGAACAGGCCCTTCTGCGACGGACACTGGTTAGTGTGTTTAGTTAGGGGCTAGCACAGAGGCCTGCCACAGTCAGAGGTACTACAGCCCCCGCTGCTCATCCCTGGCCCCAGAACTGCCAGTCCCACCCCTGTGCTCATTGGGGATAGACTGCTATGGAGAACAACAGGCCCCAGATCTTCTCAGCTGGCAGCAAGTGGACACAAAGTAGAACATGAAGAAATAGAGGGAGGAGGCCTAGGATGGCAAAGTCAGATGCATGCCCAGAACCTGCCACAGGTTAGTTACGCATTGTGTGAAAAAGCACATCCTCTTATTCAACTTGCTGCCTATTCAGGCCACCAGATGAGTGTGCTCTTCCAGAACTCAATGAATAAAGAGGGTAGGGAAGATCAGGAGTTTTAAAAGACATTTATACTGATTTATTTTGAAAATTCATAACAAAGTCATTCAGCTCTGTAGCTGGTCAAAAACAGGGCATGTCATGGGAAAAGTGTTTTCAAAATTTGTTCTGCTTTGTTTCAAACCAGCTCTAGTTCTATGGAGCTTTGCAGAAGCTGAGATAAAAGTTTGGGAAGAGTTTGAAAATTGTTAAATTTTACAGCGCGACCCCACACAGCCGCAGTAAGATACATCCAATTACTACACTGAGGTATGTTCTGCCAGCTGAGTTTTTGAGCGTAGAAGAAAAGGCCAAACACCCTCTGGGGGGTGCAGCTGTGTTAGTCTGTAACTTTCAGAACCGGGTAGTCCTGTAGCACCGCAGACACTGACAGAACCAGCTATACAGTATCATGAGCTTCCCTGGGCAAAACCCGTGCGAGAGTGTACGCGGGTCACATGTGTGCAGGGTGCCAGGCTGGGAGGGGCTGCAAGTGCTTTGGAGAATGGGGTGAATATTCAAAAGGGGCTGGACAAGCAGGGGAGATGGTGTGAGGCGAAGAGGCTGAAGTTCAATATGGGTGCATGCAAAGTGCGGCTCTCAGGGGGGAGCCAGCTGTGTGTGTCCACAATGGAACAAGGCTGCCGGGGCCGGAGAGCTCCAGGAAGGGATTGGTTATCCTGGGGGAGGAGGGGGCAACTGCCCTGGGACCCAGCAACTTTAAAGGGCCTGGATCTCCCGGCCACTGCGACTGCAGCAGGGGTGGCGACCAACTGGAGACCTGGGCCCCTTAGAAGCACTGCCGGATCGCCAGGCAGTGCACTCCAGAGCCCCGTCTTGGGCCACTGAGTGCTGGTCGTGGGGAGGGTAGAGCCGCCCCAACTGCATCCCCAGCCCTGCCCCATTTGCCTGAGGCCGTGCCCCACCGCACACTACCCACGGGCCAGGCCACCCTCCAGGCTCCCCGGTCCAGTGTCCAGCACCGCTGGAAAAGGAGACCCTTGGCCCGAGATGGGTGAGAAGGGCTGTACGAAGGAGAAGGGAATGAATACCTCCCCTGTAATCCACGCGGATAAGGCCTCAGCTGGGAAACCATCTCCATTCCGGGTGCCACATTTCAGGAAAGATGTTGACAAATTGGAGAAAGAGAAGAGCAACAAGAGTGATGAAAGGGCTGGAAGACGTGAGCTAGGAGGGAAGGCTGAAGGAATTAGGTGTGTTTAGTTTTCAAAAGAGAAGACTGAGAAGGGACAGGGGAGCAGCTTTCAACCACCTACAAATTTAATAAAAGGGGGATGGTTAAAAATTATTCTTGTTAGCCTCTGAAGCTAGGCCAAGGAGCCATGGGCTCAAATAGCAGCCAGGGACATTTAGGTTGGACATTTGGAAAAAGTTCCTGCCAAGGGTAGGTACTCGCAGGAGCAAATTGCCTAGGGCATTGGTGGAGCCTCTGTCCTTGGAGTTTCTCAAGAACAGATTTGATTAACACGCCTTAGGAATGGGCTAGTTCCTGGGCAGTTCTGCCTGGACTGCATGAGATTGGACTAAGAGTCTCTCAGGGCATGTTTACACAGCAGCATTGTTCTGAAATAACAGAGTACGCGTCCACGCTACAATGTCGAGCTGGAGGAGTTCTTACTCCATCTCCTGTAACCCTCATTTCACAAGGAGTAAGGGAGGTCGGAGGAAGAGTGTTCTTCCTTCCACTTCCTGCCTTGTGTAGACAGAGCCAAAAGCCAAATTAAGCTTTTTTGACATAGCTGAAGATGGGCAGCTTAAGTTGATTTGTACCCGGCGGTGTAGACATTCTTCAGCTCTACACGTCTGTCACTCCATGGAAGACAGGCTGGGAGAGTCCCATGATTTCCATGTAGGTCACCAGTCCTGTTCCATCCTTTGCATTGTCTGTTTGCAGCCTGAGGTCACAAAAACAAGGAAGCTGGGGGAGTCTAACATCACACTGGGCAGCAGGTCCCGAAGTTGCTCCAGAAGCTGACAGGGATTCCATCTAGAGCTGTGTACAGAGCCACCCGGGGGGGGGGGGAGTGGGGCAATTTGCCCCGGGCCCCACAGGGGCCCCCACGAGAATGTCTGAAGTCTGAGGTCTGAGACTTTTTTTATGGAAGGGGCCCCCAAAATTACTTTGCCTCAGGTCCCCTGAATCCTCTGGGCGGCACTGGCTGTGTAAGGAGGTTAGGTGACATTTCTTGGGCAAATCTTTTGTTGTTATTGTTGTTGCTGTAAAATACAGATTGGGTGGATGGAAACAATTTGCAACTTTGGGTGGATTTAGGTAACTTGATGGGTCTGAAGAAGAAGAGATTGTCTCCTCATGAATGTTGTAACTTCATTTTGGCATTTCCAAGTGAAATAGTTTGACTTTTTGTGATGGGGGAAGTCACAGACGACCCTTTGGGGGGCCTTCCAGGGTGCTGACATGGCCACTGCCACTCACCTTGCCACTCTCTGGGGCTTCTCACAGCTCGTTCCTGCTGGGCCAGCTCCCTGGTCTCCCCCAGCCAAGGCCCTGGGCTGAGATCACTGTCCCCCTGAGAAGCAGTATGGACACCGAAACTCTTCAGGTCCAAGGAGAGTGCAGTTTAGGACCCAGTTCCCTGGGATACCCCTCCCCAAATGGGATCAAAACTCCCAATGAACTATTTGGGTAAGCCCCCGTTAGCAATGAAAGGGGGAATGTGCGCACAGATTCCCCTCCCCTCCCCGTAATATACTCTTGCCTTGCTAGAAAATGAAAGTGATTTTATAAGGTACAAGCAGTAGGGTGTAAGTGGTAAGAAGTGAGAAGAGGCAGAGCAAAGTAGAACACACACTCAAAATAACAGAAAACACTGAGCTAACTCTGCCACTAAAACTTCAGTACCAACTTATTACAAACTCACCCTAAAACTGTTTCCTGTCCAGCGAAGCCTTCCAAACCAGGGCTGTTCCTCACCCTGGGGTCTTTGGTTCCTCCCTTGGGTGAGTCCAGCCAGCCAAAGACAAAGAAGCTCCTAAGCCTCCCGCTGTTTTAAAGATTCCCCTTTTCACGTGGGAAGCAACCTGACCAGGATCTACCAGTTAGGTGGGTCATGTGATTCCCTAAGACCAACCACTGCTCAGACTTAAGGACAAAGGCTATTTGCATGTGATTGTCCAGACACTGAGGTGTCCTAGCATTGGCAACACTCTTGATGACTTTCCTTTATATCCCATAAAAGTTATAAACCATTCCCTACTTCATATGTCTAATTGTACCCACAAGAATGATACACACGTCACAATGAGATAAACAGACCCAGTGGATTAAGACATGAAGATTGGTAGGTTACATGAGGCAATTTCTCCCAAGCATCTTTGAGTTATTTGTGTCCATAAGTCCATTTCACAAAGTATGCGGGGGGGGGCGGGGGGTGGAGTGTTGAAACATCACACTTTTAATTTCAGAAATATCTTTTGTTTTGGAATTTACCTCAGTATTATTATGTAAAAAAATACCTCAAAATGAAACAAACTATTTTTGTTCAGGTTGAATGAAATATTATGTCCAACTAAAACAAAGTTCATCAAGTTCATTAGTTTGCTGGAAAAATGTTAGATTTGGTTTGACCCAAAATAGAGATTTTGTAATCTAATCTATCTATCTATCTAGGCTACCAAACTGAAAAATCAGGCATTTCAACAGCTCTAAGTTATCGGTACACTTGTGGGACTCCAGGGTTTCTTTTTCTCTTTGTCTCATGACTTCTACGGATGCAATCAGAGTATCTCTTTCCATTACTGCACAGGTGAGGGCAGAGGTGGGAACAGAAATGTGGATGGGGGAGGAGATGAGTCAGGAGGCAGATTTGATGTTTTGGGAGGATAGGAAATGAAGGTATGTCTACACTTCCACTCTATTTCGAAATAAAATGCACTGTGTAGATGCATTATTTTGAGACAAAACCCTTCTTTCGAAATAACTGTTAAACCTCATTTTATGAGGAATAAGGGTTATTTCGAGAGAAGGGTTTTCTCTCGAAATAACGCATCTACACAGTGCGTTTTATTTCGAAATAGTGCCATAACGTGATTATGCAAATGAAGCACGGGATATTTAAATCCTGGCTTCATTTGCAATTTCAAATGTCTTCATTTGCATCCCTATTTCGAAATAGGGTGCAAGTGTAGACATACCCTGAGGGAAGAGGTGGGAACAGAAATGGGGACAGAGGAGGAGATGAGGCAGGAGGCATTTGGTGACCCCTAAATCTTATGTTATGGGAACAGGTAAATACCTTTTCCTTATTCACTTTCTCCACACCACTCATGATTTTATAGACCTCTATCATGCCCCACCCCCCTTAGTCTCCTCTTTTCTAAGCTGAAAAGTCCCAGTCTTTATAATCTCTCTTCATATGGTACCCGTTCCAAACCCCTCAGCAGTTTTTGTTGCCCTTTTCTGAACCTTTTCCAATGCCAAGAGATCTTTCTTGAGATGAGGTGAAGAAAGAAACGTTGGCAAACTTGGTCTATTGGATAGATGGCGTGATCGTTCTCTCCATGTCACAAAACACTTTTCTCTTTTTAAAAGGACACTGGTAGCTGCTAAAAAACAACAACAAATGATAATCCAGTAGCACCTTAGAGACTAACAAAACATGTGGATGGGATCATGAGCTTTTATGGGCACAGCCCACTTCTTCAGATGACCGGAGTATAATAATTCCAGATCAAAGAATAAATAAGGGAAGGAGGAAGGAGGAAGAAGAGATCCTCTGTCTGGTACAGACAAGAACCCAACTGACTATCAGGAAGACAAAGCTAACGGCAATTCGAATGTGGTTACATAGGCCAGGGCTGGGTACAACTTGATGTTTCCAATTCATCTAGATGAGGGGCTCCCAAACTTTTTGACACCGGGGACCAGTAAATCCATTCATGAGCTTTTGGAGAACTGGTAACATTTATTTGCATATTTGCATATTCATTAAGCAAATGATGAATATGCAAATAAATTGTTTCTGGTCCTCCCAAAGCCCCCAGTGCCAACTTTAGCCCACAGAAAAGTCAGTCGGGGCCACACGAGTGAGATACAAAAACACAACTCCAAACCCCTCAAATCTCACTAATGTGGCCCCAACTGTCCTTGTGGGTGCTGGGACAGAGTTCTGGGGAAGGGCGCCAATGAGTGCTGGGGCAGGGGACAGGGTGCTTGTGGGTGCTGGGGCAAGGGACAGGGTGCTCACGGGTGCTGGGGCAGGGTAATTGTAGGGGTCGGGGTGGGAGGGGACAGGGACTGATACCTGGGGATCCTGTAACTCCCAAGGACCAGGAAGTGTGAGGGCTGCTCCCCTGTCCCCCAGACAGCGGCACGGTACCTGACAAACTGGTCCATCACACGCCTGATGCCTTCCTGCACTGGGGGGAGGGGGAGTCCTAGACCGCACCAGCCCCAACCACTGGGGCAGTGTGCGCCTTGCTCCTCCACTCTCCATGGCAGCACGCGCCACCCGAGCAGTTGAAGCCGGCATGCTGGGGACTTTATTCCCCTGCTGCCTTCCTGCTCTGGGGAAGGGGAGAGGGAGAGTCCTGGACCGCACCTGCCCCAACCACTCGGGCAGCGCGCACCTTGCTCCTCCACTCCCCACAGCAGCACATGCCGCCCGAGCAGCTGGAGCCGGCGCAGTCCCGGATCGCCACCCACTCCCCTGCGTGCAGGAAGGCAGCAGGGGAACAAAGTTCCTAGTGCGCGATGGACCATTTTATCGACTGGTGCCGGGCATTCTGCGTTGGTGCGCACAGTGCCCGGCCTTCTCCCTGGGTCCTAGTGCCTGCTGGATCTAGCCCAGCTGCCCAGGAGCATGCCTGGCAGAGATGCCGTGGTGGCGCGCTCTCTGCCAAGAATTTTTCTGAGGACCGGCAATTTTTTTTAAGGACCGGTACTGGTCCACGGACCACACCTTGGGAAATGCTGATCTAGATGTTAAGAAATAACCCACCCAAAAAACAACAACCCCCCCCAACCCTCCTCACTGGACTCTCCCCTAGATCAGGGATGGGCAATAATTGTCGGGGGGGGGCACTTTCCATGGGGGGTGCGGGGTCTGGACAGAGGTGGGTACAAAAGGGAGCTTGCGGGGGGGATTGGGCTGCAGGTAAGACTGAAAGGGTTGGTGGGCCGGATCTGGGCTGGATCTTGCCCACCATTGGCCTAGACTTTATCAAACAGCAAATCCTTGTGGGCAAGGGGCTGACAGATTTGCTGGGCACCTAGGCATGGTGGGGGAAGGGAAGCTCTTGGGCTGGAAGGGGAAGGGCCTTGGGTGGAGGGGGGGGACACTGGGGCAGCCAGCTCTTAGCGCCTCCCGGAGTGTGCCACACACACACACCGCACTCCACCAGCCCTTAGCACCACCTGGAATGCATCACACACAGACACAGACACACATACCCCCTCCACCAGCCCTTAGCCCCACCTGGGAAGCACCAAGCTGCGCTCTGGCAGCAATTTACAGGCTCAGGGCTCTGGCTGCCCCCTCTGCCGCAGCAGCAGTAGTGAGAGTTGGGAGCCGCAGGCCCTTTCGAATTGGTGGTGCCTGCCCCCTTTGCCCGCTTTGTGACCTTCCTGTGGGCACCGTGGTGGGATGGGCCTGTGTTAGCCGATGATCAGGGCAGTGTGTGTGTGTGTGTGTTATACACCTGAGTCTTCAACTGCTGAGACACAAGGTCCTGTCGCAGCGGGTGGCCTTAGGGGAGGCCGACGGGCGCCCCGAGGAGTTTAATGTCCGTGTCTTAGTCCGCTAGGATCAGGATCCCTTCGCGGTGGGCAGCCTAGGGAAGACTGAGAGATGCCCCTACGGATCTGTCCTCTGGAAGCGACACGATCCAAATGCCCCAGCTCCTCCTATACCTGTCCCTTATGACTGGCTGGAGTTCTTTTAAATTGTGCTTGGTTCTGTTACAGCAACTGAAGGAGTCAGGTTAAAGCTTAACCAGTTACAGGTTTATTAAAGAAGCTTATAAATCATACGGTTACAATGGCTATCGCTCTATTTCTTAACTGCTAGCAAATATAGATCTTAAAAATGGTTACAAAGAAAATAAAGATAGAAAATGGAAATAATGGTACCAAGTGACAGCTTAATCTTTAAAGAGCTCTAAGTCTATGTGTACACTTAAGAAAAAGGACCACATCCAGGTACAATTTTTACCCCCTTCTGTGCCTCTCGACTCCAGCGTATCAGGCCAGTGCTGGTCCCTCAATTCCTAGGAAAGACGAATACGAGGTGGGCGTCCCCGTGGAACCTCGGGAGGCCAATCACCTAACCCGACCAGCAGATAGATGGTAGATAGACGCTCAGAGTAAGTGTGCTGCTGGACCCATCTTTATACCCATAGGGGCCCGTATCCTCTTTCTTATCTAAGATGCCAAATTGCGTTGGTCTGTCTTTGTGAGCCAGTTCTTACAAGGGAGTTTCAACTTAATTTACATTTGCAAGAGAGATAACTAAATTGTGAGTACTGGGCATTCTTTACTGGGCGGGAGATTCCTTCCCCCGGATGAGTGTGTGTTTGTATCAATATGGGTTTCAGTCAAGGGCACTCCTCTGCAGCCTCTTGGTCAGCAATTAGCACAATCACCCTCATATCTCTGCTTACAGTTGTTCAGGGTCACTGTGCACTGGCATATCTGGGCCTCCTGTCAAGGCTTCAAAAGACTATGCTGGTTTTACTGCTCTGTGTGCCCTGCATGCTTCCAGACAAGCAAAGATGGATGTTATAGAGTGGGGGGGGGGGGAGTTCATGTCTGGCTACAGCCTGCAGAAGGCGTCTGTGGATGGGGCCAGCGTGTCGGTTCCCAGCTCCCTGGGAGAGAGGGCTGGGAAAAGGCACCTAGGAGGGAAGAGCACTGGTGGCCGAGGCTGCAGGGCACAAGAGGAAGGGGCGAGTTTCAAGGGGCCTTGGGGATGAAGCCCAGGCCCTGTGACCAGGATGCGTTTGAAGGGAGGGGCACCCCCGGGATTTCAGAGACGGGCAAAGAGGAGCCTGCAGCAGCATTTCGAGTGGCCTGGCCGAGGGCTGTCGAGAGGCAGTAACTGCACAGCCAGGTGCATGTTTCCCCCGTCATTTCCCCCGGGGCTGTCACTCCAGCAAGCAGAGCTTGGGGCAAAGTGACGTCAAAGGCGGCACCTTCTCGCCAGGCCCCTTTCTCACTGGGACCTGCCCAATTAACCTGCCTCTCCATAGAGCCAAGTGGTGTCTTAACCAATGGCCTAGCTCCAACATTGGCACAATGTCTGAGGGAGGGAGAGATGAGGAAAGGGAGAGGGAAGGAGGGAGTGAGAGAGGTATTTCTCTACCTGCTGAGTTCCTTGGGCAATGCATGTCTTTAAATAACACGTTTTACTGCACCTCTTTCAGAGCGAGATGGCTGGGCAGACCCCGAGAGGAGACACTGGTAAGAGGGACACCAGGGGCCCTATTCCGGCCTCACTCCTAGATTTTGCTCAGCCCTGGCATAGACGAGTGACGCCCACGAGCTCTCGGAGACCGAGGCAGGTTCCAAGGGCACCGCTGGTCACCCAGCACCGTGGAGAGGCTCCAGCATGGCGGCCGTTCCAGGGGCTGGCAGTGACATGTCCTGTGTAACTTTGCTTCTGCAGGGACAACCCCCACAGGGAAAACCTTTCCCAGGGTCCGTCATTCCGTCCGTGCGCCGGGCTGCTGCAGGAGCTGCACCTGTACCAGCCCCTGCAGCTTTTGAGAAAGGGGATGAGAGGGGAGGCAGGACAGGGCCTTGTTCCAGTCCAGGGAGAGTCCGTGAGCCACGCACTCCCCATCCCCCATCCCCGGCTCCCTCGGGCATTTCCACCGAGCTGGGCGAACTCCAGCCCTGCACCGTGCAAACAAACGTGTGTGAGGCGGGCTGGCCCGATTGCCCCGCTCCGCAGTGTGAGGGGAGAGCACAAGGCAATTTGTAGCCAAGACGACCTGGCTCCCTGGGTGCAGCACACACAAGTGGGCTGTGCAGGGAGACTTTGGTGTGGACACAGCAGGGATTTGGCAGGGAGCCCGGCAAGGCTGCACCCTGCCATGGGGGCTGAAAGAGGAGGGCCGAGGGGTGGGTGTGCGACACTCGGAAAACCTCGTGTGAGGAGCGTTGGCGCAGAGGAAGGGCTGGCACAGTGGAGGGGCTGGCGGGGGAGGAGGCGCAATGAGGGGGCAGCGTGCTGCAGACATTTCTCGAAGGTAGCGAGAAGGAGCGTAAATGCCCTGGTGAAATGCTCAGAGGTCTGAGAGGCCCGAGCTCCAGCTGCAGGAGGACGTGGCCTGAGCAGAACAAGGGTTTCTTTGGACGCGCCTCATGTTCACGTCTGACTCTTGGATCCAGGGCAAAGAGCATCAGCTCCGGGCCTGGGGCCTGTCTGTGTCCCACCAGAGACAGGTGCTGTGGCTGGACAGTGAGGAGCGCGGTGTAAGAACCGGCCCTGTTGGCCAGGGGCCAAGGGCTGACTAGAGAGAGAGAAGTTGCAGGCTCAGCCCAACAGGGAAGGGAGACACATTCAGGGGCCGTGTTGTGAATGGACAGAGGCCCCGGGGTGTGTTGGGGAGGCCAGAGAGGAGAACGCTGCAGTTACCCAGGCAGAACACATGGGCTCTGGGACAGAACTTGGAGGTCGGGCTGGAGAGGGCAGGAAGCTCCTGGAGGGGCTGAGGAGGAAGAACAAGGTGGATTTGGATGTGGCCGACATGCGCAGGGTGAAGGTGAGAGAGGGCTCAACAACTGCCCCCAGATTGCAGGGCTGAGGGGTGGCGGGAATGGGGGTGTTGAGAAAAGTGTCAGAAGAAGAAGGAAGAGGAGAAGGGGCTCAGGTCTGGTCACATTCTGCTGAGATTGACAGGACCTCCACGGGGACAGAGAAGCAGAGATGTAGGATGAGTTGGACATCAATTACTCCCAGCCTGTCAGCCCCAAACTACTATTTGAATTCCAGTTTATTAAAACGTACATAATGAGACATAACTCCTGCTCATGTACTGTTAACTGTGCGATGGTTCTCTGACTATCCAACCTGTCGCCAGGAGCCTCAGATGATGGCAGGAGATCCGAGCTCAGAATCATCCTTGTTGGCAAAACCGGCGCTGGGAAAAGTGCCACGGGAAACACCATCCTCGGCAAAAGAACGTTCAAGTCCAAACTCCGAGCAACACCAGTCACTGTGACTTGTGAAAAGGGGCAAAAGAGCTGGAACAGGAGGGAGCTTGTGGTGATTGACACACCTGCCATCTTTGACAGAAAGGTATGTGATACAGTGACATGTAGTGAGATCAGTCGCTGTGTTGCACTCTCCGCCCCAGGCCCCCACGCGCTGGTGCTGGTGACCCAGCTGGGCCGTTACACTGCAGAAGACAAGGAAGCCGTGAAGCGAGTTTGGGAGATCTTTGGAGATGGTGCCATGAGGCATACGGTTGTCCTGTTCACTCGGAAAGAAGATTTAGAGGCTGGCTGCTCCCTGTATGACTACGTGACACACTCAGATAACAAGGACCTTAAGGGGCTGATTCAGACGTGTGGGAACCGCTACTGTGCTTTTGACAACAGAGGAACCAGGGCAGAGCAGACGGAGCAGGTTTCGGAGCTGGTGGAAGTGATCCAGAGAATGGTGCAGGAGAACGGGGGCAGGTATTACACCAATGAGATGTACCAGGAGCCCCATTTAACTGAGCAGAAAGTGAGATATTACATAGGACTCAATAAGAGAACCGGGCTGAGGACCATGGACGCTGCTTGCATCAAGTACAGGAAAGCGATTTGGGGTATCGTGGCGGCTGTGGGGATTCTTTTCATCATTCTTGTGATCTTCCTCAGTCACTAACAGCCACTGACAGAGTCTCAGTGCTACCAAACCCGACTGCTTCCCAAACCTCACGTCTCAGCTTCTCGGCACCCGCACCTTCTCCAGTGCTGCCCATTCGTACAAAGCACGAACAAAGTCTGTTCATCGCTCACTTATCTTATCTTACAATATTTTAAATTTTTTTCTTGTGGGATGACAGAGTGATATTACATCACTCTGTCATCCCACAGGCTCTGCCCTTGTACGAACCCCCTGCCCCAGACATTGGAATGGCCAAGCCCAAGATGTGGCTACAAAAATGGCCATTTGCTGAATTCATAGAATTAAAGAATGCTAGGACTGGAAGGGACCTCGAGAGGTCATCGAGTCCAGTTCCCTGCCCCCATGGCAGGACCAAGCACTGTCTAGATCATCCCTGACAGACATTTATCTAACCTACTCTTAAATATCTCCAGAAATGGAGATTCCACAACCTCCCTGGGCAATTTATTCCAGCGTTTAACCACCCTGACAGTTAGGAACTTTTTCCTAATGTCCAACCTAAACCTTCCTTGCTGTAGTTTAAGCCCATTGCTTCTTGTCCTATCCTCAGAGCCCAAGGAGATCAATTTTTCTCCCTCCTCTTTGTGATACCTTTTTAAATACCTGAAAATGGCTATCATGTCCCTTCTCAGTCTTCTCTTTTCCAAACTAAACAAGCCCAGTTCTTTCAGTCTTCCTTCATAGGTCATGTTCTCTAGAACTTTAATCATTCTTGTTGCTCTTCTCTGGACCTTCTCCAGTTTCTCCATATCTTTCCTGAAATGTGGCACCCAGAACTGGACAGAAGACTCCATCTGAGGCCTAACCAGCTCAGAGTAGAGCGGAAGAATGACTTCTCGTGTCTTGCTCACAATACTCCTGTTAATGCATCCCAGAATCGTATTTGCTTTTTTTGTAACAACGTCACACTGCTGACTGATATTTAGCTTGTGGTGCACTATAACCCCTGGTTCCCATTCTGCCGTACTCCTTCCTAAACAGTCGCTTCCCATTTTGTATGCGTGAAATTGATTATTCCTTCTGAAGTGGAGCACTTTGCATTTGTTCTTATTAAACTTCATTCCATTTACCTCAGACCATTTCTCCAATTTGTCCAGATCATTTTGAATCATGACCTTATCCTCTAAAGCACTTGCAACCCCTCCCCGTTTGGTATCATCTGCAAACTTAATAAGCGTACTCTGTATGCCAATATCTAAATTGCTGATGAAGATATTGAACAGAACTTGTCCCAAAACAGACCCCTGCGGAACCCCACTTGTTATACCTTTCCAGCAGGATTGTGAACTGTTAATAACTACTTTCTGGCTGAGTCTAGACTGGCATGATTTTCCGCAAATGCTTTTAACGGAAAAGTTTTTCTGTTAAAAGTATTTGCAGAAAAGAGCATCTAGATTGGCATGGATGCTTTTGCGCAAAAAGCGCTTTTGCGCAAAAGCATCCATGCCAATCTAGACGCGGTTTTGTGCAAGAAAGCCCCGATCGCCATTTTAGCCATCGGGGCTTTTTTGCGCAAAACGGTTCTGGGTTGTCTACACTGGCCCTCTTGCGCAAATACATTTGCGCAGGAGGGCTTTTGCCCGAGCGGGAGTGTCATTGTATTTGCGCAAGAAGCACTGATTTTGTACATTACAAAGTCAGTGCTCTTGCGCAAATTCAAGCGGCCAGTGTAGACAGCTGGCAAGTTTTTGCGCAAAAGCGGCTACTTTTGCGCAAAAACTTGCCAGTCTAGACGCAGCCTCTGAGTATGGTTATCCAGCCAGTAACACACCCACCTTATAGTAGTCCCATCTAGGTTGTAGTTGCCTAGTTTATTGATAAGAAGCTCATGCGAGACCATATCAAATGCCTTACTAAAGTCTAGGAATACCACGTCCACCGCTCCTCCCTTATCCACAAGACTCATTATCAGGAGCGGACTGGCCCGGCAGAATACCGGGAATTTCCTGGTGGGCTGCCTGCCGAAGGGCTGGCTGATGGCAGAGGGTGATTGTGACAGGGCGCTGCAGCCCTGCACTTTAAATTCCCCAGTGCTGGCCGTGTACTGGACACTTTGGGGCCAAGGGAGTGCATGTGTGGCATGCTGACATGCCGCACAACACCTGGGAGGGGAGACGCCTGGGCATGATGTCACGTCACGGCCCAGGACTTTAAAACAGCGCGGACCGATGTTGCACCGCGCAGTCCGGCATGTGGGCTGGAGCCTGGCCCCAGCCCCGGCCCCGGCCCCGGCCCCACAAACTGGAAGGCAGAAGGTGGGTGGGAGAGGAAAAGTCTTGTGCTGAGGGGAGAGGGGCAGATCAGGAGAAGAAAGGGGAAGGCACCAAGGGACAGCATGGAGGAGAGACAAATGCCAGGGGGCCAAGTGGAGCCAATGAGGAAAAGGGCAGGAGGGGAGGTGTCAGTGGGGGGGGGGGACAGGGTGATGCTGGGAGAGGATAGGGTAACGGCATTGGGGGCTAGAGGGGAGAGGTGGAGGTGCTGGGAGAAGGCTTGAAAGAAGGGGTGGGCATGAGGAAGGTGGCGATGGAGCAAGGCATGTGTGAGGGCACGGGGCATGAGGGAAATGGGGGCAGAGAGTGGTGAGGGGGTGGGCATCAGGGAAAAAGGAGGCAGGGGCAGTGAGGGAAGGGGGAGGCATGAGGAGGGTGCAGGGCTAAGGGAAGGTGCAGGTGCCAGGGGATTCTGGGGTGAAGCAGAAGGACAGACACCTGCAGGGGAGGGACCAGCACCAGAGGAGAGAAGCAGGGCAGGTGTGTAGAGGGAGGTGTTAGAAGAGGGGTAGCTCTCATGATCAGAGTGGGGCTACTGGAGGAGTGGGCACAGGGGGGAGTGAAGGGCTGGTGGCGGGGGGCAGGTCTCAGGAAGGCTGAGGGCAGTGAGAAGGGCAGGAGTCAGGACAGCAGAGGAGGGTGAGGGGTTGGGGGGCAGCAGGCACCAGGGGAGCTGATGGAGTAAGGGGACGAGACATGGCAGCAGAGGGAAAAGGTAAAGGTTTATAAGATATTTATTAATAACTTGGGTGCCACAGTGGCACATCCAAACAAGCCACATGAACTCAGTACTGGTGCACAACACAAAATTCATTCTGCTCATGGGAGGAAACTCTTAGGCTATGTCTACACTGGCAGCTTCTTGCACAAGAACATCTTGCTCAAGGGTTCTTGTGCAAGAAGTCTTGTGCAAGAGCACGTCCACACTGCCATGTGCGAGCTGTGCTTTTGCGCAAGAGCATCCATGGCAGTGTGGATGCTCTCTTAAGCAAGAAAGCTCCGATGGCCATTTTAGCCATAGGGGTTTCTTGCGCAAGAAATCCCTGCCGAGCATCCACACTGCCCTCTTGCACAAGAGAGCTTCCACCTGTTGGAAAAGAGCGTGGCCCTCTCTTACCACGCCGTACTGTAACTTTCCTTGCGCAAGAGCAGGCGGGCAGTGTGGCTGCTCTGTGGGTTCTTGCGCAAGAACAGCTGTACTTGCGTAAGAAGCCGCGAGTGTAGACATAGCCTTAGAGGGAACACTTCCCCCAGCCTCTCTGCCCCCAAGTTAATGTCACACATATTGGGTTAATGTAATTGCAGGTTAGTTTCATGAGGAGGGGTTGGTGGGGACCAAACTAATCCCTGTTGGTAGGAGGATGGTGGGAAAAGTCCTTGGAGAGGAGTCATATGACACCTTTTACCTCTGGTCATGTCTCCGTCTTGCCTTGAACGTGTTACCTCCAGAGGCCTGGCTAATAGGAGTCAGGGGGTGTGGCTAATGGGGGTCAGGGGCGTGGTTAACAAGGGTCAGAGGTGTGGCTAATGGGGGTCATGAAAAAGTGGGCCATTCTCAACCCATTTCTCAGGCCTATTTTGATTGCCAGTCCGCCCCTGCTCATTATCCTATCAAAGAAAGCTATCAGATTGGTTTGACATGATTTGTTCTTTACAAATCCATGCTGGCTGTTCCCTGTCACCTTATTATCTTCCAGATGTTTGCAGATGAATTCCTTAATTCCTTGCTCCATTATATTTCCTGGCACAGACGTTAAACTGACTGGTCTGTAGTTTCCTGGGTTGTTGTTATTTCCCTCTTTATAGATGGGCACTAGATTTGCCCTTTTCCAGTCCTCTGGAATCTCTCCTGTCTTCCATGATTTTCCAAAGATGATAGCTAAAGGCTCAGAATTGTTTTGTGTCTTTTTGCAAATATCCTGCCAATGGCATTTAGGCTCCTATGTGCTGAAATGCCAGTTGAAAAAGATACTTATGCCCTGAAACCAATTAGGCCTGCAATGCTGAATGCAGGAATGCCTAAATAATTGGAAAGTCTGGTCTACAAAGTATTACTTACAGAGTGAGGCTTGGATTTTTGCACGTTTAAAAGTTACAAAGCTAAGGTTAAGTTTCTTTAGTTTCCTTGCAAATCTGCGATGGTTAAATTGATTTCTCCGAGCAAACCCAGGCTGTGAAGCTACGAATCCACAAGTCCCAACTGGCAAAGGGTCACTGTCATATAACAGCAACTCCCATTTGACTTGCCTACCACCTGGCTCTCAGAGGTCTGGTCTACACTAGACCAGGGAGGTTGGCTTAGGGTTTGCAACTCCAGCTGCAAACAAAATGCACAGCTGAGCCGGCTGACCTTAAGCCAAGCACACACTGGGAAGCCGACAGGAGCATATCTCCTGTTGGCTTCCCTTACTCCTCGCAGAAGGAAGGGGACTGGATGCCGGTGGGGGCTGCCCTCAGCATTCAATTTGAGGGCCTATACTAGACCCGCCATATGGAACACTAGAAGATCAACCTCCAGAACATTAATTTTCTTGTAAGTGTAGCATGTACATCCATAAAGAAGGCCGTGTGAGAGATCAAATGACAGCTTTTGGCACACTGCTCACCATAAGCACGGCATGATGTGTGTACAGAAATACTTCCCTTGTATGGCCATACTAAAGTGTGTCACATGCGGGGTCTGACAAGGAGAGTTGACAAAAAGTCTTTCCCCTGCATTTTTCCATTCACGGAAGTTGACTCCTGGCCATGCAAGCCAGCGCTGCCGGGAAGTAGCTGCAAGGCAGACCCTGCCTTAGGTAGAATTGCATTGCCGACATTGTGTTCTAGCCTTGGCGAGGTGGGTGACCCTTTGGTGTGATTCGTACCGAGTGTCACCAAGTCTCTGTCTGTCGATAACTGTCCCCTTGCTGCCCACAAGTGCATCTCCGGGTTGTAATGTGCAGGCCAGTGTGACACCTCAGCTGGCTCGCACAGTCTGGGGGCTGTGTCTCCGTGGAGCCAGTGAGCTTGGTGAGTTGAAGGGGACCCCAGTTCAGGGCACGCTGAGGAAAGGTTCCTACTGGGGATTGGGGAATTAGGAGCAGCAGGGGTATCCCGCAAGGCAACGGGAAAGCTCAGGCAGAGGTAACAACGTGGCTCATAACACTGGGCGGCCTGGGAAGCATCACAGTGACATTGTGTTGGCAGGATTGACGCTCACTTGGTTGAGGTTCCCCTCCAAGCCCTGGCACATCAGAGTCGACGAGAGTCAGAGACAAGAAGGCTGGAAACAGACAGAAGAATGGCCAGACTGGATCAGAACAACAGTTCATCCAGTCCAGTGTCTTGTCTGTCCACGGTGGGCAATGCCAGGTACCCCAGAGGGAGGGAACAGAACAGGGAATCCTCGTGTGATCCCTCCCCTGTCACCTACCTCCAGAGAAAAAGAGGCTAGGGACACCATCCCTACCCATCCTGGCTAATAGCCATTGATGGACCTCACCTCCATGAATCTAGCTAGCTCTTTTTTGAACCCTGTTAAAGTCCTGGTCTTCACCGCATCCTCTGTCAAGGCGTTTCACAGGTTGACTGTGTGCTGAGTGAAGAAAAAACTTCCTTTTATTTGTTTTAAACCTGCTGCCTATTAATTTCATTTGGTGACCCCTACTTTTTATATTGTGGGAATAAGTAAATAACTTTTCCTTCTTCACTTTTACCACAGCACTCATGATTTTATAGACCTCTATCATAACCCCCCTTAGTCTCCTCTTTTCTAAGCTGAAAAGTCCAAGTCTTTTTAATCTCTCTTCATATGGGACCTGTTCCAACCCCCTCAGCATTTTTGTTGCCCTTTTCTGAACCTTTTCCAATGCCAAGAGATCATTTTTGAGATGAGGCAACCATATTTGTATGCAGTATTCAAAATGTGGGCATCCCATGATTTTATACAGAGGCAATAAGATATTTTCTGTTTTATTCTCTATCCCTTTTTTACTGACTCCTAACATTCTGTTTGCTTTTTTGCCTGCCGCTGCACACCGAGTAGATGTTTTCAGAGAACTATCCACAGTGACTCCAAGATCTCTCTCTTGAGTAGTTGTAGCTAAATTAGACCCCATCCTATTGTATGTCACATTGGGATTGTTTTTTCCAATGTGTATTACCTTACATTTATCAACATTCAATTTCATTTGCCATTTTGTTTTGCAGTCACTTAGTTTAGTGAGATCTTGTTGAGGCTCTTCACAGTCTGCTTTGGTCTTAACTGTCTTGAGCAGTTTAGTATTATCTCATCATCCTTCTCGCTCAAGGGATGGGTAAAGCACTACGGGGTGTTTAATTGTCTGGAGGTATGCGAGGCAATGAAAGACAATTTTCTAAAATGTTGCCATTACAATAGTTCAGGTTGAGGAACCCTTGAAACATGGATACATGAAGTCATGGGGAGTTTGTGCTAAGGTGGATTATTTGGAAAACCAGATGAACATTAAATGGGCAAAGGTCTATGACAAGCTGGTGGATTTAATTACTCAAGAGCCGTTCTCAGAGGCTTGTGCTGAGGAACTGAGAACTGCTGCGGGGGGAGGAGGGGGGACGGGGAGTCCAGGATCAGGAGAAGATGCTGCTGAGTTGTATGTAGAGGGAGAATGTGGGAAGGGGGCAGTTCCCTGCTGGCACCTCCTTGTGGCAGCTCTCTCTCCAGAGGGTGTCTCCGGACAGTAACCCCTCCATCTCAGCAGTGACCTGTCTCATCCTGAGACGTGTCCCTACAGCCGGATCATTGACAAGTCTCTCCTCTGCCGGGGCAAGCCATGGACAAAAAGCTGGGGGAAGGGGGGGGGGGGGCTGGTTAATGCAAACCAACAGAGTGAGCGAGAGTGAAAGGGGAATGATCCCTGCACAGAATGTACCAGAGTCTGTCCCTCCTTTCCCAGGGGAGGGGCTTTCCGGAAGTGGTTGTTGGCAAAGCTCCCACCTCCAGTCAGCCCTTTCCTCAGAAGCTGGGGGCCGATGGTCTGTTCTCTGCCCTGATCTGCCCACAAGTGAGCTGTTGTGCTCCCCATTTGCCTCCAACCAACCTGTGCATGACCTGCCGGTGTGATACGGTGGGGGCAGGAGGAGTGGTTGAGCCCAGAGCAGCTCCTTAACCCTTTGTTGTTCAGTGTGGGGTCCATATTCCCTATCCCACAAGGGCAAAATCCAAGTGTAAACAGCGAGGGCTGTTGTGTCCCTGAGAAAAGGGAGGGTGGTTGGGAGTTCAGGCACTCACCTTCTCAAAACAGATTCCCTCGTGGTGCTCATAGTCAGAAACCTCTGTCACAGGAGGACAGTCCACTGAACACAAGAGAAGACTGTCCCAATCAAGAAGAAACCAAGTTTGCACCCCATCCGGCCAATGTCGGTGCGGCTCTGATAGATCCAGGACTCACCGGAGATGATCCTGGTGAATTTTCTAAGGCCTGCCCCATTGGAGGTGGCCGTGGAGTTTATTGACTTTGTCCAGTGAATGGTCAGGCAAACCAGGGGTGGAGAGACACTGAGATCCAGTGGTAGGGAACCTGAACGTGCCCCAGGGTAAAATGTCAAACTCCTGGCACTGGGAACATCTGGGACGACTGTGTCTGGAGCTGAAGTGAAGCTAGAGTGGGGAAGTCTAAAAGGGACCTTGAAAGTGGGCATTGTGAAAGTAGAATGAGTTAAAATAATGTTGTTTGTTCCTTTGCAGGAAGGGGAATGTTAAGATAATGTTGTTTGTGTGTAAGCAGGAAGAAGACTGTTAAGACAGTAGACAATGGTTCCACTTAAGGTGATAGTGGGACATTAACAGGAGATTGGTGAGAGTTAATAAGGAAATGAGATACGTGACTGGCCCCAGGTAATCTTGTAACCTTGTTTGAGTTCACGCCCTTTTATCTGTATAAATAAGGTGGCTTGGGCATTGCTAGAGAACTCACTTTCCTGTCTGTATCGGCGAAGCGCTTCGCTAATAAACAGAGTGGTCTGCTAAATTGTGAGTTCCGAGTCTAACTTTGACAGCATACTGGGTAGCATCCAGCAGAGGTATTAGTTGGCAGAGATGTGTTGACTGCCTCCAAAAGAGGTTTGTATGGTAACTCATCGTTAAAAGGAGTCTGTCTCTGAGTTCAGAGGGGTGGCTGCAAAGAAAGAGCAATAGCAGAGATGGGAGGGGACATTTCCAGCACTGGCTCAGTAGATGAAGTTGATGTGTATCCAGGAATGGCAGGGAAGGAGTCACCTAACCCCACATCCTAGAGGTAGCTATCAGAGCTGCCTGCAGCCAGGAAGTTGCAGCAGAACAAAGAAGAGACCCTTCCCTAGAAAGCATCATCAAAGTCCTGTTCCGTGGGACCCCAAGGAAGGAAAGGAGGGAAGGCTTTCTGAAGAGGAAGGGAAGCTGTCCAGAGAAGCTCCTTTGGAGAAAACTAGGGGTTCTATGCAGCCTTAGCAGCAGTTACTGTGTCCGCTAAGTACCATGGGGGAGTTGATGTTGCTCGCCCATGACTATCCTACTGCTGGACACTTGGGGCCAGAGAAGTAACAAGTCATTGATGCTGGCCAGACAATCAGAAAAGGCACCGCAAGTGTTATGGCCTCAGCCTTGAGGGCCCCACAACGCTTCCCAAGAGGAGCTGGAAGGTGACAATAGATATTGTGGGCTAAGCGCTGGGGGAGAAGTGTGTTTCCTATCCCAGCTAGGCAGTGAATTGTGTGGGGTGTAAAACAGCTGAGGGCTGACCCATATCACCCTGGCCGTGTCTAGATTGCACCCCTCTGTCGGCAGAGGGATGCAAATCAAGCACTTTGGAAGTGCAACTGAGCCCGGGATTTAAATATCCCGGGCTTCATTTGCATACTCACGTTTGGGTGCTGTGCTGATCATGCGCCCTTTCGAAAGTGAAAGTGAAGTGTATCCACCGCTCTGCTGACAACGGGGAGCTTTTTCGGCAGATCCTGTGCTTCAGGTCAGCTCCCAGAGTACTGCACTAGGTAACGCAGTGTGGGAAGGAGGTGGGCAGCCGTTGGTGGGTAAAGAACAGGTTAGGAACTATTTAGAAAAGTTGAACATACACAAATCCATGGGTCCAGAACGTCTGCATCAGAGGGTGCTGAGAGAGTTGGCTGATGTGACTGCAGAGCCATTGGCCATTATCTCTGAAAACTCATGATGAGCGGGAGAGGTCCCAGACAATTGGAAAAAGGCAAATGTAGTGCCCATCTTTAAAAAAGGGAAGGACGATCCAGGGAACTTCAGACCAGTCAGTCTTACCTCAGTCCCCGGAAAAATCACGGAGGGGATCCTCAAGGAATCCATTCTGAAGCACTTGGAAGAGGGGAAAGTGATCAGGAATAGTCAACATGGATTCACCATGGGCAAGTCGTGCCTGACCAATCTGATTAGCTTCTATGATGAGGTCATTGGCTCTGAGGACAAGGGAAAGTCAGTGGATGTGATATACCTTGACTTTAGCAAAGCATAGGAAGGAATCAGTGGGGTGGTGTTATGTGGTGGGTGCCCCCTTCCCCAGCAGTCACCCATGCTTAGCTCCCACCTTTGAGTGATTCTCCAACATGTTCCTGTCAGAGATAATGGGGGGAGGGCAAGCATAAGTCTAGATCTCTCTGGATTAACCCTGGCTGGGGCAAAAGCCAAGGTTAGGTTGTGCTTAGTTAATAAAAGCAGGAGAAGCAGGTTGTATAATTTTTGGTGGTGCCCAGACTAGGTCCAACCCCCACCCCCTCTAGGCTGGGACAGGAGGTGGGTGCTGTCTCTGTGAGGAAGTTTGGGTATAGGAGGAGGTTTGGGGTGCAGCCTAAGGCTCTGGCAGGGTGTTTGGGTGCAGGAGGAGGCTTGGGGTGCAGGCTCTGGCATGGAGTTTGGGTGCTAGGTGCAGGCTCTGGGCTACAGCAGGAGGTTGGGGTGCAGGATAGTTGATGGGGTGCAGGCTCTAAGAGGGAGTTTGGGTGCAGGCTCTAGGCAGGAGTATGGAGTTGGGATGCAAGCTCTGAGAGGCATTTTGGGTGCATGAGGAGGTTGGGGTGCAGACTATAGCCTGGGTCAGGGAGTTCAGGTGCAGGAGGGATGGGAATGGGGGTTCTAGAAGGGTGTTTGGGTGCAGGAGGAGGTTTGAGGTGCAGGCTCTTGGTGAGGGCAGGGAGTTGGGGTGCAGGCTTTAGCAGGGAGTTTGGGTGCGAGAGGAGGTTGGGGTACAGGCTATAGGCTGGCATGGGGGTTGGGGTGCAGGATGGGTGGGGGGGTTCTAGGAGGTTGTTTGGGTGCAGGAGGAGGTTGGGGTGCAGGCGCTAGGCTGGGGCAGGGAGTTTGGGCAGAGGAGAAGGTTTGGGGTGCAAGGTCTAGGCTGAGGCAGGAAGGTGGGTGCAGAAGGAGGTTTGGGGTGCAGGCTCTAGGCTGGGGCAGGGGGTGGGTGCAGGAGGAGGTTTGAGGGTGCAGGCTCTAGGCTGGGGCAGGGGGTGGGTGCAGAAGGAGGTTTGGGGTGCAGGCTCTAGGCTGGGGCAGGGGGTGGGTGCAGGAGGAGGTTTGAGGGTGCAGGCTCTAGGCTGGGGCAGGGGGTGGGTGCAGAAGGAGGTTTGAGGGTGCAGGCTCTAGGCTGGGGCAGGGGGTGGGTGCAGGCGGAGGTTTGAGGGTGCAGGCTCTAGGCTGGGGCAGGGGGTGGGTGCTGTCTCTGTAAGGGAGTTTGGATGAGGAGGGCATGCAGGGCAGGGGCTCTGTGCTGAAGTAGAGGGTTGCGGCGGGGGGGGGGGGCACGGGGTTGGGGCTGGGCCAGGGATGTGGAGTTTGGGGTTCAGCTGGCAGGCTGTCCTGGGGTTGGGGACAGAGAGGGGGACTCCCCCCAGCCCCATCCCAGGCATCAGCAACAAGCTCTGTGGGAGGGGCTCCGTCTCCTCCCCCTCCCTCCCGGCACGACACCCACTCAATCCCCTCTAGGCTGCCGCTCAGCATAAGCCCCCCGCCAGCCGACTTGGAATCACCTGCCATCGGAGGGGGCCGCCATGCGCCTCCGCCCTCCCCCCCCCCGCCCCCCGTAGGTGCAGCAGTCGCCCGTAGCCTGCCCCAGAGCCTCCCCCCGTGGCCAGGGAGGGAGCCCAGCGGAGGCGGGCGGGGATGCTCCGGGAGGCGCGGTGGCCGCAGACAGAGCCCCGAGCCCCGCCAGGCGCTGCCCCCGAGAACCTCCCTGCGCTACCCTGGGCTGAGTCGGGGGCGGCGCCGGGGGAGCGAGTCTCTTCTCGTCCGACGCCGGCAGCCGATGCCAACAATAGCGCAGAGGAGGTAGTGTGTGTGTGTGTGTGTGTGTGTGTGTGTGTGTTTTGTGTAACTGTGTGTGTGTGTATGTATGTTGTGTTACTCTGTGTGTGTGTGTGTATGTTGTGTAACTGTGTGTGTGTATGTATGTTGTGTTACTCTGTGTGTGTGTGTGTATGTTGTGTAACTGTGTGTGTGTATGTATGTTGTGTTACTCTGTGTGTGTGTGTGTGTGTATGTTGTGTAACTGTGTGTGTGTATGTATGTTGTGTTACTCTCTGTGTGTGTGTGTGTGTGTATGTTGTGTAACTGTGTGTGTGTATGTATGTTGTGTTACTCTGTGTGTGTGTGTGTATGTTGTGTAACTGTGTGTGTATGTATGTTGTGTTACTCTGTGTGTGTGTGTATGTTGTGTAACTGTGTGTGTGTATGTATGTTGTGTTACTCTGTGTGTGTGTGTGTGTATGTTGTATAACTGTGTGTGTGTGTGTGTATGTATGTTGTGTTACTCTGTGTGTGTTTTGTGTAACTGTGTGTGTGTATGTATGTTGTGTTACTCTGTGTGTGTGTGTGTGTGTACGTATGTTGTGTTACTCTGTGTGTGTGTGTGTGTGTATGTTGTGTAACTGTGTGTGTATGTATGTTGTGTTACTCTGTGTGTGTGTGTGTATGTTGTGTAACTGTGTGTGTGTATGTATGTTGTGTTACTCTGTGTGTGTGTGTGTGTGTGTATGTTGTGTAACTGTGTGTGTATGTATGTTGTGTTACTCTGTGTGTGTGTGTGTATGTTGTGTAACTGTGTGTGTGTATGTATGTTGTGTTACTCTCTGTGTGTGTGTGTGTATGTTGTGTAACTGTGTGTGTGTATGTATGTTGTGTTACTCTCTGTGTGTGTGTGTGTGTACAATGAATTCCACTATCCTGTTTTCAGCTCATTGTTTTAAACTTGCTTCCTTACTGTCTGTGGAACGTACTGAAACCAGGGCAAATAAAATGGTCTTTCAAACAATGACACTGACAGATTTAACCTCTCTGGTCCAGGACTCTCGGGTCCAGCAACTTCCGTGATCCAGCAGGACCAGGGATGTTGCGGGACCAGAGAGCCCCTGGACCAGAGAGCCGCAGCAGCTGGAAGGGGTCGTCTGGGAGTCCAGTGGTGACGGAGCCAGGAGCCGGGTTCAGGGGTCTGGAATGGAGCTGCCCCCCGGGGAGAGCCCAGAGGCTGGTGGCAGAGGGGCCAGAATGGACCATCCCTGGTCTGGCAAACTCCCTCACTCAGGACCAGCCAGGTCCCAAGGGTGCCATGCAGGAAGCTCCTACTTGCACTTGTAATTTGTCCATCTTTTAACTGAAGTTAATTTATGTAAATGAAATGTTAATTACCAGTCCTGAGCTCAGGCATGGTTGTTTTCAAGCTGAAAAAAATCTCATTTGCAGAAGTGTCATGACCATAAGGGTTAGCCAGCAGCCTGGGAACGAAGGGGTTAACTATGTCCCTTACCTAACCAGGTAGAGTCAGCCAATAGGAATGCAGGTAGGAATTTCAAACTGGGACAAAGGAGTTTTTTCGTTTTTCCCTCCTTTGTCCCTGGGCAGTTTTTTTCTCCAGACACTGAGGGGGACAGAGAACATGTCTGTCTCCAAGAAAAGACTCTTCACTATCTGTAAGTAGGGTAAAGTTTAGATGAATACATTAGGTTTTATTGTTTTATGGTTTGGGAATGGGATCTGATGTCTGTGCATTTAGAAATGGGGTTTCCTCTCCTTTGTAACTGAGCTCTTGGCCCACTGGGGGTCCCCCCTTGAGTATATTAATTGGCGACTTTTCCATCTAGTCATTATGCTTGTAACAGTAGTATCGTGAGCTTCAGGGGGTAGCCAAGTTAGTCTGTTACAGAAAAAAACAACAAATGATCTGGTAGCACTTTATAGACTAACAAAACACGTAGATGGGATCATGAGCTTCCGTGGGCACAGTATTGTGGTGATAATAAAAGTTCTTTCCTGTTATTGGTTAGTTTTTTTGTGTCCTGGTTTTACTGTAGGGCTGAGATTTCCCAAGTGGTCTCTCTCCGGTTTCCTTATCATTACTTGGGTAGTGGCAGCGGATTTTATCCCCAAAATCTAGGTTTTAAGATTTTGGGGGGAAGTTTTATACCAAAGACATTCACAATAGCAAAAGAAGGCTGTTCATTGTTGTGTAGCAGCCACTAGAGGACTACCTGAAACTAGGTTTTCTGTGTATGACCTTTCCTGTTTTATAAAGATAGCAGGCTTTCCCGGAGTGGCATCGTGGTTAGGTGGATGGGATTTGACTTTGCTACATCAGACATCCGGTTTCTGACTCCATCTTATGTAGCTTCTCAACAAGCTATGAAGCCTTATTTAATCAAGTGGAGAGGCAACTCAGCTTGAGACTTACTAATTAACAGGCAATTTTCTAAGTACTGCAAAAATCACATGCTGATTCCATTGTTTTGAAAATTGCCAGGCCTCCTGGAGTGTGAGGTGTGGGTAATGGTCCCAATTTGGGGCTTGGGGAAAGGGGTTCCTTAGAACCTCCCTCCTCCCTGTAAGTATCTTGTGACCTCAACATTTCCTAGTCCGTGGTGGGTTTTTTCCTCACACCTGAAGCTTAAACTCCACCCTCCAAACTCCACTCTGAACCTCAAACTCCACTCTGGTCTTCACCTTCTGATATCACCAGCTTGGGACTGATCTCAGCACGCGTCTGGCACCCACTGCCCCTTTGGTCAACTCTCATCCTGGCAGAAGGAGAACTGCAGGGATTCAAGGGAAAAATGGGTGAGCAGGCAGGGAACAAAAATGGTAAATGACACAAAATTATTTAGGTTAGTCAGGATGAGAGAGGCCAGTAAAGAAGTCCAGAGAGGCCTAAACGAGCTGTGGAAACAGACAACACGTTAGCAGGTAACATTCATTTCTGGGAAATGTGAGTAGCTCTCATTGGAGAGAAAAAATTAAGCTCCTCGGGCGCTTTTCAGGGTTCTGAACTAACTTTCAGAACTAATGGAAGAATCTTGAGCACCGCCGTAGACAGCTCATCGACGAGCTCTGCTTAGTGTGCAGCTGTGGCCAAAGGAAGCTGGCAGGATGTCAGTGTGCATAAGGAATGGGACCGTGAATAATGCAAAGAATATCATAGTATGTAAATCAAGGGTGGCCTAGCTGGGATATTGTGGGTGGTACTGGGCACCCCCATCTCTAACAGGGTACTGCAGACGTGGACAGGGCTCAGAGCAGGGCAACAAGAATGATCTAAGGCCTAGAAAAAACATAGATAGATAGCTAGAGCCTCTCTCCTTATTCAAATATATTGCCAACAGGTGAAACTGAACCTGGGCCCTCTGGAACTTAGTGTAGGACCCTCTCCTGTGAGTGCTAAAAGCCAGCTGGCTCCCCGCTCAGGTCAAAGAGCAAACTCATTCTCTCTGTAAGTGATCTCAGCACCACTACAGACCCCCCACCCCCTGAACTCACGGCCCCATGTAGGTTCTGCGCCAGAGCAATACTGGGCTGTCCTTCTCCGGTGATTCTGATTTGTCCTTCTCCAGTGATTCCGCTTTGGCATGATGCTCCTCCTCATTCCGGTCCTGGGGCATCCCTTGTCGGCTGCCCTATTCCTCCCAGGCTTCGAGCTGGTTCTCGGCTCCTCCACTATGGGGAGGTCCTGCTCACCATAGCCTCTAGTCTGAAGCTACAGTCACGCACACCCTGTTGCTCTCCGTTCTCTACTCCCCTGGAACTCCCAGCACATCCTCTGCCCCAAGACAAGGTTTAAAGGCCAAGATCTCTAAACTCCCAGGGAATCACACAGTACATATGAACAATGGGATTGCTAAGCTTCATGAACAACAGGAAGATTTTCTCTGTTATGGGAAACTTTTTTTTTATATGAACATGAGAATGGCCACACTGGATCAAACCTAAAGTTCATCTAGCCCAGCATCCTGTCTGCTGACAGTGCCCATTATCAGAATGAACAACCCTTGGTAATAGTTGGACATAAAACCAAAATAAGTGATTGAACAAACTAGTGTTTAATTCCTAGAATTGTATTACCTCCTCATTCTTCATTGCCAAATCTTTCCTGTTAGGGCCAAATTGCATGTGCTTGAATGTTGTGTTCTGTTAGCCTGCTTCACCTTCCACTGCTGCTTTACTCAGGGTAACTTGAATGACTCCTGATTTACATCCGTGTGTGTCAGAGGAGAACCAGGCTGTCTGTTTCAGGAGAGTAACATCTGGGCTTTGTTTCCTTTTTTAGCAGACGGTTGAATCCATTATGGGAGGAAAACACAGTTCAGTGAGTATCGTGCTACACGGATTATTGCAGAGTCCAGCGAAAGGAAATGTTCTGGTGCACACTGTGTATAATGGGCAGGGAGATTTGCTTTGTGTTGTGGCTTCATCTCATCTCTGCTCAGCTCAAGTCTGAAAAGCAAAGCAGCTTCTCTGGGACAAGGGGATCTTCCTGAAAGCGACTGCACCCCTCTTACAGCTTGTGCCTCAACCCAGGCATTTGCTCTATACCCCTACTGTGCTCCTGACCTGGGTATTATCCTATATCTTGAAACTGACTCCTCCTCCTTCTCTCTCTGCAATGTGGCTTTCCAAACTGTAATCAAACAGTGGTTGAAGCTATTGAAGGGCGCTCATGCCGACACGCTGCTGTTTCATGCTTTCTTTCTGACTGTATTCTAATCATTTTGCAATAATAATTTTTTCACATCAAAATATTTCAGCCAAAGACTGACCCAGGGAAGCAAACGGAAGGAGAAAAGGGTAAGGAAACGACATTTTCCCAGCACTGTCCTTATTTCTGTGTGTCTTGTCAGCCTAGATATTCTGCAAGGAAACTGAGAGCCTCACTCACACTGGGGGGTTGATCCTTCCTCCTGAAATATCGCCTCTCCCTCAGGTTTGCCTGGGGTTTAATAGTTCCTCCTGCCCAGTTTGGCCTCATTGTTCAGCTGGAAGCGCAGCTGCAATGGCTTTAAAACCAAGAGAAGCGTTTTCTAGGTCCCAGGTTTGGGAGCTCTGGGGTTCTCAGCACCACTGGTCAAAACATTGCATCAAAGCTGGGTTTTTGTTGGAAAAGTGGGTTTTCTACTACCCAGTGCTCTTCAGCAGATGTGGGTGCTGTTCTCAGCTAGTGGTGGTCTTTTGGCCTGTGGATTTAGGCTGAAATCTTTGAATGTTTTTTGTTTTGTTTTTATGAACATTTGAAATTTTCCATTAAAAACCATTTTTCACCAGGCTCTACTTCTGACCGTACACACGAGGTTTTGTTGTTTGGGTTAAAGGAACATGCCTCCATTTAGCTAAGAAACTGTTTGAAAGGTCTGGGCTCACGCAGAGAGAGGTGCGATACCGCTGGGCTCTGTGAACCCGCCTCCTCGGGCCTCTGCCAACCCACCTCTGCCCTGACCTGTGAGAGACCCTGGCATTTCAGTCTCTCCTGAAAAGGGCTTTGGGTTCCCTACAGAGCTTACAGCGGCAGAGCTGCCTTGGTGCAGCTGTGTCACGGCAATGGCCAGTGCAGACGTCTGGACAATTGGCAGAGAGCTCTCCGGTCTTACAGTCACAGAATCATGGAAACCCCAGGGCTGGCAGAGACCTCAGGAGTCATCCAGTCCAGCCCCCTGTCCAAAGCAGGACCAATCAATCAGCCCAGCCACGGCTTTGTCCAGCCAGGACTGAAACACCTCTGGGGATGGAGATTCCACCCCCTCCCTAGGGAACCCAGCCCAGTGCTTCCCCACCCGCCTAGGGAAATAGTTTTTCCTAATTGTTGAATTGCTGTTCCAGCCTCGCACTAGCTATGCATCTCCCACCAATAATCACAGTCCACGCCGTGCTTAGGCCGGGGTAATGTACGTCGCATGGGGCTGGCTCACTGGACACGTGAGTGACACAGGTTCTGCCGCCGCACCCTGGAGTGTAGACAGGGTCGAGCAATCAAGGCAGATCCTGGGGTAGTTCTGTGATGTGGGAAGTTGGTTTGTGTGGTCCAGGATGTCAGAGGTTGGCGGAAGAGCAGCCCTTGCTCTGGAAATGACCGTTCACCCTCCCCCAGCAGAGCTGCACTGGGCTGGGGCGTCACCCTCAGTCCCACACTCCACGGGCTGCAGTCGGTTCCAGAGCGGCTTTGACAAAGCTCATTTGTCCCCATTTTCCTCAATATTTTCCGAAGTCCCCGGACTCCTGCCCTGCATTCCCCCCTACCCCCACTCCTGCCCTGCACCCCCCTGCCCTGCATTCCCCCCCACTTCTGCCCTGCCCCCCACCCTTGACCTCTGCCCTGCATTCTCCCCCCCCCCCGCCCCCACTCCTGCCCTGCAACCTCCCCCCACCCTGCATTCCTCCCGCTTTTGCAGGCTGGGAGACCGTTTCCCAGGCTGCACTGCCAGCCCGATAGACAAGCTCGGCTGCCTGGCCGTGGCTGGCGGGATGGTCCATGGCATCCGGCCTCCCGGCACCACGCTCACTGGCCTGAGGGCCCTTGGGCTGATGTGGACACAGTTTGGGGGGCTCTGCAGCCCCTCCCTGCTCTAGAGTGACAAGCTCACCGGGGGGCAGGCCAGCTGCCCTCATGCACCTTTGCTCCTGCCATCCAATGAGCTGCCACAGATCCCCCCTCCCCCTCACTGGGGCCAGGCGGTTACTGCTGCCCGGAGCAGCCTCCACCACAGGCCGAGGGGACCCGGGAAGGGAGTTTCTGTGACATCACAAGGGGCCGTTTCCTCCTCCCTCCGGGCCAGTGGCTCTCGGCGGCCGTTCCTCTCCCTGCCAGGCCCAGCCCCACCTGGCAGCTCCACCCAGCGCCTGTCGGCCAGGGCAGCTCCCCGGGGTTGCTCAGCCGGGCAGTGTCCCTGGCTGCTGCCCCGCTGGTGAGTGGCCCCACTGGATGGAACCGTCAGGGAGGCCCCAAGTCTCTTGGGGTACCTCTCCCCCTCGCTCGCTCCCGCCCCTGCGCCCCCGCTTACTGCTGAGCTGGCTCCATGTGCAGAGATGAGCCGAGGGGAAGTCAGGCCCACTGCTGACCAAGGGCTCCTCTTTGTGATTCCATCGCTTCTCTGCAGCTTTGCAGCCCCACTAGCCAGGGTGGTCCCAAGGGCTCCATGCCGTGGAGAAGATGGATGTGGCTGTAAATCCGGGCAATGCAGCCACAGTGCAATTATTCCCCCTGGTGCTTTAATCAGCTCCCCTAACTGAGAGTGACAAGAGCTGCTGGTATGGGCATGTACTTGTACTGCCTGTACCTCTTCTGCAGTGTTTTCTTCCTGTCCTCCACTCTTCTCCTTCAGATGCTTTCCTCCCCCCCCCACTGCTGCACTATTTTCCCTTTTATGCTTCTGTGACAATTTTTCGTTCCATTTCCCCTTTCCTCTTTTCTAATGCCCTCCTTTTTCTCCCCAGTCTGTTTCCTTTCTCCTTTTACCTCATCGCCCAACACAAAGCAAAGGGAGGTGCTGAGAACCCAAATCTCCAGCGGAAGTCACTGGGAGCTGGGTGGGCTCCACTTCTCTGGACATCAAATCCAGATTAAACTCCTCGGGCACCTTCTGCCAAACAGGGGGCCCATTCTCCAGTCTGCCCCTGCTCCCATCTGGCTGGCCTGGCTCCTTTTGACCGCTGCTCTGCATGTTGTATTTTATTTTATTTTATACTCAACAATGGGTTTGGCAGCACCACCCCTTGGAGACAGATTCCAAACCAGAGCAGAAGGATTCTGTGGCATATTAAAATCATATAAAACTCCTTGGGTTGTCCCCCTGGTTTGCTGGTCATGCCACTGACATCCACCTTCCTGCTCTCTGGGGCTCCTCCCACCTCGTCCTGCGGAGCCAGCTCCTCTGATCTCCCCCAGCCAAGACACAGAGCTGTGGTTATGGCCCCCTTGCAGAGCAGCACAGACACTGAACCGATTCAGCTCCGAGAGAACTATAAGGGCCCAGACCCAGGAAACCAACACCCAAGTTGACCAAACCCCTAAACAAATCCATCTTCCCCTGTGCAAAAGTATTACACAGAGAAAACTTATAAGGAGGTCTGCCCTTTTATCAATGAAAGAGAGATCTGCCCAGCAGTTGCTCTCCCAGGTAACAATTATTTACACTGGAATTGATATTAAGTTCAAAAATAGGATTTATAATTTAAAACAGTCAGAGCAAAGAAAGTGATTAAAGTAAAAATGAACAAAAAAATGCTTGGCTAGTTCTAATCTCCTAATTAACTGGTTATCTGAAAATTCTTACCTGTAAACAGCTCTTCTCATTTTAGGTAAAAGCTCCAAATCAGAGTTGATCTTTTACTCTGACTTGGCTCCACAGCTTAGAAATCAGAGAATCATAGAACACTAGAACTGGAAGGAAACTTGAGAGTCATTGAGTCCAGTCCCCTGCCCTCACGGCAGGGCCAAGCACCGTGTAGACCATCTCCTAAATAGCTCCAGAGATGGACATTGCACAGCCTCCCTAGGCAATTTATTCCAGTTTTTTGCCACCCTGACAGGCAGGAAGTTTTTCCTAATGGCCAACTTAAACCTCCCTTGCTGCAGTTTAAGCCCATTGCTTCTTGTCCTGTTGTCAGAGGCCAAGGAGAAAATTTTTTCTCCCTCTTCCTTGTAACACCTTTTTAGATACCTGAAAACTGCTATCATGTCCCCTTTCAGTCTTCTCTTTTCCAAACTAAACCAACCCAATTCTTTCAGTCTTTCCTCATAGCTCGCATTTTCTAAACCTTAAATCACTTTGGGTATGTCTACACTAGGTCGTTAATTCGAGCTACATAGGCAAAGCAGGTGACCGGAGTTGCAAATGAAGCCCGTGATTTAAATATCCTGGTCTTTATTTGCATGTTCCCGTCTGGTCGCCATTTTTAAATTCCACTAGTCCGAAGTAACTGCCGCGCGGCTACACACAGCAGTGAAATGGCAATTCGAGCTAAGTCCTTAGCTCGAATTAACTTTTACTCCTCATTCCAGGAGAAGTAAAAATTATTGCTTTTTTTTTCAACAGCATCACACTGTTGACTCATATTTAGCTTGTGGTCCACTATGACCTCTTAAATCACTGTCTGCAGTTCTCCTTCCTAGACAGTCGCTTCCCATTCTGTATGTGTGAGATGGATTGTTCCTTTCTAAGTGAAGCACTTATTAAACTTCTTCCTATTGACCTCAGACCATTTCTCCAGTTTGTTCAGATCGGTTTGAATTATGACCCTGTCCTCCAAAGCAGTTGCAACCCCTCCCAGCTTGATATCATCTGAAAACTTAATATGCATCTTCTCTATGCCAATATCTAAATCGTAGATGAAGATATTGAACATAATTGGTCCCAAAACAGACCCCTGAGGAACCCCACTTGGTATATGCTCTTCCAGCATGACTGAACCATTAATAACTACTTTTTGAGAATGGTTATCCAGAGACCTGACAGTAGCCCCAACTAGTTTGTATTTCCCTAGTTTATTGATAAGAAGATCATATGAGACCGTTATCAAATGTTTTACTAAAGTCTAGGTATACCACATCCACTGCTTCTCCCTTATCCTATCAAAGAAAACTGTCAGATTGTTCTGACATGATCTGAATCTATGCTGGCTTTTACCTATCACCTTATTATCTTCCAGATGTTTACAGATGAATTCCTTAATTTCCTGCTCAATTATCTTCCCTGGCACAGAAGTTAAACTCACTGGTCTGTCATTACTTGGGTTGTTCTTATTTCCCTTTTTATAGATGGGCACTAAATTTGCCCTTTTCCAGTCTCCTGGAATCTCTCCAAATTTCCTTTATGTCTCTAGCTAGATTGAGCTCGTTTTGTGCCTTTGCCTTTCTAATCTTGCCCCTACATACCTGTGATGTTTGCTTATATTCATCCTTTGTAATTTGACCTAGTTTCCATTTATTATAGGACTCCTCTTTGATTTTTAGATCATGTAAGATCTTCTGGTTAAGCCAAGGCGGCCTCTTGCCATTCTTCCTATCTTTCCTACTCAGTGGAATAGTTTGCTTTTGTGTCCTTAATAATGTCCCTTTGAAAAACTGCCAACTCTCTTCAGTTGTTTTTCCTCTTTATTTTGCTTTCCATGGGACTTTACCTACCAGCTCTCTGAGTTTACTGAAATCTTGCTTCCTGAAATCCAATGTTTCTATTTCGCTGTTCTCCCTTCTACCATTCCTGGTCACATGTTTCTCTTGGACCAACCACAGCTGGGGCTTACAGAACAAACAAGGCTTCAGAGGTTGTTGACACGATTACCGAGCCATCGAGGCTTCAGGGCCTCATTAATAACTCTAATTATCACACTTACAATTATGAACAGAGCCACATTTCATATTTCTAACTTCACATACGGGAATGATACATGCACACAAATAGGCTGTACAGATCCAGCAGACTGTAACTGTGGAATGGATGTGCTCCATGTCCTGATTTGCATAAAGCATCTTCAAGTTCTGTGTATTCATATTCACAAGCCAATTTTCATAAGGCCTGGAGTGGGGGGAAGGGAGGCACAGATCCAGTCAGCATCTCTCCCAGACACAATACCTGAGCACAGCTTCAGCCTCCTATAGCCCAACACCTGCTGTCGGCTTAGAGCTCACTCAGATCTGAACAGAGGCCCCCAAGGTGACAGGCTGCCAGCGTGACCCACTCACTGTGCTGCTCCACTCCAAAATACAACATGTTTCCAAGCCAATTCACTCAGGCCTTACAACAGGTATTAAATAAAAGAAAACCCCCAACCTCACACACTGTTGCTGTGTTACCTTTCCAATGACATCGTCAAACTTACTTCCTCCAGGCCCACAAGCTGCCGGCCAGTCCTCCAAGAAACCTGAACTACGGATTGTTCTAGTTGGCAAAACCGGAGCTGGGAAAAGTGCAACAGGAAACAGCATCCTTGGGAAGAGAGTGTTTGAGTCTAGAATCACTGCACAATCAGTAACAGTGACATGTACAAAGGGGAAAAGGGACTGGAAGGAAAGGGAACTTGCAGTCATTGATACTCCTGGTCTGTTTGACACAAAAGCGCCTTTACTGGAAACTATGAGAGAAATCGGGTGCTGTGTTCTTGTCTCCACCCCAGGCCCCCATGCTATCGTCCTGGTGATGCAGCTGGGTCGTTTCACTGAGGAAGAGAAAAAAACAGTCGAACGAATACAAGACATTTTCGGGGACAAAGCTGTGCAGTACATGGTCTTCCTGTTCACCAGAAAAGAGGACTTACAGGATAGAGATTTACATGACTATATAAAAGAGGTTAATGACAAAGATCTTGAGAAACTGATAAAAAGGTGCAGGAATCGATGCTGCGCTTTCAACAACCAAGCGAATGATGAGGAGCAGGAAGCCCAGGTTTCAGAGCTGATTGAAATGATCGATAAGATGGTGCAGCAGAACGGAGGCTCCCATTACACTAATGACATGTATGACTATGCACAGAAGAAACTTCAAGAAAATACCAAGACACTCACAGAACTCTATGAGGAAGAGATGGTAAAAAAACAAAAGAAAATTAAATTCCTCCATGAGGAGGAATGTAAAAGACTAGAGGAGGAATTAGGGCCACATGATGAAAATGCTTTGAAAGAGAAGAAGGAGGCCCTGCAACAAAAACTGGACAAAGATTTAGAGAAAATAAACAACCACTACCAGGAGCAGCTGCGTGAACTCAGGGAAAGAGCTGAGAAGGATGTCTGTATAATAGAAGCCATTCTAAAAAAATTTGCTTCCATATTTTCAAAAATCAAACTCTGGCATGAGTAATGATTGACCTGCTGTAATTTCTCCTGCTCTTGCCTCTTTCCCACTTTTTCAATAGTCATGAATGGCATTTCAGTGCTTTGTAACACTTTAACCTCCTAATTTTTTTTTAATGGAAGTTTACATTTGTTTCATCGTCTTAGTCATCTTGTGCTTTCATACCCTGAAGCTATTGCATGCAAAATATGAGTGAATGAATTTATGAACATCTGTTCTTTAGTAACACTGTGTGTTGGTTCCATTAAAGACTCTGGCTACAGCTATTGGAGCTAAGGGTTGTAATAGGCTTGTGTGATGTAGTATATTAATTGTGACTAATATTGTTGTTAGTCTGGTGGTAAATGTAGACCTTCTTTCTGTTCAGGAATCATTTATAGAGGTCAGAAGCTGTTCAAAAAAATAACCCTTCATAAATTTCAGAGGGGTCGCCATATTAGTCTGTAACTTTAAAAATGAGTAGTCCTGTGGCACCTTAGGGTACGTCTACACTAGCCCCCTAGTTCGAACTAGGGAGGCTAATGAGGGAGACCGAAATTGCTAATGAAGCGTGGGATTTAAATATCCCGCGCTTGATTATCATATTCCCGGCCAGTTGCCATTTTGGAAACTGACTAGCGTCTACACGCGGCAGAGAAGTGCGATTCCAAGATAAACCTCATTCCATGAGGTTTAACTGTTAATTCGAACTAAGGGGTTTATCTCCTTGCAGGAGGAATAACAGGTAGTTCGATTTAGGGCTTTATTTCGAACGCCCATTTCCCTGCCGCGTGTAGACGCGGGCAGTTAGTCTGGGCTTGTAAATTAAAAAAAAAAAAATGGCAACTGGCCGGGAAGAATGCAAATCAAGCGCGGGATATTTAAATCCCGGGCTTGATTTGCAATTTCGAATGCCTACATTAGCCTCCCTAGTTCGAACTAGGGGTCTAGTGTATTCATACTCTTTTATATTTGTATTTTAGGTTTAGTAATGTAGTAATGTAAGGTAATATATAATCATATTTAATATTATAGTAAGTCACATTCTTTAGTTAAGTATATATCTCCTATATTTCCTTGTTCTAAAGTTTAGTAAGCAAAGAGACAGAGTTTTGGTCTTGTGTCTATGTTAATGAGATTAGAAATATTGAAGGCCCGGGCCTTCGATGTGAATTGTTTTTATTTTGATTTTGCTAAAATAAAACACTGCTGTTTACCTTTGAAGCATTCTGTGAGAAAGATCGTTTGTATGAATGAGATATGGTGTGACGGTCATCGTTAGAGCCAGATGGTCAAGAGAAAAGGGGGAGAATGTGGGGTGAAGACAAACTGTAAAAGACAGACTGCGAAGAGACATACCGGCGTCAGAGAAACCATCAGTGCGTACCCACGGTCAAGAATTGATCAGATTGGCAGAACTGATGGCTCTAAAGGTGAAGGGGCAGGCACCCCTGAAAACAACTGATTAAATCCAGGACAGGATGAGCTTTAGAGATGTTTGGGAACGATGGACATCAACAAGATAATGTTCTGGTCACAAGCTGACAGAGCGGGATCCATGGATTTCAACAGAGAAAAGGGTTATAAAAGCAGGGTGCTTTGCTCTGGAACTTTGGGTTCGTTTTGCCTCCATCTCCAGAGGAGCATCGGATCGATTGACCGACACTGCTTCCCCCTGTGTTCGATCTGGCTGGCCACTAGATTGATACAGACTCTGGACTGGTAACTATGATATCATCTGGCAGGAATGTGTATGCATGATATTTGTGTGTGTGAGATTGAAAAGCATATGCAACTGTTGTATTCTCAATCAATGCGGCGTACTGCCTTTTCCCCCATAAAAGATCTCATGTGCTTCGTTTAAGCAGACAACACTTGGAGCCATGGATGTCTTCCAAGAAGTTGCGCATCTTGCCCCTCAGTGCATCGGCTGTCTGGACCTCGGGCTCCCGAACGACTTTGGGCCAGATCCCTCTGTGAGCCCTGCAACCAATGGACATGGGAAAGCAGGGACTCTGAAGTCCCTGCTGGGATGATGGCCGTGGCGGAGGGAGAACAGCCCCAGACATGCTGGGAGCAGGAGAAACAAAAACTGCCTCCTGGGGGCTGATGTCTTAACTGAATGTGGCATCCCTGGGGGTGGCAGCAGTAGAGTATGGGGAGGAGAAGAGGTCAGGGAGGGGACCGGGGAAAGGAGGGAGGAGGAGGAGGAAGGTGAGTAGGGGGAGGAAGAGCTGGATTAGGAAAAAGACAAGGAGTAGGGGGAGCAGGAGCAGGAAATTTGGTTGGGAGAGGGGCTGAATAGGGAGCAGGAGTGGGGCATGGGTTCGGAGCAGCAGCAGGGTCAGAAGCCTCAGCAGAAGAGGCACTGGGACGCGGTGCCACCTCACAGGGCAGGGGATCAGCGGCAGTGGTTGGGGGAAGTTAATATCTCCCCAGCGCCAGGGGTGATGGGGAATGATGGGAACTGCCGCCCGCTAGGAGCCCCGAAGGGTTTGGTGGCCAAAGTGCTGCTGATGGCCGGGCAGTTGGTTACCGGGGGCAACCCGGAGTCAGGAAGAAGGGAAAGTGGCGGGTCAGAAGGGGAAGGAGAGGACAACTGTTGTCCCTCCAGGGCCTGGTGATCCCTCTCTGAGGCAGCCGGGGTTAACCCTAAAGCCTCCACCTCCTGGGAGAGGAAGGTGAGTTGGTCACCACCACCGCCATGTGGTCACCCTTGTTGGCGGCAGGGTCAGCGGTTGCCCCCACAGCAGAGGTGGGGATGGTGGGAGCACCCTCCATGGACACTCCCTCTTGCAGGGATTCTGGCAGGGAAGCGTTTACCCCTCCTGCAACTGCAACGGTCACCTCAGCGCGTCCGGGGGGTCAGAGGGAGGAATGGCTCTGATGTTCACCCCTAGAGGCACAAGGAGGGTATCCTCCCCTTCAGTAGGTGGGGTGGAATGCCGGGCTCGCTTGCAGCGCCTCCCCATGGCAACCTCCCAGCTCTCAGAGGAGGAGGGCTGGGCCCGATGGGGGGAAGAGCCCGGGGACAAGGGCAGTGGTGGGAGGGTGAGTGAAGGAAGGGGTTGGGCAGCTGGGGAAGGGAAAACTTCCCCCTGAGGTAGGCCCCATCCAAGTCCTGTTGCTGACCACGCCACCCTCTCCTCCGCAGGCCCGACCTTGCCGCTTTTGGCAGTGGCAGCGGTGCCCGCACGCTCGTCTGGGCCTTGTGGAGCCCGAGCAGGACTGATGATGGTCATGGTTGGAGGAGGGGCGACCCCAGGGTCTAGACCGTCAGGGCCATCGGCGATGGTAGGGCTGGTGTCCTCCTGGGCATTGGGGGTCCCGAGTGCATCTCCGAGCTGGGCCAGGGGGCAGTCCCTTCAGACATGCCCCGTTGCCTGACAGAGAAAACACCGGCCCTCCCCGAAGGTGTAATATACCCGGTACTGGGCCCCTTGATAGGGCACCAGAAATGACCCTTCTAGGGCTTCTCCACTCCCCGCCAGCAGTAGTTGGATTTGCACCTACCGGCAGAAGGAAAGGACGTAGCGGAGGATAGGGTCCTTGAAGCCCAAAGGAAGGGGACTCAGGACTGACAAGGGTCTCCCCAGGGTGGAGAGGAAAGGCAGTAGGGCGGCATTGGGGAGGAAGGGAGGAAAATACCACCCATACGCCCAGGTCCTCCAGAGGCTTGAGTGGAACATGGACTTCCCCCACCGCCAAACCCTTCTGCACCACCTCCTGGGTGGCGGCCTTGGACACCAGGAAGAATACAACCTTCCCGAACATCTTAGAGACCGCCACCATGGTCATGGACCCCACCACGTGTGCCAACGCCCGCACATAGGTCTCTACGTGGGGCGAGGCCGACACTAGGATGCAACGGACCCCGTGCCTCCTGGTCAGGGTGGGGAAGGGGCTGCGGCCACCAGAGATGGAATTCTGGGAGGTGGCTTCAGTGGATCAGGAGGCAACCGGCGCTGGGGGGGGAGCTATCTGGATTTACACCCTGGGGGCCGGGACACCATTGCCTCCAGAGCTGGTGGAAGGAACAGGGGGACAGGAAAGAGGAGAAGCCGCGGCCTAGGCCGTGGCAGGGGGGTTAGCCTTTGCCACAGGAGGTTTTGCCTTCTGGGTGGGGCTCTTGCCCTTCTTGGTCCCCTGGCACTTCAGGGAGGCTTTCTTAGTGGTGACACTGGTGGCAGAAGGTGCCGCGGCAGTAGTGGTTGTGGTCCCGGAATCCCTGTCCATTCCACCACCTCTGCTGCATGAGCGGGCAGCCCGGCAGCCTCAGAGGGTTCAGCATTCATAGAGGTAGTGGGGGGGGGGGTTAGGCAAGGGGCGGCAGGGGTGTCACACGACTGCCCCTCCATTGTGTTCATGTGTTGGTGGGGGGGAGAGGACAGGAACCGACAATTAGGAGAGGCCAATAGTGCCAGGGGATGGAGCAAGGGGTGGGGAAGGGGGAGAGAGGAGAGGAAGGCTCACCACTCCCCCTGCTAGGCTGGAAACGGGGTGGGAGGGCAGCAACACACATAGGAGGAAGGGGGCAAAGGAACAAGGGGTATAGCTCCCAGCACAGGATGGTAAGAGCGGCTCCTCTGGCTGCACTGGGGAGGTGAGGGGTAAATTATTTGAAAGACATGGGGGAATGAAATGGTGCATGGGAAGAGGGTAACTAAAGAAGAAGGGGAGGCTTAGGCACCAAGCAAGAGGATGGGGGGAGCATGGGCATACAAGAAGGGGGGAGGGGAATGGTGGAGAGGGAAGGCAGGCTGCGAGGAGGTGCCTGCTGAAGAAAGCAGGCAGGGGAGCTGCTAGACACTGTGGGGGGTGGGGAGGAGTACCAGTGGGCCCGTGGGCACCTGAGTGGCAGGCCCACAGCACCTAGCAGAGCAGAGTAGGAGCGGGGAGGCAGACAGTGGGGCCAAGGGTGGAAATAGCCCCAGAAGCACCTGGGGCTGGGGAAGCAGCAGCAGCAAAGATGCAGGGGCAGGGTGTGATGGCACGTTGGGGTTTTCCCATCCCTTGCACCCCCGTAATGGCACGGACAGATTCCACCAGCCAGTAGAATAGAGGGAGTTTATTGCTTCTCCAGGATACAGCACAGCACAGATGTAATCTGGTTACAGGGCAGGCCTAGGATACCTCAGCCCCCATTGAGATGGGGGGAGCCTGGGCCCCTAAATTCCAGCCCGTTGCCTAGGCTGCTTCCTCCATGATCACAGCCAGAAACCTAACTCACTTCCAGCCCTGCCCCCAGCCAGGGCTCCACTCCCCTTCTTCCCATTGTTCCACTCCCTGGGAGATAACTGGTCAGACAGGTTCAAAGCCCCCTTTGCATAATGACTCATCCCCTGCCCTGCTGGGCCGTGCTGCAGACAGCAGCCAGTGTGGGTCACTCACAACCTAAGCCTAGCAATCAGCAAGGTACCCACACTACGTCACACAGGGGAACCAGCGAGGGGCAGAGGGAGCCACCCCCCACCCCCAGTGCCCCACAAAAGCTGTACCAGCCGCCACCTAGGGTCCCAGATGGATGGAGGGTCCCTTATAAACTCCCCTAAAAATTCCCCAAAACCGAGGAGTACAGGATCTGTCGAAAAAGCTCCCCACTGTTGACAGAACCGCGTCTAAACTGCAGTTTCATTTTCGAAATGGCGCTTCATCGGCACAGCGCTGGAACGTGAGTATGCAAATGAAGTGCGAGATATTTAAATCCCGGGCTCATTTGCACTTTCAAAGTGCCTAATCTACATCCCTCTGTTGGCAGAGTGGTGTAGTCTAGACACAGCCAGTGCCTAGTCAAAAGGGCAGGGTCCATTGTTGTCTGTGAATTCTCTCTGTTTCCCAATTCCAAGGAAAATGGAGGTTGGGGTTGGGGGAGAACTTTACCTTAGGGAGGAGATTTCCCAAGTGACCTCTTCCCTGGTTTCCTTGGAATTACTTGGGTAGTGGCAGCAGGTCCCAGGATATCGGGGGGAAGTTTTTTCTTACTCAAGCCTGCAGAGGCCAGGTTTTGAGGTGCTCTTGTGGGCCCCCACTTCTGCATTCATCATGCCAGAGTGGGGAACAGCCTTGACAGTCCCTATATCAGGTGTGGGCAAATTTTGGCCCACAAGCTGGATCCAGTCCACAGAGTTAATGCCTGGAGGGCCCTCACCTCTATGTTTACCTGCACCTCTGCAGTTATTGGATGATCACAGCTCTCATTGGCCATGGATTGCTGTTCGTGGCCAATGGGAGCAGCAGGAAGCAGTGTCCCCGGTCCATGCCACTTCCCACCTTTCGAATTGGCCACAAATGGCGATCCGCAACCAATGAGAGCTGTCATCACATAAACATAGTGGAGGAGGCCATATTTTTATTGCCTATCCTGCCCTATATGCTTATGATATTCCTATATACGTGTTGTTGGTGATGTGCCCCACCTTCCATTTTCTGTGTATATCCCTGTGGCAGAGCTCTGGCGGTGCCCATGTATCCTGCTTCTGGAAGACAGTGTTTGCCTCAGAGGCTGGCTGTGACTCTGCACACAGCTTCTCCTTCTTTTTTTTGCCGGGGGGGGGGGGACGGACAAAGGCTACAGCCAACTGAGACATACTCTTCATAGGCTAGTCCATTGTATGGGGTGAAACCCTTTTGTAGTCCTGGTCTTCCTGCCCAGGGACAGACTCTGTAGTGGTGTGGGGAGGGTTGGAGGTGTGTAGATGAGGGGGCACAGCAGCCATCCGCCCTGCCCACCGGCCCCCTCCCCTGAGGCGGCTAGCGGCTCTCATTCCTTGGGGTAAGGGCTGGGCGGAGGGGTCTCCCAGTGCCTTTGCCAGTGGGTGCCCTGCCCGCACCCCACCTGCAGCACAGGGATGAGCCACTTTGCCCGAGGAGTAGCAGGGCGCAGCGATAGTTGTGCGGCACCCCCCCCCCCACAGGCCCCGTTGGGTGGCCTGGCTCACCCAGTGCGTGGGGCCACTTGGTGCATCTACGGGCCTGAGGGCACCCCAGCCGCTCACTTCCTGGGGTGCTCTGCGCTGCTGCAGGGCGGAGGTGCTGCGTCCAAGGCGGCGGGAGTCACCGTCTGGGCCCCTTCCCCTCTTGTGCCTCTCCGCAGCTGCCTCTTGTGGCGCCCTGCCACGCAGAGTCGCTCTCCCTGGCCACCGCTAGGAACAGGACTCGCTCAGCCCACGCTGAGCTTTTGTCAAGTGCCAGACTCCAGAGAAGGGGGGCAGGTGTCGAGGTCCATTCCAAGAGATCTGGCTTTGGCCCGCGATCTGCCTGTTGGCCACCCTGGCCTTGGCGATTAGAGGCCTCTTTCTCCTTTGGATAATGCAGCTATAAAATGAAATGACCCTGAAGCGTAGCACATGCTAAGGGAGCAGCTATGAACTTTCTGGCTCAGATAGGCCTCGTGCCAAACTGGCAAGCTGCTGTTTGCTCGTCTGGTCTTTCAAAATAGGTAACTGGGGAGAATCATTTTACTTCTCTATTTTCATGGAGCTACAGCTTTTGTTAAAAATAGTTACATGTGTAGACTCATCCCAAGAATGATTTCCTGGGGGAAAGAGGGGTGGGGGAATGAAGTTAACTTTATCTGAGGCATAGGGATCAGTGCATAATGCATGTAGTCACAATTGGCCTTCTTCCTCCTTAAAAATGATTCATATTTTATGGAGAATTCCTAAATTTGCAAAGCAACCTTCTTCACTTTGCTTAGGTTGGAATAGAAAATATTGACATGGATTTTTCACTCTTGAGGACATACAGATTCCTTTTGCAATATATTTATAGGAAATAGAATACTAGCATAGTTCTTATTCTTAAATCTTTTTATTCAGTGTTAGTGGGAATTTGATAATTTGAGCTACTATGCTTCAAAACAAAGCAACACAAAATGATTGGATTAGAAGCGTGGAGGGGGGGACAATTTTATATTCTTGCCTGAGGCACAAAATTACCTAGTTACGGCAATGCTCTCAGAAATCTGTTTCCTTCCTTCCTCCACGCAGAGAAGAGGACCCCTTCTGACCTAACAGAAGAGGAGCCCTTTAAACCAGTCTCATCTGGTTCTGGATTGGTCCCTGTTACCCACGAGCTCTGTGATTCTTGGGGAACCAGAACATGGTCACCTGTCAGCCCTGTGCTCTTGGGGAGTGACATTCATGGAAAACCATCCGCCTTCCGCAGGCCTCTGTTAGAATCAAAGACAACGCAATGAAAAGGCCGGGGAAGACACACCTAAACTGCTTCAGACAAGGGTGATACAATTAAGGAAACACCCCAGCCTCATTTGCATTAAAGATGGAACCGAGGGACATCTCATTAGCATACAGAATGGAGACCAGCTCTTCCAAAGCAGGAACTGCAGTGAACTATGGGATACCAAAAGTGGAGAAGCACTGCCTGATGGGAAATCTCTACTCCAGATGCTAATGAATCCAGGCCTGCTCACGCCCAAATTAGTCATTATCAGACCAATTCTAGTAATGAGCCTATTGACATCCAAAATACTGAAATTGCCTAGTTGCATTGTGAGCTTGTTCAAGGAACATCACCCATAACCAGGGGTGATCAATCTCTATTGTCTCTCCTCTTTCTCTTTGAAGTATTGTCCTATCCCTATAAAAACTCCTACTCTGGCCCAAGAAAAAGTGTTCTGATACCTGGATTTAAACTGCATCAGTTCCATTGAGACTTCTTCATCTCCTGTCTCATCGTGCTGGGGGCTCTGCTGTGCTTGTCTCCTGCCCTCTGGACCCCCAGCTACCATCATCATCTGGGAACCCCAATCAGTGCAAGCTCCAGGGAGTGGTGAGGTCTCTCTCTCTCTCTCTCTCTCTCTCTTTCTCTCTCCCCCACCAACTCTCTCTAAGCCTAGCCTCCTGACTCTGCCCTATGTAAACTGTTATATGGTTTGCTAGCCCTAACATTTGTAATCAGTTCCAATTTAGATTTAATATTGTAACTGTTAGATTTAATATTGTAACTGTTTTGTGTGTTTGGCTCCCTATATATATAATAAATAACTTGCATTGTTAAGCTGGTTGCTTCTCTCTCTTTCACTCACTCTTCCTCAAGGGGTGTTGTTTTGGCTTCCCCATTCACTCTGCAACAAGGCTTCTTGTACCCAAGCTAAAGATCCCTGGAGTGCCCAAAATCCTGTGGGGTTTGCTCTTCGTGTGGTTTACCAGCAAATGATTGTGGTATGAAAGTGGGGGTAGCGGGTGCTGAACCTGGGAGCATATGAGGATGGCAGCTTAAAGTGCTGTTTAATCCAGCCCACTGAGTCCAAAGGCTCATGAGGGTGCAGTGGGGCATTGCTGTTAACCCAGCCTGCTGAGTCCAGGGACATATGAGGGGTCAGCGTGTGGGTGCTGATTCCCCAGTCCTCTCAGGCGTGCTCTGCTAGTGGGGGTGAGTGTCTGTGTGTTGCTAAGGTGGGAAGAACCCCGCCCTGAGGAACCTAGTTCCTGCAGGAGAGCTCCAGGGGGAGGGGGAATTGGCAGCAGGGAGCATTCAGCTCCATATGAGATCACAAGTAGCACGAGCAGCACCCGGATAGAATGGTTAACCTTCCCCCGTCCCATAAGAGTAACCCTGATAAATGAGCAACCCCAGAGTACCGGGCACATCTGGTAACATCCCAGGAATTCTGATGAGCCTGACTCCCCTGGCTCTGGAAGGCTCCTACTTGGCTCCAGGTTTCCAAATGGCCTGCTTGTCCAGCCTCATTCTGGAAAGTTCCTGCTGGTTCTAGTCAGTCCCTGCCAGTTTACCCAGGGAGCAGAGACCTCCTTAATCTTGGGCCCTTTGAGTACTCTCCTGTAGCCATCTGGCTTGACCCTGTCACAGTCCCTTTTGGTTTTTTTAGACAGCTAAAAAGCTTTGTGTGCAGCCACAATGGCCTCCTGTGGTTTTTGTTGTTTCCTCTGAACTGGAATAGCTTAATCTTGGGTCTATAAAATTACTTCTTTTTAGGAACTGCCTACCCCCTTTGACTCCTTTTCTTCCTAACTGGTTTTTCCATAGGACCATTTGCTTTTAGTCTTTTGATTAGTCGATATTCCCCCTTGCTGCCTCTATGAGATAGAGGCAGCAAAGGAAGGGGGAAGGAGTACTTTACTTTAAAACCCCAAGGCAGCTGCTGCACAGCTGATCCATGGTTCATTTGTGTGGCAGGCTGCCCCTTTAAAATGCCGCCTCCATGTATTTCAAAGGGGCAGCTGTCATGGAACCCAGGGCCAGCTGGGTGTCCCCAGAGGACCCCGGGTTCCAGGGAAGTGCCACACGGAGCCACAGTTAGCTGGGGACTTCCCAACTGAACCCAGGCTCCTAGCAGCATGCAGTGTAGCATGGAGTCCGAGGTCAGCGGGGGACTGTGAGTCCCTTGCTGACCCCGGGCTCTATGGTTTTGAAATGCACAAGAGCCCCCACTAAGGACTCTTGTGCATTTCAAAGCAGGCACCCGGGTGCAGCCCGGAGTCAGTGGAACTTGCCGCTGGCCGTGGGCTATACACAGAGTTCCGCATTCTTCCTTTGAAATGTACAAGAGCCCCCACAGGGCAATTAATCACATTTTAACACCCTTAGTCCAGCGTCCTTATTTTGCTGTTCTCATGTCCTGCTATCCATAAGACCTTGACTTTTTTTCAGATCACTTTCTCCCAAGTTTCTGATCACTTTCATGTTTGCAGCTAATTAATCCCTGTTGATCAAAACCAGATGGAAGGCCCTTAGGTTTTTCCTTACATATTTTGTATCAGAAAATTGTCCCCTACACATGCTAACCTGTTGATCACCAGGTTTCTGGTAACAGATTTTAATATATTTGAAAACAGATAACAGGGTCTGTCAGTGGTAGAGTTAGCTCAGCGTTTTCTATTATTTTACGTCTGCAATCTACTTTGGTCTGCCTGTTCTCACTTATTACCACTTAAATCCTACCGCTTGTACTGAATTAAATCACTTTTATTTACTATCAAGCCCAGTGTAAATCATTGTTACCTTGGAGGGGAGGGGGCAACCAGTGTGCACATTACCTCTTTCATTGCTAAACGGGGCTTACCTAATACTTTGGGTTCTGATCCCATTTGGGGAGGGGTATCCCAGGAAGCTGGGCCCTAAACTGCACTCTCCTTGTAGCTGAAGAGGGTTGTGTCCGTACTGCTTCTTGGTGGGGGCAGGGATCTCAGCGTGGGGCCTTGGCTGGGGGAGACCAGGGAGCTGGCCCAGCAGGACCAGGAGGTGAGAAGCCCCAGAGAATGGGAAGGTGAGTGGCAGTGGCTGTGTGAGCACCCCATCACAGATGGATTTCTGAAAGTGTCGAGGCACCTAAAGGAGCTACAGGAAGCACTGGGACACTATAGTGGCTCAGTCTCACTGCCCCCCAGGGTCGGAGGAAGGGTGTATGTACACCCCCCATAGACACAGCTAGTTAAAAGATTCTGGGCTCGTGCACAGAGGCACACACCCTGCAGTGGGGTCTGTGTGGACAAACACCCAAAGGAGAATTCTCCTTGAGCCTCCCAAAGAGCATTTTCTGGCCCTGTGCACTGCCACAGACATGTCCAGGAGCTCATTTATAAAGGAACAACAAATACTATTTTCAACTGTATGAAGGCAACAATTGCTCCATAGTGAATGTAGCCTTTTACTTCATTTAAAGTGAATGTAGTGATGTTTGGCTCTGGTTGCTACAGTTTGTACTTAAGACTAAAACTCTAAGGTCCTGCCAACACATGGCTTAGAGCTTGACAAAAACCTGCTGCTGATGCATTGCTGTGAACACTGTTTAAGGGGGGCAGTTGTCTTCTAAGTCACTTTTTTACTGATTTGTGGATGATTCAGATGGAAATTGTTCTCAGGCAGGTGCTGTGCTTTGGAAGGTATCTTTGTAAACACGGAGCTTTGAAGCTCGTTGTAAGATTATTGAGCTTTGCACTCTCTCATCTTTGTAACGCTCAGCCACTTTGCTTGGAACTTGCTCTAAGCTGCACGCCCCCCTGTGATAAGAATGTGTGTGAATGGAGGGGTTTGGGGTGGGGGAAACAGCAAAGCTAAAGACTCAAAGCCAGGAGCCAGGTGGTGGCTAATTGAGGCAACCACTAGACACTGCAGCTCTAGGCAGACAAAGGACCAGGACTGAGGAAGGTCTGGGCGTGCTCCTTGGTGATGAACATGGCGGAAGGACCCTGCGTGCCTGACAAGAACCACCCAGTTCCAATAAAAGGGGAGAGCAGGCGGTAGGAGCCCTCTTGGCTCTTTCCCATCAGCTCGTAGGCCAGGATCCATGGCTAGAGGAAACCTCCAGAGTCAATATGCCATGACTCGCTCTGCCCCCCTTTGCCTGTGGAAGTGTGTGTCTAGACTACAGGGTTTTTTCGAAAAAACTTTACCTGTGTCTAGACTACCGCCACATTCTGTCGATAGTAAATGCGGTGGTTTTGTCGATGGCAGTAAACCTCATTCTATGAGGAATAATGCCTTTTTTCGAAAGTCTTCTTTTGAAAAAAGGTGCTATTGCATGAAAACAGGGCTTTTTCAAAAGAGAACGTCTAGACTCTCTTTCAAACAAAGAGCCACTTTTCGAAAAATTTTCTTGTTGTCTAGATGCTCTTTTTTGAAAGAGGATTTTTTGAAAGATACTTTCAAAAAAGCCTCTTTCAAAAGGGCTTGCAGTCTAGACGTAGCCTGTGTGTGAGTGCCAGAGGGCATGACTGTGTGTGTGAATGGACAAATGAATGTGTGTCTCTGTCTCTGTGTGGGTGAGAGAGGTAGCTCAACCCCCTTTCAGTGTAACCCTGTAGTGGATTGTTAATTCCTCATTTAATAATCCATATGATTAGAGTGCAATGGTCTCAAGTTGCGGTGGGAGAGGTCCAGGTTGGATATTAGAAAAAACTATTTCATTAGGAGAGTGGTGAAGCACTGCAATAGGTTACCTAGGGAAGTAGTGAAGTCTCCATCCATAGAGATTTTAAAGTCTCGGCTTGACAAGGCCCTGGCTGGGTTGATTTAGTTGGGATTGGTCCTGCCTAGAGCAGGGGGCTGGACTCAATGACCTTCTGAGGTCTCTTCCAGCTCTATGGTTCTATGATTCTATGATTCTATGAGTGTAACCCTGAGGTGCTCTCCACTGAGATTTGGGGTAATAACGATGAGGCCAGAAAAAAGGCTCTAGAGAGGTCTCTTTCACAAATAATTTGCAAGAGAATCCATCGATGACTTGGGCATGTGTCAAGGCTGTTCCCCACTTTGACATGATGAATGAAGAAGTGGGGGGGGGGGGGCTGCAAAGCACCCCAAAACCTGATCTCTACAGGCTTTGGTACAAAAACTTCCCCCCAAAATCTTAATACCTGGACTTTGGGGAATCTCCGCTGCCACCACCCAAGTAATTTCCATGAAAACTAGGGAAGAAATCACTTGGGAAATTTCCTCTCTAAAGCCCCAGGGGCACCCCAAGCTCTTTTCCTCAAAGAGCTTGAAAAAGAGAAAAGAGAAGACAAGCTGCAGTCTGTCATAGCTGGCCCCTCAGTCAGGCAGGTAGATACACACTGACCTTCCAGGATACAAAAATGAACCAGTTGATTAGAAAAAGAAACAAACTTTTATTATCAGAAAAAAAATTACTGAGGCAAACATAGTTGAAGTGGCTAAATGGTAAGAGCCACCAATTGATATGCGTAGGGAAAATTCCCTGAGTTAGAAAGCTTCATTACAAAAGAGAGGAAAAAAAACACCTTTTAGAGCTCAGACATCAGTTCCAAATTCCCAAACCAGAAAACAATAAAACCTTATGAAGTATCTAAACTTTGCCCTACTTACACATTGTAAGAAGTCTTTTCTTGGAGAGAGACGTCCTCCCCATCTCCCTGTTACCTAGAAGGACACCGCTCTGACCCAGACAAAGGAGGGAAAAGATAAAAATGCCTTTGTCCCAATTTAAAATCCCTACCTGCATTGTTATTGGCTGACCAAATGCCTGGCTAGGTTAACCCCTTAGCCACCAGGCTGCTGGTCAACTCTTCTGGTTATGACAGTATGTGTTACAGATGCATCGTAACTGACTACCGATTATGGCTGTCAGTTGGAAGCCAGGAAATCCAACAAGAAAGAGGGGTTGGCTTAGCATGACCTGGAAGTGTACAGTTATTAACAACATTTTATTTGAAATGGGAAGGCCAGGTCACATGGCAGCTGATACGCAAGCCTGGGGAATGTGGGTAACAAGTGTGCTGAAAAGCATGGGATGGACTCAGGTCTAAGGTAAAGGGAGGTGAAAGGTCTTCGAACGCGGCGTTGTAACAGCAAACAGGGAACCATCGTTGCTTAGATTCGCTTCCCAATGACACTGTCATTTTTATCAGTGCCCTGGGAGAAACCATAACAGCATTTATCACAACATTGTCAGATAACACAAAGATTGTGGATGTGGCTAAAATATGGCAAGGGCAAGTCACTGATACAGAGTGGTTTGGATCTCATGGCAAGCTGTGCACAAACACACACGACACATTTCAATTCCCAATATGAGATTATAGATGTAGGAGCAAATGTGTAGCCCACACATGTTAAGATGGGCACTTCAATCCAGCGCACAAGAGTAGAACAATAAGACCTGAAGACTAGAAGATGAAGACTGAAAATCAGGCCTACATGTGTACCGGTGCATCTGAGTAAGCACTAGGACAATTTACCCAGGGCTGTGGTGGTGTCTCCATCACTGGCAATCAAGGTTGGATCTTTTGCTGAATGTTCTACCCTAGGGATTATTTGGGGCAGGTCTCTGGGTTGTGCTATAGAGGAGGTTACACAAGATGGTCACAATGGCCCCTGCTTGCCTTGGAATCCATGACTCTGTGAAGGCTGGGCAGACCTGAATTCATAGGCTAGGGGTTACATCTCGCCACCGGCCACATCTGAGCAGAAGATCTTTAGGTTCTCCTCCCAGGTCAGGTTGCAGGGAAAGGGAACACAGGGCTCTCTGTCTCAGAAAAGGAATTTCGGGCATGTGGCAAAGGTCATTGAAATGGAGACAATATCAGTTCATTAGCACTTTTATTGAAACAAATGGAGGAATAACAAACAGCGGGAAGCATGAGGTTACAAGGCCATTGTACAATTCTAGGGCTCCCTCTGTACCATTGCGAATATTAGGACTGGAAGGGACCTCAAGAGGTCATCGAATCCAGTCCCCTGCCCTCATGGCAGGACCAAGTGCTGTCTAGACCGTCCCTGATAGACATTTATCGAACCTACTCTTAAATATCTCCACAGATGGAGATTCCACAACCTCCCTGGGCAATTTATTCCAGTGTTTCACCACCCTGACAGTTAGGAACTTTTTCCAAATGTCCAACCTAAACCTCTCTTGCTGCAGTTTAAGCCCATTGCTTCTTGTTCTATCCTCAGAGGCCAAGATGAACAAGTTTTCTCCCTCCTCCTTATGACACCCTTTTAGATACCTGAAAACTGCTATCATGTCCCCCCTCAATCTTCTCTTTTCTAAACTAAACAAACCCAGTTCTTTCAGCCTTCATTCATAGGTCATGTTCTCTCGACCTTTAATCATTCTTGTTGCTCTTCCACGTCCCAGGGAAGGTCTGTCGGGTTCAGTGGCCGTGTGGAATGGGGGCGCCCGCACACCGAGAGGTGAAATGCCTGCAGACTGAGATCAGAGGGGTAGCCGTGTTAGTCTGAATCTGCAAAAGTGGCGCGGAGTCCTGTGGCACCTTATAGACGAACCGAAGTGTTGGAGCAAAAGCTTTCCTGGGCAAAGACCCACTTCATCAGATGCATCAGGTCTTTGCCCACAAAAGCTTCTGCTCCAACACTTCTGTTCGTCTATAAGGTGCCACAGGACCCCTCGTCGCTTTTGCAGACGGAGACACGGGCAGCCCATCGCTCGCCGGGGCCAGACCCAGCCGGTCCCGTTCCATGGGGCCTGGGCACAACAAGCTCTCTGGATGCTGTCGGGTGCAAAGCCAGGCCTGGCCAGGCCCTGCCAGGGGCGGGGTGACCTGCTCTGGGCACCCGCAGGCAGAGGTGTACTGAGGGTGTTATGCACCCAGGGGCAAAGTCAAAATTTGCACCATCCCCCTGCCGCTGTCAAGGGGCCCCGAACCTGGTGCATGGCTGAGCCTGACCCTGGGAGGAGGGGGAGCTTGTACCGCAACTTCCCCCACCCTCCCCAGTTTGGGGCGGGCCCCTGCACACACTAACCCACCAGTGGAGATGGAGGAGGGTCAGGCTGGTGGCAGATAGGCAGGGAGGAGGAGGAAGTGAGCCGAGGGATGACAGGGCAGTGGAGCGGGGCCAAACTGGTGTCCCCCTAGCCTGGTTCCCGGGGGCAACTGCCTTCACCCCCCCCTCGCTATGCCACTGGCCAGAGTGCAGGGTGTGGTATGAGAGTCCTTCATTGAGTGTAGGACTTCATCTGTCTTGGGGACAAAGAGCTGGTTTCTATCAGAGGGGAGGCCCTTCACCTTCGATTGCAATTCTTTTGGGACCCCTGCTGACTGCAGCCTTGAGGCCCTCTGCATTACGATTGCTCTAGCTGTGGCCCTGGCCGCTGTGTCGGCAACATCCATTGCTGCCTGGAGGGCAGTTTGTGCTATAGAGAGACCCTCCCTAATAATGGACTGGTGTGGCGGGCTCCTATTCTCAGGAAGGTCCTGCAGCAGGTCCTGTAGTTGAGCATAGTTTGCATGATCCCAGTTGGCCAACAGGGCTGTGTAATTCGATATCCTGAATTGCAGGGTGGCCGAAGAGTACACCTTGCGGCCAAAGGTGTCCAGCCGCTTATGCTCTTTGTCTCGGGGCGTGGACTTAAGATGCGGGGGTTTAATCTTGTGATTAAGCGAGTCTACGACCAGTGAGTTCAGCTGGGGATGTGCGAAGAGGCAGTCCATGTCTTTTGCAGGGACAAAGTATTTTCTGTCCACCCTGAGGTTTGTTGGGGGGTGTGACGGTCTCACCAGCCCCGCCCTCTTCTCCCCAAGGTCCGGTCCCTTTAAATGCAGGCCCAGTGGCCTAGTTCTTTTTGGGATCCCCTCGTCGTCCAGGATCTGGGAGGAAGGGGTAGGGGGGCCTGGACCCTCCCTCTCCACCAGGCCCCAACCCAGGGCCCTATCAGTGGCGGGTGGTTCCCACCACTGGCTCAGCGGAGCGTCCTCCCCAAAACTCGCTGAGCCCACTGGGCCTTTTTCTGGCCCCTGCCTTGGGTTGCTTCCTACCCCCTCGCCCAGTCCGATGGCGGTCCCACCTGAAGGTGCGGGTCCAGCAACAGCAGTGACGGCTTCTGGGGAAGCTGCACAGCGCAGCCGGCGTTGCCGTCTGGCTAGTCCCGGCGACCACAGCGGTGGGGTAACGAGTCCAGCGCCTCTTGGTCCAGCTGCTGCGGTTGTGGCTCCGGTGCCTGGAGAGGAGCTCCTTCCCTTCCCGCGGCCCGTCCCAACTGAGCAGCCCGGCAGCCTTTTATACCGGGGCTGCACTGCGAGGGAGGGGCGTATTCCACCCAATCGGCGGGCTCTCCGCCCCCCTGTTCAGTGTGGGGCTGGCCAGCCCCGTCACAGGGGGATAGAGGCTGGAGTTTGCCAAAGCACTGATGGCTCCAAGGTAGCTTTGTTGGTGGGTTGGTGCTATCATTGAAAATGCCGCAGGTTGCAGTATCATCAGAAATTTGCTTGTTCGTCTTGTATCTCTTGGGGTATGTCTACACTACAAAGTTAATTCGAACTAACAGCTGTTAGTTTGAATTAACTTTCATAGGCGCTACACACGCAAACCACTAGTTGGAACTTAATTCGAACTAGCGGAGCACTTAATTCGAACTAGGTAAACCTCATTCTACGAGGACTAACGCCTAGTTCGAATTAAGTAGCTCGAATTAAGGGCTGTGTAGCCACTTAATTCGAACTAGTGGGAGGCTAGCCCTTCCCAGCTTGCCCTGGTGGCCACTCTGGGCCAAGCCAGGGAAACTCGTCTGCCCCCCTCCCGGCCCCGGAGCCCTTAAAGGGCCACGGTCTGGCTACGGTGCCTGTGCCAGGTGCAACCCTGCCAGCACCCAGCCAGCAGACCCTGCACCTGGCATGGCATGAGCCAGCCACCCGTTGCCACCCAGCCCTCCGCCTCTTCCCAGGACCAGGCTGGCGGCTCCCAGGAGCCTGCCCGGGGCCGCAAGAGGCGGATGCCCACCTGGTCTAGTGCGGAGATCGTGGACCTCATTGAGGTTTGGGGGGACGCCTCCAACGTCCACAATCTCTGCGCTAGGCACAGGAATGCAGCCGCCTAGGGCAGGATAGCTGCCAGCCTGGCCACATGCGAACCCAGGAGCAGGTTTGCATGAAAAATCAAGTTGGTCCAGTGAGACCCCCGACCCTGAGCTTAGAACATAAGAACATAAGAACGGCCGTACTGGGTCAGACCAAAGGTCCATCTAGCCCAGTAGCCTGTCTGCCGACAGTGGCCAACACCAGGTACCCCGGAGGGGATGGACCGAAGACAATGACCAAGCCATTTGTCTCCTACCATCCATCTCCAGCCTTCCACAAACAGAGGCCAGGGACACCATTCCTACCCCCTGGCTAATAGCACTCCATGGACCCAACCTCCATGAATTTATCTAGCTTCTCGTTAAACTCTGTTCTAGTTCTAGGCTTCATAGCCTCCTGTGGCAAGGAGTTCCACAGGTTGACTATTTGCTTTGTGAAGAAGAACTTTCTTTTATTAGTTTGAAGCCTGCTACCCATTCATTTCATTTGGTGTCCCCTAGTCGTTCTATTATGGGAACTAATGAAGAACTTTTCTTTATGCACCCTCTCCACACCACTCATGATTTTATAGACCTCTGTCATATCCCCCCTCAGTCTCCTCTTTTCTAAGCTGAAAAGTCCCAGTCTCTTTAGCCTCTCTTCATATGGGACCTGTTCCAAACCCCTAATCATTGTAGTTGCCCTTTTCTGAACCCTTTCCAAGGCCAAAATATATTTTCTGAGGTGAGGAGACCACATCTCTACACAATACTGAAGATATGGCGTACCATAGTTTTAGACTTCCCCTCCTCCTTCTTCCCCTGGCTTCCCCCTTCCAGCTCCCTCCTCCCAGGTTTTCGCCTCCCCTCTCCCACCCTCTCTCTTCCCCTCTCCCACCTCCTTTTCCCAGTCTCTCCAGAGGTTAATCTCCCCACCCCCAGTTTTGTTAAATAAAGAGAGTTTCTATTTTTGAATACGTGTCGTTTATTTTTTACATCAGGAAGGGGGCTGGGGAAGGGTAAGTGGAAGGAGGTGAGGGAGGAATGGGGTACGAGCCCCCGATGGGGAGGACTGGAGTGGCTCTGTGGGCTCCTTGGGGTTGAAGCTCTCCTGCAGGGCCTCCTGGATCCTGACAGCCCCCCGAATCACCCCCCTCCCGGATGACAGCCTGCAGCAAGTGCAGCCGTGCTGATGGCCGACTGCTGTGATGTGCCGAGTGTGGGCACTCTGGGCACTCCAAGACAGGACTGCTTTGCTGTCCCTCATCGAGGTAGACAAGCAAGCGGGGAACCCTGAGAACTGTCTGTCCGGGGTGGGGGCCGGGTCCCTTTAAGCACAGCCCTCGGCTAGCCTGAGACAGCAGCTCCACGCTCTAAGCCCTAACCTGATGCCCTGCCGGCACTGGTTCCGACCAGCCTTAACTTCGGTTCAGGGTCCACTCAATGTGGACATGCTAGTTCGAATTAGCAAAACGCTAATTCGAATTAGTTTTTAGGTCTAGATGCACTAGTTTGAATTAGCTTAGTTCGAATTAACTAATTCGAATTAAGTTTGTTCAAATTAGTGCTGTAGTGTAGACATACCCTCGGAGTATAATGTCCTGCTTAAATAATTCTTGAAATTGTTTTAGATTGTCCACCGGTGGAGAGGGCGATACCTGGAAAACTGCCCCATCTAGTCCAGTGGATCTGGAGTCCCGTGAGGAACCCTCTGAGTCCGAATGAGGTCAGTTATCGTTGTCATTGGAGCCATTTGGGTTATTACGGAGGGTGGGTGAGAGGGTGAGGAATGGGTGGATATGGTCGGGGAGCGCATAGTCGTGTGCTGGGGTGATGTAGGAGCTGTATCGCTTGGGTGGTAGGCATGGGAGGAAGGCAGCCGGTACATGTGCCGTGGTACCAGGGGGGCCATGGAGGCTGGAACTGCTGTGGAGGACACATCCACGACTGGTTGGGCCACAGGGGGTGTTGTTGTAGGGAACGATCCCGATCTGAATGGCAGAACGCCAGTGATCCCGACGGGGAGGATGGCACAGGGAGAATCTGCTCCTGTTCCCGCTGCCGTGGTCAGTTGGCGGTGAGAGCGGCGTAGGAGAGCGGGAGCCCTTTCTGGCATATGGGCGCGCCCCTGGGCGTGAGAGCCGGCTGAGGAGTATGGGGAGCAGCCTCCTGCTCTGAGCCGCGTGCCGGGCTGAGGAGGTTTCTGCACGTGCGGTGTCCTGCACAGCGCTTTCCTGCGCTGCGGGGCCGGAGCGCGGCCGAGTTCGGGCTGGCCGGGGATGGCTCGTTCAGGCCCGGTAGAGGGGCCCCTGGCAGCTGATGGTGGTGGCCCACGCAGCTTTGTGGGTGCTGCTGAGGCTTGGGTTCTGACTCTGCTCTCCTGGCGGGTGCAGACTTGCGCTTCTCCGCGGGGCCAGAGACTGACGGCACCGGGGTACGAGGGGCTCGGGGCAGCGCTGGTAATGAGCGCACCGGGGAAGGCTGTTAAGCTTGTGAGCCTTTGTGGGATGGTGAGGCTGCCCTGTCAGGGGGCTTCTGCCGTCCCCGTGTGTCCTCGGGTTTGCCCCGTGGTGGTTGTAGGGACTTCTCCCGGAGGCGGGTTTTGAGCCGCATCTCGTGCTCTTTTCTGGCTCCGGCTGTCATGTTCCGACAGTGCGGGCACTTGTGTGCCGCATGAGACTCCCCCAGGCATTTAACACAGGAGGCACGGCCATCCGAGATAGGCGGCGAGTCTCAGCGTGAGTCGCATCGTTTAAAACCGGGGAAGCCGGCACGTTGGAGGAGGGGCACGTCGCCGCTGCTTCACTTTGCTCTCTCTCACTCTCATTAACTGACTAACCTATGAAGAAACTCCAAACTAACAAAGGAATTCCTTCGTTTTCCTGTCAGGAGGAAGAGCGCTGCTCCGACTCCGTCTCCAGCCGAGGACGGTAGAAAAGGAACCGAGGGGGCTCGTGCAAGCTTGCAAACAGGGCGACTGCAACGGGAGGGCGTTTTGAGAGGGGCTCTCCTGGTGAAGGAGGGGTGATTTACAGCACTGTGAGGTAAGTGGCTGTCTGGAGCGTGGGGGTGTTTGTGTTTGGGGGCTCTGGGCTCGTGTTTGTCTCTTTGTTTGGAGCTCTGAGTGCTGAGCTGTTTGTTTGTTTGTTTGAAAGGCCGTGTGCTCGGGCTGGCAGTTGGAAGCTGTGAGCCTTAATTAGGATTTGAAATCTCAAACTCTCTGCTCATTGGTCGAGCCGTAGCTGGAGGGAGGGGCTATCAGGAAGGCCAGAGCTTATAAACCCTGCTAGTAAACGACCAGGGAGCTTGCGAACAGGAGGGAGTTTTGAGAGGGGCGTTTAGGGGGGCGCTTTGGAGGCCAGGGTGGCTGAACTGGAGGAGCTAAGGGAGGCAGAGAGCTATGTTGATGAGTTTTTCCGGGACACTGTAGTACTGTCCCACCTCCAGTCTGAGAGCCCCAGTGCTCTTAAGGAGGATGAAAGGCTCAGGGAAGGAGAGCAGTCAATGGGAGCAGAGGGAAACCATCCTATAGTTGGGACCCTCTGTCAGGTACACGCTCCCCCCCTGTGCCTCAGTGTCCCCTGACTGTCCTCATCTAGCTCCTCTCAGGGCAAGTTACAGGCTGTACGGGTTGCTCATCATTGGCATTGGGGTTATCTCTACTGCCCCGCTTACCTAGGCTGCGTGGTACTCCGTCTCCAAACCCTGGGCCTTGCCTCTGGCCCCTAGCCAGAGAGCCTTGGCTGGCCCTCTCCCAGCCCTAGCTGGCTATCCCCAGCTGTTCTCCCTCCTGGGACCCCTTGCTTCCTCTGCAGTCAGCCCTTCACTGGCCTCCCACACTGAGCAACTGTGCTTCTTTATATAGCTCCGGCTGGGCCCTCCCCTCTAACGGCTTCACTAGATAGCTGCCAGCTGGGCTCTCACTAGCCCTAACGGCTTCAGCTGGCCACTCTGTTCTCAGCCCCGGCTCCGGACCTGAGTCTTGGCCTTAAAGGGCCAGTGCAGGGTAGGCGCCCTGTCACACCCTCCTTCCAGAGGATGTTGCGGCATCCTCTCGCACTGAGGATACCCCTCTGGGGGAGGGAACGCCAGTTGTTAGGAAGAGGCAGTTGTTAGTCGTGGGTGATTCGATCATTAGAAACAGATAGTTGGGTTTGTGATGACCGGGAGAACCGTGTGGTCACTTGCCTGCCTGGTGCGAAGGCTGTCGATCTCTTGAGGCATCTAGATAGACTTATGTGTAGTGCTGGGGAGGAGCTGGTGGTCATGGTAGATGTAGGTACCAGTGATGTAGGGAAGGGTAGGAGAGATGTCCTGGAGGTCAAATTTAGGTTGCTAGTAAAGAGCCTGAAATTCAGGACCTCTATGGTGACATTCTAAAAAATGCTTCCAGTTCCACGTACAGGACCAGGTAGGCAAGTAGAGCTTCAGAGTCTCAATGCGTGGATGAGGAGGGGTTTAGATTTATTAGGAACTGGGGACACTTTTGGGATAGCGGGAGCCTATACAGGAAGGATGGGCTCCACCTAAACCAGGGTGGAACCAGACTGCTGGCACTGAACATTACAAAGGCAGTAGAGCAGTTTTTAACCTAAGAGATGGGGGAAAGATGATTGGTGCAGAGAAGCACATAAATCGGATAGAGACTTCTCTTAAAGGAGAATCCATTGATAGAGATTCTCTAGGCTGTAGTCAGAAAGAGAGGAGGGGAGAGGACAAGCCAGGGGCCAGAGCAGATAAACAACCACAGAAAAAGGAATCGAATACATCAGGGTAGGGCAGACAAATCAGCAGTGGCAATTTTTTAAAGTGTTTCTACACAAATGCTAGGAGTCTGACGAATAAGATGGGTGACCTAGAGTACCTCGTATTAAAGGAGGAGATTGACATAATAGGCATCACTGAAACCTGGTGGAATGAGGAAAATCTGTGGGGCACAATCATAGCGGGATATAAAATATATCGGAAGGATAGAGCAGGCCGGGTGGGTGGCGGAGTGGCACTGTATGTGAAAGATAAGGTAGAGTCAAATGAAATAAAAATCTTAAATGAATTGAAATGTTCCATAGAATCACTGTGGATAGTAATTCCACGCTCCAATAATAAGAATATAGCAGTAGGGATATATTACGACCACCTGACCAGGACAGTAATAGTGACATTGAAATGCTGAGGGAGATTAGAGAGACTACCAAAATAAAAAAACTAAATAATAATGGGAGACTTCAATTATCCCCATATTGACTGGATACATGTCACCTCAGGAAGAGAAGCAGAGAGAAAATTTCTCAATGCCTGAAATGACTGCTTCGTGGAACAGCTGGTACAGGAATCCACAAGGGGAGAGGCAATTCTCAATTTCGTACTAAGTGGAGTGCAGGATGTGGTCCAGGAGGTAACTATTACAGAACCACTTGGGAATAATGACCACAAAATAATAACATTTAACATTCCTGTGGTGGGAAGAACACGTCGGCAGTCCAGAACTCTGGCATTTATTTTCAAAAAGGGGAATTACACAAAAATGAGGAGGTTAGTTAAACAGAAACTAAAAGGCACAGTGACTAGAGCCAAATCCCTGCAAGCTGCATGGAAACTTTTCAAAGACACTGTAATAGAGTCCCAACTTAAATCTATACCCCAAATTAAAAAACATAGTAAGAGACCTAAAAAAGAGCCACTGTGGCTTAACCACCATGTAAAAGAAGCAGCGAGGGATAAAAATGCACCTTTCAAGAAGTGGAAGTCCAATCCTAGTGAGATAAATAGAAAGGAACATAAACACTGTCAAATTAAGTGTAAAACTGTAATAAGAAAACAAACAAACAAACAAACAAAAAGATTTTGAGGAACAGTTAGCCAAAAACTCAAAAAAGGAATAGCAAAATGTTTTTTAAGTACATTAGAAGCAGGAAGCCTGCTAAAAACCAGTGGGTCCCCTAGACGATCAAGCTACAAAAGGACCAATCAAGGACGATAAAGCCATTGCAGAGAAACTAAATGATTTCTTTGCTTCAGTCTTCATGGGTGAGGATGTTAGGGAGATTCCCAAACCTGCACCATCCTTTGTGGGTGATGAATATGAGGAACTGTCCTGGACTGAAGTGTCTTTAAAGGACATTTGGAACAAATAGAAAAACTTAATGTTAGCAAATCTCCGGGACCAGATGGCATTCATCCAAGGGTTCTAAAAGAACTCAAATGGGAAATTGCAAAACTATTAACTGTGGTTTGTAACCTATCGTCTAAATCGGCTTCTGTACTTAATGATTGGAAGATAGCCAACGTGACACCAATATTTAAAAAGGGCTCTAGAGGCGATCCTGGCAGTTACAGACGGGTAAGTCTAATGTCAGCACCGGACAAATTAGTTGAAACAACAGTAAAGAATAAAATTGTCAAGCACGTAGAAGAACATAATTTGTTGGGCAAAGGTCAGCATGGTTTCTGTAAAGGGAAATCTTGTCTTACTAATCTATTAGGGTATGTCTACACTACAAAGTTAATTCAAAATAACAGCTGTTATTTCGAATTAACTTCAATAGCATCTATACATGCAAACCGCTATTTCGAATTTAATTCAAAGTAGCGGAGCGCTTATTTTGAATTTGGTAAACCTGTTTCTACGAGGAGTAACGCCAAATTCGAATTAGCTATTTCGAATTAAGTGCCGTGTAGACACTTAATTCGAAATAGGGGGCCTCCAGCCCTCCCAGGGAGCCCTGGTGGCCACTCTGGGCCAAACCAGGAAAACTCCTCTCCTCTCCCCCAGCTCCGGGGCCCTTAAAGGGTAGACTCTGTACACTGAACACGTGAGAGCCAGTGCCTGCATGCAGACAACCAGCCCTGACAGCTCTGCACCCAGTGGCCAGACGATGAGCCAGACAGGCAGCCCCAGTCCAGTGTCCCCCGCCCAGTCCCCCAGTGCCCAGGGGCCAGCCAGAGGCCGTAGATGACACGCACCTGCCTGGACTGGTGCAGAGATCATGGACCTCATTGAGGTGTGGGGGGAGGCCCCCAATGTCTATGATCTCCACACCAGTCGGAGGAATGCCGCCGTCTATGTCTGCATAGCGGCCACCATGTCCCGCAAGGGACACAGGCACACCCAGGAGCAGGTGCGCCTGAAAATAAAGGAGTTCAGGCAGGCGTACGCCAGGGCTACCAGAGGTAATGCTGCAGCAGGGGCTGCCACCTGCCCCTACTTCCCGGCCCTCGACTGAATCCTGAAGGGTGGGGCGGTCCGTGCCAGCCCCAGGGGCAGCGAGCTGGGAGCTGAGGGCCTTGACCCGGGCACAGCAGAGGGGCCACCGCCAGCTGTCTCGGCACCAGAGTCGGCAGGGTCGTCCGGGGAGGCCATACCAGGTAAGTGCCAGCACTGTCCCCTGCCCAGGGGGAGGTGGGGAGAGAGACTAGGGACCGCGTGTGTGGGCCATGCCTCCCACGGATCACGCAGCCACCTGTGCACGTGCGGGCACGTGCCGTGCCACCCTTGGGCAGGTGGCTCCAGCTGCGTGACACCCAGGGGCCGTGGCACGATAGCCACACATGTGTGTGAAGAGACCTGACACGCTCCCGACCTCGGGGCGGGACACAGGAGGACGCCCCCTCTACACAGGGGCAGGGGACATCTCTCCCCCACCCCGGCTGCACTATACACAGCACAGGGGCATGGGTGCAGTCTCGGGCAAGCTCCCAGTCCTGGGCAGAGCTGGACATGCTGACCATGGCCTCTGTGGAAGCACATCGGCTCGGACGGTGCAGGGCATGGTCGCCCTCACCTTGCAGGGGCGGCTGGGTTTCATCCATTGTGTCCCCAGGGAGAACTGACCACTTCTCTTCTTTCTCTACAGCCGCACCAGCTGCTTGTGCAGGGCGCACCACCCCGCCCAGGACATGCTCCCGCACCCGCAGCCTCAGCAGGACCACCACCTCGCAGCAGGGGTACCGAGAGCAGCACCTGCAGGCCCTGCGAGCCCAGACCTGGATCATGGAGCAGCAGGCGCAGGAAGAACGTGAGTTCCAGCAGGAGCTGCTTGCCCAGGGTCGTGCCATCTGTCACCATCTGCAGGCCCTGGTGCAGAGCATGCTGCCCCGTGTCGGTCCTGCGCCTGATGCCCCCCCAACTACTGTTCCTCCTCCCACTCCTGCTCCCCCACCTCTTCCTCCTCAATCTCCACACTCATCTCCTCAATCTCCCTACCCCCCACCTCAACCTCCTCACCCTCCTCCCTATCCCCCCAAGGATGCTGAGGCCCCCTCCCCCGCGGCGCTGGGAGGCAGTTGGCCCAGCGAGACCCCCAGCCCTCAGCGCTGAGCTTCCCTCCCCCTTCTTCCCCTTTCTTCCCCCTTCCAGCTCCCTCCTCCAAGTTTTCCCCCTCCCCCTCCCACCTTTTCTCCTCCCCTCTTCCACCGCTCTTCCCAATCTCCCCAGATTTTCATCCCCCCCCCTCAGTTTTGTTAAATAAACAGAGTTTGTATTTTTGAGACAAAAGTGCATTTTATTTGACATCAGGAAGGGGGGACTGGGAGGATAAGTGGAAGGACGAGAGGGAGGAATGGGGCACAAACCCCCAGTGGGGCAGACCGGGGAGACTGTTAGCGCTCCTCAGGTGGAAGCTCTCCCGCAGGGCCCCCTGACAGCCCCTCAATGGTGCTCCTGGATGGCAGCCTGCAGACAGTGCATCCAGGCTGCCGGCAACATGTCCACGAGATGCAGCAGAGTCCCCGGGGGCAGGTCTGGTTCCATGTTGCAGAGTGCCGTGGTGCCCCGAGTGAGGGCAAGCAGAGCACTCCGAGACACAAATGCTTTGCTGTCCCTCAGAGAGGTGGACCAGCAAGCAGAGAAACCTGAGAACTGTCTGTCCAGGATGGGGGGTCGGGTCCCTTTAAGCACAGCCCTCGGATAGCCTGAGGCATCAGCCGCACACACTAAGTCCGACCACGATGCCCTGCCGGCACTGGTTCCGGCCAGTCTTACCTTCGATTCAGGGTCCACTCAACATGGACGTGCTATTTCGAATTAGCAAAATGCTATTTCGATTGAGTTTTTGTGTATAGCTGCGTTATTTCCAATTAGCTTATTTTGAATTAACTTATTTGAAATAAGTTAATTCGAAATAGCGCTGTAGTGTAGACATACCCTTAGAGTTCTTTGAAGGGGTTAACAAACATGCGGACAAGGGGAATCCAGTAGATGTAGTATACTTAGATTTTCAGAAAGCCTTTGACAAGGTCCCTCACCAAAGGCTCTTGTGTAAATTACATGGCCATGGGATAAGAGGGAAGGTCCTTTCATGGATTGAGAACTGGTTAAAAGACAGGAAACAAAGGGTAGGAATAAATGGTAAAGTTTCAGAATGGAGAGGGGTAACTAGTGGTGTCCCCCAAGGGTCAGTCCTAGGACCAATCCTGTTCAACTTATTCATAAATGATCTGGAGAAAGGAGTGAGCAGTGAGGTGGTAAAGTTTGCAGATGATACCAAACTGTTTAGGATAGTCAAGACAGAAGCAGACTGTGAGGGACTCCAAGAAGATCTCACCAAACTGAGTGATTGGGCAACAAAATGGCAAATGAAATGTAATGCGGATAAGTGTAAAGTAATGCACATTGGGAAGAATAACCCCAACTATACGTACAGTATGATGGGGGCTAATTTGGCTACGACAAATCAGGAAAGAGATCTTGGAGTTATCGTGGACAGTTCTCTGAAAACTTCCACACAGTGTGCAGCGGTGGTCAAAAAGGCAAATAGGATGCTAGGAATTATTAAGAAAGGGATAGAAAATAAGACCCAGAATATCTTACTGCCCCTGAAAAAACTATGGTACGCCCACATCTTGAATACTGTGTACAGATGTGGTCTCCTCACCTCAAAAAAGATATTTGGGCCTTGGAAAGGGTTCAGAAAAGGGCAACTAAAATGATTAGGGGTTTGGAACGGGTCCCATATGAGGAGAGGCTAAAGCGACTGGGACTTTTCAGTTTAGAAAAGAGGAGACTGAGGGGGGATATGATAGAGGTCTATAAAATCATGAGTGGTGTGGAGAGGGTGAATAAAGAAAGTTATTTATTAGTTCCCATAATAGAAGAACTAGAGGACGCCAAATGAAATTAATGAGTAGCAGGTTTAAAACTAATAAATGAAAGTTCTTCTTCACACAGTGCATAGTCAACCTGTGGAACTCCTTGCAAGAGGAGGCTGTGAAGGCTAGGACTATAAGGGTATGTCTACACTACCACCCTAGTTCGAACTAGGGTGGTTAATGTAGGCATTCGAAGTTGCAAATGAAGCCCGGGATTTAAATATCCCGGGCTTCATTTGCATCTTGCCGGGTAGGTACCATTTTTAAATCCCCTTAGGTCGAACTTCGTGCCCGTGGCTACACGCGGCACGGAGTAGGTAGTTCGAATTAGGATCTCTAATTCAAACTACCATTACTCCTCGTGGAACCAACCTCCATCGCGCTTTTAGCACGAGCCTCAGATAGCCTCAGACAGCAGCCACACAAAGCAACTACTGACCTGATGCCCTGCCGGAACTGATTTCAGCTGCCCTTAAATGCAGCCCAGCGTCTAATCAGTGTGGACGCGCTAGTTCGAATTAGCAAAACGCTAATTTGAATTAGTTTTTGGGTCTAGATGCGCTAATTCGAATTAGCTTAGTTCGAATTAACTAATTCGAATTAAGTTAGTTCGAATTAGTGCTGTAGTGTAGACATACCCAAGGAGGTTAGATCCATAAAAGGCTATTAGCCAGGGGGTAGGAATGGTGTCCCTGGCCTCTGTTTGTCAGAGGCTGGAGAGGGATGGCAGGAGACAAATCGCTTGATCATTGTCTTCGGTCCACCCCCTCTGGGGCACCTGGCGCTGGCCACTGTGGGCAGACAGGATACTGGGCTGGATGGACCTTTAGTCTGACCCAGTACGGCCATTCTTGTGTTCTTATGTTCTAAGCGGCAGGCATGGCATGAGGGGCTCTGCTCACCAAGAACCTCCGACCAGCGGCGCGAGGAGGCACCGAGACCTGAGTGCAGCACCCACAGAGACACCACTAGATATAGAACCCGGGAATCCTCCAGCACAGCCCTGACCTCACCCTACCTGCCTGCAGCTCGGATGCCTCCGGCCACAGCCTGCGGCGCTCTCCCGCCCTCCCCTGCTTGCGTCTCTGCTGCCTGCGTCAGGGCAGAGCTCAGAGGCCGCCTGACCCGGCTTTCATGCTCCCTTCAGCTTTGTCTGACTTCGCACCCTCCTTCGCCTGGAGCCTCTCCTCCCCGGCAGGCCCCACGGCCCTGCACAGGGCCCACTGCCCCAGTCCCACTGCCCCCAGAGCTGCCCTGGGCCGGGAACACACCAGACTTGCAAGGTGCTGCACAGGCCCCATGGCTCCTGCACAGAACCAACCTCCATCGCGCTTCTGTGTCTTCCCGCGGTTCCTTCTCTTTGGACTCAGCATTTCCCCCTCCCCCGCCCCGGGGAAGCAGCCTCAGTTCTTCCCCCCAAACCGTCCTGTGGGAACTGCAGGGAGCTACCCCTTACCCCCCCCCCCCGGCCGTCATCTGTTTCCTGTCACAGCGAAACACACTGCAGTTGTCAGCAGCCTCCTTCCCCTCCACCCGCCTCACTGGGGCCTCCACGCCTGTTCCTGCTGGTTCCCAAGGCTCTCGGCAACAGCTCTGTGCCAGGCGCTGTCAGGGCCAAGAGCTGAAAAAGTAGACCACAAATAAGTAAGGATAACAGTAAACAGATACTAAGGTCATGGGATCAACTTTTAGTTTAATTGCAAAGATTTAAAAACAAAGATCACATTTCACGTGTACAAAAAATAAAGCTCAAAAACGAATATGAATTATACTGGCAGTTTTCAATGCAAAGAGTGGTTTTTCCTTTTTTCTTGGCAAATTCTTTTTCTATTTGGTTTAATATAGAAAGTTGGATTTGCACATCTGGGGCTGCATTCGGTTAATTTCTGTATTTTGTTTCTGTTGCTGCATAATTCGAGAACCCAGTTTCACAGAAGTATGTGCTGGTGAAGGGTAATAACTGAGGAATTGCACATTTTGATGAAGCTGAATATTCTTGACATAAGCCGCCCGAAAACATAATCAGAGAAATTTCTTTTAATTTTTGTATTAATTGGCCATCTGAAGTGATCGATTAGATTTTCATAATCTTGTGTAGAAAAACTGACTGGCTTTCCGGTTATATTTGATGGAGTTCAAATCCAGTTGTTGTTGTCATTTGTGGTTGGAAAATACTTTGTGATGTTTGTGTAAATCACAAAGATGATCTGCAATGTCCTGGTCAGGAGGGAGGGTGCAGGAAAAAGCTTGGGACTGAGTGTCTGACCAGAAGGGAGGGTGCAGGAGGAGACATGGAGCAGGGTTTCAGGCCAGGGGGGAGGGCTCAGGAGGGGACTTGGAGTAGGGTTGTCAGGCCAGCAGGGAGGGTAGAGCAGGGGTCCCAGGGCAAGGTGTCTGGCCAGGAGGGAGGGTGCAGGAGTGGTCTTGGGGCAGGGTGTCTGGCTGGGAGCAGGGTAGATGAGGGGACATTGTGTGCCTGGCCAGGATGGAGGGAAGAGGAGGGGACTTGGGGCAGGGTGTCAGAGCATGCTGGGAATAAGGGGTCTTGGCAGCGGGAGGGGAGTGAGGGGGATTTGGTTGCGGGGTCTGGGCTTGAGGCATCACTCACTTGGCTTGGCACCCTGCTGCAGCAGGGAAGCCTCCAGGCAGCTCGCTCTTGTTCCTCGTGGGGGGGCAGGGAGCTCAGTCCCCCTGCCCATGCAGCGGGGAACCCAGCGCAGCCACAGCACCAGGCCAGGCTTCCCGCTGGCAGTGCATGGGGGTGGGTTGTAGAAACCCGACCTTCCCCGCCAGACCGAACTCAACCACTTTCCCAGCAGGCTGGGGAGGGGTGCAAGGGAGGGACAGCAGCAGCGCATGGGGGACAGAGAGCCCCAGCGCACCTGGGGAGGTTAGCAGAGCTTGAGTGCAACCCGAGAGAGAGCAGTGATCCTTAGCACACCCCAAGGGGGGTAATAGAGCCCAAGCGTGCCCCACATGGGGAGGCAGCAGAGCCCAAGCTCACCCTAGGTGGGGGACAACAGCAGTGCAATGGGGGGCAATGAGCCCCAGCACCAGAAGAGCTTGAGTGTGACTCAAGGGGGGGGGGCAGTGAGCCTGAGCGTACCCTGAGGGGGGCAATAGGGCCCGAGCATGCCTCATGGGGGGGGGGGGGACAGCAGAGCCTGAGCCCACCCTAGGTGGGGGGGGACAGCAGTGCATGGTGGGCAGCAAGCCCCAGCGCACCTGGGGGGGCAGCGGAGCTTGAGCATGCACTGAGGGTGGGACAGCAGAGCCCAAGCGTGCCCCAGGTGGGGGGGCAGTAGAGCCCGAGTGCGCCCGGGGGGGGGCAGCCACAATGGGTGGTGGAGTGCAGAGAAGCCCGCCCCCACGGGCAAAACTCCAATGGGGGCTGCCTACGGGCTCTGCAGGGGGCGGGGGGGTACAATTTTTTCACAGAACCCTGAGTTCCACTTCACAGAACCCCAGGTTCCGCGGCGCATCATTTGGGAAACACGGCCCTATGGGGTTCTAATAATTGTCTTCACAGGCCAGGCGCCCTTCCAGCCTGAGCCCAGCCCCCTCTTCCAGCTCAGTCCAGCTGTTTCCAGCAGTCCTCTTGGGTGGGGTAGCTGGGAGAACCTTTGGCCAGGATCCCCCACTCTCCACCCGTCAATGGGATTTGCATAAGGCAGGAGTCCTCCGTTCCCTACTCTGACCCCGCCCAGCCTCTCTTGGATAAGCACAGAATTCAAGCTGGGTTCCCTATCAGCTGGCAGGGTCACTTGTCTCTGAAAGTCCCCGTAGCCATTCCTCATTGGCTGACCCACACAGCCGCAGAAAGGTGCCGTTCCTCTGCTGTTCATTATCTCGTCCTGCTGGGCCATCAAACTCTGAGCATAAGCAACAGGACTAAGCCCTGGCTGGGTTGATTTAGTTGGGATTGGTTCTGCCTCGGGCAGGGGGCTGGACTCGATGACTCCTGAGGTCTCTTCCAGCCCTAGGAGTCTATGATTCTATGACCCAAAGCAACAAATATGAAATTTCAGATACATGTATCAGTATCAGTAGTTTTAACTTTATCAGCAAAAAGCACACGTGCTTACAAATACAAATGGAATAATCATATTCTGTGACTCACAACCTTTCCAATGACATGGAACATGAGGTATCTTGCATAAAGCATATCGCAGTTATGACACTCATATCCTAGGCATATTTGCATAAGGCATATGGAATATTACAACATTCATCTGAAGAAGAGGGCTGTGCCCATGAAAGCTCAGGATCCCATCTACATGTTTTGTTAGTCTCTACGGTGCTGCAGGACTGTTTGTTGTTTTTTTATGTTTTTCTAGTTACAGACTAACTCAGCTGCCCCTCTGAAACATCATACTGGGCCAGACCAAAGGCCCATCCAGCCCAGTGTCCTGTCTGCCCACAGTGGCCAATGCCAGGTGCCCCAGAGGGAGGGAACAGACCAGGGGATCTGCAAGTGACCCCTCCCCATCACCCATTCCCAGCCCCTGGCAAACAGAGGCTAGGGACACCAGAAGGAAGCTGCACCAGGCTTCTGTATTTTTCACTAGGTACCTCGGTGCCACTTTAGGCACCTAAATACCTTTCAAAGTCTGGCCCCCCCTTCCTTTGCTATTTCAGCAAATAGCTGCAATCCCCGGCAGACGTGTCTCCTCCCCTCGAGTGGCTGGTCAGGCTGGCAGACGTGCTGGCACCCCCAGCTGCAGCTGAACTCAGTGGGAGCCGCACTCACACATAGACAGTGACCTAAAACTGCTAAAAGCTTTGAAAAACAGCCAGGCCCCGGCTTCTCTGGGTGGGCACCCAAATGAGCGGCTGCTCTCATCATTTGGCTGTAACTCAGCTCCTCCTCTGCAGCATAAGGAACATTGGCACCTCTCTGCCTCGCGGGGCGCTGTGAAGGAAGTGGAAGTGCTGAAGCTCTGTGGCATGGTGGGGACGGGCTCCCAGGAGGAAATCCACAGTCCTGTATTCAGTGCAGGGTGGGAATGTTGCCCAGTAAGTGAGGCCTGGGGCCCCCCATGGAATGAGTAGCATAAAACCAAAAACTAGACATATAAAGACTCCAACGAGAACCTTCCCGCCGTGCACTGAATGGGCAGGTCTGTGTTAGAGACAGGACCTGAGCAGCTCATCAGAGACTGCGTCAGAGTGCATGAACACAAGATGGCGGAAGCACGGTGGCCATGGAAGCCGTAATTATGGACTTTCTGAGCGTCTGGCTGTTTGGCTTTGCAACCTTCACGTTCTTCATGGAAACGGTTTATAAACGGGCAGTGTGCAGACGCTGTCCTGGAGTAGGAGCGAGTACAATCTGTGACATGCTCGGGAGTGCCCTGGGGTAGCGGTAGGGCCTCCCGCTCGGGGCTTGGGGGAAGTCTCTTTACCTCCCGGCCTTGCTGGGTGAGGCTGTCACTCTTGCCTGGAGCTCTGACCTGCAGTCTGGGCAGAGTGAGAGGCCGTTAGCCTAGGCAGGGTCTCTAGCCCACAATCAAGGCAGAGAGGGGCTGCTGGCTCGGACCGGCACTCAGGGCCGGTGGCAAAAATGAGTGTGCCAGGCCCTTAGTCAGGGCAGAGCTGTACAGAGCGGGGGGCTCAGGCCAGCACTTAGGGCTGAGCGGCAAACAAACCGAACAGAGCCCAGGCCCTTAGTCAGGTTGGGTCACGAGTCTTTCGGATTCAGGATTGGGTAGAGCACCCAGCCACAGTCTAGGGCTGGAGCAGAGCACCCAGACACAGCGTGTGGGGGCATGGGAAGGGCTGGAACACCCAGACACAGCGTGCGGGGGCATGGGAAGGGCTAGAACACCCAGACATAGCGTGTGGGGCATGGGAAGGGCTGGAACACCCAGACACAGCGTGTGGGGCATGGGAAGAGCTGGAACACCCAGACACAGCGTGTGGGGGCATGGGAAGGGCTGGAACACCCAGACACAGCGTGTGGGGCATGGGAAGAGCTGGAACACCCATACACAGCGTGTGGGGGCATGGGAAGGGCTGGAACACCCAGACACAGCGTGTGGGGCATGGGAAGGGCTAGAACACCCAGACACAGCGTGTGGGGCATGGGAAGGACTAGAACACCCAGACACAGCGTGTGGGGCATGGGAAGGGCTGGAGCAGAGCACCCAGACACAGCGTGTGGGGCATGGGAAGGGCTGGAACACCCAGACACAGCGTGTGGGGCATGGGAAGGGCTGGAACACCCAGACACAGCGTGTGGGGGCATGGGAAGGGCTGGAAAACCCAGACACAGCGTGTGGGGCATCGGAAGGGCTGGAACACCCAGACACAGCGTGCGGGGGCATGGGAAGGGCTGGAACACCCAGACACAGCGTGCGGGGGCATGGGAAGGGCTGGAACACCCAGACACAGCGTGCGGGGCATGGGAAGGGCTGGAACACCCAGACACAGCGTGCGGGGGCATGGGAAGGGCTGGAACACCCAGACACAGCTTGTGGGGGCATGGGAAGGGCTGGAACACCCAGACACAGCGTGTGGGGCATGGGAAGGGCTGGAACACCCAGACACAGCGTGTGGGGCATGGGAAGGGCTGGAGCAGAGCACCCAGACACAGCGTGTGGGGCATGGGAAGGGCTAGAACAGCCAGACACAGCGTGTGGGGGCATGGGAAGGGCTGGAACACCCAGACACAGCGTGTGGGGCATGGGAAGGGCTGGAACACCCAGACACAGCGTGTGGGGCATGGGAAGGGCTGGAACACCCAGACACAGCGTGTGGGGGCATGGGAAGGGCTGGAGCAGAGCACCCAGACACAGCGTGTGGGGCATGGGAAGGGCTAGAACAGCCAGACACAGCGTGTGGGGGCATGGGAAGGGCTAGAACACCCAGACACAGCGTGTGGGGGCATGGGAAGGGCTGGAGCAGAGCACCCAGACACAGCGTGTGGGGCATGGGAAGGGCTAGAACAGCCAGACACAGCGTGTGGGGGCATGGGAAGGGCTAGAACACCCAGACACAGCGTGTGGGGGCATGGGAAGGGCTGGAGCAGAGCACCCAGACACAGCGTGTGGGGCATGGGAAGGGCTGGAACACCCAGACACAGCGTGTGGGGCATGGGAAGGGCTGGAACACCCAGACACAGCGTGTGGGGGCATGGGAAGGTGCTGGAACACCCAGACACAGCGTGTGGGGCATGGGAAGGGCTGGAACACCCAGACACAGCGTGTGGGGCATGGGAAGGGCTGGAACACCCAGACACAGCGTGTGGGGCATGGGAAGGGCTGGAACACCCAGACACAGCGTGTGGGGGCATGGGAAGGGCTAGAACAGCCAGACACAGCGTGTGGGGGCATGGGAAGGGCTAGAACACCCAGACACAGCGTGTGGGGGCATGGGAAGGGCTGGAACACCCAGACACAGCGTGTGGGGGCATGGGAAGGGCTGGAACACCCAGACACAGCGTGTGGGGCATGGGAAGGGCTAGAACACCCAGACACAGCGTGTGGGGGCATGGGAAGGGCTAGGAACACCCAGACACAGCGTGTAGGGCATGGGAAGGGCTGGAACACCCAGACACAGCGTGTGGGGCATGGGAAGGGCTGGAACACCCAGACACAGCGTGTGGGGGCATGGGAAGGGCTGGAACACCCAGACACAGCGTGTGGGGCATGGGAAGGGCTAGAACACCCAGACACAGCGTGTGGGGCATGGGAAGGACTAGAACACCCAGACACAGCGTGTGGGGCATGGGAAGGGCTGGAGCAGAGCACCCAGACACAGCGTGTGGGGCATGGGAAGGGCTGGAACACCCAGACACAGCGTGTGGGGCATGGGAAGGGCTGGAACACCCAGACACAGCGTGTGGGGGCATGGGAAGGGCTGGAAAACCCAGACACAGCGTGTGGGGCATCGGAAGGGCTGGAACACCCAGACACAGCGTGCGGGGGCATGGGAAGGGCTGGAACACCCAGACACAGCGTGTGGGGCATGGGAAGGGCTGGAACACCCAGACACAGCGTGCGGGGGCATGGGAAGGGCTGGAACACCCAGACACAGCGTGCGGGGGCATGGGAAGGGCTGGAACACCCAGACACAGCGTGCGGGGGCATGGGAAGGGCTGGAACACCCAGACACAGCTTGTGGGGGCATGGGAAGGGCTGGAACACCCAGACACAGCGTGTGGGGCATGGGAAGGGCTGGAACACCCAGACACAGCGTGTGGGGCATGGGAAGGGCTGGAGCAGAGCACCCAGACACAGCGTGTGGGGGCATGGGAAGGGCTAGAACAGCCAGACACAGCGTGTGGGGGCATGGGAAGGGCTGGAACACCCAGACACAGCGTGTGGGGCATGGGAAGGGCTGGAACACCCAGACACAGCGTGTGGGGCATGGGAAGGGCTGGAACACCCAGACACAGCGTGTGGGGGCATGGGAAGGGCTGGAGCAGAGCACCCAGACACAGCGTGTGGGGCATGGGAAGGGCTAGAACAGCCAGACACAGCGTGTGGGGGCATGGGAAGGGCTAGAACACCCAGACACAGCGTGTGGGGCATGGGAAGGGCTGGAGCAGAGCACCCAGACACAGCGTGTGGGGCATGGGAAGGGCTAGAACAGCCAGACACAGCGTGTGGGGCATGGGAAGGGCTAGAACACCCAGACACAGCGTGTGGGGGCATGGGAAGGGCTGGAGCAGAGCACCCAGACACAGCGTGTGGGGCATGGGAAGGGCTGGAACACCCAGACACAGCGTGTGGGGCATGGGAAGGGCTGGAACACCCAGACACAGCGTGTGGGGGCATGGGAAGTGCTGGAACACCCAGACACAGCGTGTGGGGCATGGGAAGGGCTGGAACACCCAGACACAGCGTGTGGGGCATGGGAAGGGCTGGAACACCCAGACACAGCGTGTGGGGGCATGGGAAGGGCTGGAACACCCAGACACAGCGTGTGGGGGCATGGGAAGGGCTAGAACAGCCAGACACAGCGTGTAGGGGCATGGGAAGGGCTAGAACAGCCAGACACAGCGTGTGGGGGCATGGGAAGGGCTGGAACACCCAGACACAGCGTGTGGGGGCATGGGAAGGGCTGGAACACCCAGACACAGCGTGTGGGGGCATGGGAAGGGCTAGAACACCCAGACACAGCGTGTGGGGGCATGGGAAGGGCTAGAACACCCAGACACAGCGTGTAGGGCATGGGAAGGGCTGGAACACCCAGACACAGCGTGTGGGGCATGGGAAGGGCTGGAACACCCAGACACAGCGTGTGGGGGCATGGGAAGGGCTGGAACACCCAGACACAGCGTGTGGGGCATGGGAAGGGCTGGAACACCCAGACACAGCGTGTGGGGGCATGGGAAGGGCTAGAACACCCAGACACAGCGTGTGGGGGCATGGGAAGGGCTGGAACACCCAGACACAGCGTGTGGGGGCATGGGAAGGACTAGAACACCCAGACACAGCGTGTGGGGCATGGGAAGGGCTGGAGCACCCAGACACAGCGTGTGCGGGCATGGGAAGGGCTAGAACACCCAGACACAGCGTGTGGGGCATGGGAAGGGCTGGAACACCCAGACACAGCGTGTGGGGGCATGGGAAGTGCTGGAACACCCAGACACAGCGTGTGGGGCATGGGAAGGGCTGGAACACCCAGACACAGCGTGTGGGGCATGGGAAGGGCTGGAACACCCAGACACAGCGTGTGGGGGCATGGGAAGGGCTGGAACACCCAGACACAGCGTGTGGGGCATGGGAAGGGCTGGAACACCCAGACACAGCGTGCGGGGGCATGGGAAGGGCTGGAACACCCAGACACAGCGTGCGGGGCATGGGAAGGGCTGGAACACCCAGACACAGCGTGCGGGGGCATGGGAAGGGCTGGAACACCCAGACACAGCGTGTGGGGCATGGGAAGGGCTAGAACACCCAGACACAGCGTGTGGGGGCATGGGAAGGGCTAGAACACCCAGACACAGCGTGCGGGGGCATGGAAAGGGCTGGAACACCCAGACACAGCATGTGGGGGCATGGGAAGGGCTAGAACACCCAGACACAGCGTGTGGGGCATGGGAAGGGCTGGAACACCCAGACACAGCGTGCGGGGGCATGGGAAGGGCTGGAACACCCAGACACAGTGTGTGGGGGCATGGGAAGGACTAGAACACCCAGACACAGCGTGTGGGGCATGGGAAGGGCTGGAGCACCCAGACACAGCGTGCGGGGGCATGGAAAGGGCTGGAACACCCAGACACAGCATGTGGGGGCATGGGAAGGGCTAGAACACCCAGACACAGCGTGTGGGGCATGGGAAGGGCTGGAACACCCAGACACAGCGTGTGGGGCATGGGAAGGGCTAGAACACCCAGACACAGCGTGTGGGGCATGGGAAGGGCTGGAGCACCCAGACACAGCGTGTGGGGCATGGGAAGGGCTGGAACACCCAGACACAGCGTGTGGGGGCATGGGAAGGGCTGGAGCAGAGCACCCAGACACAGCGTGTGGGGCATGGGAAGGGCTGGAACACCCAGACACAGCGTGTGGGGCATGGGAAGGGCTAGAACACCCAGACACAGCGTGTGGGGCATGGGAAGGGCTGAGAGCACCCAGACACAGCGTGCGGGGCATGGGAAGGGCTGGAACACCCAGACACAGCGTGTGGGGCATGGGAAGGGCTGGAGCAGAGCACCCAGACACAGCGTGTGGGGCATGGGAAGGGCTGGAACACCCAGACACAGCGTGTGGGGCAGGGAAGGGCTAGAACACCCAGACACAGCGTGTGGGGCATGGGAAGGGCTGGGCAACACCCAGACACAGCGTGTGGGGCATGGGAAGGGCTGGAACACCCAGACACAGCGTGTGGGGCATGGGAAGGGCTGGAACACCCAGATACAGCGTGTGGGGCATGGGAAGGGCTGGAACACCCAGACACAGCGTGTGGGGGCATGGGAAGGGCTGGAACACCCAGACACAGCGTGCGGGGGCATGGGAAGGGCTGGAACACCCAGACACAGCGTGTGGGGGCATGGGAAGGGCTGGAACTCCCAGACACAGCGTGTGGGGGCATGGGAAGGGCTGGAACACCCAGACACAGCGTGTGGGGCATGGGAAGGGCTGGAACACCCAGACACAGCGTGTGGGGGCATGGGAAGGGCTGGAACACCCAGACACAGCGTGTGGGGGCATGGGAAGGGCTGGAACACCCAGACACAGCGTGTGGGGCATGGGAAGGGCTGGAACACCCAGACACAGCGTGTGGGGCATGGGAAGGGCTGGAACACCCAGACACAGCGTGTGGGGCATGGGAAGGGCTGGAGCAGAGCACCCAGACAGAGCGTGTGGGGCATGGGAAGGGCTGGAACACCCAGACACAGCGTGTGGGGGCATGGGAAGGGCTAGAACACCCAGACACAGCGTGTGGGGCATGGGAAGGGCTGGAACACCCAGACACAGCGTGTGGGGGCATGGGAAGGGCTAGAACACCCAGATACAGCGTGTGGGGGCATGGGAAGGGCTGGAACACCCAGACACAGCGTGTGGGGCATGGGAAGGGCTGGAACACCCAGACACAGCGTGTGGGGCATGGGAAGAGCTGGAACACCCAGACACAGTGTGTGGGGCATGGGAAGGGCTGGAACACCCAGACACAGCGTGTGGGGCATGGGAAGAGGCTGGAACACCCAGACACAGCGTGTGGGGCATGGGAAGGACTAGAACACCCAGACACAGCGTGTGGGGCATGGGAAGGGCTGGAACACCCAGACACAGCGTGTGGGGCATGGGAAGGGCTGGAACACCCAGACACAGCGTGTGGGGCATGGGAAGGGCTGGAACACCCAGACACAGCGTGTGGGGGCATGGGAAGGGCTGGAGCAGAGCACCCAGACACAGCGTGTGGGGCATGGGAAGGGCTGGAACTCCCAGACACAGCCGTGGGGGCATGGGAAGGGCTGGAACACCCAGACACAGCGTGTGGGGCATGGGAAGGGCTGGAACACCCAGACACAGCGTGTGGGGGCATGGGAAGGGCTGGAGCAGAGCACCCAGACACAGCGTGTGGGGCATGGGAAGGGCTGGAACACCCAGACACAGCGTGTGGGGCATGGGAAGGGCTAGAACACCCAGACACAGCGTGTGGGGCATGGGAAGGGCTGGAGCACCCAGACACAGCGTGTGGGGCATGGGAAGGGCTGGAGCAGAGCACCCAGACACAGCGTGTGGGGCATGGGAAGGGCTGGAACACCCAGACACAGCGTGTGGGGCATGGGAAGGGCTAGAACACCCAGACACAGCGTGGGGCATGGGAAGGGCTGGAGCACCCAGACACAGCGTGTGGGGCATGGGAAGGGCTGGAACACCCAGACACAGCGTGTGGGGGCATGGGAAGGGCTGGAGCAGAGCACCCAGACACAGCGTGTGGGGCATGGGAAGGGCTGGAACACCCAGACACAGCGTGTGGGGCATGGGAAGGGCTAGAACACCCAGACACAGCGTGTGGGGCATGGGAAGGGCTGGAGCACCCAGACACAGCGTGCGGGGCATGGGAAGGGCTGGAACACCCAGACACAGCGTGTGGGGGCATGGGAAGGGCTGGAGCAGAGCACCCAGACACAGCGTGTGGGGCATGGGAAGTGCTGGAACACCCAGACACAGCGTGTGGGGCAGGGGAAGGGCTAGAACACCCAGACACAGCGTGTGGGGCATGGGAAGGGCTGGAGCAGAGCACCCAGACACAGCGTGTGGGGCATGGGAAGGGCTGGAACACCCAGACACAGCGTGTGGGGCATGGGAAGGGCTGGAACACCCAGATACAGCGTGTGGGGCATGGGAAGGGCTGGAACACCCAGACACAGCGTGTGGGGGCATGGGAAGGGCTGGAACACCCAGACAAAGCGTGCGGGGGCATGGGAAGGGCTGGAACACCCAGACACAGCGTGCGGGGGCATGGGAAGGGCTGGAACACCCAGACACAGCGTGTGGGGCATGGGAAGGGCTAGAACACCCAGACACAGCGTGTGGGGCATGGGAAGGGCTAGAACACCCAGACACAGCGTGTGGGGGCATGGGAAGGGCTAGAACACCCAGACACAGCGTGTGGGGCATGGGAAGGGCTAGAACACCCAGACACAGCGTGTGGGGGCATGGGAAGGGCTAGAACACCCAGACACAGCGTGCGGGGGCATGGAAAGGGCTGGAACACCCAGACACAGCATGTGGGGGCATGGGAAGGGCTAGAACACCCAGACACAGCGTGTGGGGCATGGGAAGGGCTGGAACACCCAGACACAGCGTGTGGGGGCATGGGAAGGGCTGGAACACCCAGACACAGCGTGTGGGGCATGGGAAGGGCTGGAGCACCCAGACACAGCGTGCGGGGGCATGGAAAGGGCTGGAACACCCAGACACAGCATGTGGGGGCATGGGAAGGGCTAGAACACCCAAACACAGCGTGTGGGGCATGGGAAGGGCTGGAACACCCAGACACAGCGTGCGGGGGCATGGGAAGGGCTGGAACACCCAGACACAGCGTGTGGGGCATGGGAAGGGCTGGAGCACCCAGACACAGCGTGTGGGGCATGGGAAGGGCTGGAACACCCAGACACAGCGTGTGGGGGCATGGGAAGGGCTGGAACTCCCAGACACAGCGTGTGGGGGCATGGGAAGGGCTGGAACACCCAGACACAGCGTGTGGGGCATGGGAAGGGCTGGAACACCCAGACACAGCGTGTGGGGCATGGGAAGGGCTGGAACACCCAGACACAGCGTGTGGGGCATGGGAAGGGCTGGAACACCCAGACACAGCGTGTGGGGCATGGGAAGGGCTGGAACACCCAGACACAGCGTGTGGGGCATGGGAAGGGCTGGAACTCCCAGACACAGCGTGTGGGGGCATGGGAAGGGCTGGAACACCCAGACACAGCGTGTGGGGCATGGGAAGGGCTGGAACACCCAGACACAGCGTGTGGGGCATGGGAAGGGGTAGAACACCCAGACACAGCGTGTGGGGCATGGGAAGGGCTGGAGCAGAGCACCCAGACAGAGCGTGTGGGGCATGGGAAGGGCTGGAACACCCAGACACAGCGTGTGGGGGCATGGGAAGGGCTAGAACACCCAGACACAGCGTGTGGGGCATGGGAAGGGCTGGAACACCCAGACACAGCGTGTGGGGGCATGGGAAGGGCTAGAACACCCAGATACAGCGTGTGGGGGCATGGGAAGGGCTGGAACACCCAGACACAGCGTGTGGGGCATGGGAAGGGCTGGAACACCCAGACACAGCGTGTGGGGCATGGGAAGAGCTGGAACACCCAGACACAGCGTGTGGGGCATGGGAAGGGCTGGAACACCCAGACACAGCGTGTGGGGCATGGGAAGAGCTGGAACACCCAGACACAGCGTGTGGGGCATGGGAAGGACTAGAACACCCAGACACAGCGTGTGGGGCATGGGAAGGGCTGGAACACCCAGACACAGCGTGTGGGGGCATGGGAAGGGCTGGAACACCCAGACACAGCGTGTGGGGCATGGGAAGGGCTGGAACACCCAGACACAGCGTGTGGGGGCATGGGAAGGGCTGGAACACCCAGACACAGCGTGTGGGGCATGGGAAGGGCTGGAACACCCAGACACAGCGTGTGGGGGCATGGGAAGGGCTGGAACACCCAGACACAGCGTGTGGGGCATGGGAAGGGCTGGAACACCCAGACACAGCGTGTGGGGGCATGGGAAGGGCTAGAACACCCAGACACAGCGTGTGGGGGCATGGGAAGGGCTGGAGCACCCAGACACAGCGTGTGGGGGCATGGGAAAGGCTAGAACACCCAGACACAGCGTGTGGGGGCATGGGAAGGGCTGGAACACCCAGACACAGCGTGTGGGGCATGGGAAGGGCTGGAACACCCAGACACAGCGTGTGGGGCATGGGAAGGGCTGGAACACCCAGACACAGCGTGTGGGGCATGGGAAGGGCTAGAACACCCAGACACAGCGTGTGGGGCATGGGAAGGGCTGGAACACCCAGACACAGCGTGTGGGGGCATGGGAAGGGCTGGAACACCCAGACACAGCGTGTGGGGTGCAGGAAGGGCAGGAGGCATAAGGGATCTGTCAAAAAAACTAGTCTCCCCCAGCCAGCCCTCCGGCCACCAGACCACACGAGGCTCCAGTGACACTTAAAGGGCTCAGGGCTCTAGCCACAGCTGTCGCCCTGGTAGAGTCTCAGAGACCCAGGTCTTTTAAATTGCCAGGCCCCAAGGACACGGACCCCTCCCTTCCCCATCTCCCGTCATTGGCCCTGATCACGGGGACCTTTCAGGGGGAGCCACTCTCCCCATTCATGTGTGTGTGTGAGTTTATTAAATGGAGCAGCCCCCACATCTCCTCTGTCTGCCCGGCGGAGGGAGCCTTCACACCCTCCTGAGCTTAGGGAACTGCCTTGTTGTTCCTCTCAGTCTCTCCCGTCTCCTGGTCCCACCGCCCCTGCATCATGTTTACATCCCTAGCCCCTGGTCCCCTGCACTCCGCTGTCTCCCGCTTATCCCAGCCTCTCCCCCGGGACCCTGCAACTCCCCGCCATGTTCCAGACATGGAGTGCAAGGGGATGCCAGGTTCCCTGAGTGCAGCCCGGCTCTGGTCCCTTTGGAAACAGTAGGAGAGAGGCCATCTTTATTAGGGGCATCCTCACATGCACCTGCTGCCTGCGGCCAGCCTGCGGCTCCAGCCCCAGTGGGAATAATGGCAGAGAGGCCTGCTGAGAGGGGGGAAGATGGCGAGAAGCCTTAAAAAGCAAGTGAGCTGCTAACAGCCACACAGCACCACTGAGCAGCCATTTTGGGCAGGGAATGAAGGGGACTCCTCAAGCCAGAGGAGAGAGGGTGATAAAGTGAGGGTGACACGTGATTTCTGTGTGTGTCTCATGCGACAGCACGTTCGGGGGTCCCCAACCCTGCGCCCCCATTCGCAGCCAGACGTGACTCTCAGCCGGCCAGTGGAGTAGAAGGTGTATTGGTGGTCAGGGACAGGGCGTAGCACAGGAGCGATGTTAGCAGAGGCACTGAGAGCAGACAGCCTTACTCCTCTGGGGAAGAAGGGCTCCTGGGCCCCTGTCGCCCTTTACCCTGCTCCCAGCCTCCTCTCTCCTGCTAGCCCAGACCAGACAGACTCTTCCCCCAGGCCCTGCCGCCCATCCTGGGGCAGCCCCACCTGCCCTTTGTCCCTTCCTGGCTAGGAGTTCTCTCCTGTGTCTGGCCCAATACACATCTGGGGTGAGTTATACTCATTCTCCCCCCGACCCTCCAATGCAGGGGGGGGCCTGAGGCAAAGGTACCGTCATGATCATGAGGGTTAGCCAGCAGCCTAGGAACTAAGGGGTTAACCTTACCTAAGCAGGTACATTCAGCCAGTAGCAATGCAGGTAGGAATTTCAAACCGGGACAAAGGAACGTTTGGTTTGTCCCTCTTTTGTCTCTGGGAGAGTTGCTCTGCAGCTACGGAGGGAGACAGACATGTCTCGCTCTCCAGGAAACAATTCTTCACTTTCTGTAAGTAGGGTAAAGTTTAGATAAATCCGCTAGGGAATCTGGTGTCTGTGCACTTTTAAACAATGTTTTGGCTTTCCTTTGTAACTAAGTTCTGGGCCCGTGGTAGAATTTCTCCATGAGTATTACTTTCTTACTTTTCCATCTGGTCATTATGCTTGCAACAGGAATAGTGTGGTGATAATAAAAGCTCTTTCTCTTTTCTTTTTATTAACCTGGGATTGGTTAATTGTTGTGTCCTGGTTTGTACTTTAGGGCTGAGATTTCCCAAGTGATCTCTCCCCTGGTTTCTTTATTAATACTTGGGTGGTGGCAGCAGAAGTTTTATTCCCAAAATCTAAGTTATTAAGATTTTGGGGGGAAGCTTTATACCAAAGCCTGGTAGATCGGGTTTTGGGATACTTTTGCTGGCCCCCACTTCTGCATTCATCGTGCCACAGTGTGGCAGGAAGCTGTCCAGAGAGCAGCACCCTGCCCGCACGGCTCTCCCTGCCGCAGGCCTTGCAAGCCATGTCCGCCAGGGATATGTTCGGGCACCGAGTGCAGCTCCCGCTCAGGGGCAGGACCCCACATCTGCCCCTACTACAAGGATCTGCACCAAATCTTCGGGGCTGGGGAATCAGAGAGGATGTTCTCAGTAGTGAGGGATGGCAGAACAAGGAGCAATGGTCTCAAGTTGCGGTAGGAGAGGTCCAGGCTGGATATTAGGAAAAACTATTTCACTAGCTGACCCTTCCCCCCACACTGCGGCCCGAGGGAGCCAGGTTGCCCCCTCCCAGCGGGTCCTGAGAGCCCCCCTTGCGTTTCCTCCCGGGTTCCTCCTGCGGTCCGCAGGCTCCGCTGCCTCCCCTGCTGGGCTCCGTCTCCCCCTGCTCTGCGGGCTGGGCCGGGCCAGGCCAGGCCGAACCAAACCAAACCAAACCAAATCAAACCGAGCGGGCCGGGGCGGGGCGAGCGGGGAGCAGCGGGCAGCACAGGATCAGACTCGCGCCCGGGCCGGCAGCAGCGCATGGAGGTAGGAGCCTGGGAGCACGGCTCGGGGAGAGGCTGCGGAGCGAACCTGGGGCGGGAATTGACTGGCGGTGGGGTGCAGGAATTGTCTGATGGGGGCACAGCAGTGTAGGGGGGCAGGAATTGTCTGGAGGGGGGGCACACTGGAGCAGGGGGCGGGAATTGACTGGCGGAGGGGCACAGCAGGGCAGGGGGTGGGAATTGACTGGTGGGAGACACATAGGGGCGGTGGGGCGGGAATTGACTGGCAGCCAGAGGGGTGCCCGAACCCAGGGCAGGAGGCCGGAGCCGGGGGGCAGCAGGGGGGCTGGTTGGCAAATGGGACAGCTTTTGCAGGGGGTGTTGTCTCCCCACGGCCACGGAGGAGTTTTGGGGATGGGAGGGGATCCCACAGATTCCCCCCAGCCACCCATGTGTAACCTTCTGCCAGGGTGCAGAGCTTCCCTGGGGGTAGCAAAGGGCAAACCTGGGGTGCAGGGGAGAATTACCCCCCCCCCCAGCGAGCCCCCTGCAGAGTGTGGGGCAGGGACCTTTCCCTTGCCCCTCTGCCATGGCAATAACCACCTCACCTGCCTCCCCAGGTCCTCAGGCCAGGGACATCCCAGGGCCTGCCCCTGGTGGCTCCTGCACAGTGGGGAGCAGACAGGTGGAGATGGGGAAGGAAAGGGGCAAACTCTGGGAGGGGAGGAAGGAAGTTTACCCGAGATCAGGGGCGCAGAACCTTTTTTTGGGTGGGGGGGTCAGTGACCCATAGAAAAATCAGTGGGGGGGAGCGCACAGAAGTGAGAAGCAAAGGGAGAAGCCCCTGACTGAGAAAGGGAGAGACATTCCCCACACGCACCAGTGCTTAGGGGGCACTGGCGAGTAGATTTTGTGTGCTCCATACCCACATGCTCCCCAATGCTGGGGGGGAGGGCTCTGAGCCTCGGGGGCCAGATCCAGGCAAGCTGGGGGCCACATCGATCCCCCATTGTTTACATTCCCCACCCCAGACCTAGGTGCTATGGGAGGTTTGATTCAGTGACATATTTTCCACAGAGCCCCAAGACCATGTGTCCCGCACTGAGTGGCTAAAACTTACCTACTGGGGCTGCCTAAAATCTCCTGCAGTTCACAAATGTCTCAGCTGCTGCTGATTCTCTGACTTGTCCCCCCCCCCCCTTCTTGTAACCCGGCTTCCCTCCTTGGCATTATTTACTTTTAAGAAGATTATTCTCTCACTCCCCCTACTCTGAGCGCTGCAGCATTTACCCTCGCCGGCGCGGTGCACAGGGCTGCCATTGTGCATTGGATCGATAGGATAATGGCAAATAACCATTGCAAATATGTATAGAGAAGGAGTCATTAGTCGTTTTAACACTGTCTGCCTCTACCAAAGCTCCCCCGAATGTTTTTATTGCCAGTTTTAATTTGGAATTTTATCCCTCCCCATTTTTGTTTTTGAGCACAAGTTTACATTATGGGATCCTACCGCTTCCAGCCTGATTTTCTGACCGGCTGTCAAAACTTGGTCATTTCCTTTGATTCGTCAATGGGGTTCCCTTCTTAACTGTTCTTTGGCCTCCCAGTCCAGCCCTGCATGCGACCACTTGTGTGGTAGAGCCCAGTCCCCAAAGGGCAGGAATTCGTTCACGTTCAACGCTCTCAAAGGCAAATGTCTTCGGTGAACCTGAGAATGGCCACACCCCGTCAGAGCCACTTAGCCCAGCGTCCTGTCTTCCGGCAGTGGCTGGTGCCAGGTGCCCAGAACAGGCATCCATCCAGTGATCCTGTCATCTGGCTGTCGGACGCTCCGGACACAGACACCCAAAGCAGGGGGTGTATCCCTGGCCATCTTGGCTAATAGCCGCTCATAGATGTATCCTCCCGAACTTAGCTCATTTGTTCAGGAACCCAGCAGCGGTGATGGCTGGGGAGGGACACAAGGGGGGCACTGGTTACGTGTCCACCCCCCAGGTGACTCCTCCCTGGATCACCCCTAACCTAGGAGCGGGTCCCGCTTCCTCTCCACCCCTCACCACGCTTCTTCCCACCCTGCTTCCAATCCACCCCCTTCTCACCTGGGACCTCTGGAGTTTAGTGCAGGAGCCTCTCCTGAATGAACTAAAAGGGGCACGAGGCTTGAGAGGCTGAGAGAAGTGAGTGCAAAGTCAGCTGGTGCTCAGCTCAGGCTGTAGAGCAAACTCATCGTCTCTCTGTACGTGGTCTCTGTGCCACTCGACGGGGCGGTGCCCCATGCCCAGCAGGTGTGTGGGTTACATGTTCCAGGAGCACCTCCCACTTAGGAGCAGCAGCACAGGAGAGAGCAGGAAGGTGCTTGTTAGAAAAGTTAACAGGTCGGTGAGGGAGGTTGGCATCACGGGCCAATCGGAAGCAAGCACAGACAGCCCGACAGCGAATGAGAGAGGACTGGGGGTTGAGGAGGAGGGGTTCTGAACAGAAAGACTCAGAGCTTGGGGCGATAGAGAACGGGCAGCCAGCAAAGCCATGCAGAGGGGGGTGAGCTGGTCGAAGGGGGGGCGTGGAAAATAGTTGGCGCAGCAGCACTTGGAATGGAAATGCACCAGGAAAGCTGGCACTTATCCAGGCCACAGGAAAGGATGGTTGTGCAGGAACTGGAATGTAGGGACCTGGGGGAAGAGGCCCACCTGTCAGGGAGGGACCTAGCTCCCATGGACATACGCTGCAATTTCTTCTCCCCCCGTGGCCTTTCGTCATCTGCACTGTGTCATGCATATTCATGACAGTGTCAACATCAAATAATTCAGAAACACACCACCCTTCAGTGTGCACCAAACAGCGGGACACAGCCCATTCGAGATTTGGCTGTCATGTAGGAATCACTTCCATTGATTTTTCAGGAAGAAGCAGTTTAAGATCCCTGTGTCAGGGGAGAAATGTCAGACTATCAATCAGTCAGAACAACTGTGTGGGTAAGTACCAGCCATGGCAAATCCACTATGGAGCAGAACCAGTTCGATAGAGAAACCAGACTTGTAAGCCCATGAGACCAGGCCCTTCTGAGGTTGAATTTTGTGTGTTTGGTCTTATTCCAGGAAAAAGGCCTTCCATTTCCACAGGACCTGCAGCCACGGCTGCTCATCCCAGACCTCCAGAACTATAGGTGTCATCTCCCCCCCCCCCGCCCCGCCCAAAGCTCATTGCTGATAAGAACATAAGAACGGCCGTACTGGGTCAGACTAAAGGTCCATCTAGCCCAGTATCCTGTCTGCTGACAGTGGCCAGCACCAGGTGCCCCAGAGAGGGTGGACCGAAGACAATGATCAAGCGATTTGTCTCTTGCCATCCCTCTCCAGCCTCTGACAAACAGAGGCCAGGGACACCATTTTATCCCCTGGCTAATAGCCTTTTATGGACCTAACCTCCATGAAATTATCTAGCTTCTCTTTAAACTCTGTTATAGTCCTAGCCTTCACAGCCTCCTCTGGCAAGGAGTTCCACAAGTTGACTATGCGCTGTGTGAAGAAGAACTTTCTTTTATTAGTTTTAAACCTGCTACCCATTAATTTCATTTGGTGTCCTCTAGTTCTTCTATTATGGGAACTAATAAATAACTTTTCTTTATCGGCACTACTCATGATTTTATAGACCTCTATCATATCCCCCCTCAGTCTCCTCTTTTCTAAACTGAAAAGTCCCAGTCGCTTTAACCTCTCCTCATATGGGACCCGTTCCAAACCCCTAATCATTTTAGTTGCCCTTTTCTGAACCCTTTCCAAGGCCAAAATATCTTTTTTGAGGTGAGGAGACCACATCTGTACACAGTATTCAAGATGTGGGCGTACCATAGTTTCATACAGGGGCAGTAAGATATTCTGGGTCTTATTTTCTATCCCTTTCTTCATAATTCCTAGCATCCTATTTGCCTTTTTGACCGCCGCTGCACACTGTGTGGAAGTTTTCAGAGAACTGTCCACGATAACTCCAAGATCTCTTTCCTGATTTGTCGTAGCCAAATTAGCCCCCATCATACTGTACGTATAGTGGGGGTTATTTTTCCCGATGTGCATTACTTTACACTTATCCACATTACATTTCATTTGCCATTTTGTTGCCCAATCACTCAGTTTGGTGAGATCTTCTTGGAGTCCCTCACAGTCTGCTTCTGTTTTCACTATCCTAAACAGTTTGGTATCATCTGATATAGTAGGATAGAGGACTTCTCTCTGGGGTCTGTTTTTACCTGTGTTGCACAAGGGCATACTGCAATGTCAGTGTTTGGGCAAAGTACAAGTCACGTTCTCTCTGCCTCAACACACTCCATTCTGGTTCCAGAGTCTCTATTGCTGGGGAAAACGTATGTGTGAGGCTGCAGAAACAGGATTACTTTGACGAGACTCAGTTTGAGAGTATTGGGAGTTAGGGCAATTGTTACGGCCTCACGCCGGCTAACACACGTGCACTCAAGGACTTAAGTAACTCTTGATGTCACCTGGATTACCCAAGTGCTTAAAGCTAAGCAGACATGATCCACAACTCATGGAGATTAAACGTGAAGTATCAAGGTGCTATGTTCAGAAACTCCCTTTTCTGACCACAATCAAACTTCATAGCAGCGATTATTATTATAGCTACCATTTATTATTTGTATGGCTGGTCTTTTTCTAGGTGTATTTTTCTGTATTCTGAGCTCCATGGTTAAAGTATGTTTGCAAATCACACATTTTATTGTAAATATTTCAGAGCAGGATGGATGGGAGAAAGCAGAGAGGCGACAATGCAACCTTCTTTGGTAAGACAATTACACAAAAGGCTCTGTTCTGTGTATGGACTGTTTTATCCCGCTTGGCCAACTAGATCAGGGCTACTCAACTTTGGGAGCCCTGGGGATGATACAGCACATGCTAAGAGCTGCAACTTAAGTGTGGTTGCATATGCAGGCAAAAATATATGCAAATATATATGCAAATAGCCTCTTTCCCACTGACAGGCATGAATACAAAGATTAAGGCAAAACTACACAACACGCAGGCCCCTTTTAAGTCAGATCTGCTGATCTTAATAAAATGCAGTAGTGACCCGATTTCCACCCCTATGACAGTACTTTTAATGAACAGACAGTCCAGGAATTTAACTACTAAAACACATCTCAACAGAAGACCATTCTACTGACTACTTTTTGGGTTTGGCTCCCACCTATGGGCTGCGTTGAGCCCTGCGTAAACCCAGACCGCACCGCAGGCCTCAAACAAAGAAGCTGCAGGCCGCGTGTTGAGTAGTCCTGAACTAGATAGGGCGAGGGAATAGCGGGTGGTCATTTATAGGCAAATCAACCGATTCACTGCATGCAGCACAGCATAAGTGTTTTTTTAAGGGGAACTTTGAGGTGGACACCGTCATGATGTCGTGGCGAGGTCCCAGTCTGCACAGGGAGGAAGGCACAAAGGCGGCTGTGCAAGAACCTGAAAAGCAGGAGGGTGATGTTAGGAGCATTAGTGGAACGGAGCGGCGGGGGCGAGGCAAAGACTGACAAGGGAGGGGATGGGCAGCGTTCTATTGAAATGTGAAGGTAGAGCCGAGAAGCTTAAACACACTAGGGAACTGCTCAGAGGTTTGAGAGGGCCAAACTCTGTCGAGAGGAGGACGTGGCCTGACCAGAACAAGGGTTTCTTTGGACACATCTCGAGTTCACATTTGACTCTCAGATCCAGGTCAAACGGGCTGTGTTGTGAATGGACAGAGACCCTGGGGTGTTTGTTGAGGAGACCAGAGAGGAGAACGCTACATAACCCAGGCAGAACACATGGGCTCTGGGATGGAACTTGGAGGTCGGGCTGGAGAGGGAAGGAAGCTCCTGGAGGGGCTGAGGGGGAAGAACAAGGTGGATTTGGATGTGGCCGACATGCGCAGGGTGAAGGTGAGAGAGGTCTCAACAACTGCCCCCAGATTGCAGGGCTGGGGGTGGCGGCAATGGGGGTGTTGAGAAAAGTATGAGAAGAAGGAGAGGAGACGTGCAGGAGAGAGGAGAAGGGGCTCAGGTTTGGTCATGTTCAGTCTAGAATGAGAGGACAGCCACGGGGACAGAGACAAGCAGAGATGTGTGGCGGGAGGGACATAAGTTACTCTGGGTCTCTCGGCCCCAGGGTACACCGTGCACGTTAATTAGCAGTTGTATAAATAGTCCCTGGGTAGGACTTGCATCTTTTATCTGTGCAATGATGCTCTGACAGTCCAACCTGTCGCCAGAAGCCAGAGACGACGGCAGGAGGTCCAAGCTCAGAATCATCCTCGTTGGCAAAACCAGAGGTGGGAAAAGTGCCACGGGAAACACCATCTTTGGCGAAAGAATGTTTGAATCCAAATTTGGAGCAACACCAGTGACCCTGATGTGCAAAAAGGGGCAAAGGAGCTGGAAGGGGAAGGAACTTGTGGTTATCGACACACCTCCCATCTTTGACCAGGAGGCTCACGACATAATAACTTGTCGAGAGATTGATCATTGTGTGAGGCTCTCTGCCCCAGGCCCCCACGCGCTGCTGCTGGTGACCCAGCTGGGCCGTTACACTACGGAGGACAAGGGAGCCGTGAAGCGAGTCGGGAAGATCTTTGGAGATGGAGCCATGAGGCACACAGTCATCCTGTTCACCCAGAAAGAAGATTTAGAGGGCGGCTCCCTGCATGACCCTGAGAGACACTCAGATAACAAAGATCTTAAGGGGCTGATTCAGGTGTGTGGGAACCGCTATTGCGCTTTCAACAACAAAGTAACCGGGGCAGAGCAGACGGAGCAGGTTTCCGAGCTGGTGGAAGTGATCCAGAGAATGGTGCAGGAGAACGGGGGCAGGTATTACACCAATGAGATGTACCTGGAGCCCCATTTAACTGAGCAGAAAGTGAGAGATTACATTGGACTCAAGAAGAGAACCTGGCTGAAGACTGTGAAAACTGCTTGTACCAAGTATAGGAAAGTGATCTGGGGCTTCGGGATCACTGCGGTTGTTGTTGTTGTTGTTACTGTTGTATCACTCCTCATTTACCTCCATCACTAACAACCATTAATCATTTCATTGCAGCCTAACCTGACTGCATCTCACACCCTGCATCTCAGCTTCCCGGGCACCTACACATTTCTACTAGTGTATCATACTCAGACCATAGTGTGGTTTCATTTCCAGTGACTTCATTTTATCATTCGCTTACACTGTGCTGTGTGAGGTCACAATTAGCTCACATGCTGTGTCCTATATAACCATTGTATGCTAAATAGACTTCACTGTATACAGCTAACATTGATGGCTAGTTCAAAGGGATATGTATGAATTGGGTATCTAAGCAAGGATTGGAAGAAAAGGGGTAGCAGCTGAAACCTGTATTATGTCGACTTAGCCAAAGGGTTGAGAAGATCAGGATGACCATGCTGAGTCAGACCAAAACTGCGTCTAGCTCAGTGCCTCTTTGCCCACAGCAGCCAATGCCAGGTGTTCCAGAGGGAGTGAACAGAACAGGGAATCCTCATGGAGAAATGCTTGATAGGGAGTGCTGCATGGGGAACACAGGGATCAAACGGCCGCTTGCACCACTTGCTCCCACGCGGCGGCCCGGCTGAGCGGTGCAGAAGTCAGCTGAGCACCACAGCGGGAGGCAACAGCACCACCCAGAGGGAACAGCCAGGGGGCGGAGCCTGGACGAGCGTGCGTCTCTGACATCAGGAAAGGGCACCGGATTCAAAAGGAGGAAAGCGGAGCGAATGCGGCGGAGACAGAGAGGAGAACACAGGAGGCGGAGGACAGTGAGAGAGAAAGTGAGAGATACGCAGCAGGAGGAGGAGAAGAGAAACATAGAGTGAGAGGCGAGAGGGGGAGAAGAGAAAGAGAGAGATGGAGAGAGAGGCAGAAGGCGGAGGAGAGTTGAGAGAGAGGGGGGAGGCAGTAGGAGGAGAGAGAGACAGAGTGAGAGACTGGAGGCTCAGGAGAGAAGACCGACGTGGAGGAGAGACCTGAAAATCCCGTCTTATGGTGGGCTAATTGGCTAGTAAACTAAGAGTGGCTCAGACTGGACCATCAAACATGGCAGTATTTTTACAGGGCAAAGTTCAGAGCAGGTGTAAGTGGGTGAAACTCTATTGACCTTACAGGAAGAATTGGTCTGGCCCAGTTGCTGTAGCCTCTTTTGATATTTTGAAAGGCAAATTTCATCCCCCCCCCCCAGTATTCGGATTTGCAGAAAACGATTTCCCTAGTAGAGTGGGGAAGCACTGGGATGGGTTCCCTAGGGAGAGGGTGGAATCGCCATCCCTAGAGGTGTTTAAGTCCCAGCTTTACCAAGCCCTGGCGGGGATGATTTCGTTGGGGTTGGTCCTGCTTTGGGCAGGGGGCTGGACTCAATGACTCGAGGTCTCCTCCAATCCCATGCTTCTATGACTCTATGGACACAGTTGCTGATTGGAAGCCAGAGAACTGGAATGTGGGCCTGGTTGAGAGGCACCCAGTGCAAAGAATTTTAAGAGAAAAAAATGGTTGGAAATCACGGAAAGCTCCCTTATCAGAGCTTGTAATGGATGGGAGGAGAGCTGACCAGCAATCAGTGACTAAGAGGTTAAACTCAGGCAGCTGGCAAGAGTGTTGGCCAGGGGGCCAGGAGAACCAATTGAGATAGAGGGTTGAAATTTGAATTGGATATAGATTCCTTGCTTTGTGTGGGAGAGTTAAACCAGGAGTGGAGAGACACAGAATGATTTAAACCCAGGCAGGACTACCAGGCCTCCAAGGAGTTCGGGGCATGGAAGTGGACTGAACCAAGAGAAGATTGGAAGTAAGTAAAGGGGAAAAAGTGAATCTAATCATGATCAGGGGATTTTCTTTATTTGGTGGTTTCATTTGAACTGCCCTGTGAGTCTATGCCTCCCCTCCCCTTTTACCATGTAAGCTTTGTTCCCGGAGATTTTTTCTGCGTTTTTATTTTGTTTTCCTTAGTTCCTCTGTAACATCTAGCGACCAAGTCTGCTTTCTCAAGTGTATCTTTTGTTTTGTAATAGAAATCACTTTTTTAAGGTGATGATTTGATTCTTGCGTCCTGGAATGCACAGGACATCTGTCTATCTGCAGGCCTCAGACTGAGAGGTCAGCGACCAGGGACTCCCGCTTGTTTTCTCTTTTCTTTTCTCAAGCTCCCTTGTGGCAGAAGAGCTTGGTGTACCCTGGGGATGGGTTCAAGTGTTTGTTCCCGGCCTTAGGCATAAAAATTACTTGATGGTGGTGTAACCGACACACCTAGTGTGGTTCACTGATCAATGCAGTAGCACCTAGTCCACAGCAACAGTTAAGATCAATAGCCCCCTACAGCCGTGGTCACCAACACGTCGATCGCGATCTACTGGTCGATCTTGGGGGCCCAACCAGTCGATCGCGAGGCTTTTGGGGCCCCCCCTCATTGCCCCCACCCCTCAAGATGAATGCCGCTCTGATGCTACCTCCAGGAACAACAGAGGTGTCACGGGCTTCCAGAGGGGTGGGGAGAGTTCTGCAGCCACGTGCCTGGTACTGGAAGTGCGTGGGCTGCTCTTCCTCGCCCCTGAACAGCCGGCGCGGTACCTAAAATGCCGGTCCGTCGCATGCTGGGGACTTTGTTCCCTTCTGCCTTGGGGGGTGGGGGGAGTCCCAGACCACGCCAGCCCCAACCGCTTGGGCAGCGTGTGCTGCCCAAGCAGCTGGAACCGGCGTGCTGGGGACTTTATTCCCCTGCTGCCTGCCTGTGGGGGAGGGGGAGTCCCAGCTCACGCCAACCGCAACTGCTCGGGAAGCTTGCGCCTTACTCCTCCCCTCCCCATGGCAGCACGCGCTGCCTGAGCAGCCAGAGCCGGCGCAGTCCCAGACACCCAAGCCCTTCTCCGCGCGCAGAAAGCAGCAGGGGAACAAAGTCCCCAGCGCACGATGGACCGGCATTTTAGGTTGGGGCTGGCGCGGTCTGGGAGTCTCCCCCTCTCCCCCACCCCCCAAGGCAGAGGGGAATAAAGTCTCCAGTGTGCCAGCTGGAGCCGGCGCGGTCCGGGACTCTCCATCTCCCACCCCCCATTCCCAGCCCGCACAGGAAGGCATCAGGCTACACAATGAACCAATGTTTCAGGTACCATGCTCCTGTTTAGGGCTCAGGGGAGCAGCCCCCTCACTTCCTGGGCCTTGGCCTGCAGCTGCAGAATCCCCAGGTACTGGTCCCTGTCCCCTCCCCCTGCCCAGACCCCCCAAAGTACCCTGCCCCCCCACCCACCGGCACCCTGTCCTCTGCCTCAGGTCTTTGCCCCAGCACCTACTGGCCCCCTGTCCCAGCCCCCTGTCCCTTGCCCCAGCACCCATTGGCACCCTGCCCCAGCTCTCTGTCCCCTGACCTGGCACCCAGACACCTGCCCCGGCACCGACAAGCACCCTGTCCCAGCACCCATTGGCACCCTACCCAGTACCCTGTCCCCTGTCCCGGTACCCCCTGGAACCCTTCCCCAATACCATGTCCCCTGCTCCACCAGCACAGTTGGGGCCACATTAGTGAGGCTTGTGGGGGTTTTGGAGGAGTTTTTATTTTGCATCTCACTTGTGTGGCCCCAACTGACTTTTCTGTGGGTCAGTGACCCCTGACTCAAAACAGGTTCCCTGCCCTTCTCATAAATAAAGACAATGCAGAAACTTTTTGTGTTTGACATAGTATTTTATTTAAAAATGAAGCCTGGCCAACAAACCCCCAATTGGGGCCAAGCCTCCATCTGCCCACAGCATCATAACACTCCTGCACTCCCCCTTCCCCCAGACCTTAGATCTGAACCTATCATACACTGAAACCCCCTGTCCTGAGCCCCTCACATACCCCAACCCAAATTTCTGCACTCTCATATCCACAAGCCTGTGGCTTGCTTAATACCCCAACCCTACATTCCAAAGATATCCCAGAAAAACTCTTCTGCATCCAGGGATGCGTTTGTTCTTCCGCTTTTTTTAGTGGAAGAGCAAACGTGCTCTTTCGGTCACCCCTATATTCCTCTTTCCACAAGAAATAAGGGGGCTTCCAAAAGAAGGGGTTTTTCTGACATTTGGTCCAGTCTAGACAGGCCAAATGTTGGAAAAACCTCTTCCTACAGAAGAATTGGGGAAAAAAGCAGTGGTATAAGGTTTGGGGATAGCAAGTGATGGAGAGGAGGAGAATAGAGAGGAAGGGGCGGGGCTTCGGGGAAGGGGTGGGGCTTTGGGGAAGGGGTGGGGCAGTTGATCTTGGCTTGTTCTGTCATTTAAAAAGTGATCTTGGGTGTAAAAAGGTTGCAGACCACTGCTCTACAGGATGCGCTGGGAGCTAGTTGGCTTATAACTCAGAGGGTAGAGGCTCATATATTCTGTTTCAGAGGTTCCCAGGTTCAAATCCACCCAGTGGTGATTACAAATGGGGACTTGTCTGGGGTCTCAACTAGGTCTTGGAAGCATGGGATGCACTTCCTCACCTAGGGGAAGTATGTAACCCACACTCCTAGTAATGTTCTCAGCCTCTTCAGTATTAGAATCATAGAACACTAGAACTGGGAGGGACCTCAAGAGATCAACAAGTCCAGTTCCCTGCCTTCATGGCAGAACCAAGCACCATCTAGACCATCCCTGACAGGTGTCAGTCCAACCTGCTCTTAAATATCTCCAGGGATGGAGATTCCACAACCTCCCTAGTCAATTTATTCCAGTGTTTAACCACCCTGACAGGCAGGAAGTTTTTCTTGATGTCCACCGTAAACCTCCCTGGCTGCAGTTTAAGCCCATTGCTTCTTGTCCTATCCCCAGAGGCCAAGGAGAAACAATTTTTCCCTCCTTGTAACACCCTTGTAGGTATCGACAAAGCCTCCCAGCTTTGTATCATCAGGAAATCTCATTTGCGCATGCTTACTTTTGTGCCACGTTCATTAATAAACATGTTGACTGATTTGTCCCAAGCCCACTTCTTGGAGAACCCCACTCAGAACCTCCCTCCGGTCCAACAGTTCACCTTTCAGCACGGCCGGTTGCCTTCTCCCCTGTCTTGCCATTTCTCACCCTCCAACACCTATCAGTCTCTTAGCTGGTCCGTCAGTTGTTCTGGTGTTGACCAGGATCGTGATGCTCAGCCACCTGGCTGTAGGGACGACTCCAGGAGGGATTGTTTCTTCAGTGCCTCTGGATGCAGGGGCGAGCGCACACACTGCCCCGTGTCTTTGGATACTGACACCTGCCATCCCCTTCAGCCCCAGTTAGTCACGAGGGCTGGGGAAGAAGTGTGAGGAGCTAGGCCCTCCCTTCTCTCTGCTCATTTGATAGTGACCGGGCAGCTCCAGAAAAAAAAGTCTGAGGTTCCCACGTAAAGGAGCTGCAGTTTGCCTGGGCCTTGCAGAGCAGATGTGGGGCGAGCAAAGCTCCTTGCACCACCTCTCTCCATGCCCCTGCCACGGGTCTAGGGACCACCCGGCACTGATCTTTGGAGACAGTTTTCACATCAGCAACCCCAGACACGAGTGTAATAACAGCAACAATTTTATTGGTATCGGCAAAGCCTGAACGCATCAGAACCCATCGCCAGCCCTGTTTGCGTCCTCAGCCCCGGCACGTCAGTGTATCACTAGAAGCTGTTTGTGCAAACGACCGAATGCGTGTGCAGCTTCACATTGCGATAACGGGAAGCAGTAAACATGTATTTCATAAGTACAGCCACGTGCTTTCTAGGAGGTACATGCACTGGCAAAGGATAAAGAGCAGGTAACAGTAAAAATAAATCACAAGCAAATATTTCTCCAACTTCAGCCTGTGCGTCTGTTATTCCAAACCTTACCACAGGACCTTTCATGGGATGCTCAAAACGTTAAGGTAAGCCAGCCGTGGCCAACACATGCCTTGTGAAATGGCCCCTGCCTCCTGGTTCCCTGTGCTCATCGGCGCAGGGGAGCCTTCCAGTGCGGCCATTCAAAATGGCATTTTCAAGATGGTGGCGGCTGGTGGGAACCTGAAGGGGCCAGAAAGCTTGTAACCACATTTCTTAAAGGGGCAGTCTGGGGGCTCCTTTTTTTTTTCTTGACAATTTTTCCCCCGGCTCTTTGCGCTATATGCACAAATATTTTGGCTCTTTGCCTGTAACAGGTTGGCCACGCCTGAGTTAACCAAATCGTCCGCACTCCTGGTCATCCCAGTTTGAATAGCAAGTAATCCAGGTTGAGCCTTTCTAGTCCAGACAGCCCTCGGAACCTGTCCAGTTCCAAACCAGAGAATTTGCTAGACTATGGGAGGTCAGTATTATCTAGCAGCATTACCAGCGCTTTCACTGCTTGCTGGGCTGTTAGAGGACACTTATGGGTACATTAGAGCTAAATAACATCACAGAACACTGTGAGCCAGGCCTGGTGGCTGTAAATAAACGTTATGGGACCACAGGAAACTTGGCCGCACCAATGAAAGTGGACATCTGTCTCACTAACATTATTCCACACAATGGATGTTTCTGGACCAGAGAGTTCTGGACTAGGGAGGTTCAACCTGTACAACCAAATTGTTAACTAAGACTTTTTATTAACTGGTGATGGAATAACCAGAGAGAGTCAGGTTGAACTTTCAGCCCCTGGTTGTATTTGCAGGAATGACAATAGGAAAAATATATATCTTTTAACTTCTAAGTGAGTACATTTGATTTGGGATTATGGTGAGAAAAAAACATGGAGATAACAACGGTATTTTCAGAGTCATTTTTAAAAGCGGGAACCAAACCCTAGACGTGTGTTACAATGTGCTCTGGCTGAAAGTATTACGTTTCTGTATAGTGAGTAACTCTAGTGGGGAAAAGATTAATGGCATCCCTTTGGTTCAGTTGCACTTCCTCAGACCTGTTGAGGAACATACGCGGCAAAGGGTGGGCTGGAGCAGGATTGCTTTTGGGGTTGTTTATTGGCACGGATTCTAAAGAGTAAAGTGAGACTCACATACACATCACAGTCATGCTGCAGTGCATGCAAGTGCGGGTAGAGTACCTTTGATTTTGCTGGTGGCTGGTGTGCTGGCCAGACATCAGCTTCCTGGAGACTCCACCATGATGTTCCTTTGTGCTCGGGCAGGGCACAAGATGCCAGAGTGTTCAGAAACTCCAGTCTCTACAGGAAGCTGGAGGTGGGCACATTCTTCCCCCACCATGATTTAACGGCTGGGGATGTGCAGATGCCACTGTGCATAGTGGGGGACGCGGCCTACCCCTCATGCCGTAGCTAATGAAACCTTATACCAGCCATCTGGATCTCAGCAGCGACCAATTCAATGCCCACTTGAACCAGGCCAGGATCCAGGTGGAGTGAATCTTTGGCCACCTCAAGGAATGTTTCTGGTGCCTCCTGACCCACCTCGATGTGGGGGAAAACAACATTCCTGAGTTGTTGGTGGCATGTTGTGTCCTCCACAACATCGTGGAGAGGAAGGTGGAGGCACTCCTCCCAGGGGAGGGGGCAGACGCTGTCCGCGAGGGGTGAACCTGCCAGCAGCCGCGGACAGCTGCCATCTGCCAGGCCCACCAGGCCAGGGTGCACATCCGGAAGGCCCTGAGGGAGAAGTTCTCTTAAGGACCCCAGTGACTATCCCCAGGGCCTCCTACCAAGGGGCTGCTGCCTTGCGGCCCTATCCCTTCCCCAACACAAGCCCTCCCTTCACCCTTTCCCTGTCCTCCCAAAAAACACACCAGTTTGGTTTAAAACAAAATGCAATCTGTATTAATTAAAGATTCAGAAAAGGTGGGCAGGGGGAAGGGTGCTCCGAACTGGGAGGGGGAGGGGGCAGCTCAATGTGCCACCTCGGGTGCGGGGACCTCGTTGGGATTGTGAGGTCCGGGAAACAAGGCGTGTTGACAGGAGCGGGGGCTGGAGTAGGGTCAGGGTTGGTGGGGGCAGGGAGAGGGGGCATGGCCATCACTTGGGGAGGGGTATGGGCATCACCAGGGGAGGGACCATGGGGGCAGGGGGATGGGGAATGGGCATAGGATGGGGGGCAGGTGGGTGGAAGCCAGGAGCAGCAGCACCAGGCAGGTGTGCTGACATGCAGGACATGACGGCACACATGTTGTCACACCGCTGCATCAACTGGTGCCAGGTGCACTCCCGCCACCCTACGTCGGCACGGACCTTGTGCGCCAGTGTCTGGTGGTTGTCACGAAGGACACGGATATGCTGCCGCATCAGGTTCTCCGCACCTAGGTGCGCCTTCGGGTCCCCCAGGCTCTGGCGGGTGACTGTGGTGGTGTGGCTCATCCCTGGCTGTGGAGAACACACAGAGGAAGAGGCGGTCAGTCATCCCTGCAGACACTGTCCCTGAGGCCGTGGTCTCCACTGTGAGCAGTGACCAGCAGTCCATGGCCCAGAAGAGGGGGATGTCCTGGGTGCAAGGTCATGTGTGGCCGGCACAGTGGGCCCTGCCTCACAGGAGCCCCGACGTGCCCAGGGGACCGTGCTGCTCACTTACCCCTCCCCCCCAGCCCATGGACAGGCAGCCAAGGGAAGTGTCCGGCCACAGTGGGATCCCCTCATGGGCGGCAGAGGAGCTGGGAGCAGCCTGGGACTCCATGGGATCTGCACACACAGCTGTGGCTCATGCTGTCTGTGGGAGCGGCTGCTGCCTTGCACGTGCAGGCCTGCCTGTGAGGTTTGTGGGGCACTCCTCGGTCTGTGTGGGGTCGTGCCAGTGCCCTTTGGCTAGCCTGCTCCCAGCTGCCCTCCCGCCCGCACAGGACGTATGTGGCCTCCCCTGAGCCTGGCAGCAGGATCCCACCCGTGCTGCCTGCTGCGTCCATGTGCCGCACGCTCACGCTGCATGTGGTTGTACGTGCAGGGAACGCAGCACGATGTCCAGCCCAAGCAGCCTGAGTGACACTTGCCCCCGGCACCTGTGCACCCACCTGCCCTGCCCCTGAGTGACACTCGCCCCCCACCACCTGTGCACCCACCTGCCCTGCCCCTGAGTGACACTCGCCCCCCACCACCTGTGCACCCACCTCCCCTGCCCCTGAGTGACACTCGCCCCCGGCACCTGTGCACCCGCCTCCCCCGCCCCTGAGTGACACTCACCCCCCGGCACCTGTGCACCCGCCTCCCCCGCCCCTGAGTGACACTCACCCCCCGGCACCTGTGCACCCGCCTCCCCCGCCCCTGAGTGACACTCACCCCCCACCACCTGTGCACCCACCTCCCCTGCCCCTGAGTGACACTCACCCCCCGGCACCTGTGCACCCGCCTCTGAGTGACACTCGCTCCCTGGCACCTGTGCACCCACCTCCCCCGCCCCTGAGTGACACTCACTGCCCGGCACCTGTGCACCCACCTCCCCTGACCCTGAGTGAGTGACAAAGAGACCGCTCACCTGAAGATCCCTCTGTCATGTTACTGGATTTTAAGGGGAGGAGCCAGATCACTGCTGCACCCATGGGCGGGGGTTGCCCCAAAAGTTGGTACAAAGGGGTCATGTGAGGTGTCAAATGAAAGTTTACCTTCTACTGATTCTGTATATGCTATTCATATACTTGTATAGTATCTGTATGTGTGGCTATAAATATGTACTCTGTGTTGATGCTGGAAAATTCTCTGTCTGAGGCAGAGCAATGTGCCAGGAATGTTTGTTCAATGGCTGTGCTGATGAGCGAGGCTCCAGGGACAATAGATCTCTAAGTGCCAAAGACACACCTGGGGGATGAATGTAAAGGCCTGGCCACTGAACATGTGACTCTCTAGCTTGGAAGACACAAGAGATGGATACAAAATGCCATGTGGCAGACTCCATTTTGGTCTTCAGCTCAGCTCTTGATCACAGAGGCAGCCTTGCAGGGAACAACAAGCCAGAAAGAACTGTGGACCCACCCTGACATAGGATGTACACCAGAGACTTTTAAGCCAGCAGCTATAACGTCTCTGCTAAGAGCCTGCATTGAGAACTGGATGATTCAATGCATGTAATGTATGGTACTTTAACAACCTTACTCTCATACTTTTCTTTCTTTTAATATTAAACCTCTAGATTCTAAAGGATTGGCTCAGCGTGGTCTTGTGGGTAAGATCCAGATTGGCAGCTGAAGTGCTCAGTGTGACTGGTTTGTGGCCTATTTGGGAAGGGCCTCCAGTCAAGGGCTGTAAGGAGCCACGAATTTGAGCAATTTGCCCTGAGCGGATGCCCTCAGCTGTGCCCAGACCCGATCCGGTCCGTCACAGTGGCGTAGTTGGCAGGATCCACAGTTCTTGATCATTTGAGCTTTGGATCAGGACCTGGTGCTGTCTACATTTGATTTTGGTTGGTTAAAGAGCTGCTGCAATGAGTCAGCAACAGTGTGAGAGTCTGGACAGAGAGGCTCTGGATGCCTTGTGCTTGGAAAGAGGCATTGCCTTTAGTGAGGAAGCTTCTAAGCCAGAGTTAGTGGCCAGAAACGCTGCAGAAGAAATGAGGGTGCATGATCCAGTGAAGAGAATGCAACTTAAATATAAGTGAGAACTGGAGGAATTTTGTCTGGTAGCTGAGCAGAGAAGACAGAAGCTAGCCAAGGAAGCTGCTGAAAGAGAGCAAAAGCTGGATCAAGAAGCTGCTGAGAAAAGGCAGAAGCTAGATGGAGAACACGCAGAGAAGATGGCAATAGCCAAGAAGAAAACTACCAGACTTGAACTTCAGCCCAAGAGAATAAAAGAGCAAAAGAGACTGTACCCTCCTGGGGATTCAATATATAACCGTGTGGGTACGTGGTGTGACTATGACATGGCAGCAGGAGCGGCCTGAGGTGGGCTACGGCAGCTGGCGCCCCAAGCAGAACGCGCGATCGGCGCTCCCGCCTGCACGGCCATCAATGGAGTGACGTCATCATCGGGCGCCCCATGACGTCATCATCAGGCACCGCTGAAGGCGGTGCCCTAGGCGATGGCCGAGTCGGCCTATAGTCATGGGCCATCCCTGCATGGCAGATGTGTTTAATCCAGCTAATATTGTAACCCAGCCCCAAAGCATGGATGAATGCAACTCTTCTGTGTTACCTGTAGCTAACAGGGAGTTTTGTGAAGGGGATACATATGTTTCTGGGCAGTTGTCTGGGGCTAGTCAGACCCACTGTAACCAGGGGGAAAGTGTCTCTAAATGTTTGCCTGAGGGAGATAGCTGTGTATCTGTGCCGGGGGAGCAGTGTGTCTGGGAGTGAGGGTTCTGAGGACCTGTCTGATGCCTCAGGGGTGAGGCTCGAGTCAGAAGAAGGGCAGGAAGAGCCCAGAAATCAGGGAAATGTTTCTCTGGGGCAGTCTGGAGTGGTTGGCCAGAGTGAAGTTTTAGCTGAGGGAAAAGTTCAAGTTCTGGAGGGTCAGGAGTTGTCGGCTGGTGAGGTTTGTAAAACTGAACCTGCACAAGCGGAAGGTGATTTATTTGAGGGAGCTCAAGGTGAGCAACCTCTGTGTGGCAGTTTGGCTGCTGGGAGGGGAGGTATGCCTGTGCGGGAAGGGTTTCTTCCTTTGTCTGGGGAAGGTGCCCCCTAGCCTGCGATGGCTGAAAGCAGGGCTGTTGTCCCAGAGTTGAGTCTGGATACAGCTAAGGCCCAGAAAGGGGGTGGCCCTAGGTTTGTGTCTGCTGGGGAGACGGATGCTGTGACTTGGGTAGACCCAGTCAGTGTCTCGCCAGAATCCCAGAGATGAGATAGTTCAGGTGCTTGTATTTTATCTGAGGAAGAGAGAATGGTTCTGTTAGAAATAAAAAACCTGCTCCCCAGTAAAAAGTTTGGCCAGGCCGCTCTTGCTATAGTGGGCCACAGCACCCCTTTGGAGAAACCGGCCGCACCCTTCCTACATACCATTGCCTTTAGAAAAGGGAAGGTGTGAAAAGGGGAAAATAGCCTCGGACTCTCCCACCCGTCACCTTGGCGTGAGAACTGCGGGGCTTACCTGGTCGCATGAAACCTGCACAGTTTCGGCCCACCCTCTGTGACACATACCCCCACTTGGTGACCGTTGGGCCATATATGGTAATATGCAAGCGTGGGAAAGCGATGTGCAGACTTGGGGATAAATACCCATCGCACAGTTCGCTCGGGGAGGTCTTCGGAACATACGCACCACCGTGTGTGTGGCTTCCCGTAATCTTCAAAGCGCTGCCGGCCTGATCAACCGACCAGCCACCTCCCCCGACTCTCGGGCATAACCAAGGCCTTCGCAACCGAACCGATATCTTTGAAATGTTCTGTGTGCTGTGTAAGTTGGTATGTATGATTTGATTTTCCTTGTTGTATAGCTTAGTGTTATAGTTGTTTTGGTATTACATAGAGTTTGTAGTTATCACTGTTATTAATTAGTATAGCTTGATATCTTTAGAGCAGAGACTATTCCCCTTGCCGTTCCAATCCTTATATTTCTGACACGTTCAACTAGAAATTGTAGAATAAATATAATAAATATTTTAAATTCATTACTGACACGGTCAATTAAAAATCTTTGAATAAATACTATACATTCATCACTGTCATAAATAAATATCTTTTATTTCCTAAAACGGTCCACCTGGTTCTGTCCTTCCCCCTTTGGGTATGCGTCATCGGACCGGTGATTCTCGTGACAGGTTCATACTAGTGTGTGTGCTGAGATAGACAGCCTTGAGGGTGCCAGTCCAGAGAGTTGCAAAGGGAAGGGAAATGTCTCTGACCTTGGGTCTGGCGAATCTGTTTGTTTGCCTGAAAGGGGATTGTCTTGGAATCTGCCTGATGGGCCAGAGATGACTCAGGGAGTAAAGGAATTGCAGGAAGAGCTGGTTGTGGCTCAACAGAGCGATGCTGCTGCAGGGCCAGAGAGTGGAGAACTGTTGCTTAAGGAAGCTTGTGGGGAAGAGAGTCCTGGCAGTGCTTTTAGCAAGCAGTTTGCAGTGACTGAGAGAGGTGGCAGCACCTTGCTTGGAGAAGGCATTCAAGGGAAAGCTCTGCCTGTGAAAAGCAGCAGCTTGATTTGTGAAACACTTATTTCATTGCCTGACAGACAGAATTATTCTGTTAGCAGTGATTCCACTGGCTTGGATTTAGAAAGATCCAGTGTGGATGGTTGTGGAGAGTCCTCAAAGGGACTGAGGATTGTTTCAGATGGTGCAGAAAAAGCTAGAGAATTGGAGCAGTCTGATAACAAAGGGTATGTCTACACTTGCTCCCTATTTTGAAATAGGGATGCAAATGTAGTGTACCGAAATTGCAAATGAAGCCAGGATTTAAATATCCCGCGCTTAATTTGCATAATTGCGTTCTGGCGCTATTTCGAGTTAGCGCTATTTAGAATTAAGAGACACTGTGTAGACATGGTTATTTTGAGAGAAAACCCTTCTCTTGAAATAACTGTTAAACCTCGTTGTACACTACATTTGCATCCCTATTTCGAAATAGGGAGCAAGTGTAGACATACCCAAAGTGACTGTATGTGACCAACTTGCTGGGAAGTCAGTGTGTTTGGGACAGGATTGTTTCCAGGTCGATGATGAGAGTGGACAGTGTGTCTCAGATTCAAGGGAAGGACTGTGTAGCTAAGTATGCAGAGCAGAACAGCTGTGTGGTTGCTCCTCTAGAATACAGGAGATGGCAGTTAAGCGTCTATCTCTAGACACTGAAGACACTTGTAGTCAATCAGGGAATTTGATATCTGGTTCCATGTGGAAACAGAAGTTAGAGGTGGAAGGACAAGAGATTTGTGAGTCTACAGCTTATTGTTGTTACCCCACTGAGCGGGGGGGAGAGAGGATTCTATGGCCATTGTGAGCAAGGGAGACACACCCAGCCAGCCCTCTGTCTGTGTTAGGCCAGAGGATTCAGGTTTCCAATCCACCCAAGGGGGAAGGGCCGAACTTGCTTTGGCAAAGGAGACTTGCAGTTTAAACCTGAAGGGCCAAGACTTCAATGGTATGGAGCCAAAGATGTGGCATGATGGAGAATGTTGTCAATATACACTTGATATGGGATTGTTCTTGTTACTGATGCTAAATTTGATAAGCAATGTGCTGTGGTTACCAGGAATTGTAAAAATGAACAATGTGCATACTGTTTTGAAAAAACCATTGAACCTGTCGAGAAATGTACCAGATGACAGAATGTATGTTAAAGGATCTTGGGATGTTGATATTTCATGGTTAATTATATAATATTTGTATGTGAAGTTATAAACATGTACTCTGTATGGATGCTCGAAAATTCTCTAACTGTGGCTGAGCAATGGGCAAGGAAAGCTCAGCCAATGGCCATGCTAATTAGCAAGGAGAGAATGAATCTCTAGGTGCCAATCCACACCTGAGGAATGTCTAGATGTCTGAGCCAGCCAGAATAATGGTTGCTGACTTGGAACACAAGGATTGGTCGATGAACCATGTGACCTTCTATGGCCAAGAAGATGCCAGGAGAGATATATAAGTGCCATGTGGCACACTCCATCTTGGTCTTCAGCTCATCTCTTGATCCCAGAGGCAGCCTTGCAGGGAACAACAAGACAAAAAGAACTGTCGACCCATCCTGACTTAGGATGTACACCAAAGACTTTTAAGACAGCAGTTATAACATCTCTGCTAGAGCCTGCATTGAGAACTGGGAGATTTGCTGCATGTAATGTATGATACTTTAACAACATTACTCTCATGCTTTTCTTTCTTTTAGTAATAAACCTTTAGATTTTAGATTCTAAAGGATTGGCTCAGCGTGATCTTGTGGATAAGATCCAGAGTGTAAATTGATTGGGAGTAGTTAATGCCTCGATACCTTCCATCACCATGCAATTTTGACATGTGCCCCACCCCTTTTTGTGATGTCACCGAGCCCCTCCCCATGACGTCACCTAAGCCCGCCCCGTGACGTCACCTAACCCCACCCCTACCAGTCCCACCCCCATCCGTACTCCTCCCCATGACATGCCTAACTCCGCCCCTTTTCCCACCCCATGACATCACCTGACCCCACCCCTACCAGCCCCCCAATGACATCACCTAGACCCGCCCCTTTCCCCACCCCATGATGTCACCTAACCCCGCCCCTAGTAACCCCATGACACCACCCACACGATGCCAGGGCCCTTTCCGCCACGCGGGCTCCAAGATGGCGGAGCCGTCGCTTTCCGGGTGGGGGGGCCTCCTTTGAAAAGAAAAGAGAGACGCCAGAGAAGGGAGCTCCCGTGAGGGCCGCCTCTACCAGCGGGGGCCGAAAGAGGGAATGACCGGAGGCCAGATGGAGAGCCCTAGCCGCCCGTTAGGCGGAGCCAATAGAATTTAGCGGGAGGCCAAGAGGCATTTTCATGCCTTTATTTGAAAAAAAAGCCTGCCAGCGGCCATCTGTCATTGTGTATAAAAGCTGGATTTTTATGCAACGGTCAGTTTTAAGGCCAGACGACACGGATCTATGGGCGGGCCCCAATACAAACCTATGGCCGGTCTAAAGGATTTTGCAGACGTCGAGGAAACCGAGCACTTCTGGGGCGCCCTGAGGGCTACGCCGCTGTCTCAAATAAACATTTCATATCCTAAAGAGAGAGAGCCAAAAACGTGGGGAGGATCAACGCCCATGAAAAAGAAGAAGAGCTGTGGGGGGAAAAACCCTAGGACGCCTATGGAGGATGAAGAACTGAAGACCGCAGTAAGCGGATTTGTATGGCTTTGTAGCAGAAGGTGGACAATCGCAGGCGCGTTATACAAATGTTATATTTTTATAGGTCAGCGCTACAGAAGGAGAGAACACACACGAGGCGATGGTCCCCGAGGAAGTAGAAGAAGTATACGAGGACATGGGCCCCGAGACAAGGGCCGGGGCGAGTGATAAGGAAAATCGCCCGCCACCATCTGAGGGGCAAATAAACTCCCCGGTGCCGGGGGCAGAGGCAGAAGAGCGAGAGACGGTAAAAGCAAAATTTATTTTATTTAAAAGAAATAAAATACAGTTCTAGACAACAGAAGTTAAAACGTGTTTAATAACAGGGATCCGACGACGGTTATGACACGGACGACAGGATGATTGAGGTAAAATGTTTTATTTTTATGGTAAAACGACAGCCGCAAAAAAGAAAAAAAAGTGAGATGTAATTTTTTTTGTTTGTGACAGCTCACCTCTTCAGAGGATGAAGAGAGCGGGACTCGGCCGGGGGTAGCCCTGGTATGCACCTGCTGCTTTTGCGTGAACGCAGAGGAGAAAAAAAAAAGCACCGGAGAAAACAAGCAGGACGAGAGAGAGATGGTCATGGATGATATTGTTAGAGCAGTTATAGTAAAAGTTTTCTACCATTGTTTGAAAAAGGTGATGTTTCATACCTGTACACCATGTGCGGAAAAATACCCCGATCCGCTCAACTTTAACATTCTGTTTTGGAACCGCTCAGAGGAGTTTTACCAACTTAGACGTATTGCTTCTAAGTTGGATGTTGCGCGGGTCCTGTACATAATTATGGCCGAAGGGCACAAATGGAATAAGCTAAACGTAACCTCCAAAACTGTAGCACAAGTTATTAAAACGATCAGAGAGGTAGCAGAGAGCGCAGACCCCGGGATGTATCTGATAAACCTGTCAGAGAAGGTGATGATAAAGGCAGGCCGCTCAGCATGCAGAAGGATTGGCAGAATTAACCCCGACACACTTTACGCGTCGCGCCGCGGGGCTGCAGGGGTCCAAAAAAAAGTTGTCTTTTGAGTAAAGCGCAATGTGTATGTTTGTAGGCCTAGAAGCCAAAATGTTTATGTATTCAATAAAGCAAAAGAAAGATGTTTTAAAGTTACGACGCTGTATTCAATAAACCACGAGAATCACACCAGCGTATATGTGCTTATTAAAGCAAGTGAAGAGGCCGGGGTTAGACATGGCCGCCGGGCTAAAAGCGGTTTATTATTCTCCCGGGGAAGCCGGTAGTTTTGGGGGCGTGACACCCCTATATCAAGCCGCTAAAAGGCAGCACAATACTTTAAGTAAAAAGCAGGTCGCCGAGTGGCTCGCGGACCAAGATGCTTACGCTTTACACAAGCCGGCAAGAATTACATTTAAAAGAAATAAAACCGTGGTGTTCGACGTGGACGCGCAATGGCAAGCGGATTTGGTTGACATGACGCCCTACACCAGTCACGACAACGACCGTAAATATATTTTAACGGTGATAGACATTCTGTCTAAACACGCCTGGGCGGTGCCGCTAAAGAACAAAACAGGGGCCGAAGTAGCTAAGGCGTTTAAAACAGTTTTTGAACAAGGCTGCGTGCCTCAAAAATTACAAACAGATAGAGGAAAAGAGTTTTTAAACCAGGTTCCTGTTGTACCCATCTAGGTGACATTGGATTGTAAAACCTCTCCACCACTCCGGCCTTGACTTCATTATTGGTAACAAAGTGGTGTACTCCGTGTTGTTTTAGTAAAGTCTTTAAAGCCCGGTTGGGACCTGTGGTTGGTTTCTTGGGACTGGAAGAACCCGTTCGGGGTAGGTGAGATTGGATTCTAAAACCCCTCACCTGTGCGTTAGGCCCGGGGCTGATTGGGGCAGGGGAGAGCTGGGGTATCAGAGGGGTTTTGCTCGTGAGGCTTCTGGCTGGCCAGACAGGCAGCTGAAGCGCTCAGTGTGACTGGTTTGTGGCGTATTTGGGAAGGTCTCCAGTCTGGGGCTGTAAGGAGCCCCGAGTTTGAGCAATTCGCCTTGAGCAGACGCCCTCAGCGGTGCCCAGACCCAGCCCGGTCCGTCACATGGGGGTCAGTGCTAAGCTACTGAGATGGAGCCTGCTCCTGCAGGACTACACGGGTGAGCGTCCGTGTTAAGGGGAGCGCTAATGTCACAGCTGATGCATTATCCCAGGACTGAGGGTCAGAACTTCCCCAGGCCGCTGGCTGAGTGACCCTGCTCAGTTTGGTCTCGAAGGGGGGAGAGATGTGACATAGCGGGGATCTTGTCCACTCCTGTATTCCCGTGTTCACTCTGTTGTTACATTCACTCTTTGCTTTACTGTGCTGTGTGTAGTTCCTACTGCCCTGGGCACTGCAACACTGTCCGGAGGAGGGGGGATGACTCACTGCAGAAGTGTGTTCAGCCTCACACCTGAGGGCCAGACATAGGAGAGAACAGCTCCTGACCAAGAAGGGGAACAAAGGATTGGCTGGGCCGACTACAAGCTGGGGACTAGGGCCTGTGGGAAAGGTCAGTCTCAGATGGGTTAGGGTGAGGGAAGGGGCTTAGTGCAGGAATGGGGGAGAAGGGCCCAGGCCCCCTTCTTCCTGTGCGGAATAATGCTGACTGCTCTTGATTCTGGTGTTAACGTCGATCCTGGGCTACACTGTGTCCCTGTCAATGAATAAACCTCTTCTACCTGCTGGCTGAGAGTCACCTCTGGATGTGGGTAGGGGGTACAGGGCCTGGAGATTCCCCCACTCCCCATGACAGCATGTAAATGGGGAAGGACAGCCTCTCAGAGATGCCCAGAGGTGTGTGGATTTCCCAGGCTACTGGGTGGGGGCTGGAGCCAGGTCTGTGTGTGATGGATGAATAGGAACCCCTAGATACTGAACCCGATCCTGGCTGCTGCCAGCACGACCTGGCAGAAGGGTTACATATTTTAGAAGTGATTGTGTGTGGTGGTTTGATGGGTGTTGTGTATCTGAGTTGATTGTGTCTGCTGGTGTGTTGGGCATGTCTATTGGGATTATTGGGTGTGCTGCTCTTGTGGTGGTTTGTGTTCAGCACTATGGGCTATGCAGGGTTTCTGGTGCTGTGCGTTTTCCCCCAGTTACTTACCCACCAACATCTGTCTGTTTTGTAGCTGATCTGATGATCGTCTGGGCATTGACTGGGATCCTGCAGCTGCAGGGAGAACTCCAGGAGGGATGGTTCCTCCAACGCTCCTGGAAGCCAGGTGAGCACACACACAGCCCTGTCCCCTTGGAGGCTCACACCTGCCATCCCCTGCAGCCCCGTTAGACACCTGGGCTGGGGAGGAAGTGTGTGTGTGTGGAGGGGGTGGTAGTAGTGCTTTGGAGTGACTGGGCAGCTCCAGAAAGCAGAGTCTGAGCTTCCTGTGTAAAGGGGCTGCAGTTTGCCTGGGCCTTGCACAGGAGATGTGGGGGAAGCAAAGCTCCTTGTGTTATCTGCTTAAACAAAGCACACGAGATCTTTTATGGGGGAAAAGGCAGTACACCGCATTGATTGAGAATACAACAGTTGCATATGCTTTTCAATCACACACACACAAATATCATGCATACACAGTCCCACCAGACAGTGTTATAGTTACCAGTCCAGATTCTGTATCCATTTAGTGGCCAGTTAGATCAATCACAGAGGGAGAGCAGGGCCTTTGTCGGTCGATCGATCTGATGCTCCTCCGGAGTTGGTGGCAAGACGAACCCAAAGTTCCATAGCAAAGCACCCTGCTTTTATAATTTGTTTCTCTGTTGAAATCAATGGATTCCTCTGTGTTATCTCTTGTTCCAAAACATCTCCAAAGTTCATCCTGTAATCAATCATCTTTTGGGGGTGCCAGCTCCTCTTCAAGGCCCGTCAATCTGCCAATAATCCAATCACTCCTTATTATGGGTACACACAGGTGGTTACAGATGGCTTCTTTGACACGAGGTCGTCTAGTCTTCACCCACGCTCACTCTCCTTCTTTGTCCATCTGGTTCTGAGCAATAACTTTTATACCTTATCTCGACACATTCGTACTCCTTTCACACACATAAGCAATGTTACAAGGACTCTCGGGCTGCGTCTAGACTGCATCTAGGCTGCATCTAGACTGGCAAGCTTTTGCGCAAAAGCAACTGCTTTTGCAGAAAAACTTGCCAGCTGTCTACACTGGCCGCTTGAATTTGCGCAAGAACACTGAGTTTGTAATGTACAAAATCAGTGCTTCTTGCGCAAATACTTTCACGCTCCTGCTCGGGCAAAAGCCCTCTTGCGCAAGAATACTTACACAAGAGGGCCAGTATAGACACCAAAGAACTGTTTTGCGCAAAAAAGCCCCGATGGCGAAAATGGCGATCGGGGCTTTTTTGCGCAAAACCGCGTCTAGATTGGCCATGGACGCTTTTCCGCAAAAAGTGCTTTTGTGGAAAAGCGTCCATGCCAATCTAGACGCTCTTTTCCGCAAATGCTTTTAACGGGAAAACTTTTCCATTAAAAGCATTTGCGGAAAATCATGCCAGTCTAGACGTAGCCTCGAGGTTACGCGGCACAACATCAGTATCTGCACTGGGCAAAGCAAAAGGCATTGTAAATCAAGCTATTAAGGCCTTTGGCCTTCAACATTCCTTTAGTCTCATTAACACAGACAAAATACGAAAACTCTATCTCTTTACTTAAACCAATTACTAACTCACTACACTTTAGCAAAGAAATATACATTTAACTAAGAGAATTTTAATTTGATAAAATATTAAGTATCTGTTAATATATAACTTACATTACTATATTATTGCTACATCATTAACTACATTGCTACATTGCTACATCATTAAACCGAAAATACAAATATAAAAAGAATAAAACTTTCAGTCCCCACACTTGCACCACTTCTCTCCATGCCCTTGCCAAGTCTCTAGGGACCACCCAGCACTGGTCTGGGGAGAGAGTTTTCACATCAGCAACCCCAGACACGAGTTTAATAACACCAACAATTGTATTGGTATCGTCAAAGTATGAAAGCATCAGAACCCATTGCCAGCCCCGTTTGCATCCACAGCCCCGGCACATCAGTGTATCACTAGAAGCTGTTTGTGCCCACGACTGAATGCCCGTGCAGCTTCACTTTGGAGTAACAGGTGGTAGCTAACACCTATTTCATAAATACAGCCACGTGCTTTCTAGGATGACACTCACAGTGGCAAAGGGAAAAGAGCACCCAAAGATAAAAATAAAATCCCAAACCAATATTCTCTAGCTTCAGTTCACAGACCTCATGAAAACCCCTTTCCTGGGATGCACACAAATCCCACCCATTAAGCTAACCCAACCTGTGGCTGTCCTGGCCAACCCAATGTTGCAAAGTAAGCTGTACAACTGATTTGTTAAGGAGTAACAGCGATCCTTTTCTTTCCTCCTTCGAAAAACAAACCACCAAGACCTTGGCAAGCGCTTCCATACAAATACATTATCCAAGCCAGACTCGAACACCAACTATAATAGTGAGGGAAACACTGTTTGTTCTTGTGATAAAGACATTGTTTGTGGGTCTTAGACACTCATACCTAAAGAAAGATATTTGATTTCTGTTCAGATTCTGTGCTTTTCTCCCCCTATCTCCTCCCCCCTCCCTGTGGTAGCATGGGTGTGGGAGTCATGGGCAATGTCATAGAATCATAGAACACTAGAACTGGAAGGGACCTTGACAGGTCATCATGTCCAGTCCCCTGCCCTCATGGCAGCACCCAGTACTGTCTAGACCATCCCTGACAGGTGTCTGTCTAACCTGCTCTTACATATCTCCAGAGATGGAGATTCCACAAACTCCCTGGGCAATTTATTCCAGTGTTTCACCACCCTGACAGGTAGGAAGTTTTTCCTAATGTCCAATCTAAACCTCCCTTGCTGCAGTTTAAGCCCATTGCTTCTTGTTCTATTCTCAGAGGCCAAGAACAATTTTTCTCCCTCTTCCTTTAATCATTCTAGTTGCTCTTCTCTGGACTCTCTCCAATTTCTCTATATCTTTCTTGAAATGCGGTGCCCAGAACTGGACACAATACTCCAACTGAGGCCTAATCAGCTCAGAGTAGAGCGGAAGAATGACTTCTCGTGTGTTGCCAACAGCACTCCTGTTAATGCATCCCAGAATCATGTTTGCTTTTCTTGCAACAGTGTTACACGGTTGACTCATATATAGCTTGTGGTCCACTATAACCCCTAGATCCCTTTCTACCGTACTCCTTCCTAGACAGTCGCTTCCCATTCTGTGTGTGTAAAACTCATGGTTCCTTCCTAAGTGGAGCACTTTGCATTTGCACTTGTTCTGCCCTTCCAGCAGGATTGTGAACTGGTAATAATGTCTACACTATAGACCTCAGAGCAGGGGTGGGCAATAATTTTTGATGGGGGGCCGCTCCAAGAATTTGGTAAGTGGTCGAGGACCTCACTCTTCCATGTTATTAATGGAGGGGGTGCAGGGTCTGGGATGCATGTTGGGTGCAGAAGGGAGTTTGGGATAAGGGATTAGAGTATGGGTTTTGGGAGGGAGTTTGGGTGAAGGAAGGGATTGTAACCTGGGGAAGAGGATTAGGGTGAGGAGGGGGTGCAAGGTCTGGGAGAGTGTGACCTGGGGAAAGAATCAGTGATCTGGGCTGTGACCTGGCTTAGGGAATTGGGGGGGGGGTAGGGTCTGGGAGAGATATGGGTGAGAAGAGAATTCTGATTTTGGAGAGAGGTGTGCAGGAGGAGGGGGTGCAGGGCTTGGGAGGGGGTTGTAACCTGGCACAGGAGTGCAGGAGGGGGTGCAGGATTTAGACTGTGACCAGGGACAATGGATTGGGGTGCAAGGTCTGGGGGGGGGTAGTAACCTTGAGGAGGGTGAAGGAGGGGGTGCATGGTCTGGGAATTACAGACCAGTAAGTCTAAAGTCCGTACCGGCCAAATTAGTGGAAACAATAGTAAAGAATAAAAATTTCAGACACGTAGAAGAACATAATTTGTTGGGCAAAAGTCAACATGGTTTCTGTAAAGGGAAATCCTGTCTTACTGATCTATTAGCATTCTTTGAAGGGGTTAACAAACATGCAGACAAGGGGGATCCAGTAGATATAGTATACTTAGATTTTCAGAAAGCCTTTGACAAGGTCCCTCATCAAAGGCTCTTGTGTAAATTAGGTTGTCATGGGATAAGAGGGAAGATCCTTTCATGGATTGAGAACTGGTTAAAGGACAGGAAACAAAGGGTAGGAATAAATGGTAAATTTTCAGAATGGAGAGGGGTAACTAGTGGTGTCTCTCAAGAGTCAGTCCTAGGACCAATCCTATTCAACTTTTTCATAAATGATCTGGAGAAAGGGGTAAGCAGTGAGGTAGCAAAGTTTGTGGGCAATACTAAACTGTTCAAGATAGTCAAGATGGAAGCAGACTGTGAAGAACTTCAAAAAGATCTCACCAGACTGAGTGATTGGGCAACAAAATGGCAAATGAAGTTTAATGTGGATAAGTGTAAAGTAATGCACATTGGGAAAAATAACCCCAACTATACGTACAGTATGATGGGGGCCAATTTAGCTACAACAAATCAGGAAAGAGATCTTGGAGTTATCGTGGACAGTTCTCTGAAAACTTCCACACAGTGTGCAGCGGTGGTCAAAAAGGCAAATAGGATGCTAGGAATTATGAAGAAAGGGATAGAAAATAAGACCCAGAATATCTTACTGTCCCTGTATAAAACTATGGTATGCCCACATCTTGAATACTGTGTACAGATGTGGTCTCCTGACCTCAGAAAAGATATTTTGGCCTTAGAAAGATTCAGAGAAGGGCAACTAAAATGATTAGGGGTTTGGAACAGGTCCCATATGAGGAGAGGCTAAAGCGACTGGGACTTCTCAGTTTAGAAAAGAGGGGACTGAGGGGGGATATGATAGAGGTATATAAAATCATGAGTAGTGTGGAGAGGGTGAATAAAGAAAAGTTATTTATTAGTTCCCATAATATAAGAACTAGAGGACACCAAATGAAATTAATGGGTAGCAGGCTTAAAACTAATAAAAGAAAGTTCTTCTTCACACAGCGGATAGTCAACCTGTGGAACTCCTTGCCAGAGGAGGCTGTGAAGGCTAGGACTATAATAGAGTTAAAGAGGATCTAGATAAATTCATGGAGGTTAGGTCCATAAAAGGCTATTAGCCAGGCGATAGAAATTTTGTCCCTGGCCCCTGTTTGTCAGAGGCTAGAGAAGGATGGCTGGAGACAAATCACTTGATCATTGTCTTCGGTCCACCCCCTCTGGGGCACCTGGCGCTGGCCACTGCTGGAAGACAGGCTACTGGGCTAGATGGACCTTTGGTCTGACCCAGTACGGCCGTTCTTATGTTCTTATGTTCTTATGGGAAGGTGTATGGGTACAGAAGGAGCCATGCGGAAGGTTTGGGTTACATGGCGTAGGGAGGCAGAGGAGTGGGAAAGGGACGGGCTGGGGTGCCAGAGGCAGGCTGTAACTGAGTGACCTTACCTGAGTGGCTCCCACTTAGCAGCCCAGCAGGTTCCTTAGCCAGGGTCCCTGCCTTCCACGCCCCTGTACGTGCTCAGAGCAGCCGCAGGGGCCATGATTCCTGCTCTGAACTGAACGCTGTGAGCCCAGGGGATGAAGGGGGAGGGGCACTTCACATGCTGCCCATCCTGCAAACAGACAGCTGCTATTGGCTGGAAACCAGCCTATGGGGGCTCCTGGGGGCAGGGCCATTGTGAGACTCCTCTTCCCTTTTCTCCCAGGATCTCAGGGTTCAGAGACTCACATGTGGCCCTGCAGCCGGCTTTTCTGAGTGCCGAGTGGGGGTGGGGCAGGTAGAGAGCTGGCTGAGGATCTCATGGGCTGGATCCAGTGGCTTGGGCAGCTGCACCTGCCCATGGACCATATTTTGCCCAGCCCTGGCTCAGTGTGATTTATCAGACCCATGCTAACCCTCATCACGCTAAAACAGTAATGTAGCCACAATTGCATGGGAAGCCGCCATGCACATGGGCCACCCTGAGTACACACCCTCAGTGCTCAGCTGGGTTCATGCTTGGGGAGGGGGGGCTAGCTCTTGCCGCTGCTCATGCTGTCATGGCTGCGGTATTATTCTTCGTTTGCTAGCGTAAGGAGCGCTAGTGTGAGTGTGTCTGTGCAGACTGGGAACCACACCCCAGCTCACAACACAGACATGGCCTCGCTCTGAGACTCTGAGGCCAGGTGGGCTGCCAAAACAGTCCCTCAGGTATTGTGGGGTCATGAAGAAACTCTTTCACCCAGCGCACAAGGAGTGAAGTTTGCAGGTACCACACAGCTGGGTGAAGTCCCTTTCTAGGAAGCAGGCTTCTATGTTTACTCCACTCCGCACTCGCAGAGTGTCACTGTGTTCTGGGCTCAGCACACAAATCCCCTCGGTATAGCAGTTACTACATGCGGATGGTTCTTCCCAGGCTGAATTCTCTCTTTGTTGGAAGCTCAGAAAAGTTCTAACTCAGGTCTCGGTGTCTGCTCCCTTGTGATTCAAATGCCTCTTCCTTGTTCTCCCCCATGACTGGAAACTAATGCAGAAAACTTCATGTGATTGTCGCCTTCCATGCTGTTCTTTACCTGCATCATTCTAAGACTGGGTCTCATGTGTCTATGTCTCACGTTCTCTTTTGCTCTACCAGGGAATCTACAAATCAGACATTTCTGTATTCATTTGATCTTCCAGATGCACTGGTGAGTGTAAACTGATTCGGGCTGGTCACACTGAGTCATCTTTCCTGGGCTGGCTATTCCTGGGGCTTGTGGCCTCTGTGCCACAATTTCAGACACAGCTTCCTGACACATTCCTGAAGCAGGAGCACTCCAGTGCATAGCATGGCAATATGCATGTCTCTACAACTTATGTGTAGTGATTTTGGTTACACTGCACCATGTGATTAGAAGGCACATGCTTCATTCATGCATGTTAACAGTGGGGGCAATTAGCCCTTGGAATAGAACATCAAAGCATGCGATAGAGTCTGTAGCACAGGCGGGAAGGTATCTAAGCAATGAAGGGCTCGTTTCATTCCCTGTGTAGCTCTGCTGGCGTCCGTGCACCAGGGAATAATTTGGCCTCGGGGGCAGCATAGTGGAGTCTGTAGGTACAACAAGCACTGAAATGTGTGACTTTTAGAGAATCAGAATAAAGAAGGTAAATACGGCTCATTATTCATCCTTAAACCACTCATGAACTAATTTGAAAACAACTATAAATGCATTCAAAAGGGTTTCCAATCCAAAACCACCTTCAGCTTCTTCCCTGGCTCCTGCCTGTTTTAATGCATAATCTCGCTCTTTTTCTTCAAAACTTCTTCGTTGTTGTTGCTGCAAAATCTCCTCCTCTGCTGCTTCGGCGAGCGGCTGTTTCTTTTCTTTTAATGCTTTCATTTTCTCCTCGTACTCGCGTTTTATTTTCTCTTTCTCTTGTTCCAGCTGCTCCGCGTAGCTTTTCCTCAGCTCCTCCATTTTCTCCTGAAGCTTCTTCTCGGCATATTGATACATCTCATTCGTAAGGCACGTGCCTCCGTTCTTCTTCACCATCCCCTCCACCATTCCCAGCAGCTCGTCCACCTGGGCCTCCCGCTCCTTCCCCATGGCTTTGTTGTTGAAAGCGCAGTATCGGTCCCCAAACTTCCCTACCAGCTCCCCGAGGAACTGGGAATCAGCGTCTTTTAAGAACTCGTCTACTTCGGTGCCCTCCAGATCATCCTTCCGAGTGAATAACAGGATCATGTACCTTGTGGCCTCGGCTCCAAAAATGCCTTGGATGCGTGTGACTGCTTTTCTTTCCTCCTCGGTGTAACGGGTCAGGGGCACCACTAGCACGATGGCGTGGGGCCCTGGGGAGGAGAGGGCAATACAGCGACTGATCTCGCGACACGTGTCTTCCACCGGGACACATGTGTCAAAAATGCCAGGGGTATCCAGCACCACCACCTGCCTCCCTTTCCAGGGGCTTGTGCCCTTCTGGCATTTCGCAGTGACAGACTTTGGTGAGAGTTTGGACTCAAACACTTTCCTGCCGAGGAGGGTGTTTCCTGTGGCGCTTTTCCCAGCTCCCGTTTTACCTACAAGGACAAGTCTCAGTTCTGATTTCCCAGTGTAGCGTGCGGCATCCTCTGGGGCTGTTGGGAACACGAGTGGTGAGTCTGAACGCCCAGCAGCAACTGACTTTGCCATTAGCCTCCTGGAAGCAGAAAATGGGGGGTCAGTGGAAACCCCGTTGATCCAAAACACACCAGTGTCAGACACGGAATTGGCCCTTGATTTGAGACGGGGAGGTAGCAAGCTCCGGCTGGCTGTAAAGGCAGGGGAGCCTGCTGATGGGCTGTCTGAGGGGGGCGGTGAGGGATGCCTCAGCAGGGGGATGGGAATGTGTTGCCATTGGGACCCCATTCCTTCCCAGGGCCTCCAAGCAGCGCTTGGCATGGCCTGCGCATACCTCCCCGAGGAGAAAGGGAAACTTGGAACTGAGCACACCCCTTGGGACAGAGCGGTTCTAAAGGGTGAAGAGATACTGCACCACAAAAATGGTCTAACCAGAGAGCGTGGTCTGAGATCCGTACTTGGAAACTCTGCTCTAGCATTGGTTTGCTGGTAACCTTATGTCTTCCCCTGCAGCTCTTGTGGGTTAGCACATAGAGACTCATATGGACAATGGAACTCTTGTCACATGCTTAAACTTTTGGGAAAATTTTGTACCTGCTGGGGACAGCAGCAAAGGGATCCCAGGATCATGCAGCTTCTAAGCTAATGACGGTGCAGGGGCTTAGAGCTGGGTTTAGGAACAGACACACAACTACCCTGCACTGCTCTATGGAAGGGGAAACTGAGGCACACACTGCCTCATGGCAATGGCGACTAAATGCCATGGCCCTGACACATGGAGAAACACTGCTACCTGCTTTCTGGGGGCAGTGCTACACTCCAACATGTTTTGGACCTTTGGGGGACAGTAGCCCAGAACTGGAAAAACTGCGAGGAGTGACAGCCTAGGGCTTGGTGGCTCTGGATGGAGACCTAACCAAAGCCCAGGACGTCTGGATCCAGGGCCTTTGCTCTGGACACTGCCCAACCCTCTGGCAGTGATTTCAGGGGGAAGGTATGGCGGACCCTCCGTGCTTTCTGCAATGGACTTATGGGCACAGATAGACGTGACTCAAAGATGCTTGGGACAAATGGCCTCATGTAAGCTACCAAACTTCATGTCTTAATCCGCTGGGTCTGTGCATCTCACTTCGGTGCATGTCTCCTTCTTGGGTGTAAAGTGAGACGTGTGGAGTAGGGATGGTTTATGGCAGTGCTCACCAACCAGTCTATTGGGATCTACCGGTAGATCTTGGAGCCTCTGACAGGGGACCCTGGCTGGTTTGGCCACTGTCAGGTGTGGGCACATCACCTGCCTCTCCCCCCACTGCTGCACAACTCCTGCCCTTTGCCTTGGGGCTGCCCCCTCAGGAGCCCCCTGCTTGCTGTGCAGGGCAGAGGAGGGAGAAGAGGGTGCTGATGTCAGGGTGCCCCCGCCCACCCAGTATCCTATCTCCACAGAGCAGAGAGGGGGCACAACAGGGCTTGGGATGGAGGGAGCTTGCTGGCTGCTTTGGGGAGTGGTGCAGGGCCAGGGCAGGGGGGAGCCAGCCTTAGCCCCACTGCACCCCCACCCAGGAGACACCTGACGTAAGCAGGGCCCAGCTGGAACCCACATCCCAGAACCCTAGCCCAGTCATGAACTCCCTCCTGCACCCCAAGCCCCTGCCTGAGCCCCAAGTACCCCTGTATCCAGATGCAGTCCCAGAACCTAGAACCCCCTCTGGCACTGCAAGTGGCTGCCCCAAGCTCAGCTCAGAGCCCCTCTCACACTCCAAATCCCTTAGCCCAAGACCAGAGCCTGCACCCCAACCCTCTGCCCCTGCCTGGTGAAAAGGAGGAAGGGTGGGGGAGGGACAGAGGATGGAGTGAGCAGGGGCAGGGCCTTTGGAGAAGGGGTGTAAAGGAGGTGGGGCCAGGGTGTTTGGGTTTGAGGTGGATCCTGGATTGCACTTAAATTCAAAAAGTGATCTCCTGCCTAAAAAGGCTGGAGACCCCTGGATTATAGTATTTCAATGTGTGAATGAAGGGGGTTTCTGCTTCTGGGAGGCCTCAGGGTCTGGGCAATCACATGCAAATCGCCTTTTGTCCTTAAGTCTTAGCCATGGTTGGCAGGGAGTGGCCAGGTAACTTCTCATGCAACAGGGGAATCTTTACAAACAATAGGAAAGTAGGAGGCTGCGTCTAGATTGGCAAGATTTTGCGCAAATACTTTTAACGGAAAAGTTTTTCCATTAAAAGTATTTGCGCAAGAAAGCGTCTAGACTGGCATGTGCCTTTGCGCAAAAGATTTGCTTTTGCGCAAAAGCATCTGTGCCAGTATAGACGCTTTCTTGCGCAAGAAAGCTCTGATAGCCATTTTAACCATCGGGCTTTCTTGCGCAAGAAATTAACGTGGCTGTCTACACTGGCCCTCTTGTGCAAGAATATTTGCGCAAGAGGGCTTATCCCTGAGCGGGAGCATCAGAGTATTTGCACAAGAAGCACTGATTTTGTACGTTACGAAGTCAGTGTTCTTGCGCAAATACTCGCAGCCAGTGTAGACAGGCGGCAAGATTTTGCGCAAAAGCGGTCGCTTTTGTGCAAAATCTTGCCAGTCTAGACGCAGCCGGAGTGGTTTGTCTTGGCTGGTGAACCTGAGGGAAGGCACCAAAGACCCCAGGGTGAAGGGCAGCCCTGCTTTGAAGGCTTAGCTGGAAAAGAAGCAGTTTTAGGATGAATTTACAATACGTTTGTACTGAGGCTTTAGTGTTACGAGTAGCTCAGCGTTTTTCTGTTATTTTGAGTTTGTGACCTACTTTGCTCTGCCTGTTCTCACTTATTACCACTTTAATCCTATTGCTTGCACTTAACAGAATCACTATTATTTACTATCAAACCCAGTGTAAATCATTGTTACCTAGGGGAGCAACCAGTGTGCACATTCCCCTTTCATTGCTAAAGGTGCTGACCTAATTCTTTGCGGTTTCAATCCCATGTGGGGAGGGGTATCCTGGGAGGCTGGGCCCTAAACTGCACTCTGCTTGGATTTGAAGAAATTCAGTGCCTGTGCTGCTACTCAGGGGAAGGGGCGTTGATCTCAGCTTGGTGCCCCAGTTGTGGGGGTGGGGGGAGCAAGTGGAGCTGGCCCAGCAGGACCTGGCAGTGAGGAGCCCCAGACAGCAGGAAGGTGAGTGGCCGTGGCCGTGTCAGCACCTTGGGACGCACCCTGGAGGGGTCTTCTGTGACCTCACCCCATCACAGACACTATCTACATGTTTTGTTAATCTCTCAGGTGCTACAGAACTATTCGTTGCTTTATAGGTTTTTTTAGGGAGTAATAGTCCCTCTTTATAGGGCTCTGTTGATGCTGCACCAGCAATATAGCATTTCATTGCAGGCTCTGCATTTCCCAAGAGATATTGATCAAAGATCAGAGAAACACAAAAATGACCCAAGGGCTGCAGGAAGTGGGAAGGAGGAAAAGGGCTCCATATGTGTGGTAAGACTACATCCCAGCTCAGGGCAGAAAATAACGGTCTAGCCATATCTGAAGATGTTACCACCAAGAAGGGAGAGCAATTATTTTTGTGGCACAAGGGGGCATAGCAAGAACAGCAAATGAAACTGGACCAGAAGAAAGCTTAAGTAGGATATGAGGAAAAATGTCCTAAATGTGAGAGGTGTTTGACTTGGCTGCAAACTGTTCTCCACAAGGGAAGAGATGGGACCCTCCGCTTGGGACCTTTAAATTATAGACTGGACAGAATCCTCTGAGTGTCCTTGTTGGAACAACCCGCCCTTCGGCCTTTTCCATCTCAAACATCTCTGACTTTACGATGGGAGGTTTACACCCCCCGAGGCCTGTCCAAACACACCAGGACACCTGCAGATCAAGGACAGGCCGTTTCCTGCCTACCTGAGAAGGTTACCAGCCTGTGGGCTGAGAGAACACTCGCGCAGTTCCCACCCACTGCACTTGCAGCCCAATTATGAGACATCAGAAACAAATCTGGTCTGGAAAAGCTTTTGAAACGTATCACAGAAAAGCTGCCTTCTCCCTGCCTCACACAGTGTCCCTGCCTTCCCGCTGGCCAAGGAGAGAGACAGTGACCAACCTGTTATCTGGGCTTGCTACCTGGGACTCCAGCATGTTCACAGCCCTTTTTCTTTTACACAGCACAAGAGTTTCAAACAAATTCGCCCTCCCCACTTACACACACACACACACACACATACCCTCATACACACACACACATACTCACACACACACGTACCTCGGTGCTGCTTTCTCAGGACCAGCCGTGGGCTCCTCCTGCAAACCTCCCCCACGTCTCCACTCTTCTGCCAAGCTGCGGGTGCTGCTGGTTTGCCGCGGAAGAGGATGTTCTCAGCTCAGTCAGAGGCAAGGTTCAGTTTCACTCTGAGCATGGTGCCAGAGAACGGAAGAAGGGAAGTGAAGGGAGGAGGGGTTAGCAGCCAGCCACTCGCTGTGCAGGAGAGTTTTACACACACTGAGCAGCAGTTCCCCTGTTTCCGAGGGGAAGAAAGCTCCCTGGCATTGTACACCAAATGATCCCCGTGCCCCATAGAGCCCTCCATACCAGGGTCAGTGGGTAGATACAGGGAATCATACAAAGACCCTCCATCTTCTGTAGCCCAGCAGCTCCAAACCATGGACCAGTCTCCAGGAAGGGTCTCACTCATTCTGGAGACAGAGGTAATGCGACCTCCCCACTCCTGCTTGGTAACCCTTTGTCTATAAGCCCAGGACCAGCTTAGCCCAGGTAGCTCCAAGATCACACTGGGAACTCAGGCTCAAAGTTTCTACAGTCCCCCCAAAGCCTCTTCAGCTTCACGGCTTCCAGTGTCCTGTCCTGAATGTGAGACCCTGCAGGGCCTGTTCCTGAAACTCCTGAGCTCCAATGCATTGAGCTAAAGGCCCAGGCCTGGAGTGACCACAGCTTGCACCACCTACTACAATGGCCTGAACCTGGGATCTCAGGCGGTCCAGGCCAGGGTCTTACCTCAGTGAGCGGTTAGAGTTCCCCAAAATGGCTGTAACCCCTTTGAATCCCCCCCCCATTTCTGTGGATTAATATTTCACTGTCCCTGGGCTTCCAAGGGTATTTCTGGGTCCGGTGAGGAAAAGTTCAAGTGGACACAAACAGCCACAAAGGGGCCGAGTTTGCTTTATTGCCACCTGGAAACAGAGTCTCAATCCCTTGGTCTCCACCAGAGGCCTAAGCTAGGCAGCCACGCCCCTTCTCCTGATCCTCTGGGCCACCTGGCCAATTGCTGACAGCTGGGCACTGCTGCAGGGTACCATTGGCTTCACGCTTTATCAACCGCTCTGCCAGCTCTCTTTCTTCTCAGCATTGAACTTAATTGTCTTCTCCTCGCCCTCGGCCCTGCTCTTCCCACCCATCCACCCTTTCCCCTGCAGCAGTGCTTCTATCCAGGGGCACATGTACCCTGCAGGTTCTCAAAGGTTTTCCAGGGACACAGCAGCTCCTCTAGGTACTGGTCTATTTATATACCAGGCCACAAGGCATGAGAAGAACCAGTGCAAAGTAAAATTTCGAACAGACAATGACTTGTTTGTTTAGTTGTAACACTAAGTACTGATAAGTACCCTATTTATAGTCCAGTTGCTTTATTTCGTAGGGTAAAATTGAGACGAGAAGCCCGTTTTCCAGTGACCATATGTTGTGACACTTGTCTATTGATGTTGGATTTGGTAGCACACGGGCTGTGAGGGGAAACAGGGGGTATGCAAGACGAGCCAGACTCCTGAAAGAGGGACAGTGGTGTGGCAAGGAAAGGCCTGCACACAGCCCTGCAGTATCACTCTGCTTGGCTGGTCCCCAATGCCATCTGACTGCTTCATTTGTCCGCTTCGCCCACAGCCAGTGCTGGGCCTGCCTCCACGCTCTCTCTGCCCTGGGTACCTGCACGGGTCCACAAGGCCTCTGCCTTGCCTCGTTTGAACCCTCCTGAGACACCCTGGTGCCCTGAAGACGACAAGGAGTGAGTCTGTATTACTTCATACGTGGTTAAACCACCTGTCTTCCTGCCCACCAGTCGATGGTGCAGCATGAAACAGAGTCGGTCTACAGGCATCTCCCTTTTATAGAGCACTTTGGTAACGGGCTGCACTTGTGGGAGCAAACACAGCCCAGGGTCTGCCCCCCAGCCCCGAACACAGTACAATTTTTGTCCCCAACTCCAGATGAGGCAACCACATCTGTACGCAGGATTCAAGAGGCAGGCGTACCATGGTTTTATACAGAGACGATAAGAGATTCTCTGTTTTATTCTCTGTCCCTTCTTTAATGATTCCTAACTTTCTATTTGCTTCTTTGCCTGCCACAGTACACGGAGTGGATATTTTCAGAGAACTGTCCACATTGGCTCCAGGATCTCTTGCTTGAGAAGTTGTAGCTAAATTAGTCCCCAGCATAATGTATGTCTAGTTGGGATTATTTTTTCCAATGTGCATTACTTTGCATTTATCACCATTACAATTCATTTGCCAGTCTGTTGCCAAGTCACCTAGTTTGGTGAGTCTTTTTTGAAGCTCTTGTCAGTCTGCTTTGGTCTTAACTATCTTGAGCAGTTTAGTAGGCATAGCAAGTGGGGTTCTGCAGGGGTCTGTTTTGGGACCGGTTCTGTCCTATATTTTCATTAATGACTTAGATATTAGCATAGAGTGGACGCTTATCAAGCTTGCAGACAATACCAAGCTGGGAGGGTTTGCAAGTGCATTGGAGGACAGGGTCATAATTCAAACTGATCTGGACAAACTGGAGAAATGGTCTGAGGTAAATAGGGTGAAGTTCAATAAGGACAAATGCAAAGTGCTCCAGTTAGAATAGAACAACCCATTTCACACATACAGAATGGGAAGCGACTGTCTAGGAGGGAGTCCTGCAGGAAACCTCACAACCAGCCTTTCAACAGCTGGACGGTGCTAATGGCCCCAGTAGAGGGAGTGGATATGCCCAGAGACTACCTCAGGAAACAATAGGGGCTGCCAAGAGGGAGCATGTAGGCCAGGAAGGGAGCCCTGGGGAGAGCGGGGACAGACCCCCATGTCGTTGGGGAGGGAGGGGATGTCCTCCAGTGCAGACCAGATGCCTTTCTGGAGTGTGCTTTAGTCCAGAACTCACTACTGCACCATACAGGAGGCCTGTGATCTGCAGGGGGGTTAGATTAAGTGATTGAATAGTTTCTTCTGGCTTTAAAATCTGCAACTCTATGCAAACTGTACGTGGCACTGACTGCATCTAATGTTCCCATGGGCAGCCTGCTTAATCCCAGAACTAGCCCTGAGTGAGGGAGGCTGGCACAGGTGGAACAGCTCAATTATGCAAAGGGGCTGGCCAGAAATAGGACATTAGCCCTGCAGGGCAGGGGTGGCTGTGTCAGTGACATCACAAGGGCCTTTTGCAGCACCTCAGCTTCTCGGTTAAAGGGGGTAGAGAGTCACTGACATGACAATGGCCAGGTGGGACAGGCTGCAGAGCAGGGACAAGCTCAGAGACCCCCAGGGTTTTATTGCATGGAGTCTCCTTCTTGAGGTCTGCCCTTGAGGATGGAGAGGGAATTCAGGGTCACACACATGAACATGAGGAGGAGCCTCTTTGGAGTGTTCTCCTCTCCCTCGACTAATTGGGATAGCAGACAGACATCCCTGTGGAGCAGGTAAAAGCCTCTGAGAAGTTTGGTACCTGTGCAACCTGGTCCACCTGATGGTGCTGTAAGCATGGTCTGAACCACAGCTTCCATTATCACCAGCTGGAATGGGAAAAAAATCCTGGGTATGGTTATGTAAATATTGTTTGCCGCTGCTTTTCTTAGGCCTGCCAGATATTCAACTGTTACTATGGTGTTTTGCCCATTGTAACCAATTTGGCTGTTGTGGGGGCTACAAACTGTGTTAATACTAAATGCAGGAAATGGGTAAGAGATGATCAGCAATTGAAGGGCCAAGATCCAAACAATATGTATGTAAGATTCTGAACACAGTCTTTGTTAAGAATCTTTCACATATGCCCAAGCTCCATGGTCCTGGTCGGAGGCGTGAGACCTAGCTAACAATGGACAATACATGGCTAAAGGAAAGCTAAGATAAGCAGAAAGCAGACATGTTTCTTTAACCAGCCATAAACAAGCTGAGACAGCACAACCCCAGGTGGGGAGCAGTAATTGGGGACTTATCATGAGTTACGGGCACATAAGTCACAGAGAGGGGCCTCGGAGACTCCGTGGTTCAGGAAGAGCTAACAAGTACATAGTCCCTGAATGCCAACCAGAGTTCAGGGAGAGGGCTAGCATGTCAGCATGAGTTATGGCATCTGTCCCTCACAGATGCCAACCCAAGCTCAAGAGGACGCTTTGATAAATCATACGCAATTGTCATTGCTGTGTACTGTTCACTGTTCTCTGCTTTGATACCTTCTAGGAATGTACCTGTGGGCAAACCTGTCTGAGAGGTGCCACCTGTCATTTCCATGGACCTGAAATCAGGACTCAACTTACACCTTGAAAGGGGAAGAAATGGAGGGATATCACCCGTGTACTAGCAAACATGAGCTCTGGGCAGAGCAATTATGTAACCTTGTAGATTATTGGCTTATCATGCTCATTATGTCTTGCTGCTAGAACCTATCTAGGAATTCAGGAACTCCCACCTCATCACTTCTCTCTGCACGTTGGCACCCTATATAATCTATGGTAATCAATTGTTTGGCAGTGTCTCACTGAGACTAATAAGCAAAGTGACACTCCACCAGCTGTGTGTAATAAAAGGGCCTTGAAATCTACATGGTGTCAAACTTCTGTTCCTTCGCCAATGCTTGCAGTTATTGGCAATGCAGAAAAGTCAGACTGTGTTTAACTCGGTTCAAAAGGAGAGACACTGTCAGTGTAAAGAATCTTGGATGGAGAAGGGTTCCATTGTCAAAGCTCTGTGAAGTTAAGAGAGGGAGGGCAGGGCAGTGAATCAGCAGACTAATGTCCTCCAGCTGGGAGCGGAAAGTCTTGTTCAACCTGTTCCACCTGTTTTCCCCCCTTCCTCCCCGCACCCCATTCTAATGAAACAACTAAAACAGATTCCATAAGGAATCTCTTTTATTATTTTAAATTCACTCCAGTGGATGCTGGAATTCCTTGTGGCGGGTCTGTGCTTTGGGCCAAGAGCTAAAATCACTCAGAACTGAAAAATCATTAGGCGTGGTTCATTAAGAGCCAAACCCACCACAAGCCAGGAGAAGATGTGACAAGTGGCCCGCAGAGAAGCAATGGAGCGGCCTAGTGAGTGGCTGGGGGGATCAGTGGTTGCAGCCAGTGATGGAGAGGCATAAAGAGCAGCCAGCGGGGCGGTGATGGAGAGGTGGGAGGAGCGGCCAGCAGAGCGGCGGCAGTGACAGGGCGACGACTGGCCAGCAGGGCAGCACCAGAAAGCAGTGAGCAGGCGGATGGCGAGTGACCAGCGCAGTGGGTGAGATGCCTCCTACCCCCCTAGGATGGGAGGTGACCTCTGCAGATCCCCTCTGAGCTCTGGTCTGCCCTGACCAAGGGCTGGGACTGAGTGGGGTGCAGAGAAGGGTTGGGCATGTGAAGGGACATTTACATAGCTGGACTTGCGAGCCTGAGAGGTAGAGGGCACTGCCCAGCCTACTTGGGGTGGACATTTACTTGTGCTTTTGGTTATAACTTTGTCTGTGGTGTTTTCCCAGACTCTGTCCTTTTTTTCCCCCCGTCTATGCTTTGTAGGTGGTGACACTGGGTTTGTCTTTTTGGGTTTCCCTTTTCCCTCCCTCCCTCCTTGCATTGCTGAGCAGTGGGCTGCTCTCTAGTCCTCATGGTGGGGAGGCCTCACAAAGCGAAGGACGGGCAGAGAGCTCTGAGAGGGATTCCCACTGGTGACCTGAGCCATCCTGTACCATCTGGGGAGAATCTTTAGATTCCCGCCTCTCAGAGTCTCAGTGCTGATTGGCTGAGCTGGACTGTGGCGGGGAGGGGGGGAGGTCTAGTTACAGTGGGGTGTGAATGAGAGAGACCAGAGGGTGTGTTTGGTTCTCGCCAGGGCTTCACACCCCTCATTCCTGTGTCAGGTGCAGTGCCTGGCTCTCCCTTCCTTGTGGGCTAAGCATTTCCCTCACTCGCCAAGGGGCGTTTTGTGGGGCACTGAGAGGGGCGGGGGAGGGGGGCTGTTGTGAGGGAGATGAGGGGATCTGGCCAAGGGGAGCCTGTGTCCAGAGGTGTAGTGAGGGGAGAGCGGGGGGGGGGGCAGTTGCCCCCGGGTGCCACGCTAGGGGGGCGCCAGGCTGGGCTGTGGTGGGGGGGCAGGTGTGGGGTGCTGGGCACAGCTGGGCTGCAGGAGGAAGGAGGTGCTGGGAACCTCCAGGGCTGGACTCAAGCGGAGGGAGGGAGGGGCAGGGAATCAGCACTGGGCTCAGCAGGTCTGCGCGGTTTGGGGGGGAAGTGCAGGGAAACGGAGCTCATCTGGGCTGCGGGAGTGAGGGGGTGCTGGCCTGAGCTGGGCTGCAGGAGTGGGGGGGGTGCGGAGCACGGAGCTCAGCTTAGCTGTAGGAGGAGGGAGGTGCTGGGAACCCGGGGCTGGACTCAAGGGGAGGGAGGGGCAGGAAATCAGTACTGGGCTCAGCAGGTCTGCGGGGTTTGGGGGGAGGTGCAGGGAAACGGGGCTCAGCTGTGCTGTGGGGGAGGCACGTGGGAACCAGTGCAGGGCTCAGCTGGGCTGAGGTGGATGGGGGAAGGCATAGGGAACCGACGGGCAGCTCAGCTGCACTGTGAAGGGGTGCAGGGAACTGGTGTTGAGCTCCCTTGGATTGTGAGGGATGATTGTGGGGGAGGCACAGGAAACCAGCGGGAGTGGGCAGCTCAGTTGGGTTGCAGGGGAGGGAGGTGCAAAAAAGCCTAATGGGGAGGGGATGGCACCAGGACCCTGAAATGACCTCCCCTTGTCCAAAAAATCCTTCATCTGGGACCAGTCAGGTCCAGAGAGTGCCAGACCAGGGAGGTCCAACGCCTACCCAAGTGCCCTCCTTGCACCCTCCCTCCTAGCCAGATACCCTACCCCCAATCTGCTCCTGCTCCCTCCCCCTGGCCAGACACCCTACATCCAGCCTGCTTCTGCCCCCCACCTCCCTCCCAGATCCTGTCCCACTCATTGGCAGCCCTCTCACACACACACTGAACACCCTAGCCTATAGAAAGCCCTGAACCTCAGTCCTCCCCATCCCTTCCCCTCGCCCCTTGGGGCTGGAATGCCAGAGGAGTGAGGTGTCTCAGTTGGGGGCAACCTAAGTGGGGGATTGGGGTTTTGGGAGGAGTGTTTTTGTTTCTCACTTGTGTGGTCCCCATCTGATTTTTCTGTGGGTCAGTGGCCCCTGATCCAAAAAAGGTTGCCTACCCCTGTCATAAGTAAAGAAAACATTGAAACCTCTTGTATTGGACATAAATTCATATTTTACCCCATTTAAAATGAAGTTTGATAAACTAACATGGGAAAGTTAAAATATTTAATCTGTTTAATAATTGAAATTAAACCATTCTCCCCAGCTGCAGCAATAGCAAAATGTCTTGGGCATAATTGTGTAATTGAAGGTGGGTTTCCATTAGCAACTGGCCATCTGCGGAAAGGTTTACATTGAGACACGTGGTCCACAGGCCAAAAAGCTTGAGAACCACTGGAATAGAGGCACCTCTGGCCTCTCCCCCAAGAGACTGCTGCCGGCTCCCTGCTGCTCCACAAGAACCCAAAGAGAGATCAGGTCTGTTACTACGGTGGTAAATCACCATGTTGCTCCAGTGTGGATGATGGACAGACTCTTTGTGAGTCTTCCTCTTCCAAGCAGTTGATTTAAACAGCATGGTAAGATGCCACATGAAAACACTTGGGCTGTGTCTAGACTGGCCAGTTTTTCCGGAAAATTAGCCACTTTTCCAGGAAAACTTGCCAGCTGTCTACACTGTCCGCTTGAATTTCTGCAAAAGCACTGACTTCCTACTATAAGAAATCAGTGCTTCTTGTGGAAATACTATGCTGTTCCCGTGCGGGCAAAAGTCCCTTTTGCGCAAAGCTTTTGCGCAAAAGGGCCAGTGTAGACAGCTCAGATTAGTTTTCCTCAGAAAAGCCCCGATCGCGAAAATGGCGATCGGGGCTTTTCTGCAGAAAAGCGCGTCTAGATTGGCACAGACGCTTTTCCACAAAAAGTGCTTTTGCAGAAAAGCGTCCGTGCCAATCTAGACGCTCTGTTCCGCAAATGCTTTTAACGGAAAACTTTTCCGTTAAAAGCATTTCCGGAAAATCATGCCAATCTAGATGCAGCCTTAGTGTGTCCACAGAGAGGCAGGATGTTTTGTCTCTCTCCAGAGAGAGTTGTCATCACTTGTGTCTCTGGGTGAACAAGACCCTTTGTGAGCTCTGTGAAGAGGTGAGATGTCTTGACTTCCAGCTTCGAGGGATTTGTTCTTCTGTCTTTGGGGTGCACGTTGCTTTGACTTGAGTGGAGTTAGCTGTGACAACACATTTCTGGGTTATTCTGACACAAAGTGAAACCTGTGCTGAAGACCCCACATTCAGTGAGAGAAAGTGCTGCTGTCAGAAAAAGTAAATTCAAAGTCTCTCCAATTTTCTTCAAAGATTGCCTCGACCAGGCAATGGGGCTTTTACTGATCGGTCCCGTATTTGTTTGAAGGGGGACTAAATGTTATCTGGATCTTTTTGGGTCATATCAACAGATTGTTTTGGGCTCAATCCTAGTTTACAATTTAAATTGTATCAGGTCCTTCGTAAGCAGGTTGGGAAATGGTCTCATTTGGCAATTATTATTCGGTATTATTTACATAATATACACATCGCCATCATGGTATTGACATATATATTTCTCAGTACCTTTACATATAAAATAACCCAGCCCCATTGATCTCCATGGGCAATGTACCTTGTAAGGAGTGATGGGGATATGATGAAGTTGTTTAAACAATATGTTGCAATAGTAGAAAAAATGTTGTGTGTCTGAAAGCTGTAGGTACTGGGGGTACTTATAATTTTTTTTAAAAGGGGTACTTTATAAAAAAAAAGGTTGAGAAACACTGCTCTTAACCGTTCCTTTTGGCCTCCTTGCTTCCTTTCTCCTTTGGCGAGTTGGACAGGTAGCAGTTTTGGTAGAAATATATCAGACGTGCACAGAGTGCCCGCTGTACCTCAGCTGGTGCTGGATAATCAGGGCCTCAATTCTAAAGGCATTGGCATTACTGAGGTGATCGATTCCCCCCACATTTTGTTGTGGATTTTCCAAAGAAAATGCTGGTGTTTTCTATAGGTCACCCACATCTCCCAGTCCTAGCAGAGACTTGGGATTAACGTGGCTTTCTCAACTAAAAGTCTTATACATGTTCGGACGTTGTGATTGTGAACACCTGGCGAGGCAGTCTGCCAAAGGCAAGGCTGGCCTTGAATCTTGATATCCATGGCTTCAGTTGAATGGCTTCTCTGAAATTTGGAAGAGCAGCTCAGAGAGACCTCTCTCCTTTACTTATGGATAGAATCTCAGGGCAGCCTGAAGGAAAAAGTCCTCGGGCAGACAGAAAGCCGTGCTTGCAGGGTATCCTCAGCCTTAGGCTACTTATTGCTTCAAGTGCCTTCAAGAAAGCGAGGGTGATTCTTGTGTTGTGTGTGAGTTTTATTTAAAAGTTTTTTCTGAGTGTTATTTTAACAGGTAAGTTAATCTCTTACATTCACTGACGTAGCAAAGGAGGTGTGTGTGGGGGGGGGGGGAAGGTAATGGCCCTTCTGCTACCCCTACATAAGAACATAAGAATGGCTGTACTGGGTCAGACTAAAGGTCCATCTAGCCCAGTGTCCTGTCTGCCGACAGTGGCCAGCACCAGGTGTCCCAGAGGGGGTGGACCGAAGACAATGATCAAGTGATTTGTCTCCTGCCATCCCTCTCCATCCTTTGACAAACAGAGCCCAGGGACACCATTTCTATCCCCTGGCTACTAGCCTTTTATGGACCTAACCTCCATGAAATTATCTAGCTCCTCTTTAAACTTTGTTATAGACCTACCCTTCACAGCCTCCTCTGGCAAGGAGTTCCACAGGTTGACTACGCGCTGTGTGAAGAAGAACTTTCTTTTATTAGTTTTAAACCTTCTACCCATTAATTTCATTTGGTGTCCTCTAATTCTTATATTATGGGAACTAATAAATAACTTTTCTTCATTCACCCTTGTCATAGCTCCTTCTCCACTCTGGCACGATAAATGCAGAAGTGGGAGCCTGCAAAAGTACCCCAAAGCCTTATCTACCAGGTTTTGGTATAAAGCTTCCCCCCAAAATCTTAACAACCTAGATTTTGGGGATAAAATCCGCTGCCACCACCCAAGTAATAAAACCAGGGAGAGACTACTTGGGAAATCTCACCCCCTAAAGTACAAACCAGGACACAACAAATAATCAATCCCAGGTTAATAAAAAGAAAAGAGAAAGAGCTTTTATTATCACCACAATATTCCTGTTGCAAGCATGATGGCTAAATGGAAAAGTTACAAAGTAATACTCATGGAGAAAACTCCACCATGGACCTAGAACTTAGGTACAAAGGAAAGCAAAAACATTTTTTAAAAGTGCAGATACATCAAATCCCATTTCCCAAACCATAAAACAATAAAACCTAATGGATTTATCTAAACTTTACCCCACTTACAGATAGTGAAGAGTCTGTTCCTGGAGGAAGACATTCTGGGTATGTCTACACTACAAAGTTAATTCGAACTAACAGCCGTTAGTTCAAATTAACTTTCATAGGCGCTACACATACAAACTGCTAGTTGGAACTTAATTCGAACTAGCGGAGCGCTTAATTTGAACTAGGTAAACTTCATTCTACGAGGAGTAACACCTAGTTCCAATTAAGTAGTTCAAATTAAGGGCTATGTAGCCACTTAATTCGAACTAGTTGGAGGCTAGCCCTTCCCACCTTGCCCTGGTGGCCACTCTGGGCCAAGCCAGGGAAACTTTTCTGCCCCTCTCCCGGCCCCGGAGCCCTTAAAGGGGCACAGTCTGGCTACGGTGCCCGTGCCAGATGCAAGCCTGCCAGCACCCAGCCAGCAGACCCTGCACCTGGCACGGCATGAGCCAGCCACCCGCTGCCACCCAGCCCTCCCCCTCTTCCCAGGACCAGGCTGGCAGCTCACAGGAACCTGACCGGGGCCGCAAGAGGTGGGCGCCCGCCTGGTCTAGTGCTGAGATTGTGGACCTCATCCAGGTTTGAGGGGAGGCCTCCAACATCCACAGTCTCTGCACTAGGCACAGGAAAGTGGCCATCTAGGGCAGGATAGCTGCCAGCCTGGCCACCAAAGGCCACATGCGAACCCAGGGGCAGGTTTGCATGAAAATCAAGTTGGTCCAGTGAGACCCCCGACCCTGAGCTTAGAACATAAGAACATAAGAATGGCCGTACTGGGTCAGACCAAAGGTCCATCTAGCCCAGTAGCCTGTCTGCCAACAGCGGCCAACACAAGGTACCCCAGAGGGGATGGACCGAAGACAATGACCAAGCCATTTGTCTCGTGCCATCCATCTCCAGCCTTCCACAAACAGAGGCCAGGGACACCATTCCTACCCCCTGGATAATAGCATTCCATGGACCCAACCTCCATGACTTTATCTAACTTCTCTTTAAACTCTGTTATAGTTCTAGCCTTCACAGCCTCCTGTGGCAAGGAGTTCCACAGGTTGACTATTTGCTTTGTGAAGAAGAACTTTCTTTTATTAGTTTGAAGCCTGCTACCCATAAATTTCGTTTGGTGTCCTCTAGTCCTTCTATTATGGGAACTAATGAAGAACTTTTCTTTATGCACCCCCTCCACACCACTCATTATTTTATAGACCTCTATCATATCCCCCCTCAGTCTCCTCTTTTCTAAGCTGAAAAGTCCCAGTCTCTTTAGCTTCTCTTCATATGGGACCTGTTCCAAACCCCTAATCATTTTAGTTGCCCTTTTCTGAACCCTTTCCAAGGCCAAAATATCTTTTTTGAGGTGAGGAGACCACATCTGTACATAGTACGGAAGATATGGCGTACCATAGTTTTATACTTCCCTTCCTCCTTCTTCCCCTGGCTTCCCCCTTCCAGCTCCCTCCTCCCAGGTTTCCACCTCTCCTCTCCAACCCTCTCTCTTCCTCTCTCCCACCTCCTTTTCCCAGTCTCCCCAGAGGTTAACCCCCCCGCCCAGTTTTGTTAAATAAAGAGAATTTCTATTTTTGACCACACATGTCCTTTATTTTTTACATCAGGAAGGGGACTAGGGAGGGGTAAGTGGAAGGAGGTGAGGGAGGAATGGGGTACGAGCCCCCCAATGGGAAGGACTGGGGTGGCTCTGAGGGCTCCTCGGGGTGGAAGCTCTCCTGCAGGGCCTCCTGGATCCTGACAGCCCCCTGATTGACTCCCCCGGATGGCAGCCTGCGGCAAGTGCAGCCGGCCTGATGGCCGAGTGCTGTGATGTGCCGAGGGTGGGCACTCAGGGCACTCCAAGACAGGACTGCTTTGCTGTCCCTCATCGAGGTAGACAAGCAAGCGGGGAACCCTGAGAACTGTCTGTCCGGGGTGGGGGTCGGGTCCCTTTAAGCACAGCCCTCGGCTAGCCTGAGGCAGCAGCTCCACGCTCTAAGCCCTAACCTGATGCCCTGCCGGCACTGGTTCCGGCCAGCCTTAACTTCGGTTCAGGGTCCACTCAATGTGGACATGCTATTTTGAATTAGCAAAACACTAATTTGAATTAGTTTTTAGGTCTAGATGCACTAATTCGAATAAGCTTAGTTCCAATTAACTAATTCGAATTAAGTTAGTTCGAATAAGTGCTGTAGTGTAGACATACCCTCTGTCTGTTTCCCTCACTAGCTGGAGAGAACTGCCCAGGAACAAAGGAGGGAGAAACCAAACATTCCTTTGTCCTAGTTTGAAATTTCTACCTGCATTCCTATTGGGCAACTCTACCTGGGTTAGGTATACTTAACCCCATAGGGTATGTCTACACTACAGCACTAATTCGAACTAACTTACGAATTAACTTTGTAGTGTAGACATACCCTTAGTCCCCAGGCTGCTGGCCATCTCTCATGATCATGACAACCATCTCCACACCAGTCATGATTTTACAGACCTCTATCATATCTCCCCCCAGGCTCCTCTTTTCTAAACTGAAAAGTCCCAGTCGCTTTAACCTCTCCTCATATGGGACCTGTTCCAAACCCCTGATCATTTTAGTTGCCCTTTTCTGAACCCTTTCCAAGGCCAAAATATCTTTTTTGAGGTGAGGAGACCACATCTGTACACAGTATTCAAGATGTGGGCGTACCATAGTTTTATACAGGGGCAGTAAGATATTCTGGGTCTTATTTTCTATCCCTTTCTTAATAATTCCTAAAATCCTACCTCGGCTCACCTGCTCCTCCTCTGCCCACCACCACCTGCTGAAGCCTCCTCCCTGCTTCTGCGCCCCCCAACCTCACCGTCCTCCCTCTTCAACAGCGGGATAGTGCCTGCCCCAAACTGGAGGGGGTGGGGGAAGACACGATACACGCTCCCCCCCCTCCTCCCAGGGTCAGGCTCAGCTGTGCACCAGGTTCGGGGCCCTGTCACTTGGTGGTGGAGGGGTGTGTGTGCAAATTTTGCTTTTGCCCCCGGGCGCATGACACCTTGCTACGCCTCTGATCTCCACCCAGTTCCCTGGTCTGTCCCTCCCCCACCACTTGTCAGTTAGCTGTGTTTGCCCTGCCCTTTGAGCCTCCGCCCTCCTCATTGCCCCACCGATCCCACCCCCCCACTGCTCCTGCTTGCTCCCTCCCCCAGCCTCCCATTAGTTCCCTGCCCACTACCCAATGCACCCTGGCCCCCTCCTCGAGTGCTCGTGCCCCTTCCCCTCCCCCCGTACACTGCACTCCCCTTGATGCAGGCTCGTAGCAGAGATGTTGTAACTGCTGGCTTAAAAGTCTTTGGTGTCAGGATGGGTCCACAGTTCTTCCCGGCTCGTGGTTCCCTGCAAGGCTGCATCTGGGATCAAGAGCTGAGCTGAAGACTAAGATGGAGGGGCCACATGGCACTTATATACCTCTCCTGGCATCCTCCTGGCCCGAGCAGGTTACTGCTGGTCACATGGTTCAGTGACCTATCCTTGTGTCCCTAGTCAACAACCACTATCCTGGCTGGCTTGTAGATATCCAGACATTCCTCAGGTTTGTCTCTGGCACGTAGAGATCTATTGTCTCTGGAGCCTTTCTAATTAGCATATCCTTTGGCTGAGCTTTCCTTTCCCATTGCTCAGCCACAGACAGAGAATTTTCCAGCATCCATACAGAGTACATGTTTGTAATTCCACATACAGACATTATACAATTCCATGAATAGCATATACAGAATCAGTAGAAGGTAAGCTCTCGTTTGACACCTTACATGGTCCCCTTTGTATAGACTTTTGGGGAAAACACGCCCCCATGGGTCCAGCAGTTATCTGGCTGCTCCCCTTAAAATCCAGTAATGTGACAGCTCCCCCCTTCCTCTGTTTCCCACCCATGCTCTTCCTATGCTAGCACCCTCCCTCCCCACAAACAACTTAGTGGAAAGGAGTGGTTGCTTCCCCCCTCCAATCACGAAACCCCCCTTCCTCACCTCCCTGTCCCTCTCTCTCGTGCCCTCTTCCTCTGCCTTCAGTCGGCAGGGAGGAGGGGCTGCCACTCCCTTCCTTCAGTCACCTTCTTCCCCCATGAGCCTGGTGCCCTCCTCCCAAGCCTTCGATCTAGTGGGGAGGAGTGGTTGATACTCCTCACCTCCCCCCTGAATTGAGCTCCCTTCTCCCCTGCCTCTATCCCAGCTGGGAGGAGTGGTTGGCTCGACCTCTGCCCTCAACCCTTCCCTTCCACTGACCCCCACCCCTCCCTTGCCTGCTGAGTGATGGGAAGGAGGAGATAACCTTCCCTCCTTCCCTGCTGCCTGTGCCCTCCTCCAACCCTTCCCTCAGGATGTAGGAGGTCCCTGCCCCCGATGCCACTAACCCCATGGTCCCCACACTGCTACAGACCCCGCAGACCACTCTGGCTATCCTCCTGACCCCTGGTCCAGGTTCTGCCACTGCTATGGCCAATGCTACCCCCAACTTAGGAGGGCCCTCCACCTTGGCGGGCAAGAAGGGCCAGGGGAGGAAGAAGGGCAAAGGCCTGGCCTGGAAGGTGAAACCTCCCGCAGCCGAGGCCGCCCTATCCGTTGTGGCCCCGCCATCTGCTGCACCCCCTCCTTCCCCTGCTGTTCCTGCCACCAGTTCTGGGAATGATCCACCCGCACCCCCAGATTGTATGCCCAGATGGCCACTGCTGCCCCCACCCTCCCATGCAGCTGTGTCATCGGCCCTGACCGCCACCTCCATCCCTGGTGGCCGGGGCCCCTTCCCCAACCTGACCAGGAGGCATGGTGTCAGTTGCTTCCTGGTCATCACCTCGCCTCATGTTGAGACCTACGTGTGGGCGTTGGCGAGGGTGGTGGTGGCCTTGGCTGTGGTGGCGGCCTCCAAGTTGTATGGGAAGGTGGTGTTCTTCCTTGCCTCGGAGGCTGCTGCCCAGGATGAGGTGGAGAGGGGCCTGGTGGTGGGGGGCATGCACGTGCCCCTCGAACCACTAGAGGACCTGGGTGTAGGGGTGGTCCTCACCTCCGCCCCGCCCTTCCTTCCCAATGCCGCCCTGCTGCCTGCCCTCTCCACCCTGAGAAGGCCAATTTCCACCATCAGCCCTCTCCCGCCGGGCTGCAGAGACCCCGTCCTCTGTCACATTCTATCCTTCCATTCTCAGGTACAACTACAAATGCCTCCAGTGGCGCATGGCGGGGTGGCGCTAGAGGGGTCCTTCCTGGTGCCCTACCAGGGGGCCCTCTACAGGGTCCATTATTCAATGGGGGAGACCCGGTGCTTCCTCTGCTGGATGACGGGGCACGTCCAGAGGGACTGCCCTCTGGCCTAGCTGGAGGAGGCGTCCTGACCCCCTGTCGAGGGTGGGAAACCCTGATGGGCCAGTGTGTATTCCACCTTAATCCCACAACCGGGGACATCAGTTGGTGGCTCCTTCATAGCGCCATGAGCATGGGTATGTACCTGGTGCAGTTCACCCCCATCCCAGAGACCTGCCCCTTTTCCAGCGTGAGGGAAAACCTGGCACACCCATATCTGGATAGACATAAGGATCTTGCGCAAAATGGGGGGGGGTTTTTTGCTCAAAAAATCCCTGTCCACACTGCTGCTTTTTGCGCAAAAACCCCTTGCACAAAAAGAAACGGCAGAAAATATGCTAATGAAATCATGACTTATGCTGATGAGTCCCTCATTAGCATATTTAATGCCAGAAGAACTCACAATGAAGACAAAGCCTCAGATTATTCCTACAGCTTCCCTCCTGGCCACACACCCTACTCCCAGCCTGCTCCTGCATCCCACCTCACACCCAGACCTCACACCCTCGGACCTTCCTGCACTCCACCCCCACCCAGATCCTGTGCCCCCACCCATATCCCACTCACTGACGGATTCAGTATGCAAGACAGCACTGCTAGAGGCAAGGGAGGCCTACAAACCCCACTAACCATGGAACCCCATAAGAGTTAATCTGGCCCGAGGCATTGAATCTCAGTCCTCCTTGCTCCTCTGTAATATACCAGGTTTCTGGGGGCATTGCTGAGAGGGTCAAATCAGGGCAAAGTGCTTATAACCAGGGCTACTTACAGCCCAAGACTGGGGTTTCCCCTCTATAAGGCACCAAACTAGTCCCAAAGTACTTCAGCTGCCACTCTGGCCAGCAGTAAATGACACCCCAGCTTTACCTGTGCCACAACCAGCACCACTCCTTACACAGGTGAGAGGTTATAAAACCACTCTCACCAACTCTGAACAGTTTCTCCCAGTCCCAAAGGACCAGCCACAGTTCCAGGTCAATGTATACCTCTGATCTTACCCAAAAGAGCCCGCTGGGCCCATCCTTTAGAATCTGTGACGGGGGGCAGTCACAGAAGACCCTTTCAGGATGCTTCCTGGAGTGCTGACAAGGCCACTGACACTCACCTTCCTGCTCTCTGGGGCTTCTCGCTGCCCTGTCCTGTGGGGCCCCGAGTAGCAGCACAGACAATGAAACTTTGCAGGTCCAAGGAAAATGCAGTTCAGGGCCTAGCTTCCTGGGATACCCTTCCCCAAATGGGCTCAGACCCCAAATGAATTATTTAGGTAAGCCCCCTTTAACAATGGAAAGGGGAATGTGCACATGCTAGTTGCTCCCCCAGGGTACGTCTACACTACAGCGTTATTTCGAAATATCTTATTTCAAAATAGTTAATTAGAAATAAGTTATTTCGAAATAACACATCTACATACAAAATGCATTTCAAAATAGCGTTCTGCTATTTCGAAATAGCACGTCCACACTGATTGGACTCTGAATCGCATTTAAGGCCATCTGAAACCGGTTCCAGTAGGGCATCAGGTCAGTAGTTACTCTGTGTAGCTGCTGTCTGAGGCTATCTGAGGCCTGTGCTTAAAGGGACCCCCCTGGACAGCCGGTTCTCAGCTTTCCCTGCTTGTTTGCCTACCTCGCCGAGGGACAGCAAAGCATTTTTTTCTATGCGTGCTCTGGTTGCCCTCACTCAGGACATCACAGCACTCGGCACCATGGAGCCGGAACTGCCCCTGGGCACTCTGGTGCTTCTTTTGGACGTGTTGCTGCGAGCCTGGCTGCACTTTCTGCAGGCTGCCTCGCAGCATCTGCTGCAGCCCAACCCCCCTGCGGTCCTCCGGACCCTCCTGGGGATGTGGAGGAGCAGCTGCAGCTCACGGATGCCAGCGTGCCCCACCGCATCTGGCATCTGGACACCAGCAGTGACTGGTGGGACCACATCGTCCTGGAGAGCTGGGGAGACAACAATGGACCCAGAACTTCAGGATGAAGAAGGACACCTTCCTCGAGCTCTGCGAGTGGCTCACCGCTGCTCTGTGGTGACGGGACACACACATGAGGCCCGCCTTTCCCCTCCACAAACATGTGGCCATTGCCCTCTGGAAGCTCTTCACGCTGGATAGCTACCAATCCGTGGGGAACCAGTTCGGCATGGGGAGATTCACAAGGGCACACTGTTGACTCATATCCAGCTTCTCATCCACTGTAATCCAAAAGTCCTTTTCTGCAGAACTGCTACTTAGCCAGTCAGTCCTCAGCCTGTAACAATGCTTGGGATTCTTCTGTCCCAAGGGCAGGACTCTGCACTTGTCCTTATTGAACCTAATCAGATTTCTTTTGACCCAATCCTCTAATCTGTCCAGGTCACTCTGGGTCCTATCCCTGCCCTCCAGCATATCTACCTCTTCCCCTAGTTTAGTGTCGTCTGCGAACTTGCTGAGGGTGCAATCCATCCCCTCAGCCAGGTCATTAATAAAGATGTTGAACAAAACTGGTCCAAGAACAGATCCTTGGGGCACTCCGCTAAAAACCGACCGCCAACCTGACATCGATCCATTCATCACTACGTGTTGGGCCCAACAGTCTCGCCAGCTTTCTATCCACCTTACCGTCCATTTATCCAATCCATACTCCCTTAACTTGTTGGTAAGAATATTGTGGGAAACCGTATCAAAAGCTTTGCTAAAGTCAAGGTATATCACATCCACTGACTTTCCCATGTCCACAGAGCCAGTTACCTCATCATAGAAGCTAATCAGATTGGTCAGACACGACTTGTCCTTGGTGAATCCATGTTGACTGTTCCTGATCACTTTCCCCTCCTCCAAGTTCCTTAAAATGGATTCCTTGATGATCCCCTCCATGATTTTTTCTGGGGACTGAGGTACGGCTGACTGCTCTGTAGTTCCCTGGATTGTCCTTCTTCCCTTTTTTAAAGATGGGCACTACATTTGCCTTTTCCAGTCATCTGGGATCTCTCCTGATCTCCACGAGTTTTCAAAGATAATGGCCAAAGGCTCCACAATGACATTTGCCAACTCCCTCAGTACCCTCGGATGCATTAAATCTGGGCCCATGGATTTGTGTATGTTTAGCTTTTCTAAATAGTTCCTAACTTGATCTTTCCCCGCCAAGGGCTGTCCACCTCCTTCCCATACTGCGTTGCCTAGTACATTAGTTTGGGAGCTGACCTTGTCCGTGAGGACAGAGGCAAAGAAAGCATTGAGTACTTCAGCTTTTTGCACATCATCTGTCACAGGTTACCTCCTTCATCCAGTAAGGGTGGTATCTTTGACTTGCTGGTAATCTTATGTCTTTCCCCACAACTCTATGAGTTAGCACAAAGAGACTGATATGGACAAAAACAAGTGCAGAGTCCTGCCCTGGGAATGGAAGAATCCCAAGCATTGTTACAGGCTGGGGAACAACTGGCTAAGTAGCAGTTCTGCAGAAAAGGGCCTGGGGATTACAATGGATGAGAAGCTGGATATTAGTCAATGGTGGGCCCTTGTAGCCAAGAAGGTAGAGCTGGCCCAAGGCGTGGGCTGATCAGACTACTGCCTGGGGTGCCCCATTGTGCCCCTCTGGGGAGACTGGGAAAAGGAGGTGGGAGAGGGGAAGAGGGAGGGTGCCCCATTGTAGGGGGCACCACGCGGGGCAGCTGGGCTGGGCGGGTGTTGGCACCGCGCATGCTCCGCGCACCCAGGGGCAGGGCCGCTGCATGCGTCGCACTCCCAGGGGTGGTGCCGTGCTCCCGGGACCTGGGGCACAAAAATGGCTCGGGCTGGCCCTGGGCTAATGGCATATTAGGTTGCATTAGGAGGAGCATTGCCAGCAGATCCAGAGATGTCATTATTCCCCTTTATTCGGCCCTGGGGAGGCCACATCTGGACTACGTCTAGACTACATGGCTGCGTCGATGGAGTGATGTAGATTAGTTTACTCGACAAAGGGAAATGAAGCGGCGATTTAAATAATCGCCGCTTCATTTAAATCAAAATGGCTGCCATGTTGTGCCGATCAGCTGTTTGTCAGCACAGTGTGGCAGTCTAGACGGGGCTCTGTCGACCCCAGAACCCTTTGTCGGCAGATCCTGTAAGCCTCCTTTCACGAGGCATAAAGGATCTGCCAACAAAGGGTTCTGGGGCTGACAGATCCCCGTCTAGACTGCCGCGCTGAGCCAACAATCAGCTGATCGGCACAGTGCGGTGGCCATTTTGATTTAAATGAAGCGACGATTATTTAAATTGCCACTTCATTTCCCTTTGTCGTCCTGCCTCATCTACATGGCTCCGTTGACCGAGCCATGTAGTCTAGACACACCCCTGGAGCATTGTGTCCAGCTCTGGGCCCCCCACTAGAGAAAGGATGTGGACGCATTGGAGAGGGTCCAGCGGAGGGCAACCAAAATGCTGAGGGGGCTGGAGCACATGACCTACGAGGAGAGGCTGAGGGAGTTGGGTCTGTTTAGTCTGCAGAAGCGAAGAGTGAGGGGGGATTTGAGAGCAGCCTTCAACTTCCTGAAGGGGGGTTCCAAAGAGGATGGTGAGAGGCTGTTCTCAGTGGTGACAGATGGCAGAACAAGGAGCAGTGATCTCAAGTTACAGTGGGAGAGGTCTAGGTTGGACATTAGGAAGATCTGTCTGGAGTGTGTGTTTGTGTGGGGGGGAGTTATTTGCTGTGTGCTGAGCTTGTGTTTGTCTGTTTGGTTGGTTTGTTTGTTTGTTTGAAGGAGCTTCTAAAAGGTTTGAAATCTAGAAGCCTTTGTTAATTGGCTGAGCCTCAGTCACGGGGAGGGGCTGCCAGAGCTATATAAGCCTGTGACTCAGCAACCAGGAACAGCTAACAGGGAGTTTAGAGGGGGAGGTTAGAGGACACTAGGGACTTCTGACCTTCTTAAAAACCCTAAAAACAACTCTTATAATAATCGATATTCCAGAGGCTTAAAAAGAATCCCAGTTTCTGCTTAAACTTATTCATTAGAAAAATGGAGACAGAAGCCCAGCAGCAGAGTGGGGGCTATCCTGTTTATTGCGTCGAGTGTAACATGTATGATTACCTGCCCTGTGGGCGGGTGGCATATGTGTGCACCCGTTGCAAGGAGCTCCTGACCCTCAGAGACCGGGTTCAGGCTTTGGAGGCCAGGGTGGCTGAACTGGAGGAGCTAAGGGAGGTAGAGAGATTTGTGGATGAGACTTTCTGGGACACTGTAGTACTGTCCCACCTCCAGTCTGAGAGCCCCAGTGCTCTTAAGGAGGATGAAAGTCTCAAGGGAACAGAGCATTCAATGGGAGCAGAGGGAAACCATCCCGTAGTTGGGACCCTCCTCCCAGAGGATGTTGAGGTATCCTCTCGCACTGAGGATACCTCTGAGGGGGAGGGAATGCCAGTTGTTAGGAAGAGGCAGGTGTTAGTAGTGGGTGATTCGATTGTTAGAAACATAGATAGCTGGGTTTGTGATGACTGGGAGAACCGTATGGTCACTTGCCTGCCTGGTGCGAAGGTTGCGGATCTCTCGAGGCATCTAGATAGACTTATGCGTAGTGCTGGGGAGGAGCCAGTGGTGGTGGTACATGTAGGTACCAATGACGTAGGGAAGGGTAGGAGAGATGTCCTGGAGGCCAAATTTAGGCTGCCAGGAAAGAGACTGAAATCCAGGACCTCTATGGTGGCATTCTCGGAAATGCTTCCGGTTCCACGCGCAGGGCCAGGTAGGCAGGCAGAGCTTCAGAGTCTCAATGCGTGGATGAGACGATGGTTTAGGGAAGAGGGGTTTGGATTTATTAGGAACTGGGGACACTTTTGGGAGAGGGGGAGCCTATACAGGAAGGATGGGCTCCACCTAAACCAGGGTGGAACCAGACTGCTGGCACTAAACATTAAAAAGGCCGTAGAGCAGTTTTTAAACTAAGAGATGGGGGAAAGCCGATTGGTGCGGAGATGCATGTAAATCGGAGGGAGACTTCTCTTAGAGGAGAATCCATTGATAGAGATTCTCTAAGCTGTAGTCAGAAAGAGAGGATGGGAAAGGGCAAACCATGGGCCAGAGCAGACAAACAACCGCATACAAAGGCATCCAATGCATCAGGGAAGGGCAGACAAATAAGCAGTGGCAAATTTTTAAAGTGCTTCTACACAAATGCTAGGAGTCTGACTAATAAGATGGGTGAACTAGAGTACCTAGTATTAAATGAGGAGATTGACATAATAGGCATCACTGAAACCTGGTGGAATGAGGAAAATCTGTGGAACACAATCATAGCGGGATATAAAATATATCAGAAGGATAGAGCAGGCCGGGTGGGTGGTGGAGTGGCACTGTATGTGAAAGATAATGTAGAATCAAATGAAATAAAAATAAGTGAATGAACATCTTCAATAGAATCGCTATGGATAGTAATTCCATGCTCCAATAATAAGAAATTAGCAGTAGGGATATATTACCGACCACCTGACCAGGACAGCGATACTGACATTGAAATGCTGAGGGAGATTAGAGAGGCTACCAAAATAAAGAACTCTATAATAATGGGGGATTTTAATTACCCCCATATTGACTGGGTACATGTCACCTCAGGAAGAGAAGCAGAGATAAAATTTCTCAATGGCCTAAATGACTGCTTCTTGGAGCAGCTGGTGCAGGAACTCACAAGGGAGGAGGCAATTCTCGATTTAGTCCTGAGTGGAGCATAGGATCAGGTCCAGGAGATAACCGTTACAGGACCGCTTGGGAATAGTGACCATAATATAATAACATTCAACATTCCTGTGGTGGGTAGAACACCTCAGCAGTCCAGCACCCTGGCATTTAATTTCAAAAAGGGGAATTACACAAAAATGAGAAGGTTAGTTAAACAGAAATTAAAAGGCACAGTGACTAGAGCCAAATCCCTGCAAGCTGCATGGAAACTTTTTAAAGACACCATAATAGAGGCCCAACTTAAATGTATACCCCAAATTAAAAAACATAGCAAGAGACCTAAAAAAGTGTCACCGTGGCTTAACTACCATGTAAAAGAAGCAGTGAGGGACAAAAAGGCATCTTTTAAGAAGTGGAAGTCCAATCCTAGTGAGATAAATAGAAAGGAACATAAACACTGTCAAATCAAGTGTAAAAATGTAATAAGAAAAGCAAAAAAAGATTTTGAGGAACAGCTAGCCAAAAACTCAAAAAGAAATAACAAAATGTTTTTGAGGTACATGAGAAGCAGGAAGCCTGCTAAAAAACCTGTGGGTCCCCTAGACGATCGAACTATAAAAGGCGCAATCAAGGACGATAAAGCCATTGCGGAGAAACTAAATGATTTCTTTGCTTCAGTCTTCACGGCTGAGGATGTTGGGGAGATTCCCAAATCTGCACCGTCCTTTGTGGGTGATGAATCTGAGGAACTGTCCCGGATTGAAGTGTCATTAGAGGAGGTTTTGGAATAAATAGAAAAACTTAATGTTAACAAACCTTCGGGACCGGATGGCATTCATCCAAGGGTTCTAAAAGAACTCAAATGGGAAATTGCTGAACTATTATCTGTGGTTTGTAACCTATCCCTTAAATCAGCTTCCGTACCTAATGACTGGAAGGTAGCCAACATGACACCAATATTTAAAAAGGGCTCTAGAGGCGATCCAGGCAATTACAGACCGGTAAGTCTAACTTCAGTACTGGGCAAATTAGTCGAAACAATAGTAAAGAATACAATTGTGAAGCATGTAGAAGAACATAATTTGTTGGACAAAAGTCAACATGGTTTCTGTAAAGGGAAATCCTGTCTCACTAATCTATTAGAGTTCTTCGAAGGGGTTAACAAACATGCGGACAAGGGGGATCCAGTAGATATAGTATACTTAGATTTTCAGAAAGCCTTTGACAAGGTCCCTCACCAAAGGCTCTTGTGTAAATTACATGGCCATGGGATAAGAGGGAAGGTCTTTTCTTGGATTAAGAACTGGTTAAAAGACAGGAAACAAAGGGTAGGAATAAATGGTAAATTTTCAGAATGGAGAGGGGTAACTAGTGGTCCCCCAAGGGTCAGTCCTAGGACCAATCCTGTTCAACCTATTCATAAATGATCTGGAGAAAGAGGTAAGCAGTGAGGTGGTAAAGTTTGCGGATGATACCACACTGTTTGGGATAGTCAAGACAGAAGCAGACTGTGAGGGACTCCAAGAAGATCTCACCAAACTGAATGATCGGGCAACAAAATGGCAAATGAAATTTAATGTGGATAAGTGTAAAGTAATGCACATCGGGAAAAATAACTCCAACTATACGTACAGTATGATGGGGGCTAATTTGGCTATGACAAATCAGGAAAGAGATCTTGGAGTTATCGTGGACAATTCTCTGAAAACTTCCACACAGTGTGCAGCGGCGGTCAAAAAGGCAAGTAGGATGCTCAGAATTATTAAGAAAGGGATAGAAAATAAGACCCAGAATATCTTACTACCCCTGTATAAAACTATGGTACGCCCACATCTTGAATACTGTGTACAGATGTGGTCTCCTCACCTCAAAAAAGATATTTGGGCCTTGGAAAGCGTTCAGAAAAGGGCAACTAAAATGATTAGGGGTTTGGAATGGGTCCCATATGAGGAGAGGCTAAAGAGACTGGGACTTTTCAGTTTAGAAAAGAGGAGACTGAGGGGGGATATGATAGAGGTATATAAAATCATGAGTGGTGTGGAGAGGACCGATAAAGAGAAGTTATTTATTAGTTCCCTAAATAGAAGAACTATAGGACACCAAATGAAATTAATGGGTAGCAGGTTTAAAACTAATAAAAGAAAGTTCTTCACACAGCGTGTAGTCAGCCCGTGGAACTCCTTGCCAGAGGAGGCTGTGAAGGCTAGGACTATAATAGAGTTTAAAGAGAAGCTAGATAATTTCATGGAGGTTAGGTCCATAAAAGGCTATTAGCCAGGGGATAAAATGGTGTCCTTGGCCTCTGTTTGTCAGAGGCTGGAGAGGGATGGCAGGAGACAAATCGCTTGATCATTGTCTTCGGTCCACCCTCTCTGGGGCACCTGGTGCTGGCCACTGTCAGCAGACAGGATACTGGGCTAGATGGACCTTTGGTCTGACCCAGTACGGCCATTCTTATGTTCTTATGTTCCATCCCTAGAGATTTTTATGTCTCAGTTTGACAAAGCCCTGGCTGGGATGATTGAGTTGGGGTTGGTCCTGCTTTGGGCAGGGGGCTGGACTCGATGACTCCTGAGGTCTCAACAACAAATAGTCCTGCAGCACCTTAGGGTATGTCTACACTAGCTCGTTAATTCAAGCTAAGTAGGCAAATCAGGCAACCGGAGTTGCAAATGAAGCCCGGGATTTAAATATCCTGGGCTTTATTTGCATGTTCCTGTCCGGCCACCATTTTTAAATTCCCCTTAGTCCAAATGAACTGCCCACGGCTACATGCAGCAGTTTAAAGTTAATCCGAACAAAGTCCGAGGAGTAACATTCCGCGAGCAGTAACAGTTAATCTGAACGAAGGATTTAGTTTGGATTAACTTTAAACTGCCACGTGTAGCCTCGGGCAGTTCGTTCGGACTAAGGGGGATTTAAAAATGGCGGCTGGACAGGAACGTGCAAATAAAGCTCGGGATATTTAAATCCCAGGCTTCATTTGCAACTCCAGTTACCTGATTTGCCTACCTAGCTTGAATTAATGAGCTAGTGTAGACATACCCTTAGAGACTAACAAAACATGTAAACTAGTGAATGTAAGCCTTCTGCCAGGTAGCACCAGCAGTAGCATGGCTGGGTTCAGTATCTAGGGGTTTCTCTCCATCAATCCAACACAGAAGTGGCTCAAGCCCCCACCCAGTAACCAGGGAAATTCACACACACCCCGACGCGCCTCTGGGAGGCCATGCTTCCCTACTCACAAGCACAGAGTCTGAGTGTAGAAAAGCCACCTTTAATAGAAGAGGAGGGATGTAACGTGGCATTAATTTGGGAGAAAACCACAGAGTTCATAACCAAAACCATGAGTAAACGTCCCAACCCAAGTAGGCTAGGCAGTGTCCTTTGCCTCTCAGGTTCTTAAGTCCCACAATGTAAATGTCCCTTCACATGCCCAACACTTCTCTGCACCCCACTCACAGTCGCTGCTCTTGGCCAGGACAGACCAGAGTTCAGAGGTGCAGCTGCAGATTTCACCTCCCAGCCTGAGTGGGGGGAGGGCAGGAGGCACCTTACTCACTCTGATGGTCACTTGCCATTTGCCTGCTTGCTGCTGCTGCCTTGCAGTCCATTTGTCTCACCTCACTGCTGCCGCTCTGCTGGCTACTCCTTACACCTCTCCATCACCACCCTGCTAGCTGCTCATTGCATCTTCTGCTGGCTTTGGTGGTGGATTTGGCTCTAGGTAGGTGGGTGGGTAGGCGCGTGCGTGCATGCATACACACACAGGCTGAACCAATTTTACAGCTCATGCCTGGAGGACATGCAACTTGCTGACTCAGGGTATGTCTACACTACAGCGTTAATTAGAGTTAACTTAATTCGAAATAGTTAATTCGAATTAAGCTAAATCGAAATAACGCATCTAGACACAAAAACTAATTCGAAATAGCATTTTTCTATTTCAAAATAGCACATCCACACTGAGTGGACCCTGAACCGAAGTTAAGTCTGGCCGGAACCAGTGCCGGCAGGGCATCAGGTTAGGACTTAGTGCGTGGGGCTGCTGCCAGAGGCTAACTGAGGTCCGTGCTTAAAGGGACTCTACCCCCACCCCGGACAGACAGTTCTCAGGGTTCCCCACTTGCTTGTCTACGTCTATGAGGGACAGCAAAGCATTTGTGTCTCGGAGTGCTCTGCTTGCCCTCACTCAGAACACCACAGCATTTGGCCACATGGAGCCAGAGCTGCCCCTGGGCACACCGGTGCATCTCGTGGGGTCATTGCTGCGAGCCTGACTGCACTTTCTGCAGGCTGCCATCCGGGAGGTCCATCGGGGGGCTGTCAGGATCCAGGAGGCCCTGCTGGAGAGCGTCCACCCCGAGGAGCACCGAGAGCCTCCCTGGTCTGCCCCACTGGGGGCTTGTGCCTCATTTCTCCCTCACGTCCTTCCACTTACCCCTCCCTAGCCGTCCTTCCTGATGTCAAATAAAATACACTTATTTCCAAAAACATAAACTCATAAGAGCATAAGAACGTAAGAATGGCTGTACTGGGTCAGACCAAAGGTCCAACTCTGTTTATTTAACAAAACTGGGGGGGGGGGAATGAACCTCTGGGGAGACCGGGGAAGGGTGGCGGGAGAGGGGAGGGGGAAACCTGGGAGGGGGGAGCTGGAAGGAGGAAGCAAGGGGAAGAAGTGGGAGGGGAAGCTCAGGGCTCAGGGTTGGCGGGTCTCGCCGGACCAACTTGATTGATATGCAAACCTGCTCCTGGGTTCGCGTGTGGCCTTTGGTGGCCAGGCTGGCAGCTATCCTGCCATAGACGGCTGCTTTCCTCCGCCTAATGTGGAGATCATGGATGTTGGGGGCATCCTCCCCAAACCTGAATAAGGTCCATGATCTCTACCCTCGATCAGGGAGGCGTCCGCCTTCACCGGGCCATGGCAGGTTCCTGGGAGCTTGCGGACTGCTCCTGGGGAGCTGTGGAAGAATGGCTGGCAGTGGCATGCTGGCTCATGTTTGGGGCCACTGGGTCAGGGGCAGTGACTGCTGGCTCTGGGCTGGCAGGCTTGGAGATAGCACAGGCACTGTGGCCAGAGTCTACCCGTTTAAGGGCTCCAGGGAGGGGGGGGAGGGAGAGAGACTGGCCACCACGGCTCCCTGGGAAGGCTGGAGGCCCCCTATTTCAAATTAAGTGTCTACACAGCACTTAATTCGAATTAGTTATTTCAAATTTAGCATTATTCCTCATAGGTTTACCAAATTCGAAATAAGTGCTCCACTATTTCGATTTAAAATCAAAATAGCAGTTTGCATGTATAGATGCTATTAAAGTTAATTCGAAATAATGGCTGTTATTTCAAATTAACTTTGTAGTGTAGACATACCCTCAGAGTCCTTCCTCCTCTCACTTAATCTCACAGGGCTCTGAAAGTGGAGCCTCTATCCTCTAAGTGTATTTACACTGACAGGATCCCTTCTTGTGAACTGAGTTAAACATAGTCTGATTTTTCTGCATTCCCACAATAACTGCAAGCATTGGTCATCACGTCTCACAATTTCTGCATTTAGTGTTAATACAATTTATGACCCCACAACAGCCAAATTGGTTACAATGGGCAAAACACCATTCTAACGGTTGAATATATAGCAGGCCTAAGCAAACTGAGTGAACTGCATTTACATAACCACACCCAAAATCTCACTGAGAACTTGTGCCAGGTTAAGCACAAATTTTCTTCTTTTATATTCCCCCAATGATTACAGACATTGAAATTAGTGTTAACACTTTTTATGACCCAACACCAGTCAAGTTGACTACAATGAACAAAACATCATTGTAACAGCTGAATATCTAACACATCTAAGCAAAGCAGGGGCAAACAGTATTTACATAACCACACCCAGGATTTCTTTCCCATTCCAGCTGGCAAAAATGGAAGCGTTGATTCAGACCCTGCTTACCCATAGATTTTTTAGAGATTTGCTTTTATAATTTTCAGCAACAAACTAATGAAATATGAAAAGCAAATTTTAAACTAAAGTCCTGTGGCCATAGTAATGCCCAACTGTTTGTCAGTAAATTCAGGGCTGGCACATACTTATTAAATGGTGTCATTACCACTTAATGGCTCTTTCATGGGTTCAATGTTATGCTAATAGGTCTGGCAATCTGGAAGGCTTTTCACTTGTAAGTTAACAGAATTTTTTCAGGGGGAGGGTCACCAGTCTGCAAGCTGCACCAGCCTGCTGTGGAAGCCTTCAGGAAGGTCAGAATGGCCGCGTCTAGACTGGCAAGTTTTTGCGCAAAAACTTGCCAACTGTCTACACTGGCCGCTTGAATTTGTGCAAGAGCACTGACTTTGTAATGTACAAAATCAGTGCTTCTTGTGCAAATACAATGACGCTCCCGCTCAGGCAAAAGCCCTCCTGCGCAAATGCTTTTGCGCAAGAGGGCCAGTGTAGACAACCCAGAACCGTTTTGCGCAAAAAAGCCCCGATGGCTAAAACGGCGATCGGGGCTTTCTTGTGCAAAACCGCATCTAGATTGGCACGGATGCTTTTGCGCAAAAGCATCCATGCCAATCTAGATGCTCTTTTCCTCAAATACTTTTAACGGAAAAACTTTTCCATTAAAAGCATTTGCGGAAAATCATGCCAATCTAGACGCAGCCAACGTGTCTAGGAAGAGGGGGGAAGTTGAGAATTGCCTCCCCCTTGCTTCTTATACCTACTGCTGGTAAGGATGAGGCTGGCTGGCTTTCTCTTGTTTACAAAACTTTGTTTTCACTTGTGAGTGCCTAACATCCTCAGAGCAGATGTGATTGCCCTGTCTACAATAAAGATATATTAGAAGTGGAAAAGGTTCAGTAAAGATCAACAACTATTAGGGGTATGGAACAGCTTCCCTATGAAGAGAAATTAATAAGACTGGGACTTGAAAAGATGACTAAGGGGACATGACAAAGGTCTATAAAATCATGACTGTTGCGGAGGAAGTAAATAAGAAAGTGTTCCTTCAACATAAACACTAGGGGTCACCAAATGAAAATTAATAGGCAGCAGGTTTAAAACAAAGGGAAGTACTCCTTCACACAGTCCATAGTTAATCTGTGGAACTCCTTGCCAGAGGATATCAAGGACAAGACTATAAAAGGGATTTAAAGAACTGGATGCATTCATGGAGGACTGGTCCATCAACGCTATTAGCCAGAATGGGAAGGAATGGTGTCCCTAGCCTCTGTTTGTCATGTTTTTACATTCAGGTTTCCCCTCTGTACTGTGGGACTAAAAATACTTCCCTCCTTCAGGTCTGATGAGAAGAATTAGTCATTATTATTATTACCTTGCACCATAGCATCTCAGCTGCACATCCATGTGACAGTTACAGCTGCCTAAATAATCACTGTTCCTAGCAACATTTATCTTTCTGTAAAAACAACATCCTCAACAACGGGGATTTCACTGATAAAAACTTCATTAATACAGTGAAAATCCGTGGGAGGTTGGGCCCTTCTAGAATACTGAGTTCAGTGAAACTCAGACTGGTGAAATCCAGGAAATGCAGCGTTAAGGGACACACCCGTGCAGCCTTAACTCTGCCCTCTTTGAGTGATGGCCCAATACGCCCATAACACAGATGAGCATGCTGCTTTTCCCTGAACAGGAGCAATCTGCACCAGCCTTACACTCAGACACTGTGCTTACTCCAGACACAGAGCACTGCAGCTGCAAAGTTTTCATCCCCCTTCGCCCTTTGCACAAAGCCATCTCACACGGTATGTTCACTCTCCCAGCTCACAGAGCACCCGCATCTCTCACCTACCTACGGATCGGCCCCATGGCTTGTGCACATTACCAGCTAAGATGACACATTTGGTTCTGGGCAGAGATGTCCTGCTTACCCATGTTTGCAAAGCAACCCTCGCAGCAAAGCCCTGACGTTTGATTGGCGCCCCGAGGTGCTAACGAAATGCAAAGAACTACACACAAGAGCAGGCCTGAGTACTCATGGGCCTGTTGTTTGGTGTTTCTGAATGACAATTGCATCCAACGCACCAGCTCTTTGGGGAGCCTGTGCGAGATCAAACTGGGGAAGGAGCAAGGTAAGGAAGGAGGGGAGAGGCCATGCAAGGGCGCAGTGTTACAAGCAGTGGGGTGGGTGGCTCCTGCATAGGGACTACAGTAAGTGGTAGAGTCCATGACGAATTCAAAAGGTTCCGGTACCATGGCAGGTTGGGTCGATTCTGGCCTCTGCCCCAGCTGCTGGCTGATGATGGCCGGAGTTGTTTCCAATGGTGTAAAACTTTTACCCATTGTCCTAGATGCCATCCCAATGGTACAGACCCTCTCTCCATTGACTGGGTCACTGCTTTTTCTGCCTGTGGTCACTAACCATCTTCTGGAGTTTATTAATCATCCCCTCTCCCTTGGTTCTCTTTGGCTTTGCCATCAGCTGCTTCAGTTTCTCTTCAACCTTTAGGCGCTTTTCCTCAGTGCCATCTTCCACCTCAGCATACAGCTCGTTGGTGTAACATCGGCCCCCATTCTCCTGCACCATCCCCTCGGCTATGTCCATCAGCTCTTTAACCTGCTGGTCCCGCTCCACCCCCGTGGCTTTGTTGTCAAAAGCACAGTAGCGGTTCCCACACGCCTGAATCAGCCCCTTAAGATCTTTGTTATCTGAGTGTCTCAGGTAGTCATGCAGGGAGCCGACTGCTAAATCTTCTTTCTGGGTGAACAGGACGACCGTGTGCCTCATGGCTCCATCTCCAAAGATCTCCCAGACTCGCTTCACGGCTTCCCTGTCCTCTGCAGTGTAACGGCCCAGTTGGGTCACCAGCACCAGCGCGTGGGGGCCTGGGGCAGAGAGCGCGATACAGCGACTGAGCTCCCGACAGGCTTCTGCGTCACAGGCCACTGGGCAGAAAACATCAGGTGTGTCGATCACCACAACCTCCCTCCCATTCCAGCACATGTTCCCTTCAGCGCAAGCCTGAGTCACTGGCTTTGCTCCCAGCTTGGACTCAAATTTTTTCTTGCCGAGGAGGGTGTTTCCAGTTGTACTTTTCCCAGCTCCTCCCTTACCCACAAGGATGAATTTCCATGTGTCCTGGCTGCCCCCTGGTGCACCTGTTGGGAGGAATTGTGACAGATTTACTACGTCACTGCACAGGTAAGAAAGTTCTTTTAGTTACAATTGTATCTTTATACAAACTTGCATTACAACTCCAGACTGCCTGTATTCCCAGATCTGGGTCTGGATTTCAAACCTCCCAGCCCTGGATTCGGGCCCAGGTCAGTGGAGCATCCAGGTGCTTTAGCACAAGTGGACTTCAAGTCACAAGTGACAAGTGCTGCTCTCACCATTCTGGTGTCAGAGCTGAGCATCACCACAGAACCACAACACAAAACATTCTCCAGCCCCTTTGGAGTAGCGGAGCAGAGCGAATGGAGAGTGCGGTGTGTGAGGAGTAAACTGATTGGATCTGAGGACTTGCAAAAGGATCAAAGGGGATTTTGAATCTCAAGGAAGGTCGCTTGAGAACCCAGTAACTGCAGTTGGCACTTTCATGGTGTATCATTATTTCCAATAACAGTCATGTAGTGTGGTAGGGTTACGTGGCTAGAAGCCGCCATTACGGTAAGCTGATGTGAACTCCTATGCAAGCCAAACAGGAACTTTGCCCAGGTATGGCTGTATTGAGCCTAGCAACTCATGTTGACCTAGATCCTGATGCCAAAAGGCAGCCAGGTTTCCTCTGAAGATATCAAGGGGATGAGAAATCCCCCACTTCCAACGGCAGCGTGTGCCAATGGTTAACTCCACGTGCTGTCCAAGGCGGGCCTGGTCCAACCTGAATGCATCTGGCTTTAACTGTCAGCAACTGGTTCTTGTTCTGCTGGATGAAGGTGCCTTTGGTACTTGTACTTTCTCCAAGGGAAATGTATTTATACCCTGTAAGCAAGTCACCACTTGATCCCCATTTTTACAAGGTAAACACATTGGCTGTGTCTAGACTGGCCAGTTTTTCCGGAAAATTAGCCGCTTTTCCGGAAAATCTTGCCAGCTGCCTACACTGGCCGCTTGAATTCTGCAAAAGCACTGCCTTCCTACTGTAAGAAATCAGTGCTTCTTGCGGAAATACTATGCTGCTCCCGTTCGGGCAAAAGTCCCTTTTGCGCAAAGCTTTTGCGCAAAAGGGCCAGTGTAGACAACTCAGATTTGTTTTCCGCAAAAAAGCCCCGATCGCAAAAATGGCGATCGGGGCTTTTTTGCGGAAAAGGGCGTCTAGATTGGCACAGACGCTTTTCCGCAAAAAGTGCTTTTGCGGAAAAGCGTCCGTGCCAATCTAGACGCTCTGTTCCGCAAATGCTTTTAACGGAAAACTTTTCCGTTAAAAGCATTTCCGGAAAATCATGCCAATCTAGACGCAGCCATTGAGTCGTTGTGTCTCTCTGGGGAAGGCATTTTTTCCAGCCCTATAATATCAATTGTGGCTCTTTGCTGCACCATTTCCCACTGTGTAACATCCCTTCTCCAGTGTGAACACGAGAACTGCTGGTATTTCTGATGAGACTGCAAGTTTGGTTGATAAAGGAAACTGCTGAGGCCTTGTAGCTGGTGCCATGTGAGAGTCTCATTAAAGAACCAGGATGATGAAACATCCCAGCCCGTGCTCGGAGGATTGAAAACTGATCTCAAAGAGTGACTGTCAATGATGAATCATTATGCAGTGAGAGAGACTCTGACAGGGACCTGCAAGGACTGGGTGTAGGCCCAGCACTAGGGGTCTGGCAGTAAGAGTAGAATCACAGGAATCCAGGACAATCCCTGCCGGTCAGCACTGCACAATGGGTGCAACAACCCGGAAAGCAGGGCTCTGAAAAAGATGATGAGGTCACAGTGGGCAAGTTACTGAACCTGAGCACCCAGTCGGATGTGGTGGGAAAAAGGCTGATGTGCTCCTTGGATAGAAACAGGAGGAGGGAAAGGCTCTGGCTGCTGATTGTACCTGAGCTTATGGCATTTCTCCAGAGTGACACTGGAGTCCTGCCAACAGCATGAGGGAGGGGGTCACCTTTTAAAAAGTCATGTTGATTCCCTTTATTATAGGAGCCTCTGACTTTTTCCCAAGGGGTCATGGGAGATGTAGTCTCTAGGGCTAGATTGTAGCACCAGATCCTCCCAGTAAAAGGAGGGAAACTGTTGTTCTCTTCCAGGCAGCAGAGGGGGAGAGTTGGAGGGAAAGGGGGTTGAATTTGGAGAGAGGAGCCAGACTGCTGGTGGGGAGCCTTTTCCAGACCAGGAGTTGCCACTGGAAGTTGGAGCCTGCTGCTGAGAGCCTGCTGGGGCTGGGATCTAGCAGGCTGCTTCAGGGGCTGGTGGGGATTGTCCCTGGAGGAAAGAGACCCTGGCGGTGCCTGTGGCTGGGCAGGGCCTGCAGAACCCTGCCTGGAAGGTGCTGTGAGTAACTGTGGCTGTTTGGGAAAGTGCTGCCTGGGACAGAGCCCAGCAAACAGATGGACTCTGGATCCAGAGAGCAGCAGAGTGAGCTGCCTGGGAGCCAGAGCTGCTGGCATTTGATGGGGCCTGCTCCAGTGGCAGAGGGATTTTGCAATTGCTGCTGCCTGGACTGACACACACTGAACCTGCCCTGTGTTGTCTCCACTACAGCCCCAGACCCACAAGCGCCCAGGCCAACACGTATCTGGGACTCTGAGATCCAGAGCAGGGCACACGCTGGGGTGAGATACGTGGGGGGCAGGGTAAATGCCAGGGAAACAAGTTCCCTTTATTTCAGTGCACTCTGTGGGTTTTATTCACATTTAGTTTGTTAAATCCTGTTACTTTGAGTTAACTAAAGATGTGTTCATTCTAATGTATAATCAGTCAGATGTTTATTAGTTATAACTGTTGTTTCTGGAGTTAGATCCAGATTATTGCTGGAATAATTTTATTCCTGGAGGCTCCCAAGGCACTGCATTAAGTGTACACAGGCCCAGACAGGTGGAGGCACTGCCATTGTGTATCCTTTAGCAGCAAGGGGCTGCAGCAAGGGGGTGGAGAGGGATCCCCAACTAAACAACATCACCCCTGTGATACTCAGGATTTCCTTTTATGTTAAAATCATCCGGCACCAAGACACACAGATGAGTGTGGCCTGCTCCCGAGTGACCCAGGAAGGACAGAGGAGGTCACAGTTGGAAAAATGGTGCAGGGTGTAAAGAGCCACCAACATGGTCCCAGGGCTGGAGAAAATGACAGCTGTTGCTTACTCGTCTCTTGATGCCTTTCGCTTCCAAGGTGAGACTTAAGAGACTCGCTGCGCTGAGCATAGGAACAGAAAGTGGAGAGGGGAGGGGAGGAGGGAGCACGAACAGCGTCACAGGGTGAAAGTACCTGGGACTAACAGGCTCTGCAAAGTACCAAACAGAAGCGTAAGAAGTGTGAATGGATGGATGCTAAAGGCAAACTCACTGACATTAGAAAAGGCACGTCAGCCATGGGCAATGTCATTAACCATTGGGACAAGCTACCAAGGGAATTGGTGGATTCACCATCTCTTGCACTCCAGACTGGGGGTCTGGCAGGAAGAGGGGCATTAGTCCAGCACAAGTCATGGTCTCATCGCTGGAGTAACTGGATGACATTCCTTGACCCTCGGCTGTAAGGGGCACAGACTAGATGATGTAATGGCCCCTTCTGGCCTTAAAATCTGACTCTCTGAGGTCCTGTCCCTGTCCGACACTGCACATGTATGTTAGTCACTGCAGCCTTGGTGCCTATGTGAGCAGAGAAGGGGAGGGTATTTCTGCGTGTCACTTACCCGGGGTGGGTTCTTCATTTTCTTTCCCTTTCCGTTTTAGCTGAAAGATGTGTAAAAAACAATCGGTTACTTGCAAGCCTATTGTCAGGGCAAAGCAAAACCTAGACAAGGCTGCAACACATCCCCTTGCCACCTCGAGGGCTCTTTTTCCATGTGCTTGTTCAGCCTCTCACTCAGTTCACCGCAGTAATTCTGTGCCTCTTCTCTGGAGCCCAGATCTTACTGATCCTTAGAAGCGGTTGCCTGCAGAATCATAGAACACTAGAACTGAAAGGGAACTCAAGAGTTCATTGAGTCCAGTCCCCTGCCCTCACAGCAGGACCAAACACTGTGTAGATCATACCTGATGGATATCTATCCAATCTGCTCTTAAATATCTCTAGAGAAGGAGATTCCACAACCTCCCTAGGCAACTTATTCCAGTGTTGAACCACCCTGGCAGCTGGAAGTTTTTCCTAATGTCCAACCTACACCTCTCTTGCTGCAGTTTAAGCCCATTGCTTCTTGTCCTGGCCTCAAAGGCCAAGGAGAACAATTATTCTCCCTCCTCCTTATAACACCCTTTTAGATACTTGAAAACCGCTATCATGTCCCCTCTCAGGCTATGTCTACACTACACTTCTTTTTCAGAAGAAGGAACACCAATTACAATTTGCATACCTTTTTCTGATTATTTTTTTGAAAGAGGCTTTTCTGAAATTTGGCCTGTCTACACTAAGCCAAAGACCCCTCATGGCCAGGGTCCCAGTCATTCTGCTGTAGATACTGGCATTGCATCATCTGGAGTGGAGATCCTGGAGGGTCTCCTCCTCACCCCATACCTCCAGGAGGGGCAGGATCTCCGACCAATACCAGGATGGCACACTCCTCTTGTGGCCCCTGGCAGGCTCCTGGGAGCCCTGTGCATGCTTTCTGAGAGGGGCAGTAGGCTCTTTGGGTGCTTGTGGCTGGGACATAGGTGCCCAGATATGTGGCAGTGGCAGCCGCGCAGTGTGTTGCAGCTCTCCGGGCTGATTTCCTGCCACTAGCCCTGTCCCAGGTGTCTGCAGCTTTAAGAGCTGCCAGGAGACAGGAACTATTAGGTTGTGATGAGTGTGGATGGAGTGTCCAGCAGGGCACTTGTGTTATTTCCTGGGGGCCTTTGTTTTTTGACAGATCTCCCTCTTCTGCATCCACACACGCCTTTTTCTAAAAAAGTTTATTCAATACCAGGTGCCCCAGAGGGAGGGAACAGAACAGGGAAATTTCTAGCAATCCCTCTCCCGTAACCCATTCCCAACCTCTGACAGAGTCTGGGGACACCATTCCTACCAATCCTGGCTAATAGCCATTTACAGACCTAAACTCTATGAACTTATCTAGTTCTTTCTTGAACCCTGTTAAAATCCTGGGCTTCACGACATCCTCTGGCAAGCAGTTCCACATGTCATCTGTGTATTGCATGAAAAAAAAAATTAGTTTGTTTTAAAGCTGCCTATTAATTTCATTTGGTGACCCCTAGGTCTTACATTGTGGGAATAAGTAAATAACTTTTCCTTATTCACTTTTTCCACACCACTCATGATTTTATACACCTCAATTGTATCCCTCCTTAGTCTTCTCTTTTCTAAACTGAAAAGTTCAAGTCTTTTTAATCTTGCTTCTTATGGGACTCGTTCCAAACCCCTCATCATTTTTGTTGCCCTTTTCTGAACCTTTTCCAATGTCAACATATCTTTTTTGAGATGAGACAACCACATCTGTACGCAGTATTCAAGATGTGGGTGTACCATGGCTTTATATAGAGGCAGTAAGATATTTTCTGTCTTATTCTCTATCCCCTTTTTTAATGATTCCTAACATCCTGTTTGCTTTTTTGACTGCCGCTGCACACTGAGTGGATGTTTTCAGAGAACTATCCACAATGACTCCAAGATCTCTCTCTCTCTTGAGTAGTTGTAGCCAAATTAGTCCCCATCATATTGCACATATAGTTGGGAGTATTTTTTCCAATGCGCATTACTTTACATTTATCAACATTAAATTTCATTTTTCATTTTGTTGCCCAATCACTGAGGGTATGTCTACACAGCAAAGTTATTTCGAAATAACTTTCCTAGCGTCTATACAAGCCAACAGCTATTTCAAAATTAATTCAAAATAGCGGAGGGCTTATTTTGAAATTGGTAAACCTCATTGCACAAGGAATAGCACCAATTTCGAAACTGCTATTTCGAAATAAGTGCTGTGTAGATGCTTATTTCGAAATAGGGGGCCTCCAGTCCTTCCCAGGGTGCCCTGCTGGCCGCCCTGGCCACAAGGTAACTTCTGACCTGATGCCCTGCTGGAACCGGTTCCAACCAGCCTTAAATGTGATTCAGCGTCCAATCAGTGTGGACGCGCTATTTCAAAATAGCAAAAAGCTATTTCAAAATGCATTTTGTGTGTAGACGAGTTATTTTGAAATTAGATATTTCAAAATAACTATTTCAAAATTAGATATCTCTAAATAATGCTGTTGTGTAGACATACCCTTAGTTTGGTGAGATCTTTTTGAAACTTTTCACAGTCTGCTTTGGTTTTAACTACCTTGAGCAGTTTGGTATCATTTACAAATTTTGCCACATTGCTGTTTACCGCTTTCTTCAGATCATATATGAATAAGTTGAATAGGACTTGTCCTAGCACAGACCCCAGGAGGACATCACTAGTTACCTCTCTCCATTCTGATAACTGACCATTTATTCCTACCCTTTGTTTCCTGTATTTTAACCAGTTACCAATCCAGAAAAGGACCTTCCCTCTTATCCCATGACAACTTACGTTACTTAAGAGCCTTTGGTAAGGGATCTTTTCAAAGGCTGTCTGGAAATCTAAGTACAGCCTTTGGTGAAGGACCTTGTCCACATGTTTGTTGAGCCCCTCAAAGAACTCTAGGGGGTATGTCTACACTACAGCACTAATTCGAACTAACTTAGTTCGAATTAGTTAATTCGAACTAAGCTAATTCGAATTAGCGCATCTAGACTTAAAAACTAGTTCGAATTAGCGTTTTGCTAATTCGAACTAGCATGTCCACATTGAGTGAACTCTGAACCGAAGTTAAGGCTGGCCGGAACCAGTGCCGGCAGGGCATCAGCTTAGGACTTAGAGCGTGGAGCTGCTGCCTCAGGCTAGCCGAGGGCTGTGCTTAAAGGGACCCGACCCCCACCCCGGACAGACAGTTCTCAGGGTTCCCCGCTTACTTGTCTAACTCGATGAGGGACAGCAAAGCAGTCCTGTCTTGGAGTGCCCTGAGTGCCCACCCACGGCACATTACAGAACTCGGCCATCAGCCCGGCTGCACTTGCCGCAGGCTGACATCCGGGGGGGGGGTCATTCGGGGGGCTGTCAGGATACAGGAGGACCTGCAGGAGAGCCTCCACCCCGAGGAGCCCGCAGAGCCACCCCAGTCCTCCCCATCAGGGGCTCGTGCCCCATTCCTCCCTCACCTCCTTCCACTTACCCTTCCCTAGCCCCCCTTCCTGATGTAAAAAATAAAGGATACGTGTGTTCAAAAATGGAAACTCTCTTTATTTAACAAAACTGAGGGGGGGGGATTAACCCCTGGGGAGACTGGGAAAAGGAGGTGGGAGAGGGGAAGAGAGAGAGTGGGAGAGGGGAGGTGGAAACCTGGGAGGAGGGAGCTGGAAGGGGGAAGCCAGGGGAAGAAGGAGGAGGGGAAGTATAAAACTATGGTACGCCATATCTTCAGTATTGTGTAGAGATGTGGTCTCCTCACCTCAAAAAAGATACTTTGGCCTTGGAAAGGGTTCAGAAAAGGGCAACTAAAATGATTAGGGGTTTGGAACTGGTCCCATATGAAGAGAGGCTAAAGAGACTGGGACTTTTCAGCTTAGAAAAGAGGAGACTGAGGGGGGATATGATAGAGGTCTATAAAATCATGAGTGGTGTGGAGAGGGTGCATAAAGAAAAGTTCTTCATTAGTTCCCATAATAGAAGGACTAGAGGACACCAAATGAAATGAATGGGTAGCAGGCTTCAAACTAATAAAAGAAAGTTCTTCTTCACAAAGCAAATAGTCAACCTGTGGACTCCTTGCCACAGGAGGCTGTGAAGGTGAGAACTAGAACAGAGTTTAAAGAGAAGTTAGATAAAGTCATGGAGGTTGGGTCCATGGAGTGCTATTAGCCGGGGGGTAGGAATGGTGTCCCTGGCCTCTGTTTGTGGAAGGCTGGAGATGGATGGCATGAGACAAATGGCTTGGCCATAGTCTTTGGTCCATCCTCTCCGGGGTACCTGGTGTTGGCCGCTGTGGGCAGACAGGCTACTGGGCTAGATGGACCTTTGGTCTGACCCAGTACGGCCGTTCTTATGTTCTTATGTTCTAAGCTCAGGGCTCAGGGTTGGGGGTCTCACTGGACCAACTTGATTTTCATGCAACCCTGCTCCTGGGTTCGCATGTGGCCTTTGGTGGCCAGGCTGGCAGCTATCCTGCCCTAGATGGCCACTTTCCTGTGCCTAGTGCGGAGATTGTGGACGTTGGAGGCCTCCCCCCAAACCTGGATGAGGTCCACGATCTCCGCACTAGACCAGGCGGGCGTCTGCCTCTTGCGGCCCCGGGCAGGCTCCTGGGAGCCGCCAGCCTGGTCCTGGGAAGAGGGGGAGGGCTGGGTGGCAGCGGGTGGCTGGCTCGTGCTGTGCCAGGTGCAGGGTCTGCTGTCTGGGTGCTGGCAGGCTTGCACCTGGCACGGGCACCGTAGCCAGACCGTGGCCCTTTAAGGGCTCCGGGGCCGGGAGGGGGGCAGACGAGTTTCCCTGGCTTGGCCCAGAGTGGCCACCAGGGCAACCTGGGAAGGGCTAGCCTCCCACTAGTTCGAATTAAGTGGCTACACAGCCCTTAATTCGAACTACTTAATTCGAACTAGGCATTAGTCCTCGTAGAATGAGGTTTACCTAGTTTGAATTAAGTGCGCCGCTAGTTCGAATTAAGTTCAAACTAGCAGTTTGTATGTGTAGCGCCTATGAAAGTTAATTCGAACTAACAGCTGTTAGTTCGAATTAACTTTGTAGTGTAGACATACCCTAGTATATTAGGAAGACATGATTTCCCTTTACAGCAACCATGTTGACTTTCCTCCAACAAATTATGTCCATCCATATGTCTGACAATTTTAATCTTTACCACGGTTTCAACTAATTTCCCTGGTACTAGCATTTGGCTTATCAGTCTATAATTACCAGGATCACATGTAGAGTCCTTTTTAAATATGGGCATCACATTAGCTATCTTCCAGGCATTAGGTATGGAAACCAATTTAAAGGGTGGTTACAAACCACAGTTAATATTTTGGCAATTTCATATTTGAGTTCTTTGGGAACTCTTGGTGAATGCCATCTAGTCCTGGTGACTTGTTACTGTTAAGTTTATCAATTTGTTTGAAACTTCCTGTAATGACACCTCAATCTGGGACAATTTCTCAGATTTGTTGCCTAAGAAAAAGGGCTCAGGTTTTCTGACAAAACTCTGTAGTGTAGATGTACCCTAGTTCACGCAGCTTATTATTTAGAGTTCTAGGGTATGTCTAGACTACATGGCTCTGTCGACGGAGCCATGTAAACTAGTTTACCCAGCATAGGCAAAGAAGCGAGGATTAAATAATCCCCACTTCATTAAAATAAACATAGCCGCAGCGCTGTGCCGACGATCAGCTGATCCGGCACAGCGCGGTAGACTAGATGCAGATCGGTTGGCTGGGGAAGCCTTTGCTGACCGATCCCTTATGTCTCGTGAAACGAGGTTTACAGGATCGGTCGGCAAAGGCTTCCCCAGCTGACCAATCCGCGTCTAGACTACCGCGCTGTGCCGGATCAGCTGATCGTCAGCACAGTGCTGCAGCCATGTTTATTTTAATGAAGTGGGAATTGTTTAAATCCTCGCTTCTTTGCCTATGCCGGGTAAACTAGTTTACATGGCTCCGTCGATGGAGCCATGTAGTCTAGACATACCCCCAGTGTTTGTGTATAAGCACTTTAAAAATGTTTCACTATTTATCTGCCTGCCATTTCCTGATGTGTTAGAATCTTTTTCATTTGATTGTATCTCATCTGATTTGTTCTATATTTCCATCCTCTCCTCCTGACTAGAACATAGAGCATCTCTATTATTAGATCCTCCCCTAAACGATGTCTCTATCCAATCCCTGTGCTCCTTCACAGTCATTGGCTTTTCCCCAGGCCTTTGTTTAAAAATTGCTCTCAGCCTTTTTAATATTAGGTGCGAGCAGTCTGGTTCCATCCTAGTTTAGGTGGAGCCCATCCTTCCCGTATAGGCTCCCCCTATCCCAGAAGTTCCCCCAGTTCCTAATAAATCTAAACCCCTCCTCCCTACACCATCGTCTCATCCACGCATTGAGACTCTGAAGCTCTCCCTGCCAACCTGGCCCTGAGCGTGGAACTGGAAGCATTTCAGAGAACACTACCATAAAAGTCCTGGGTTTCAGTCTCTTTCCTAGCAGCCTAAATTTGGCCTCCAGAACCTCTCTCCTACCCTTCCCTATGTCATCGGTACCTTCATGTACCACGACCACCGGCTCCTCCCTAGCACTACACACACGTCTGTCTAGATGCCTTGACAGATCCACAACCTTTGCACTAGGCAGGCAAGTCACCATACGGTTCTCCCAGTCACCACAAACCCAACTGTCTGTGTTTCTAATGATCGAATCCCCCATTACTAACACCTGCCCTTTCCTAACAACTGGAGTTCCCTCCCCTGGAGATGAATCCTCAGTGTGAGAGGGACCACAACATCCTCTGGAAAGAAGGTCCCAACTATGGGATCATTTCCCTCTGCTCCAGTTGACTGTTCTCCTTCCCTGAGTCCTTCACCCTCCTTAACAGCGCAGGGGCTGTCTGACCCAATGTGGAATAGTTGTACAGTGTCCCAGAAAGCCTCATCCACATACCTCTCTGCCTCCCATAGCTCCTCCAATTAAGCCACCCTGGCCTCCAAAACCTGTACGTGGTCTCTGAAGGCCAGGAGCTCTAATGCACACAGATGCCACCCGCCCACAGGGTAGGTAATCAGACATGTTACAGGCAATAAAGAGGATAGCCCCCACTCTGCTGCTGGGCTTCTGCCTGCATTCTCTCCTACAGGAAATTAGATTTTTGATAGGGTTTTTATTTGAATCAGGTAGTTTTAGTTTTAGTTTAATTTAAAAGTTTATGGAATGGCAAGTAAACCTCACCTCCGTCCAACTCCTCTTCAAAACCTCTGTTAGCTGCTCCTAATCACTTACTAACAGGGTTAATATAGGTCTGGCCTTCCCTTCCTGCTAGCCCCACCCCCTGGTTAAGGCTTGACCAATGAACAGAGTGTTCTAGATTTCAAATCCTCATGAAGTAGCTCACAGTTTGCACCTGACGGCCATAGCACTCAGACCTCCAAACAAACAAGCAAACAAACAAACAAACAAAAGGCTCAATGGTCTATCTAATCTGGCAGCCCCGTTCCAAAAATGTCTGTAAAGTCAATGACAGTTTTGGGGTGGGGAGTAGAGAAGGAGGAGGAGTGTGATGGGGGATCCCACCCCCGCACTACCAGCAGCCACGGGAACGCGGAAGTGGCAGCTGAGCGCAGGGGAGACTGCAGCGACGCCGTGCAGGCGCAGGAGGGCCTGAGCGGGAACCAAGCGGGCTTTAGGACCCTGGGGCTCGGAGTCAGGGCTGACGCTGAGCGTGGGCGGTGCAACGCCTAGTGGGACATTTAAAAGAACAGCGGGAGGGCAGAAGGGAGGGGGGAGCACAGAGAGCGGAGAAGGTTCTGCTCTTGACTCCCTTCCGCAGACAGGTGCCGGTGCTGGTGCCAGTGCTGGTGCCAGGGAAGCAGAGGAGCGGGGGCTGGAGCCCCAACGCGACCGACTGACGGCAGCAACCCAGAGCGGCGAGCCGGAAGACACAGCGGCCAAAACCCCAGGGAACCAGATGCAGGAGCGGAGGACCAGCCCGGAAGCGGCGGACCCGGAGCCGATGAGCATGACCCCGAGGCGGGGGGTCCAAGAACATAGACCGCAGGGGCGGCGAGCAGGACAGAGGCTGAGTGCGGGGGCAGGGAGAGAGAAGGGGGAGGGGGCCACAACCCCCACTCTGGCCCAAGACTCGGCTACACTGGTGGAGAATGTGGGCACCTTAGACAGAAAAAGGGGGGGAAGTGTACCCTAGTCCCCCCAGAGAAAGAGAGAGAGAAAGAGAGAGAAAAGCCTAGAAAATGGATGCAGGGAAGCTGCTAGAATGGTTGGCCGAAAGCCAACAACAACAGCAGCAACAGCAAATACAGCTCCTCCAACAGTTGATGGAGAAACAGAGAGAAGCAGAAATTAGTGACGAACTAATGGAGCAGAAGCAGAAGCAGATGGACCAGTGGGTGGAACAGGGGACCGGGGATGCAGGTGTCCCCATAGGGACACCAGGAGAGGACCCAGGGATAGGGGCCGCCTTAGCGTTACCTCTGTGATTAGTAAAGATGACCCCGAGTCATGACCTGGAGGCCTTTTTAGTAACTTTTGAAAGAGTAGCAACGGTGGCCAGATGGCCGAAGGAACATTGGGCGACATTACTGGCCCCTTACCTTACAGTCCCAGCCCAATGGGCGTATAGGGGCCTGTCCGCCCAAGATGCTTTACATTATCACAAAATGAAAGAGGCCATTTTAGATCAGGGAGGAATTACTCCCGAAACCCATAGGCAACGATTCTGGGCAGAGAAATACCAGCCAGGGGAGCGCCCCAGAGCCGTAGTTCAGCGACTGAAAGAGGCGGCCATACGATAGTTGGAGGCGGAAAAAATACCAGCCACGCAGATAGTGGAGATGATTGTCTTAGACCAGTTTTTACAGATTATGCCCCTGGATAGCAAACTGTGGGTGCGACGCCACCAACCCACGATGCTTGGAGAGGCCATCTCCATCCTAGAGAATTACATGGCCACCGCCGGAGAAGACAAGCTCGCAGGAACCCAGGAGGGCCCCGGAGCCAAGGGAGAGCACAGGAGGAACTGACCAGCAAGAGCAAGAGGCACCTGGACCCCGCCACCCATCCCTTGGAAAAGGTGGGGAGAAGGAGCACGAGCAAGCCCAACTGAGACCCAAAGGGAAAGCACCCCTAGAGAGAAGGAGACGATGCCCCCTCGCCCTCCAGAACCGGAGAAGCGAGGCGCCTGCTTTCAGTGCGGGCAGGAGGGCCACTATCGGTGGGACTGTCCGTTCATGGACTGCTCGTATGGCAGGGCGATGACAGCAGCCCGGCGAGCACGGGGCCGAGACAACACAAAGATCACAGTCCAGGTAGGCCTGGTGGGGAAAACCATATGGGCACTGGTAGACTCAGGGTGCAACCAGACAGTGGTGCAGGAGGAGTTGCTACCAAAAGACGGGCTAGGGGGACCCACCGTGGAGATGCAATGCATCCATGGAGATGTAAAACAGTACCCCACGCAGTGGGTCCTTATAAGGGAAGGGGCCCGGCGGGAGAGGTGCCGGATGGTGGTAGCCCCAAACCAGGCATACCCAGTGGTCTTGGGATGAGACTGGCCTGGCTTCCAAAGCCTGATTGAAGAGTGGGGGAAAAGATGAGCGGGAGAGGCGGAAGGACGGTCGCCACCCCGAGGGGCGGAGAGAGGACGCGTGGAGGTGCAAGCGGCCAACAAGCCTAGTGGGAGCCCTGAGGGGGGAGTGATCGAGGATGACGGGGATTTCCCACGGGAGCAACTCGAGGATGAGTCATTGAAATATGCCTGGGAACAAGCCAGACGAGGGGCTGACGCCGAAGTGGGAGACGTGCAAGGACCTGGGTTCGAGGTAAGAACTGAGCGGTTGTATAGGGTAGTCACGCGACCCGGGGAGTTGGGGGAGACCCCACAGCTACTGGTGCTGGCATGCTTTTGCTGGCAGGTATTGGAAGCGGCCCATGCTAACCCCTGGGCCGGACATTTAGAGACCAAAAAGACACTGCAAAGGATACTGCAGTGATTCTATTGTCCCAGGGTGTACAAGGAGACTAAAGACTTCTGTGAATCCTGCCCCGAATGCCAACGTGCGGGGGGGAAGAACGTCCCCTGGGCTCCTCTCGTGCCCCTCCCAGTGGTGGACATTCCATTTAGATGGATAGCCCTAGACCTGGTGGGCCCCTTAGAGAGATCCCAGAGGGGCAATCAACATATCTTGGTTTTAACAGACTATGCCACTTGCTATCAGGAGGCAGTACCTCTCCGGAGCACGAAGGCCCCGGTATTGGCCACCGAACTGGTAAAAATATTTGCGAGGGTAGGATTACCCCAGGAGATATTGACCAACCAGGGGACTAACCTGACGGGGCGAGTCATGGCAGAACTCTGTTGCTTGCTAAAGATGAAAAAGCTCCATACGTCAGTATACCACCCCAGACAGATGGGCTGGTGGAGCGCTTCAATAGAACGCTCAAAACAATGCTCCGTAAGTTTGTGGAGGTAGACCTCCGAGATTGGGACCAGTTCCTGCTGGCACTCCTCTTCGCAGTACGGGAAGTACCCCAAGCATCCACGGGGTTTTCCCCATTCAAATTACTTTATGGGAGACAGCCATGAGCGTGACCCTGAGGGTGGGGGTCCAAGGACATAGACCGTAGGGGCGGCGAGCAGGTGGACAGAGGCTGAGTGTGGGGGCAGGGAGAGAGAAGGGGGAGCAGGCCACAACCCCAACCCTGGCCCGAGACTCAGCTACAAGGAGGAGAAAAAGAATGAGAAGAGAGAGGAGAAAAAAGAGAAGGAGGAGAGGAAGTAGGAGAAGGTGGAGGAAGAGGCGATGAAGAAGGAGGAGGAGGAGAAGTCCATGTTGTCAGAGAGTGTTTCATTAGTAGATTTCAAATCACTTTATAAAGCTGATCAATCTCGTTGTAGTTCAGTTTCATTGTACTGAGAGCACATAACTGTGGGGTGTCCAGCATCCTCAACACTCAGCCTCTCACAGCTTCCAATTCCCCCTAAACAGCACAGCATGGAGCCCTTCCTCTTGCAATCTCATCATGGCTCCCCTGGGTCTTCTCCAAACAGCTTAGAAAACCACATCCCAACTGCACAGGGGTAAGTGTAATTAAATATGCAAACACAGAGCCAATCCCATTACCCTGTCATCATTACTGGCTTCCTCACAGGCTGAGTTTACCTTTTCTGTGTAGTATTCCTGTATTTCTCTCAGCAGTTTTTCTTCCTCTTCTGCCTCCGTGGTTTTCTGCTCTTCTGACAGCGTTTCTAAAGCTCGATACACAGCCTGGCCCAGTGCGAGATGGATTTCTTGTACTGCCTCTGGCCTGGAGTGTAAGTCCTGTTTCAGAGCACCATGTTTCTCCTTGAAGCTATGGATTATGTCCTTCACCTTTGCTTCCTCCAGCTCCCTGTACTTCTCCTCCAGGGCCTTGGCCTGCTGCTGCCTCTTCTCCATGGCATGTTTATAAATTTCACTGGTGTGACATCGGCCTCCATTGGCCTGCACCATCCGCTCAACCACCTCCCTGAGCTCATGGATCTGATCCTTGCTCTCTGAGCCCGTCGCTCTGTTGTTGAAAGCGCAGCAGCGGTTCCCACATGCTGCCACCAGCCCCTGCAGAGCTGGGGTATCACAGCCAGTCACGTAGTCGCTCAGCGAGCCACCGTCCAAGTCCTCTTTCCGGGTGAACAGCATGATCAGGTACCTCATGGCCTCCTCTCCAAAGATCTCTCGGACCCGCTTGGCAGCTGCCTGGTCCTCGGCAGTGTAGCAGCCCAGCTGTGTGACCAGCAACAACGCGTGGGGACCAGGGCAGGACAGCGCGATGCAGCGAGCAATCTCCTGGGTAGAGGCTTCCGCGGGGCACTTTGTGCCCAGAATATCGGGAGTGTCGATAACCAGAACCTCCCTCCCATTCCACGTCACCCTCCCTGTGGCGCACGTCTGTGTTACTGGCCTTGCGCTGAACTTGGACTCAAACCTGCTCTCGCCAAGGAGGGTGTTTCCTGTTGCACTTTTCCCAGCTCCCGTTTTACCAACCAGGATGATTCTCAGGTCAGGTCCTCCGGGGCCTTGGCCGCCCATGTGGGAATCTGTGGGGATCAAGTGAGACTCATCACATCAGTGCTCAGGTCAAAAGGAGGCGGGCGAGAGACCGGAGCTGGGAGGAGAATTGGTGCTGGACACGCCCACTAACTCTCCTGCCTCTGTGTCTGCCAGTGAACTGTGAGCAACCAGATGGGTTTTCTTTCACTTCCACTCAGAATTAGTCCCTGGATCCTGCCTCTGAATAACACTGGGCCTGCAGTTTTCTTGGTCTGACAAATAGCTCGTTGCAATGTTTCAAACTCGTAATAGCATTGCCACAGAACATGAGCAACAAGGAATTGCTACCCCTGGGTATGTCTACACTGCCACCCTAGTTCAAACTAGGGTGGCTAATGTAGGCATTCGAACTTGCAAATGAAGCCTGAGATTTAAATATCCGGGCTTCATATGTATGTTCCCGGGGGCTGCTATTTTTAAATGCCCTGTAGTTCGAACTACCTGCCCACGGCTACACGCGGCACAGACTAGGTAGTTCGAATTAAAGCTCCTATTTCGAACTACCGTTACTCCTCCTACAATGAGATCACTGGATCCCCACAATGAGGAGTAACGGTAGTTCAAATTAGGAGCTTTAATTTGAACTACCTAGTCCGTGCCACGTGTAGCCGCGGGCAGGTAGTTCGAACTACGGGGCATTTAAAAATGGTGGCGCCCGGGAACATGCAAATGAAGCCCAGGATATTTAAATCCCGGGCTTCATTTGCAAGTTCGAATGCCTACATTAGCCACCCTAGTTTGAACTAGGGTGGCAGTGTAGACATACCCCATGTTAGTAGAGCCATTAGCCAATGTTCAAGGCCAGGGGGATTGTCTCTGGCTGGAAGAGAAACTGATGCTAGACTGAAGGGTTTTCTTTGGTGCAAGCCAGGGTTCCCTCTACTTTTTTCCTCCCCCAAGCCGAGTGACTGTTGTTATGTGCCCCAATATGGAGGTGAGAGGCAACACGGGAGTATGTGTGACACGGAGGTGATTTGCAACATGTTACCTTCATATTGGTGCACGTAAGAAAACTAACATGGTGGGGTAGAGCCAAGGGGGTTAATGTGTGCGAGGTGCTTCAGGCCTGGACAGGAGGTTCAGGTCAGGGGCAGAGGATTGGGGGCAGAGGGGCATGGTGGGGGGGACTTGCTCAGAGCCACTAGAAGGGGCAGGGTTTCGGGAAGAAGGGGTGGGGCTAGGGCCTCAGCGGCCCCTGGAGAGCACTGCGCCTCTCCCAGGCAGCCCTCCATCCAGCCCAGGGCGCACCATGCTGTGCTCTGGCACTGATTTAACAGGAAGTAGCACCAGTGGTGGCCGAGAGCTCTGGGCCCTTTTGTGTCACTGTGGGCGGGCCTGGCTGTGGTGCCAGAATGTTCAGGCTCTGGGGTGGGGCCATGGATGAGGGGCTCAGGCCTGGGTCAAAGGGTTAGGGTGCAAGGCTATGAGGCCTATGACTGGGGGTGATTTGGGCTAGGGAGGAGGAGCTCAGGGCTGGGATGGAGGGTTCTCTGGGGCTGCTGTGAGAAGACAGGACTCCCACCAGCTCCCTCTCCTCATAGCAGCACTTGAGGCTGGATGGGGCCTGTGGCGAGCCACCAGGACTAGATGGGGGCTGGGCTGTTGCAGCTGGATGAGGGCTGGGCCCTCACAGCCATATGAGGGATGGGACTATGGGGTGCCATGGCTAGATAGGGGTCAGACCAAAGCTGCGGCATCCAAATGGGAACTGGGGCTGGGCTGCCGTGGCCAGATAGCAACTGAGCTGGATGGGGGCCAGACTGGGCTGGATGGGAACCAGGCTGTACAAGTGCTGGGCTGGAGCTCGATGGAAGCTGAGCTGGAGGGGCACCAGGCTACTGTGGCTTGCTGGAGGCTGGGCTGCCGTGGCAGGAGCCAGGTTGGGCCCCGACTGCCTGTGGTAGGGTCTGGGCTTGAGCTCAGCAGCTCTGACCCATTGCGGGAAGACTATTTTGGAGCCCAGGACTGGACGGCCTCTGGCTTACACGGCTCCATGGAGCACCTGTGCCTGTGAAATAGGCAGGTGCGCGTCTGCTCAGCCACACAGCGCTCAACTGCAAGCCTGTCTGCTGAGACAGAGCCAGCCTAGGGCCCAGGGCGAAGGTCTCCTTCCCTGAGCATGGTAGGAATCAAACAAAGGAGACAAATTGCTCCCCATTCCCAGCCCTGGCCGCTCACCCCTCTGCCTTCCCTGACTTCCTGCGGGCCAGGCTAGGAGACGCCCCACTTGTGTTACCACCAGCTCTGTGTTCTTGGGGGCCAGAGCATGGCCACCTGTCCACTCTGTGCTCTTGGGGAACCAAGGAATGACACTCATGGAAAACCATCCCCCAGCCCCAGGCCTCTGCTGGAATCACAGACAAAGCAAGGAAAAGGCTGAGGAAGACCCAGCTAAACCCCTCCAGACAAGGGCGATAGGGGTAAGGAAACGCCCCCGCCTCCTCTGCACTGAAGATAGAATGGAGAGGCATCTCCATTAGCATCCAGCATGGAGACCAGCTCTTCCACAGCAGGAACCGCACTGAGCTATGGGATACTGAAAGCAGAGAAGCACGGCCTGATGGGAAATCTCTGCTCCAGATGCTAAAGGACCCAGGCCTGCTCACACCCAAATTAGTCATTATCAGACCAATTCCAGGAACGGATCCTATTGACATCCAAAATACTGACACTGTCTAGTCGCGTTGTGAGTTCATTAAAGGAACATCCCCCATAGCCAGGTGTGATCACTCTCTAGTGTCTCACCTTTGTTTACCCAGAAACAAATCCAGTGTCCTCCTCAAACTATTGTCCTAGCCCTATAAACACTCCAACCCTTACCCAAGAAAAACTGTTCTGATACCTGGATTTAACATGCATCAGTTCCACTGAGACTTCTTCATCTCCTGTTTGATCATGCTAGGGGCTGTCCTCTGCTTGTCTCCTGCCCTCTGGACCACCAACTCCCATCACCATCTGGGAACCCCGATCAGTGCAAGCTCCATGGAGTGGTGAGGTCTCTCTCTCTCTTCCCCAATCCCCTCTCTAAGCGTAGCCTCCTGACTCTACACTATGTAAATCATAGAATCATAGAATACTAGGACTGGAAGGGACCTCAAGAGGTCTTCGAGTCCAGTCCCCTGCCCTCATGGCAGGACCAAATACTGTCTAGACCATCCCTGATAGACATTTATCTAACCTGATCTTAAATATCTCCAGAGATGGAGATTCCACAACCTCCCTGGGCAATTTATTCCAGTGTTTCACCACCCTGACAGGTAGGAACTTTTCCCTAATGTCCAACCTAAACCTCCCTTGCTGCAGTTTAAGCCCATTGCTTCTTGTCCTGTCCTCAGAGACCAGGAAGAACAAGTTTTCTCCCTCCTCCTTATGACACCCTTTTAGATACCTGAAAATGGCTAACATGTCCCCCCTCAATTTTCTCTTTTCTAAATTAAACAAACCCAATTCTTTCAGTCTTCCTTCATAGGTCATATTCTCTAGACCTTTAATCATTTTTGTTGCTCTTCTCTGGACCCTCTCCAATTTCTCCACATCTTCTCTGAAATGTGGTGCCCAGAACTGGACACAATAGTCCAACAAAAGCCTAACCAGCACAGAGAAGAGCGAAAGAATGACTTCTCGTGTCTTGCTCACAACACACCTGTTAATGCATCTCAGAATCATGTTTGCTTTTTTTGCAACAGCATCCCACTGTTTACTCATATTTAACTTGTGGTCCATTATAATCCTTAGATCCCTTTCTGCCGTACTCCTTCCTAGACAGTCGCTTCCCATTCCGTATGTGTGAAACTGATTGTTCCTTCCTAAGTGGAGCACTTTGCATTTGTCCTTATTCAGCTTCATCCTGTTTACCTCAGACCATTTCTCCAATTTGTCCAGATCATTTTGAATTATGACCCTATCCTCCAAAGCAGTTGCAACCCCTCCCAGCTTGGTATCATCTGCAAACTTAATAAGCGTACTTTCTATGCCAATATCCAAATCGTTGATGAAGATATTGAACAGAGCCGGTCCCAAAACAGACCCCTGCGGAACCCCACTTGTTACACCTTTCCAGCAGGATTATGAACTGTTAATAATCCCTCTTTGGGAATGGTTATCCAACCAGTTACGCACCCACCTTATAGTATCCCACCTAAGTTGTATTTGCCTAGTTTATTTATAAGAATATCACGCTAGACCGTATCAAATGCCTTACTAAAGTCTAGGTATACCACATCCACCGCTTCTCCCTTATCCACAAGACTTGTTATCCTATCAAAGAAAGCTATCAGATTGGCTTGACATGATTTGTTCTTTACAAATCCATGCTGGCTGTTCCCTATCTCCTTATTATGTTCCAGGTGTTTGCAGATGAATTCCTTAATTATTTGCTCCAATATATTCCCTGGAACAGAATATGGTCTGTAGTTTCCTGGGTTGTTCTTATTTCCCTTTTTATAGATGGGCACTAGATTTGCCCTTTTCCAGTCTTCTGGAATCTCTCCTGTCTCCCATGATTTTCCAAAGATGATAGCTAAACTGTTATATGGTTTGCTAGCTCTAGCATTTGTAATCAGTTTCAATTTAGATTTAATATTGTAACTGTTTTGTGTATTTGGCTTCTTATATATATCTATTCACTACCCAGAAATAAATAACTTTCATTGTTAAACTGCAGGTTGGATGTGGCTTTTTCGGTGAACCCCCCCTTTGGTGAAAAGCCGCTCTTCCTCAAAAAATGAGGTTTACACGGCTTTTCAACAAGGGGGGGGTCACCAAAAAAGCCATGTCTAAACTATTTTCACTTTTTGAAAGCTCTGCTCCTGCGGAATTTGCATATCCTCTTTCACGTGATCCGCATAATCTAGATGAGCCCCAGGTGTCTGGGCCCAATGCACATCTGCAGTGAGTCATGCTCAGCCTCTCCCCCCTCATGCAGAGAGTGCTGGGGAGGGGGAGAGAACTGAGGTACACATACACACACATACACACAGTACAGCAAACAGTGTATGTGACAGCACCCCCGCTATGTCACATCTCTCCCCCCTTCCAGACCGAACTGAGCAGGGTCACTTTGCTAGTGGCCTGGGGAAGTTCAGACTCCCCACCACCAGGATAAAGTGTCAGCTGTGACATTGGCACTCCCCTTAGCTTGGGCCTGCCTTGGCAGTGTCCTGCAGGAGCCGGCTCCACCACGTTTGGCTGCTGGACGAATTTTAGGGGAACAGCCCCCGCTGCCTGCTGCTTTTTCTTCTGCATGGGAACAAGACCCATCCTCTGGCACCCAGTGGTGCAGGTGCAGGTCCATGCACTGTGGTCGTACCAGCCCTTCTGCTTCCCTTGGGCCCTACGCAGGGTCTCTCTGGCCAGGCCCATGAGCTCAGCGAGTCTTTCCCGGAAAGCCAGGACGTCCTCCACCCCCAACTCTCCATCCAGGGAGGCCTCCCCCTCCCATAAGTCTCTCAGCAATCCGAGGGGTCCCCTCCCCCTTCTGCACCATGGCTCAGTCAGGGACAACCCGGTGGATCTTTGGGGCACCTCCCTGTGTGCAGACAGCAGGTGGGGTAGGTGTTTGCCCCAGTCCTGGGGGTGCTGATGCTTAAAGGTCCTTAACATCTGCTTCAGGATCCCCTGGAACCTCCCCTCAGCCCAATGGACTGGAAATGATATGCTGAGGCCCAGGTGAGCTGGGCCCTATGCTTCTCCCACAAGCGCAGGAGCAGGGCTGACATGAAGTTGAACCCCTGGTCCATGAGGACCTCCTTGGGGAACCCCACCCTGCTGAAAATGGCCAGCAATGTGTCTGCCACCGTGTCTGCCTCTACAGAGGGCAGAGCCATGGCCTTGAGGTGGTGAATAGTGAAATCCACCACCACCAGGATGTACTTCTTCCCCATCTGGGTCACCTTGCTGAGGGGCCACACAAGATCCATTGCTACCTTCTGCAAAGGATCCTCTGTGATGGACAGGGGTCTCAAGGCAGCTTTCTGCACAGCTGCAAAGATCCCTGGCAATTCTGCAGCAGCGTCAGCCGGTTGCGCCAGATTGCCTGGTGCCCCGAGAATGGGATGTCATGGGCCAGATGCAGCAGACTTTGGCAATACTTTTGGGGAGCTCTTAGTTCGAATTAACGGCTGTTAGTTCAAATTAACTTTGTAGTGTAGACATACCCAGATCTCTTCCAGCTGTGCAATTAGCTGGGCCTTGATCAATTTCCCCACAGGCAGGCCTCTCTCTTTGCACAGTTCCACAACATCCACCTTAAGGTGTTGGGTGTAGGCCATCTCCCCGCTGTTTCCCGGGTGCAGACTCACAGGCCGATGCTGCAGTGCCCCACAACTCCCAAGAAGAACCTTTCAGTGTGCTAGCCTCCTTCAGTGTCACTCTCCCTGCGGTTAGACTGAAGACCCCTCCATCTTCTGGGGCCACTTCCCACAGTCCTGGGGAACTCTCCTTCTCAGAGTGTCCCTCTGCTTCCTGAAACCACTTCTCACTGCCTCCAGCATGTCTGACTCTTGCAAGCCCCCCTTCTTTCTACTGCATCCCAGCCACTTACTGCTGGGGTGCAGTTGAACCATCCTCTGCTACTGCTCTCGTGAAATGTCAAGAGGACTCAGACCCTGCACACCCATCTGCAGCCAGATGTGACTCATGTCTTGCTCACAACACTCCTGTGAATGCAGCCCAGAATCCATGTTTGCTTTTTTTGTAACAATGTCACACTGTGGACTCATATTTAGCTTGTCCACTCTGACCCCTAGATCCCTTTCTGCAGTGCTCCTTCCTAGACAGTCACTTCCCATTTGTATGTATGCAACTAATTGCTCCTTTCTAATTTACTTGGCATTTGTCCTTATTGCATTTCATCCTATTCACTGCAGACCATTTCTCCCATTTGTGCAGATCATTTTGAATGATAATCCTACCCTCCAGAGCACTTGCAGCTGGTCTGAGTTTCGTATAATTCATTAATATGATGAAAATATTGAACAGAACTGGACCCAGAATTGAGTCCTGTGGAACCCGACTCTTTATATTCTTCCAGCATGACTGAGAACCATTGATAACTACACCCTGGGAAAGGTTATCGAACTAGTTATGCCCCCACCTTATAGTAGCTCCATCTACATTGTGTTTCCCTTGCCTGTTAATGAGAAGGTCATGCAGTAGTGTATCAAAAACTTTACTAAAGTCTAGATATACCACATCTACCACTTCCCCACTATCCACAAGACTCATTACCCTGTCAAAGAAAGCTTTCAGAATGATTTGACTTGATATGTTCTTGAGAGATCCATGTTATTACATATCAACATATTATCTTCTAAATGTTTGCAGATGGATTCCTTAATTACTTGCTCCATTATCTCTCCTGGTACAGACGTTAAACTAACTGGTCTGTAAGCTCCATTATCCATCCTCAATTATCGGCTTATTCTTTTCAAACAAGCCACTCTGCTTTCTCCACGCTGCCCCAAACACTTGAGAGGTGCTACCTGTAAACACCCTGCAGCACCTCAAGACACTTGAGAGGCATTATCCACAAAATTGACTCGTTCTTCTCTCCAGATCCCTCCTGACAACTCTCATTTGCCATGAGGCCTACAAAAAATGACACGATTGGACCCCTGGTGCCTGGTGACAAATGCCTGTCCCTCTGGCCAGCCTCTCTCCTTGTTTCCTCGTCCACCCCTCTCAGCTCAGATTCCTCTGTTGCCTATTTTCCTATTCTTAGAGTGTCACCTCTTTGGGACAGCCCCCATTTTGGGCAGGGCCTAGTTCAATGGTGTCTACTCTATGGCTGGGACTCTCTAGGCCCTGCAGTAAAACAATTTGGAATCCCTTGTCCTTTAGCTCTGGGGGGGGGGGCCCATTTTTAATAGTGTCATCACTCCGGCTTTACTCCCCATTCACCACCAGCCAGATCAATCCCAGAGAAACAACACCCCATGGGCCTGCGTGCTGTTGGTATCTGCACATGAAGCCTGTCAGAGACAGCTGTCCCCTTTTCCTTGTCGAGAGAGTGGCAGGGCGCATCTTTCCCCTTCAAACCTCTTAGCTCTAATACTTCAGGGACATGTGGAGTAGGATGGAGAGTGGGGGGCACAACCTTACAACCACATTTGTTTGGGATTTGAACTCTCCCAGTTAGCAATGCTGCATCGATCACCAAGCCACAGCTTCAGCTCTACGTTAAATAGAATAATTCCCTGTCTGCTGACTGGCCTTCCCAGTAGCTGTGCAGTGTGCAGCTGAGCCTGCCATGCACAAAAAGGCCTTTAGTTTGCCTGGACTCAGGTACCAGGAAGTTGTTGGACTTGCTTACTGTGAAGTCCGTGATCCATCCAAGACAGATTCAGTCGCCCCCAAACAACACTGTAAATGCATCTCAGCTGTGTCTTTAGATCCCTGTCTGACGTGCATTCCCCTCTGCCCACAGAGGAGGGGCTCAGAACATTTTTAATGTGTAGCTTGTATAGAATGTGTAGATTCTCTCCCCTCGCCCACACACATGCTTTTACCTCTGCCCTTGCAGCTCTGTGCATGGGGCATACTGTGTCTCCTACAGTCTGCAAATCCTTCTGATTTCTGCAACACCCGTCCAACAGCTACTGCTTTACCGGCTCATCTGCTTCCTGTAGGTTGCAAGCCAGGCTCCGAGGCTCTCTCGAGAGCAGCTGGGCACGAAGGGGATGACAGTAGAGCAAAGAGTGAGTCTAGTTCCCGTCTCTGTGTGCAGTCAGCAGGAAGGGGGCAGGCGTGCTGAGCAAGCAGCCACCATTCAGAGCAAAGCAGCCTCGGAGAGATTTTCAGGAACTGGGTTTGAGGAATCAGCGTGTCACGAGGAGCAGTGAGAGGAAGATGTGAAATGGCTCAGGGAAGCTAAACCCCCCAGTGCACGAGAGAGAGTAGTGCAAGCAGCTCAGCTGCAGACACAGAAACAGAGCTGCTGCACATGAGTCAGGGGACCTAGGGACATCTCTGCTGTGGACGAGGCTGATGACAGCTTTGCAAGGTACAGCATAGACGGAGATAGTTGTTTTTTCTATAGAGATTGCAAACCCATTGGAGTACGGATGCTCCTTTTGGGGTGTCACAGACCCAGACTATCTGGATGGTGCACAGTGATTCTATTGGGGTTTGGGAGGTGGGTGGGCTAACGCCCACCCACATCTGAAGGACCCTCCCCCAGCCATACAGGGAGGATCCAAAGAGCCCTGGACTCCAACTGATTCTGGGGGACAAAAAAAAGGGGGGGGGAACAGGGATGGGTGTGAGGGTCAAAGGGCTAAAACGAGGGAACTAGATGGGGAGACCGAGTAGAGAACCGCAGACAGCACCCACTGCCCCTTGAAGTCCTTGAGAGAGCCAGTGGAACTCTGCCTGGATGCATGAACAGATACAAGAGTGCACCCACAGTCATAGATCCTTCCTTTAGCCAACGTCTGCTCCCTGATCTTGTAAATTGCCATCTTGGCCATAGCCAGGGGAGGTTGATGAGGAGGTCCTGTGAATTTGTGGGGCCACAGATGGGGTGTGCATAAATTAATGGGTGAAGGGAGAAGTGCTCATTAGCTGCCTGCAGCTTGCAAACCAGGAGGAGCCCAAAGAGGGACTGTAACCTAGCACACTCAAGGTCAACATGCACCAGGGTCTCCCTCATGCCACAGAAGGGGTAAGTGTCGGGAACTGGGGTGAACTGTGACACGTACACGCTCATGCTCACAGTGACATGGAGGCTTCTCCAACTGATGTCCCTAGTGGGATGCAGAACCAAGGTGGAATAGGGACTGGCCCACAGGGACTCCACACCCTCTATCAGTGGTAAGAGGTCCCGCCACTTGGTGTCTGGGTGGGACACGAGGGTGGGAAAGGGGTCAGTATAAAGCATGAGTGTGTACAGATGGCTCTTTAGCTCTGTTCAGAAGGGGACCGGCTGCAACATGTGCAGCTGGCTCGAGTGACAAGGGAGAGGCGGTCAGGAAGGTACATGGGGCTGGGGGCAGATGGACAGATCAGGGGGGTCAGGGATGAGGGGTGGGGGGGGTGCACCCTCTCACAGGGCCCTGTTTAGGTACACCCAAGCAGTGGTTGGCAAAGCGTCCTTCACCTCCTGAAGTACACACAGGGGAGTACGTAGGGTGTAGAGCCCCATGCGCTGGGCAAGCACCCGAGGATCCATGCAGACTCCCCGGTCGTAGTCCAGGAGGTCACTGATCCTGGTGACTTCTCCCAGGATCAGCCTCTGGTGCACCGAGGGGGACTCCGCCACCTGCACAAGTAGATGGGGATTGTGTAGCAGGGGTTCTGTGAGGAGGTCTGGCCCCAGGGTGGCTCCCCAGGACAGCAGCCCAGAGAGGTCTTGCAGAAGACCTCTCAAATAAAGGAGCTGCCAGTCATAGCAGAGCCCTTGGAAGAGGCGAAGGAAAGCGTGCACAAGCGTGCTCCACGCCTGACTACCTGCATCAGATAAAAGTCTCTGCAGGGCCTGGAGTCGGAGAACACAGACCCGCAAGCACAAACATGTCAGACTCTGCCCTCCCTCCTCCAGGGGCAGATGGAGAACCCCTGCAAACACCCAATGCAGTCCTGGCCAGAAGAACTGCAGCATCAGCTGTTGGATCGGAGCCAGGAAACCCGGGGTCATGAAAAGGGTGCTGAGACAGTACCAGAGCATGGACAGGACCAGTTGGTTAAGCACCAGTGCCCTCCCACACAGGGAGGGGCACCGGAGCAGTTCCGTCCATCTCTGCAACCGCTCAGCCACCCTGGACTCTAAACTTTGCCAGTTCTCCGGCGGAGAGGGATGCATGGCAGAGAGAAAAACACCCAGGGTATGTCTACACTACAGCACTAGTACGAACTAAGCTAATTCGAATTAGTGCATCTAGACCTAAAAACTAATTCGAATTAGCATTTTGCTAATTTGAACTAGCATGTCCACATTGAGTGGATCCTGAACCGAAGTTAAGGCTGGCCGGAACCAGTGCCGGCAGGGCATCAGGTTAGGACTGAGAGTGTGGAGCTGCTGCCTCAGGCTAGCCGAGGGCTGTCCTTAAAGGGACCCGACCCCCACCCCGGACAGACAGTTCTCAGGGTTCCCCACTTGCTTGTCTAACTCGATGAGGGACAGCAAAGCAGTCCTGTCTTGGACTGCCCTGAGTGCCCGCACTCGGCACATCACAGCACTCAGCCATCAGCCCGGCTGCACTTGCTGCAGGCTGCCATCCTGGGGGCTCTATCGGGGGGCTGTCAGGATCCAGGAGGCCCTGCAGGAGAGCTTCCACCCCGAGGAGCCTGCAGAGCCACCCCAGTCCTCCCCATCGGGGGCTCGTACCCCATTCCTCCCTCACGTCCTTCCACTTACCCCTCCCTAGCCCCCCTTCCTGATGTAAAAAATAAAGGACACGTGTGTTCAAAAATAGAAACTCCCTTTATTTAACAAAACTGGGCGGGGGGGTTAACCTCTGGGGAGACTGGGAAAAGGAGGTGGGAGAGGGGAAGAGAGAGGGTGGGAGAGGGGAGGTGGAAACCTGGGAGGAGGGAGCTGGAAGGGGGAAGCCAGGGGAAGAAGGAGGAGGGGAAGTCTAAAACTATGGTACGCCATATCTTCAGTACTGTGTACAGATGTGGTCTCCTCACCTCAAAAAAGATATTTTGGCCTTGGAAAGGGTTCAAAAAAGGGCAACTACAATGATTAGGGGTTTGGAACTGGTCCCATATGAAGAGAGGCAAAAGAGACTGGGACTTTTCAGCTTAGAAAAGAGGAGACTGAGGGGGGATATGATAGAGGTCTATAAAATCATGAGTGGTGTGGAGAGGGTGAATAAAGAAAAGTTCTTCATTAGTTCCCATAATAGAAGGACTAGAGGACACCAAATGAAATGAATGGACAGCAGGTTTAAAACTAATAAGCGAAAGTTCTTCTTCACACAGCACATAGTCAACCTGTGGAACTCCTTGCCAGAGGAGGCTGTGAAGGCTAGGACTATAACAGAGTTTAAAGAGAAGTTAGATAAAGTCATGGAGGTTGGGTCCATGGAGTGCTATTAGCCAGGGGGTAGGAACGGTGTCCCTGGCCTCTGTTTGTGGAAGGCTGGAGATGGATGGCACGAGACAAATTGCTTGGTCATTGTCTTTGGCCCATCCCCTCCAGAGTACCTGGTGCTGGCTGCTGTCGGCAGACAGGCTACTTGGCTAGATGGACCTTTGGTCTGACCCAGTACGGCCGTTCTTATATTCTTACGTTCTAAGCTCAGGGCTCAGGGTCGGGGGTCTCACTAGACCAACTTGATTTTCATGCAAACCTGCTCCTGGGTTCTCATGTGGCCTGGCTGGCAGCTATCCTGCCCTAGATGGCCACATTTCTGTGCCTAGTGTGGAGGTCGTGGACGTTGGAGGCCTCCCCCCAAACCTCGATGAGGTCCATGATCTCCGCACTAGATCAGGCAAGCGCCTGCCTCTTGTGGCCCCAGGCAGGCTCCTGGGAGCCACCAGCCTGGTCCTGGGAAGAGGCAGAGGGCTGGGTGGCAGTGGGTGGCTGGCTCATGCCGTGCCAGGTGCAGGGTCTGCTGGCTGGGTGCTAGCAGGCTTGCAACTGGCACAAGCACTGTAGCCAGACCGTGTCCCTTTAAGGGCTCCGGGGCCGGGAGGGGGGCAGAAAAGTTTCCCTGGTTTGGCCCAGAGTGGCCACCAGGTCAAGCTGGGAAGGGCTAGCCTCCAACTAGTACGAATTAAGTGGCTACACAGCCCTTAATTCGAACTACTTAATTAGAACTAGGTGTTAGTCCTCGTAGAATGAGGTTTACCTAGTTCGAATTAAGTGCGCCGCTAGTTCGAATTAAGTTCAAACTAGCAGTTTGTATGTGTAGCGCCTATGAAAGTTTATTGGAACCAACGGCTGTTAGTTCGAATTAACTTTGTAGTGTAGACATACCCCCAGATAGAGCAGTGGACCCACACTCCACCTGATGTCCTGAAGCGCGGGTGGGAGGGAGCTCGCCTGTCACTCATCCCCAACCACCAGGCCAGAGCTCTTGACCTAGATGACCCAGGCGGATGAGGCCACTGAGTAGAGGGCTTGGCAGGCCTCCACCCGCACCAGGTTTCCCAGGCCCTGGACCATGAGAAGCACGTTGGCAGCGTACACCAGCAGGACCAGCCACATCTCTGGCTCATGGAGCACCAAGCCCATCAACCTCTAGCAAAGGAGACAGAGGAAGGGCTTTATGGCCAGAATGTACAGCTGGTCTGACAGCGGACAGCCTTGATGCACTCCCCACCCAAAGGTGACCTGTGCGGACAGGGTCCAGTTGAGGTTGACCAGACATTCTGCGGAGGCGTACAGCACCTTGAGAAACCCCAGAAAGCAGGGACCAAAGCTGAAGGCCTGCAGGGGGCCCAGGAGGTACTCGTGGTCCATCCGGTCGAACACCTTCTCCTGATCCAAGGACAGGAGGAGCGAATGACAGACCATTCCTACACCCAATCTCTAGGTGATCCTGGACTAGGTAAAAGTTGTCAAAGACAGTATGGCCCAGGATGGTGTAGGTCTGGTCTGGATGGACCACGTCCACCAGCACAGACTTCAGCTTTAAGGAGATGGCTTTGGTGATGATTGTATGGTCTATGCTGAGAAGTGAGACATGATGCCAATTCCTCAGCTTGTGGAGGTCCCCCTTCTTAGGCAGCAAGGCGAGCATGGCTCACCTGCACAATAAAGAGAGGACCCCTCTCTCCAAAGACTCAGCCCAGATGTTGAGCATGCTTGCGGTGCCTCCCCACAACAAGCTCCCAGCCCTTGGAGGAGGAGGGCTGGACCTGAATAGGGGAAGAGCCAGGGGACAAGGGCAGTGGTGGGAGGGTGAGGGAAGACAGTGACGGGAGGGAACCTCCCCCTGAGGTAGGCCCTGCCCAAGTCCTGTCACTGACCCCACCACCCTCTCCTCCACAGGCCTGGCCTTGCTGCTTTTGGCGGTAGCAGCTGTGCCCATGCACTTGTCTGGGCTCTGTAGAACCCAAGCGGGACTGACGACAGTCACAGGTGGAGGAGGGGTGACCCCACGGTCCAGACCATCAGGGCCACCGGTGATGGTGGGGCCTATGCCCTCCCAAGCATCAGTGGTCCTAAGTGCCACTCCGGGCCGGGTCAGGGGGCAGTCCCTTTGGATGTGCCCCTTAGCCCAACAGAGAAAACACCGGCCTCCTCCATGGTGTAATACACCCGGTACTGGGCCCCTTGATGGGGCACCAGAAATGACCCTTCTAGGGCTTCTCTGCCACGCCCTGCTGGCAGTAGTTGGATTTGCAGCTGCCAGTGGAAGGAGAGGACATGGCGGAGGGTAGGATTCTTGCAGCCCTGGGGAAGGGGACTTAGGACTGACAAGGGCCTACCCAGGGTAGAGAGGAAAGGCAGCAGGGCAACATTGGGGAGGAGGGGAGGAATGGAGGAAAATACCACCCGTACGCCCAGGTCCTCCAGAGTTTCAAGCACAATGTGGACTCCCCCATCTCCAAACCCCTCTCTACCACCTCCTGGGCAGCAGCCTCAGAAGCCAGGAAGAATACCACCTTCCCGAACATCTTAGAGGCCACCACCAGGGATGCAGGCCCCACCATGTGTGCCAATGCCCTCACGTAGGTCTCCACGTAGAGTGAGGCTGACACCAGGAAGCAACAGACCCCCTTGCCTCTTGGTCAGGGTGGGAAAGGAGCCATGGCCGCTGGAGTTGGAATTCTGGGAGATGGCTTGAGTGGATTGGGAGGCAGCAGGTGGGGGAGGTGGCTACCTGGGCGTACACCCTGGAGACTGGGACACCGTCAGCCCCAAAGCTGGCGGAAGAAACAGGGGGACAGGGAAGAGGGGAAAACCATGGCTGGCAATGGGGCTGTGGCTAGGGATTGGGCCTTTGCCACAAGAGGTTTAACTGGCAGGACTCTTGCCCTTCTTGATCCTCTGGTCCTTCCAGGGGGGCCCTCTTAGTGGTGACACTGGTGGCAGAAGGTGCTGTGGCAGGAGCAGTTGGGGTCCCAGAATCCCCATCCACATCCACCACCTCCGCTGCATGAGCAAGTGGCCCCACAGCCCCAGAGGGGTCGGCACTGGCAGAGGTAGATGTGAAGTTGGGGTGGGGAAGGGGTGGCAGGGGCGTTACATGACAGCCCCTCCATTGTGGCCATGGGTGGGGAGGAAAGGAGAGAAACAGACAATTGGAAGAGGACAATAGTGTCAGGGCAGGGAGCAAGAGGGGAAAGGGGGGGAAGAAGAAGTTTCCCCAACCTCACTAGGCTGGAAGCGGGGTGGGAGGGCAGCAACACACATAGGAGGAAGGGGAGTAAAGGAACAAGGGGTACAGGTCCCAGCACAGGATGCTAAAAGCTGCATCTCCAACTGCACTGGGGAGGTGAGGGGATCGATTATTTGAAACACGCGTGGGAAGTGAAATGGTGTTTGTTTGTGTGTGGGGGGGGTAACTAAGGAAGGAAAGGGAGGCTCAGGCACCAAACAAACAAGATGGGGGGGGGGCGGAGCAGTGGAGACAGAGGAGGCAGTGAAAAGGTGCCTGTTCAAGAAAAGAAAAGCAGGCAGAGGCAGCTAGACACTTCTGGGGGGGGAGGGGAACCAGTGTGCCCACAGGTGCCTAAGTGACAGGCCCACAGCACCTGCTGCAGGGCCCAGCAGAGCAAGCGGGGGGGAGGGCAGCAGTAGATCCAAGAATAAGAATAGGAAAAGGCCCTTGCAGCAACTGAGGCTGGAAAGGGAGAAGCAGAAATGCAGGGGTGGGGGAACCAGGGGGATGCAAACCAACCCCCTCCCCAGCACCCCACAAGAGCTGCACCAGCCACCATCTGGGGACCCAGATGGAAGGAGAACATTCTGCAATTTAAGGTTAAGAACATAAGAACGGCCAGACTGGGTCAGCCCAAAGGTCCATCTAGCCCAGTGTCCTGTCTGCCAACAGTGGCCAATGCCAGATGCCCCAGAGGGAGGGATCACAACAGGGAATCCTCATATGATCCCTCCCCTGTCACCCACCTCCAGACAAACAGAGGCCAGGGACACAATTCCTAACCATCCTGGCTAATAGCCATTGATGGACCTAACCTCCATGAATCTATCTAGCTCTTTTTGAAGCCTGTTAAGGTCCTAGCCTTCACCGCATCCTCTGGCAAGGAGTTCCACAGGTTGACTATGTGCCAAGTGAAGAAAAACTTCCTTTTGTTTGTTTTAAACCTGCTGCCTATTCATTTCATTTGGTGACCCCTACTTCTTATATTGTGGAAACAAGGGTACGTCGACCCTACAGAGTTTTGTCGGAAAAATGGCTGATTTTCCGACAAAACTTGCAGAACGTTGACACTGCAATCGCATTCTTTTGACAGGAAATCAAAAGAACAGAGGGCTCTTCCAGAAAAAGGCGCATGTGGACAGGGAGGGTGTATCTAGACTACAGGATTTTGTCGACAAAACTATACCTGCATCTACACTACTGCCGCATTCTGTCGACAGTAAGTCAACAGAAAGCGGCAGTTTTGTCAACAGCGGTAAACCTCCTCTTACGAGGAAGAACGCCTTTGTCAACAGAGATCTGTCGAAAAAAGGTGTGTGTGGATGCAGGGAGCCTGTTCTGTCAACAAAAAGGGTCTCCAGGAAGAAGCCTTGGTGGACAGTCCAGCCTTTACAGGTACAGCACCTCTGTGGTTCCTGGCCTCAGTCTCTTAAAGGCACAGGCACCCAGACAGGCCTTGCTGTCCGGCAGCTAGCCAGAGCACCTGTGCCAGCCATGACAGCCATGTCCCAGCTTCAAGGCCCCCCTGGCCCTTCTCGGGACAGAGACGAGGACCCACCCAGGGGCACCAAAAGGTGGGCACCAGCCTGGTCAGGGCCAGAAATCCAAAACCTCCTGGAGCTCTGGTCCCAGGAAGAAGCCCTGCAGGCCCTGCAAACACGCCACAGGGATGCGGACATCTACGAGCGCCTGGCCCAGGGACTGGCCACCAAAGGGCATCACTCCCTCACCCTGGCCCAAGTAAGGGCCAAGGTAAAGGAGCTGCGGCAGGGAAATGCCAGGGCCCGGGACCAGAGCTCCCACTCCAGGGCAGCCCCCAAGACCTGCCCTTACTACAAGGAGTTGGAACAGATCCTGGGCAGTGGGGAAGCCCAGACTCCACTGTGTGTGGTGGAGTCCAGGTTACCCCACCACATCATGGACCGAGGAAGACCAGGCAGGAGAGCTGCACCAGGAGGAGGAAGAGGAGGCAGCACGGACCCAGACCCCAGAGGCCTCCCAGGCGTCCATGGACAGTGGGGAGGGAACATCAGGTGAGTGCTTTGAGGGGTCACCACACATGGGTGGGTTGGCAGTGTGGGGGGTCAGCTAGTCCCATTGCCACAATAGGGCCCCTGTGATTCTTTCAGGCCACTGCCCAACTCACACGCGGTGTCACGTGTAACACCCCTGAGTCTCCTGTCCAAAGGAGAGCCCCTGACAGCGACGGCATGCCCTGGGGGACAGCAGGGGTGCACACAGACAGTGATTGTCTCCTCTTCTTTTCCTCCACTGCTGGACCCTCTACCCAACATGGGAGCACCACACCCGCCCCACCACCATCCCGGACCCGTGGTACCCGCAGGCACTGGTGGGTCTACACAGGACCTGAACATGACCCTCCAGCAGAGGACACAGGCAGAGGCCAAGTGGCACACCAGGCTGCTGGACGAGTTGGTCCAGCAGTGCACTGACATCTGTACCACAATGAGGGAGCTCTTCGCCTTGCCTGCCCCTGTCATGGGCACCGCTCCTCCTGCATGCTAGGCCCCTGCTCACCCTGCGCCTCCAGCTCCCCCAGCCCCTGCTTTCCCCCCATCTCCCCTTCCCCTCCAGGCCCCCCTTCCCCACCAGCGCCCCCAGTCTCCACTTCCCACCCAACCCCCCCGTTCCCCACCAGCCCCACCTGCTTCCGAGCCCTCACAGGCACAACAGCTGCCCCCCCTCCTGCCCAGGCCAGGACTAGGTCTCACTCCACCAGATCCCAAGGCCACAGTGATGCCAGGATGCAGGAAGGTGGCAGGACCTTGTGATCAGGGAAGCAGCGGCCTACTTGAGCCCCCCTCCCCTTCCAGGTTTTCAGTCCCCTACCACCCCAGTTAAAGGTTATTTCAGTTATATAACGAAATATTTATTTTTGAGTGAAACATTTACCTTTACACATTTGAACAGTACACAGAGAATTTTCTTTAAACAGTTAGCACATTTTCTTTACTTATAGTGTTTCTAATAAAAAGCTAATGTCTGTGTACAAAGAAAACCAGGTGTGTATGTATTCTTTATAGGAAGAGGGTGACGGTAGTGGAGGGACAGGTAGGGGTGGGCCAGGCCAACCCCCGCCCCCCCATGGGGGAGGCCCTGGGGAGAGTCAGTGGGCTCCTTCTGAGAATCTCTCCCTCAGGGCCTCTTGGATTTGGAAACCAGCCTGGTGAGCCTGGCGGATGGCAGCCATCCGGGGCTGCTGAAATGGCCTCCCCTCGCCATCAGCACCTGTGCCCCACCCTGGCAGGAAGGCCTCCCCTTTCCTCTCCACCAGGTTATGGAGGGCGCAACATGCGGTCACCACCTCTGGGATGTTGCATTCCCCCATCTCCAGGCGTGTGAGAAGGTAACGGAAACTCCCTTTCAAATGGCCGAAGGCGCATTCCACCTGGATGTGAGCCTGGCTAAGACGTGTGTTGAAAAGCTCCTTGCTCGAATCCAGATGGCTGGTGTAGGGCTTCATGAGCCACAGCATCAGGGAATAGGCCGTGTTGGCCACTATGAATACTGACATCTGCACAGCCCCTCATGCAAGGTGCTGCTGGGGGAAAAATGTTCCTGCCTGCAACCTGCGGTACAGGTAGGAGTTACAGAATATGCAGGCATCATGTGCCCGCCCCAACCACCTGACACAAATGTCCATAAAGTGTCCTCGGTGGTCGTCCAGGGCCTGCAGCACCATGGAATAGTAGCCCTTCCGGTATATAAACTGGGCTGCTTGATGGGGCGGTGCGCAGATTGCGATGTGTGTCCCATTGAGGGCTCCTCCGCAGTTCGGGAAGCCAAGGGCTGCAAACACAAAAGTGTCTAGCCTCCATCAAGATGGCCCCGACAGAAGACCTCTCCACGCCCAACTGGTGTACCATGGAGCTGTAGCTGTCGGGGGTGGCCAGCTTCCACAGTGCGATTGTGACCCGCTTCTGCAGGGGGATGGCGGACCGCACACACCTGAAAGGCAGCCCTGCACGTGCAAGGCAGCAACCGCTCCCACAGACAGCATGAGCCACAGCTGTGTGTGCAGATCCCATGGAGTCCCAGGCTGCTCCCAGCTCCTCTGCCGCCCATGAGGGGATCCCACTGTGGCCTCACACTTCCCTTGTCTGTGGGCTGGGGGGGGAGGGGTAAGTGAGCAGCACGGTCCCCTGGGCACGTTGGAGCTCCTGTGAGGCAGGGCCCACTGTGCCGGCCACACATGTCCTTGCACCCAGGACATCCCCCTCTTCTGGGCCATGGACTGTTGGTCACAGCTCACAGTGGAGAGCACGGCCTCAGGGACAGTGTCTGCAGGGATGACTGACCGCGTATCCTTCTGTGTGTTCTCCACAGCCAGGGATGAGCCACACCACCAAAGTCACCTGCCAGAGCCTGGGGGACCTGAAGGCGCACCTAGGTGCGGAGAACCTGATGCGACAGCATATCTGTGTCCTTTGTGACAACCATCAGGCCCTGGTGCACAAGGTCCGTGCCGACGTAGGGTGGCGGGAGTGCACCTGGCACCAGTTGATGCAGCGGTGTGACAACATGTGTGCCGTCATGTCCTGCATGTCAGCACACCTGCCTGGTGCCACTGCTCCTGGCTTCCACACTCCTGCCCCCCATCCTATGCCCATTCCCCATCCCCCTGTCCCCATGGTCCCTCCCCTTGTGATGCCCATACCCCTCCCCAAGTGATGGCCATGCCCCCTCTCCCTGCCCCCACCAACCCTGACCCCAGTCCAGCCCCCGCTCCTGTCAACACCCCATGCTTCCCGGACCTCACAATCCCGACGAGGTCCCCGCACCCGAGGTGGCACATCGAGCTGCCCCCTCCCCCTCCCAGTTTGGACCCCCCTTCCTCCTGCCCACCTTTTCTGAATCTTTAATTAATACAGACTGCATTTTGTTTTAAACCAAATTGGTGTGTTTTTTGGGAGGTCAGGGAAAGGGTGAAGGGAGGGCTTGTGGTGGGGAAGGGATAGGGCCGCAAGTCAGAGGCCCCTTGGTAGGAGGCCCTGGGGATAGTTACTGGGGTCCTTAAGAGAACTTCTCCCTCAGGGCCTTCCGGATGCGTACCCTGGCCTGATCTGCAGCTGCTGGAAGGCTCACCCCTAGTGGCCGGCGTCTGCCCCCTGCCCTGAGAGAAAGGCCTCCCCCGTCCTTTCCACAATTTTATGGAGGACACAACAAGCCGCCAACAACTCAGGAATGTTGTTTCCCCCCACATCAAAGTGGGTCAGGAAGCACCGGAAACATTCCTTGAGGTGGCCGAAGGTGCACTCCACCTGGATCCTGGCCTGGTTCACGTAGGCATTGAATTGGTCGCTGCTGAGATCCAGGTGGCCGGTATAAGGCTTCATTAGCTATGGCATGAGGGGTAGGCCGCGTCCCCCACTATGCACAGTGGCATCTGCACATCCCCAACCTCTAAGTAACGGTGGGGAGAGAATGTGCCCGCTTCCAGCTTCCTTACAGGCTGGAGTTTCTGAACACTCTGGCATCTTGTGCCCTGCCCGAGCACCTGACAAAATGTCTGTGAACTGTCCCCTGTGGTTGACCAGAGCCTGCAGCACCACGGAGAAATAGACCTTCCTGTTAATATACTGGGCTCCTTGATGGTCCAGTGCGTGGATCAGGATGTGGGTCCCATCAATCACACCCCCGCAGTTGGGGAAACCTAGGGGAACAAATCCAGCCACAGCTGAGTCCAAGTCTCCTAGACAGACAACCCTCTGCAGCAGGATGGAGTTGATGGCCCTCATAACCTCAGAAAGCGACAAAGAAACACACAAAACAGAGAATGAGAGAGGAGGTGCCTGAGCCCTTGGAAGCTGCCTGCCCTCCTCTCCTTCCCTCCCTTTCCCTCCCGAAACAGCCCAGGAGCCACCCTCTATGGGGGTATGTCTACACTAGCTCGTTAATTCGAGCTAGGTAGGCAAACCAGGCAACCGGAGTTGCAAATGAAGCCCGGGATTTAAATGTTAACTCCTCGTGGAATAAGTCCTTAGTTCGGATTAACTTTAAACTGCCGCGTGTAGCCGCGGGCAGTTCATTCGAACTAAGGGGGATTTTAAAATGGCGGCCGGACGGGAAGATGCAAATAAAGCCCGGGATATTTAAATCCCGGGCTTCATTTGCAACTCCGGTTGCCTGATTTGCCTACCTAGCTCGAATTAATGAAGAGAGGACGGAGCATCTTCGCGGGCAGGCTTGCAAACCTAGTGAGGAGGGCTTTAAACTAGGTTCGTCGGGGGACGGTGATCAAAACCCTGAGGGGAGTGGGAAAGTCAGATACCAGGAAGAAATGCAGAGAGGAACGAGCAAGAAAGGAGGACCCCTGATTCGAATGCAGAAGATAGGGCGATCAACTGGTTACCTGAGTTGTTTGTACACTAATGCGAGAAGCCTGGGCAACAAACAGGAAGAACTGGAGGCCCTGGCCCAGTCCAAGAAATATGATTTAATTGGGATAACAGAGACGTGGTGGGATGACTCACATGACTGGAGCGCTGTCATGGAAGGGTACAGACTGTTCAGGAAGAAGAGGCAGGGGAGAAAAGGAGGAGGAGTTGCACTATATGTAAGAGAGCTCTGTGATTGCTCTGAACTCCAGTATAAAGAGGGAGAAAAGCCTGTTGAGAGTCTATGGGTTAAGTTTAAAGGAGCAAACAACAGCAGTGATGTTGTGGTTGGTGTCTGCTACAGGCCACCGAATCAGGTGGATGAGGTAGAGGAGGCTTTCTTCGGACAACTGAGAGAAGCTTCCAGATCGCAGGCCCTGGTTCTCGTGGGGGACTTTAATCACCCTGACATCTGTTGGGAAACCAATACGGCAGTACACAGGCAATCCAGGAAGTTTTTGGAGAATGTTGGGGATAACTTCTTGGCACAAGTGCTGAAGGATCCGACCAGGCGCAGTGCGCAGCTTGACCTTCTGCTCACAAACAGGGAGGAACTAATAGGGGAAGTGGAGGTGGGTGACAACCTGGGAAGCAGTGATCATGAGATGGTAGATTTCAGGATCCTGACTAAAGGAAGAAAAGAGAGTAGTAAAATACACACCTTGGACTTCAAAAAAGCAGATTTTGACTCCCTCAGAGATCTGATGGGCAGAATCCCCTGGGATGCTAACATGAAGGGGAAAGGAGTCCAGGACAGCTGGCAGTATTTTAAAGAAGCCTTATTGAAGGCACAGAAAGAAACCATCCCGACGCGTAGGAAAAGAGGCAAACATGGTAGGAGACCGGATTGGCTTACAGGGGAAATCCTTGGTGAACTTAAGCACAAAAAGGAAACTTACAAAAAGTGGAAACTTGGACAAATGACCAGGGAAGGGTTTAAATGTATAGCTCGAGAATGCCGGGGGGTTATCAGGAAGGTGAAAGCACAATTGGAATTGCGACTGGCAAAGGATGTGAAGGATAACAAGAAAGGTTTCTAGAGGCATGTTAACAAGAAGAAGGTGATCAGAGAGGGTGTGGGGCCCTTACTGGATGAAGGAGGTAACCTAGTGACAGATGATGTGGGGAAAGCTGAAGCACTCAGTGCTTTCTTTGCCTCTGTATTCACGGACAAGGTCGGCTCCTGGACTTCTGCTCTAAGTGACGCAGGATGGGATGAAGATGGACAGCCCTTGGTGGGTAAAGAACAGGCTAGGAACTATTTAGAAAAGCTAAACGTACACAAATCCATAGGTCTGGACTTAATGCATCCAAGGGTACTGAGGGAGTTGGCAAATGTCATTGAGGAGCCTTTGGCCATTATCTTTGAAAAGTCGTGGAGATCGGGAGTCATCCTGGATGATTGGAAAAAGGCAAATGTAGTGCCCATCTTCAAAAAAGGGAAGAAGGACGATACAGGGAACTATAGGCCAGTCAGTCTTACCTTGGTTCCTGGAAAAATCATGGAAGGGATCCTTAAGGAATCCATTTTGAGGTACTTGGAAGAGAGGAAAGTGATTAGGAATAGTCAGCATGGATTCACAAAGGGCAAGTCGTGTCTGACCAATCTGATTAGCTTCTATGATGAGGTAACTGGCTCTGTGGACATGGGAAAGTCAGTGGATGTGATCTACCTTGACTTTAGCAAGGCTTTTGATACGGTCTCCCACAATATTCTTGCCAGCAAGTTAAGGGAATGTGGGTTGGATAAATGGACAGTAAGATGTATAGAAAGATGGCTAGAAGGCCGGGCCCAGCGGGTAGTGATCAACGGCTCGATGTTAGGATGGCGGTCGGTTTCTAGCAGAGTGCCCCAAGGTTCAGTTCTAGGACCGGTTTTGTTCAATATCTTTATTAATGACCTGGAGGAGGGGATGGATTGCACCTCCGGCAAGTTTGCGGATGACACTAAGCTAGGGGGAGAGGTAGATATGCTTGAGGGCAGAGATAGGGTCCAGAGTAACTTAGACAAATTGGAGGATTGGGCCACAAGAAATCTGATGAAGTTCAACAAGGACAAGTGCAGAGTCCTGTACTTGGGACGGAAGAATCCCAAGCATTGTTACAAGCTGGGGACCAACCAGTGAAGTAGCAGTTCTGCAGAAAAGGACCTTGGGGTTACAGTGGATGAGAAGCTGGATATGAGTCAACAGTGTGCCCTTATAGCCAAGAAGGCTAATGGCATATTAGGTTGCATTAAGAGGAGCATTGCCAGCAGATCCAGAGATGTGATTATTCCCCTTTATTCGGCTTTGGTGAGGCCACATCTGGAGTATTGTGTCCAGTTCTGGGGCCCCCACTACAAAAAGGATGTGGACGCATTGGAGACGGTCCAGCGGAGGGCAACCAAAATGATTAGGGGGCTGGAGCATATGACTTATGAGGAGAGGCTGAGGGAGTTGGGTCTGTTTAGTCTGCAGAAGCAAAGAGTGAGGGGGGATTTGATAGCAGCCTTCAACTTCCTGAAGGGAGGTTCCAAAGAAGAAGGAGAGAGGCTGTTCTCAGTAGTGACGGATTGCAGAACAAGGAGCAATGGTCTCAAGTTGTGGTGGGAGAGGTCCAGGTTGGATATTAGGAAAAACTATTTCACTAGGAGGGTAGTGAAGCACTGGGATGGGTTCCCTAGGGAAGTAGTGGAGTCTCCATCCCTAGAGGTGTTTAAGTCTCTGCTTGACAAAGTCCTGGCCAGATTGATTTAGTTAGGATTGGTCCTGCCTAGAGCAGGGGGCTGGACTTGATGACCTTCTGAGGTCTCTTCCAGCTCTATGGTTCTATGATTCTATGAGCTAGTGTAGACATACCCTGAGGCTGCTCCTCCAACAGCTGCCAGGAGCTTTCCCCCTCAACTCCCCTCAGCCCCCAGGTGCGTTTCTCCCCCAAGCACTCTCAGCCGCCAGGGGCCTTTCCCCCCAAAACCACCCTCAGTTGGCAGGGGCCTTTCCCCCAACCCTTCCCCCAAGTGCTGTGGTCAAGGGCGTGTCAAAGACAGGGTCCAGAGTTATTAACTGTTTCTAGTGGCAGATAAAATGGGGGGGTCCCCAACCCTCAACCCCCTGGCCACTCCCTTGTGCTGTCTCTCATAGCCGCCTCCCCACTGTGAACATGAGGGGTGCGTGTCAGGGTTCAGAATCCTGAGTTCCACTTCACAGAACCCCGGGGTTCCGCAGACCATCATTTGGGAATCACTGGTCTAAACCATCCCTGACAGACATTTCTCTCACAGCAGGACCCAGTATTATCTAGATTCTAGACCATCCCTGACAGGTGTCTGTCCAACCTTCTCTTAAATATCTCCAGTGATGGAGATTCCAAACCCCCCTAGGCAATTTATTCCAGTGTTTAACCACCCTGACAGGCAGGAAGTTTTTCCTCATGTCCAACCGAAACCTCCCTTTCTGTAGTTTAAGCCCATTGCTTCTTGTCCTATCCTCAGAGGCCAAGGAGAACAATTTTTTCCCCTCCTCCTTATGACACCCTTCCAGATACCTGAAAACCACTATCATGTCCCCCCTCAATCTTCTCCTTTCCAAACTAAACAAACCCAATTCTTTCAGTCTTCCTTCATAGCTCATCTTTTCTAGACCGTTCATCATTCTTGTTGCTCTTTTCTGGAACTTCTCCAATTTCTGCATATCTTTCTTGAAATGTGGTGCCCAGAACTGGACACAATACTCCAACTGAGGCCCAATCAGTGCAGAGTAGAGCGGAAGCATGACTTCTTGTGTCTTTCTAATCTTGCCCCGTATATCTGTATTGTTTGCCTATATTCATCCTTTGTTATTTATCCTAGTTTCCGTTTTTTATGGGACTCCTTTTTTATTTTCAGATCATGCAAGATCTCCTGGTTAAGCCAAGGTGGTCTTTTGCCATATTTTCTATCTTTCCTAGGCAGCTTGCTTTTGGGCCCTTAAAGCAAGACAACTTAGCTTCACAGAGAATGGCAGGGGAGAAAAGGAAGCCACCTTGTGTAGCCTAGTGGTTAGGGCAATCCCCCAGTTTGTGCCCGCTTTCTGCTGAGAGAGAGAGGAAGGATCTGATCTGGGATCTGCCAGCTTTCGGGCGAGTGCCATAGCCCTGAGCTAAGGAACAATCTGAAGTGGGGCTCACACAATCTCTCCTGTTGAAGTTGTTCCTCTTGAATAATTAAATGTGACAATGAGAATCACTATAGTACAGTAGCTCAGGCACTCCCCAGAGACCTGGGGGACCTCTGTTCAAATTCCCTCCCGACAACCTAGGTCATCCTCACAAGACAGGACTTAGGCCCCAGCCTGCCTGGTTCCAGGAGAAGGGTCCCATCGAGGGTCACAGGCAGAGAGAGGCAGCACCTCGCAGCCCTGCCGATGTACTACAGGATAGCTCCCCCTCCACACATGGGGTGCCCAGTTCAGCCATGGAGAGGAAAAAGAGAACAGCTGGGAATCCCCTCCATGAGGAAGGGAGAGGGACAAAGCCATGGGAAGGGGCATCAGCTGGAAATGGATGAAGGTCAGGGAAGGGATGAATTAGGAACAGAGAACTGATTTGAGAGGTGGGGTTAAAAAAGATGAAGTGGGTTGAGGATGGACAGGGAGCAGAAGATGGACTGATGGGAGCAGAGGGCAGACTCACAGTACTGGGGGCCAGAGTGGAAGGTCTCCAGAGTTCATCCAGATGTTCTGTGAATCCAGACCCAGCTGCACCAACTGCCCATTGGCAGGAGCACCAACAGTGATGTGATGGTTGGTGTCTGCTATAGACCAGGTGGATGAGGTAGACGAGGCTTTCTTCAGACAACTAAGAGAAGCTTTCATATCACAGGCCCTGGCTCTCATAGGGGACTTTAATCAACTTGATGTCTGCTGGGAGACCAATACAGCAGGACACAGACAATCCAGGGCTGGTCTTACCATGAGGTGAACTGAGGCGGCTGCCTCAGATGCCAGACTGGGGGATGGGGGGAGCCACTAGGACCCAGAGAATTGAGAGCTTTCAAAGTTTTGGCCCAAGCGAGGGAGCATGGGGGCGTCATTTGAACTCCCTGCCTCAGATGTCAAAATGTTGTGGGCCGGCCCTGAGACAATCCAGGAAGTTTTTGGAGAGTGTCAGGGGCCACTTCCTGGTGTAAGTGCTGGAGGAACCAACCAGGGTAAAGCTCCTCTTGACCTACTGTTCTCACATAGGGAGGGACTAGTAGGTGAAGTAGATGTGGGTGGCAACCTTGGCAGACTTTGAATCCCTCATGGAACCCACACACAGAACCCAGTCCAGGTCCCAATGAAGCCCAGGAAATAACACACCCACTGTGATCAACAAGAACAAGGCTGGGGCCCAACAAAAAATATTAAACAATTGCCTAATTGCAATGGTATCAAATATAGTCTGTACGTGTGCTGTCAGGGCAATTTAATGATATAGGAAGTTTGAAGAACAAAGAAGCTGCTCTTTGAGCTAGAGTGAGTCAAAGAAACATTCAGATGTGAAAATGTCAAATCAGGGGAATGTTTTCATGTTCTGGAACTCAAACACTTTTTCACTGGTTATCATTAGACTCCTCAGAAACTCTTGGCTTACAAACTGAATGTGTGAATTTTTAGGACTAACATTTTTCAAGACAAAATTATAGGGTAGCAAACTGAAATGAAATTCAAACGAAAGCAGGTTGCCGCAACATTAATGTATCATCTGACGTAGCTGGAGTTATGTGTCTTACTTGGACCTTCCCATGTAGTGCAGACCATGCCTCAGAGAGCCCCCAATGACCACAGAATCAGATAAGGATCAAAGGCACACGGTCAAATTCATTATCAAACAAAACACGGTCCCCAGCTCTCCAGATCAGATGTCTACATTCTGCAAGGACGTACGGACTCCCTGACAATGGACTCCACCCATTCAATGGTGAGATTATCCATTGCTCTCTAGGGTTGAGAAAAACAGCCCCTCCAAGACACTTACACATGAATTTGGGCATACCAGGTTGCCACCCTGTGACATTAACTAGATACCATCCATTAACTTGCACCTGGTGATTTGATCTAAACATCTCTATCTATCATACTCTCATTTTAGACCCCATCCTGAAGCTGGGTCAATATGTACTTGTTATCTGTGGGGTGGTTGTGGGGTACCGAGATGTGATTTTATTTTAAAATGGAATACCATTGGTTTTATGCAAATCTTTCATGGCCTGGCTAAAAGTTATTCTGATAGTGTTAAGAACTTTTCAGTTTTTTAAGATCCATCAAGTTGTTATTATCTGGAAGATAATAAGGGGATAAGTAACAGTCAGCATGTGTTTGTAAAGAACAAATCATGTCAAACCAATACAATCACTTTCCTTGATAGGATAACAAATTTTGTGGCTAAGGGGAAAGTGGTAGATGTATTGCACCACGACTTTAGTAAAGCATTTGATACAGTCTCACATGAGCTTTTATAAATAAACTAGCCAATAGCCCATCATAAGAAGGGATTTTCAGATCTCTCCTCCACGTCTTTCTCTTTCCTCCTCCTACTGCCTCCCCCCCCTCTCTCTCAGCTCTCCTCCACCTCTTGCCTCTCTCTCCATCCCTCTCTTTCTCTTCTCCTCCCCCTCCTGCCTCTCACTCGGGGGACCGCAGAGCCCAAACGGCCATTTGGGCTCCGTGCTCCCCTTGCTGCATGGGGAGCATGGAGCCCATACGGTCGCTTGCGCCACTTGCTCCCTCCCGGCGGCCCGGTTGAGCAGCTCAGAACTCAGCCAAGTGCCACTGCAAGAGGTGAAGGGGGCGGGGTGGGACCTGGAGCTGCTGTCACGCCGCACATCACTACCCCACCCCCCTTCGCCTCCCACCGTGGTGCTTGGCTGACTTCTGCGCTGCTCAGCCGGGCCGCTGTGGGGGAGCAGGGGGAGCAAGTGGCATTTGGGCTCCCCTGCGGCAGCCCAGCTGAGCGGCACAGAAGTCAGCCAAGCACCATGGCGGGAGGAGAAGGACATGACTCAGGCACCCAGAGGCAACAGCCAGCATTTCAGCATTACAGAGTCACTGACTTTGGGCTACTATACGGGCATGTCTACACTAGCCCCCTAGTTCGAACTAGGGAGGCTAATGTAGGCATTCGAACTTGCAAATGAAGCCCGGGATTTAAATATCCTGGGCTTGATTTGCATGTTCCCTTCTGGTCACCATTTTTAAATGCCACTAGTCCAGACTAACTGCCCGTGGCTACACGCAGCAGTAAAACGATAATTCGAAGTAAGTCCTTTAATTTCTGAACCAGAAATTAAAAGGTGACTCAGCGACCAGGGAGCTTGCGAATAGGAGCAGCTAACAGGGAGTTTGGAGAGGGAGTTCTCCAGGTAAAAGAGGAGTAAAAACGGGACCCTTGTGGTAAGTGGCTGTCTGGAGTGTGTGTTTGTGTGTGTGGGGGGGGGTTACTTGCTGTGTGCTGAGCTTGTGTTTGTCTGTTTGGTTGGTTGGTTTGTTTGTTTGTTTGAAGGAGCTTCTAAAAGGTTTGAAATCTAGAAGCCTTTGTTAATTGGCTGAACCTCAGTCATGGGGAGGGGCTGCCAGAGCTATATAAGCCTGTGACTCAGCAACCAGGGAGCCTGTGAACAGGAGCAGCTAACAGGGAGTTTGGAGGGGGAGTTAGAGGGCGCTAGTGACTTCTGACCTTCTTTAAAACATAACTCTTATAATAATCGATATTCCAGAGGTTTAAAAAGAATCCCAGTTTCTGCTTTAACTTATTCATTAGAAAAATGGAGACAGAAGCCCAGCAGCAGAGTGGGGGCTATCCTGTTTATTGCGTCGAGTGTAACATGTATGATTACCTGCCCTGTGGGCGGGTGGCGTATGTGTGCACCCGTTGCAAGGAGCTCCTGACCCTCAGAGACCGGGTTCAGGCTTTGGAGGCCAGGGTGGCTGAACTGGAGGAGCTAAGGGAGGTAGAGAGATATGTTCATGAGACATTCCGGGACACTGTAGTACTGTCCCACCTCCAGTCTGAGAGCCCCAGTGCTCTTAAGGAGGATGAAAGTCTCAAGGGAACAGAGCATTCAATGGGAGCAGAGGGAAACCATCCCGTAGTTGGGACCCTCCTCCCAGAGGATGTTGTGGTATCCTCTCGCACTGAAGATACCTCTGAGGGGGAGGGAATGCCAGTTGTTAGGAAGAGGCAGGTGTTAGTAGTGGGTGATTCGATTGTTAGAAACATAGATAGTTGGGTTTGTGATGACCGGGAGAACCGTATGGTCACTTGCCTGCCTGGTGCGAAGGTTGCGGATCTCTCGAGGCATCTAGACAGACTTATGTGTAGTGCTGGGGAGGAGCCGGTGGTGGTGGTACATGTAGATACCGATGACGTAGGGAAGGGTAGGAGAGATGTCCTGGAGGCCAAATTTAGGCTGCTAGGAAAGAGACTGAAATCCAGGACCTCTATGGTGGCGTTCTCGGAAATGCTTCCAGTTCCACGTGCAGGGCCAGGTAGGCAGGCAGAGCTTCAGAGTCTCAATGCGTGGATGAGACGATGGTGTAGGGAAGAGGGGTTTGGCTTTATTAGGAACTGGGGACACTTTTGGGAGAGGGGGAGCCTATACAGGAAGGATGGGCTCCACCTAAACCAGGGTGGAACCAGACTGCTGGCACTAAACATAAAAAGGCTGCAGAGCAGTTTTTAAACTAAGAGATGGGGGAAAGCCGATTGGTGCGGAGATGCATGTAAATCGGAGGGAGACTTCTCTTCGAGAAGAATCCATTGATAGAGATTCTCTAAGCTGTAGTCAGAAAGAGAGGAGGGGAGAGAGCAAACCATGGGCCAGAGCAGACAAACAACCGCATACAAAGGCATCCAATGCATCAGGGAAGGGCAGACAAATAAGCAGTGGCAAATTTTTAAAGTGCTTCTACACAAATGCTAGGAGTCTGACTAATAAGATGGGTGAACTAGAGTACCTCGTATTAAAGGAGGAGGTTGACATAATAGGCATCACTGAAACCTGGTGGAATGAGGAAAATCTGTGGGACACAATCATACCGGGATATAAAATATATTGAAAGGATAGAGCAGGCCGGGTGGGTGGCGGAATGGCACTGTATGTGAAAGATAATGCAGAATCAAATGAAATAAAAATATTAAATGAATCAACATGTTCAATAGAATCGCTATGGATAGTAATTCCATGCTCCAATAATAAGAAATTAGCAGTAGGGATATATTACCGACCACCTGACCAGGACAGAGATACTGACATTGAAATGCTGAGGGAGATTAGAGAGGCTACCTAAATAAAGAACTCTATAATAACGGGGGATTTTAATTATCCCCATATTGACTGGGTACATGTCACCTCAGGAAGAGAAGCGGAGATAAAATTTCTCAATGGCTTAAATGACTGCTTCTTGGAGCAGCTGGTGCAGGAACCCACAAGGGGAGAGGCAATTCTCGATTTAGTCCTGAGTGGAGCGCAGGATCAGGTCCAGGAGATAACCGTTACAGGACCGCTTGGGAATAGTGACCATAATATAATAACATTCAACATTCCTGTGGTGGGAAGAACACCTCAGCAGTCCAGCACCCCGGCATCTAATTTCAAAAAGGGGAATTAGCTAAAATGAGGAGGTTAGTTAAACAGAAATTAAAAGGCACAGTGACTGGAGCCAAATCCCTGCAAGCTCCATGGAAACTTTTTAAAGACACCATAATAGAGGCCCAACTTAAATGTATACCCCAAATTAAAAAACGTAGCAAGAGACCTAAAAAAGAGTCACCGTGGCTTAACCACCATGTAAAAGAAGCAGTGAGGGACAAAAAGGAAATGGAAGTCCAATTCTAATCAGTGTTAAGGACAGGGGGAGGGGAGTGAGGGGGATTTGGTTGCGGGGTCTGGGCATGAGGGCAACACTCACTTGGCTTGGCACCCTGCTGCAGCAGGGAAGCCTCCAGGCAGCTTGCTCTTGTTCCTCCGGGGGAGGGGGGCGGGAAGCTTAGTCTGCCTGCCCATGCAGCAGGGAACCCAGCGCAGCCACAGCACCAGGCCAGGCTTCCTGCTGGCAGGGCAGGGGGGTGGGGTGTAGAAACCCCGACCTTCCCCGCCAATGCAGCCGCCCTGTGTTGACCTAGTTGCGCGTGTGTCTGCGCTTCAGTGTGTCACAGCGAGTCAGCCCCTCGTCAGGCCACAGCAGCTCCTGGCGCAGCACCGAGCCGTTGTCAGTTGGCCGCGGTCGAGGGGACGTGGGTGACGATGCCCAGTATCCGCCCTACCAGTGTGGGCGAAGGATTGAGCAGAGAACCGGGTGGTGTCCCCTAGGCCTGGAGCACTGCGTGGGCAGAGCGGGCTCTGCCTGAGCCCAGGAAGGGGGGGCAGCAGCATTGTCCCCAAGCCTGGCTCACCGGGTGGGCAGGCAACTGAATGCAGGTCGATGTGCCCCAGCTGCCAAGTGCCAGGGGATGGGCACCATGAGCACAGCTCCCAGCTGCCCACGGTCCCTGTCTGCAGGCCAGGCCCCACCAGCCCGGCCCGGGGCTCCTGAGCCCCCCTTGCTTGTGGGGCTGGGTCCCAACCCTGCCGGCCCAAAACAGCCCCCTACCAGTGTCCCAGGACCCCCTCCAGGGCAGGGGTATGGACCCGGGCTCCCCACGGCAGCCCATGCAGCTCTCCCTGACCTGGCGGTCGTGGGGGCCTCGGAGCCACAGACCAGCCGTTGGACCAGCTGGATGGGCGCTGTGGGGTGCTGTGGGGTGCTGGACTCTTCACTGCCCCAGGGCCCCGCCCAGGGGAGGGGGAGGGGCCTGACTCTGCAGCTCCTCGGAGCTGCCCACGGCCCGGCAGCAGCTCTGAGATGTCCCATCCCCCTCCGGCTGAAGCCGGGTCGGGGCAGCTGTGGGGGCCCATATGGAGTTGCAGACCGATATGACAATGAGAAGACTGCAAATTGGAGCTTCTGAGAAATGCACTGGCTGTTGCTCTGACTGGTGATCTCTGGTTATCCTTGAGCAATCCTAGCTCTCTTGGTGTCCCGGCTCACCTGATGGATGCTGCGTGGACACTACAGTCGTGTGCGGCCACAGTAACTCGTACTGAAGAGAGACATTGTGCTGAAGCATGTGCAGAGCATTTCGTGGCTGTTGCGAACGAATGGAATGTTCTAGAAAAGGTGACAACGATTAGTACTGACAATGCACGCAGTGTGCTAGCAGCGGCCGTTTCTCCGCCGCCGGCTCCAGCTCAAAAAAGAGCTTCACGAGCCCATTCCCTACCATCGGCCCTCTCGGCCCCAGTAAGTGTGGGTGACAAACCTGGCACGTCTGTCACCGTGACTTCCAGGCATAAATCAGTCTCAGAACCAAAATCCCAGCAAAAATCTACATCGGAGCCATCAACAGTTGTAACGGTCCATTGTTCGGCACCGTCAGTGACTGCACCGGACATCATGGTACCAACCACATCAGCACCTTCCGTGTCGGCACCACACATACACGTGCCTGTGACATCAGCGCCATCAACTTCAGCGCTGCCAGCCATGGAACCTCACCATCGCCTCATACATCCACACGGACACTGTCAGCACCGCACGCGCCATCCAGCCCCTCGGCACCAAGGAAATCAACCCACAAGTCTGATCTCACCAGACAGCCGAGTCCAGAACCGTTGACATTCTCCCCAGCACCATCCTCAGCACCACCTTCTCCGTATTCACCTGGTGACCAATCTCCTCTAGACAACCTGAAGCAATTTAAGGAGCTCTTTAAGAGAGTGGCTGCATCCCAAGACAGTCCGTTAACCCAGGTACTATAGAAGCAACAGCGGCTTCTCAAATACCTCCAGCCCTTGCAACTGGGAAAAATTGCAATATCCATAGACGAGACTACTACGGAAGCCGCTGATGAGCTCTGGCAGACCCCAGCCTCCGTACCACCAATTAATAAACGGGCTGACAAGAGGTTCTTTGTCCCTCCAAAGGGGGACGACTTTTTATTTACTCATCCACAATCCAATTCTTTAATTGTTGGCGCTGCCCAACACAAGTCCACACTCCCACAATACAAGACCACTATGGAGAAAGACGAGAGCATGAACTTGTTCGGCAGAAAGCTTTATTCTTCAGCCACCCTACTTCTACATACAGCCAACTATGCAGCACTATTGTCTAATCACAATTTTGACAATTATACAAAACTTACCACCCTGATGGAACACCTACCTAACTCAAAGAGGTCCCCCAGGGGCGAAGGAGGCACACCCAGCTGCAAGCAGGCTAGCTGCAAGGGTGCAGGCACAACCCCACACTCACCCCAGAGTGCCACACACAACCCGCTGGCAGGCCTGCATGTGCGAGGCAGCAGCCACTCCCACAGACAGCACAACGAGCCACGTCTGTGTGCGCAGACCTCAGAGAGGGCCAGGCTGCTCCCAGCTCCTCTGCCGCCCAGGAGGGGATCCCACTGTGGCTGCACACTTCCCTTGGCTGCCTGGCAGTGGTGTATGTGTGGGGGGAAAAGGGGGCAGCACGGTCCTGTGGCCACATCGGGGACCCGGTGACACAGGGTGTACCCCCAGGACATCCCCCTCCTGTGGGCCAGGGACTGGTGTGGTCACTGCTCACAGAGGAGGATACGGCCTCAGGGAATGCGTGTGTAGGAAGGACTGACGGCTTCTCCTCTTGTGTCTTCTCCACTGCCAGACCAGCCAGGTCAGAGGGCCCAGCTGCCACAGCCACTTGCCAGAGTCTGGAGGACCCGCAGAAAAGCCAGGGTGATGAAGGACCTCATGCGGCAACACGGCGGCGTCATGCACGACATACTCGACACCCTGTCACGCAGGCTGAATGCTGACCTGGAATGGCAGGAGCGTGTGTGGACCGACATGATGGCGCGGTGACACCATGTGCAATGCCCTGTTCCGCACGGGGAACACCCGCCTGATTCCTCTACTCCTCCCCCCCCCACGGCCTTTGCCCATCTGCCTGCCCACCCTGCCATGCCTCTCCTCCCTCCCCATGCCATGCCTCTGCTCTCTCCCTTCCTAATGCCCATGCCACCTCCCCAAGTGATGCCTAGGGCCCCTCCTGCAGCCCTCCCACCAACCCTGACCACGCTGTACCCGCCCCTCCTGCCCAACCCTTTCTGGTCCCCAGACATGCCCAACCCCGAAGAGGTCCCTGCACCTGAGGTGGCACCACAAGCCGCCCCATCACTCCTCCCAGTCCTGATCCCCCCGCCCAGTCCTGATCTCCTCTCCCAGTTCAGACATCCCCCCTCTTCCTTCCCACCTTTTCCTCGTGTTCAATAGAGAAGCACTCCTTTTTTGTTCAAACCCAACAGGTGTGTTTATTGGGAGGTCAGGGAAGGGGCAAGGGGAGGGGTGAGAGGGGGAAGGGAGAGAGCAGAAAGCCAGATGCCCCTGTTAGGGAGGTGCTGGGGAGAGTTACTGGGGGGCCTGAGAGAACCTCTCCCTCGGGGCCTCCCAGATGTGCACCCCCAACTGATGGACCTGGTGGGTGGCAGCAGTTCAGGGCTGCTTAAATGCACAGCCTTTGCGGCCAGCGTCTGCCCCGGAAGGCCTCCCCCTTGCACTCCACAATATTGTGGAGCACACAGCACGCCGCTACCACCTTGGGGATATTGTGCTCCCTGACATCCAGGCCGGTGAGGAGGCAGCGGAAGCATCCCTTGAGGTGCCCGAAGGTGCACTCCACCTGCATCCAGGCTCAGTTGAGTTGGGCATTGAAATGGTCCTTGCTGGGATCCATGGTGTATGGCTTCATTAGCCCAGGCACGAGTGGGTACGCCGCATCCCCCACTATGCACACTGGCATGTTGAGCTCACCCACTGCAAAGTCCTGGAGGGGGAAAAAGGTGCCCCCCTCCAGTCTGGCGCACAGTCTGGAATTTCTAAAAGCTCGGGCATCATGCACCCTGCCCGACCACTCCACATGAATGTTTGTAAAGTGGCCCGGGTGGTCCACGAGGGCCTGCAGGACTACTGAGAAGTAGCCCTTTCTATTTATAAACCGGGCCGCTAGATGGTGCGGGGCCCGGATCGGGATGTGCATGCCGTCACTTGCTCCCCTACAGTTGGGGAACCCTAAGGCAGCAAATCCAGCCATGGCTGCATCCAGGTCCTTGAGACAGATGACTCTGTGCAGCAGCAGGGAGTTGATGACCCTGAAGACCTGGAGAAGGAGACAAAGAAACACAGACCAGAGAATGAGAGAGAGGTTGTGTGAACCCTTGGGAGGTGCCCGTCCCATTCCCTTCCTCTCCCCAGGAGCTACCCCCTACAAGTCTTCCCCGCCCCCCCCCCCAGCAGCAGGGCTGTGTGAGGGTGGGATGGCATAAGCCCCCGGGGCCAGGGATTTCCCCCCATCCCCAGCCCCCCCATCCTGAGGGTCTCCCATATCCAACACCCTCCATCCCTCCGGGCAGAGACTTCAGCCCAAAAGCAGGGCCTGACGGTGGACTTCCCCACCCCAAACTGGTTGGCCACTGAGCAGTAGCTGTCGGGGGTGGCCAGCTTTCAGGGGGCGATTGTGACCCGCTTCTGCAGGGGAATGGCAGGCTGCAGGTGGGTGTTGCGTCTCTGGAGGGCAGGTGCGAGCCAGGCACAGAGCTCCAGGAAGGTGGCCTTGCACATTCTAAAGTTGTGCACCCACTGCTGGTCATCCCCCTCCCTCGCCCAGTCCCACTCCTGCCCTGCCGTACAGAAGGGCGACAACCAAATTAGGTCAATTTTATTGAGGTCAAACTTTTAGCCTCTGATTTTACAAAGTGGCAGGTGTGTGTCCTCACTAGGCAGATGAGGCCAATGGGGTGTCCTCCTCCCACCCAGCCCTCTACTTGGGAAGGCGTCGGTAGTAACATGGACAAAAGGTTGGTCTCGGTGAAACAGCACACCTGCCCAAAGATTGTGAGGATCGGTCCACCAGGTGAGAGACTGTAAGACGTGGGGTGGAGGGCACACAAGCCTGTGCACTTCTCACTTTTGATGGGTGTAAACAGATGGAGGAGGCTCTGTAACCGGCACCGGTTCTTCAGACCGCATTAACTAGTGCACCGGACACAATGCGTGCCGTGCCGGTATGCGATGAGGCATCGGTGCCTAAGCCACCAGCACCGAGACACCGCTCACAATCCCCGGCTCCGAAGAGGGCTCAGGCTTCAAGGGGTCGGTTGCCTAGCCAGAAGCCTGGCGCAGGCAAGCATCGCCAGCGGAGATTCGAGCGGTCCAATGCTCCCCCCTCTGCGACTCAGAAGGACGGTTTTGGCAGTAGCCCAGGCGTGCTGTCACTGCACCGGCCATCAACGCCTGAGACCTTCAAGGCAGCTCATGAGTTGATCCACCTCATGGCCTCCCCGCACTCAGCGCTGGGGCTAGTAGGATCGCGGCCACCAACAGCGGGGGCCGTGATGGCACTGGTTGCCCCCCTGCAGGGTGAGCCTTGGCCAGCGGCGGTGCCGCAGCCTCTCATGGTGCTGCCGCCCCTGACAACTTCGTTACCGGCGCCGGTGACAGAAGCACAGTGGACACCAGGAAAGACATTGGCACCGCTTCCGGGGTCTATCGTGCCCATGTCGGGTGCCCCGCAGCCAGCCCACTTCCAGTGGACACCGTTTCCTGTGGCTCCACCGCCGCAGCACCCTCCGGTCTGCCGCCCGGTGCCGTGCCAAGCAGGGGCGCCACCCCCACCCCCGGCGCGTGCTACTCTAACTCCGGCGCCGGCTACGACCGCTTCTACTACGGCACCGGTGTCAGTCTCAACACCGGTGCGGTCATCCGCCTCTACAGTAGCGCCGGCATCTGGCTCGGCGCCGAGCTCGGCACCAGCATCAGGCTCGGCGCCCGCCTCGGCACTGGCACAAGCACCAGTGCAAGGACTCGCCTTGACTCCTGCTGGAGCACTCGCCGAGGCACTGGCTTTAGTTGCGGCACTGGCTGCTGTGCCGGCACCTGCGCTCACAGCTGTTCCATCTGGCACTGATGACCTGGTGCCGGTGCCGGAGAGGAGGGAGCACCATCAGCCAGCATCAGCTGTTGCCGGCACTTCATTAGCACCGGCTCAATTGCGGCTTCCTGCATCGGTCCACGCTGGTAAGCCTCAGTCTATGGCCATGCTTAAACCTCCTCAGTATGGGGGACAGCCTGGCTCGGCACCGCCTTGGTCCGCCTCCGACTACTCGTCGGAGTCAGATGTGGAGTCGCTCCGCTCAGAGGCTTCCTCCAGATCCTCATCCAGACACCGTTCCCGTTCCCGGCGCCACACGGGCCAGTATGGTTTTCAGCAGACCTGGCCCCCTCAGCCGCAGCCCCCCTGGCCTTTTTGGATGCCCTGGGCTTATCACCAGTGGCAGGGTCCCGCACTGCCCACATAGGCATCCGCCTCCTCCCGCCGACACACCCCCGCGTCAGCATCACTTCCCAGCCCTCCGTCGCCCCTGGGCCTGTCGCTTCCCATATGGAGGTCGCGGACCACCTGCCTCTGGAAGTGGTGCCACCGCAGCCGAGTCCCCAGCTTCCTCAGATGCCTATTCCGCTGGAGGTGCTCCCGCCTTTGGAGCCCACGAGAGAGTCTTCCTCATCCTCCTCCCTAGATGAGGCTTTAGCTGACCCTGCACCCTCCATGCCGGCGATGGACTCCAGGTCCCACCAGGACCTCTTACGTCGCCTCGCCTCCAACCTGGGTGTACCGGTGGAACCAGTGCCAGAAGAGTCAGATCCCATGGTGGACATCCTATCAGGGGATGCTCCTGCCAAGCTGACTTTGCCGCTGAACAAGATGGTAGCCAAGATTACTACCACGCTTTGGCAGACCCCTGCCTCACTGACCCCTACCCTTAAAGCTGTTGAGAGGCGTTATTTTGTCCCGCAATCTGGTCATGAGCACTTGTACTCTCACCCCGTCCCGGGATCCATCGTAGTCCAGGCCACGGCACAAAAAGAAAAGCTGCCGCAACCCGGGGCAACCCCAAAGGCCAGGGAGCCTAAGCGCCTGGACTTATTGGGGCGTAAAGTTTATGCTACGGGGAGACTACAGCTTCGCATTGCTAACCAGCAGGCAATGCTAAGCCGGTATGCCTATAATACCTGGCAGGCTGTCGACAAGTTTGGGGATAAGCTCCTGCCTGAGGCATGACAAGAGTTGGCTGCCGTCACTGCGGCGGGCAGGGCAATCGCACGCACAGCCCTGCAGGCCTCTTTAGATGCAGTAGATTCGGCTGCCAGGACTATGGCATCTGGCATGGTTATGCGCCGCAGTGCCTGGCTGCAGGTATCTGGCATACCACCGGATGTGCAATCTACCATCCAGGACCTCCCATTCGAGGGGAAGACCCTCTTCTCAGAGCATACAGGCTCTAGACTGCACACGTTGAAGGATACTGGGTCGACACTTCGGTCATTGGGGATACACACGCCAGCCCCCCAAAGGCGTCAACTTCCCTATAGACAGCCAGGTAGACTACAGTTCCAGCAGAGCCGTGGAAATTACTGGAGGTGCCAGCCTCGTGCTCCCAGTGGGGGCGCGGGGGCAACGGGGGCTTCAGCCTCTCACCGCAGGCGCCGTCGCCCTCACCTGGATAATGCTCAGGGGGCCGGTCAGCCCCCTTCTCACCCCTCTAAGCCCCAGTTTTGACAGCATCAGCGAGGACTGTCGGCCAACCCCCCTTTTCTCCCCCTGGTTTGGGGACAGGCTATCCCACTTTGCGCAAGCATGGGCCGAGATTACCTCGAACAGATGGGTCCTCGATCTCGTGAGGATGGGGTACTCTATCCCGTTTCAGGGTTCCCCCCCTTTTTCCCCTCCCTCCCCGTCCCTTTTCAGGGACCCGTCTCACGAGGCCGTCCTGCACCGGGAGGTCCTCGCCCTTCTCAAAAAGGGTGCGATAGAACGGGTCCCCTCCCATTTGGAAGGCAACGGGTTTTATTCCCGTTATTTTGTTATCCCAAAACCAAAAGGGAGGCTTCGCCCTATTCTGGACCTCCGGAACCTCAACGAGGAGGTGATAAAGACGAAGTTCAGAATGCTAACCCTGGCCTCCATCATTCCGTTAATGGAACGGGGTGATTGGTACGCGGTCCTCGACCTCAAAGACGTGTATTTTCATATAGCGATAAGGCCAAGTGACAGGAGGTTTCTACGATTTATTGTGTCCCCCAACCATTTTCAATTTACTGTTCTTCCCTTTGGGCTCTCTACGGCCCCCAGGGTGTTCACGAAATGCATGGCGGTGGTAGCCGCGTTTCTCAGGACCCAGGGCATCCAGGTTTTTCCCTACATGGACGACTGGCTGGTTCGGGGGCGCTCTCAGGCACAGGTGACAGCTCAAGTAGACTTTATACAGTCCCTCTTCACGAGACTGGGGCTTTTACTGAATGACGAGAAGTCAATCTTGACCCCTTGTCAGGAAATAGAGTTTGTTGGGGCTCTCCTCGACGCCAGGGTGGCACGAGCCTTCTTTCCCAGGGTAAGGTTCGATGCCATACTAGCCATGGTAAACGACCTGAAGCGTTCCCCCCTTGTTTCGGCCCGCACCTGTATGAGGTTGCTGGGCCACATGGCGGCGTGTACCTAAGTCATTCGCCACGCGAGGCTAAGACTTCGGCCCCTCCAGGCATGGCTGGCGACCGTTTTCAACCAGACTTCAGCTCACTGGGACATACTACTCGCTGTACCTCCGCGAATAATTGCCTCCCTTCAATGGTGGACTCGGAGGGAGGTGGTATGCGGGGGGTACCGTTCCAGATCGAGCTGCCCTCAGTCACATTGGTGACAGATGCCTCCGACATCGGCTGGGGAGCTCACCTACGCCGCCGCAGAACTCAGTGAGTGTGGACACCCCTCGAGAGAACCCTACACATTAATGTAAGGGAGTTACGGGCAGTCAGGAGGGCATGCGCAGTGTTCTTGCCCATGATCTCGCAGCGCTCAATCCTAGTGCGCCTCGACAACACAGCAGCCGTGTTTTATGTGAACAAACAGGGGGTGCACGATCGGCCCCTCTGTGCAGGGAGACGATGCTTCTATGGGACTTCTGCATAGAGCACGACATCCACATTCAGGCCGAGTACCTGCCAGGGTGCAAAAATTTGCTAGCCGATGCACTGAGCAGGTCCTTCGGAGCCCACGAGTGGTCTTTAAAGGGGGAGATCGTGGGTCAGATTTTCCACAAGGGGGGTTATCCCCGGGTGGATATGTTTGCCACGGCAGGGAACAAGAAATGCCCCTGATATTTCTCATTTCTGGGGCTGGGCACGCACTCCAGGGGGGATGCGCTAACAAAGGAATGGCCTCGGGAACTACTTTATGCATTCCCACCGTTCCTGTTGATCCCCAAGGTGTTGGCCAGAGTCAAAGCTTTCACAGCTCAAGTAATCCTGATAGCCCCCAACTGGCCCAGGCAATTTTGGTTTCCAATACTGTGGGACATGCTGTGCACGAAGCCGCAGTCCCTGCCCATGGTCTCAAGTCACTCCACCTCAAGGCGTGGCTTATCAGTCGTTAACACGTGACGAGCTGGCTTGTTCGCATGCAGTTCAGATGGTCCTGTTAGGTAGCAGAAAGACCTCCACTAGAAAGTCGTATGCGGCTAAGTGGAAACGCTTCACTATATGGGCATCACAGAAGGGGCTGGACCCATGCCGAGCTCCGGTTCCACGGGTACTCGACTACCTGCTTGGATTACAGCAGACGGGCCTATCTACCTCATCTATTAAAGTGCACTTGGCTTCCCTTTCTACCTTCCACCCTGGTTGGGGGGGGTCTAGTTCCCTATTTACTGATCCGATAGTCAAGAGATTCATGAAGGGCCTAGACAAGGTGTGTCCTCATGTGAAGCCACCCATTCCCCAGTGGGACCTCAACCGAGTGCTCACAAAACTGATGTCACCTCCATTTGAGCCCTTAGCGACTTGCTCCTTAAGGCACTTGTCCCTAAAGGTAGCCTTTTTAGTGGCCATAACTTCAGCACGCCGGGTCTCTGAGCTTTGTGCCTTGACTATAAAGCCGCCTTACTTGGTGTTCTCGGCGGATAATGTTAGACTCCGCCCACACCCGGCTTTCCTCCCAAGGTAGTTTCGCCTTTCCATATGTCGCAGGAAATTTTCTTACCTGTTTTCTTTCCGAAACCGCACCACTCCCCTAAGGAACAAGTGTTGCATTCTTTAGATGCCAAACGTGCCTTGGCTTTTTACATAGATAGAACAAAACTTTTCCGTAATTCAACACAGCTGTTTATTGCATATGCAGACAGAATGAAGGGCCTTCCCATTTCGAGCCAGAGGTTATCCACCTGGGTTTCCTCATGTATCACAGAGTGTTATAAGTTGGCCCACAGGGAGCCACCCCAGGTTAGGGTGCACTCCACTAGGGCTCACGCATCCTCCACAGCGTTTGGGATGCATGTTCCCATTGTAGAAATCTGTAGCGCAGCCACGTGGTCACCTGTCCACACGTTTATGGAGCACTACGCATTCTCCCAGCAGGCTAGAAATGATGCCGTGTTCGTTGCCGCTGTTCTTAGCTCTGTACTGTAAAAAAAAAAAAAAAAAAAGTTACAGAGAGCTTTTTTGTTATGTTCTCTCCCTTCTCTGTTCATAAACTATATGGTGGTTGATTTAATGTCTCTCTTTGTGGTTCTAGAGGCTTACTCCGACCCCTCCTCCGTAGGGGTTTTTTCTGCTTGTGAGTCACCTCACTCGAATGGACCGGAGCAACTACTCGAAGAAGAAAAGAACGGTTACTTACCTGTAACTGTTGTTCTTCGAGATGTGTTGCTCCTGTCCATTCGATTCCCCCCCCACTTCCCCTTCGTCGGAGTGTCCGGCAAGAAGGAACTGAGGAGGGGGAGCGCCGGCAGGGGTACTTATGTGCTGCTATAGCGGGGCCACTCCAGGGGGTGACCTGCCGGCGCTATGGGTACTGCTAGGGGAAAAACGCTCCGCTGAACTGTGCACGTGGCACGTACACACCTCACTCGAACGGACAGGAGCAACACATCTCGAAGAACAACAGTTACAGGTAAGTAACCGTTCTTTTCTCGCGGCTCTGCTTGAATGTAGGACCTCGTCGGTCTTCTCCGCGAATAGCTTTTGTTTATCGAAAGCGAGGTCCTCCACTTTCAATGGTAACTCACAAAGGACCTCAGCAGATTGTAGCCAGGAGGCTCTCCTCATAACTACCGATGTCGCGGTAGCTTGGGCTGCTGTTTCAGCTCTGTCCAGCGCTATTTGGGGGGCTGCTCTGGAGGAAGCATAACCCTCCTGGACGTGTGTGCCCAGGCATGAGGCTGGCAGCAGGATCCTGGGCAAGCAGAAGGGCTGCTTGCTGAGCCTGAGTGCTGAACCCTCTCGCTGCACGGGGTTGCATGTGCACAGACTACAGCAGCATGTGCTGGCCAAGCATCCAGAGCTGCACTGTGACCCCTGCTCCCTGTGCGCCCACCTCCCCCGCCCTGTGTGTGTGTGTGTGTGTGTGTGGGTGTGTGTGCGCGCTTGCATGTGCGCGCACCAACTCACCTCAAGACCCCTCCCAGGTGCTTGGGAGATATCCTGGCTGGTGGTGACTGGCTCAAGGGACAGGGTGACAGTCCCTGGCCCCTGCTCCTCCTCCTCTGGCTGGGGCTGGACCTTGCCCTCCAGCTCATCCTCGGGGGTGACCTCCGGGTGGACGACCACCGGGGTTTCCAGCCCTGAGTCCATCAGGACTGGGGGGAAGAGGTTTCCCCACCCCTAAGATGTGTTGGAGATCTGCATAGTAGGGGCAGGTGTGGGGTCCTGCCCCTGAGCGCGCCCTGCACTCCCAGGCCCTGACTTACCCCTGACGGAGTCCCTTCACCTTTGACCGGACTTGCTGCATGGTCCGGGCAGGGTGATCTCGCTCTGCCAGGGATACGGCCATGCAGGAGAAGATCTCCGCATTCCTCCTCTTGTCCCGGGGATCCTGGAGTGACTCCTCCTCGCCCACAATTCTAGGAGGGTCGCTATTTCAGCTCCAGACCAAGTAGGCGCCCACCCTTTTGTCCCGGTGCGGGGGGTCCTGGGACCCCTGGGGCTGCTCCCTGGAAAGGCCAGGCATGTCTTGTGGCACTTGGTGGTCCACCATTTGTAGCTGAAGCAGAGCCATGGGATGAAGGCACCTGCTCTCTGAACAATTCCTGCCACAAGGCTTGTCCACGGTGCCTGCGGCCTTAAAGGGGGCCAGCAAACAGTCACCCACTTCCAGAGAAACAGATGCTATGGACACCATTCCTACCCATCCTGGCTAATGGATGGACCTAACCTCCATGAGTCTATCTAGCTCTTTAACTATGTTAAAGTTCTAGCCTTCATTGCATCCTCTGGCAAAGAGTTCCACAGGTTGACTATGCACTGAGTGATGGAAAACTTTTTTTGTTTGTTTTAAACCTGATGCCTATTTGTTACATTTGGTGACCCCTAGTTCTTATATTGTGGGAATAAGAAAATAACGTTTCCTTATTCACTTTTCCCACCCCAGTCATGATTTGTAGTCTCCTCTTTTCTAAGCTGAAAAGTCCCAGTCTTTGTAATCTCTCTTCATATGGGACCAGTTCCAAAGCCCTAATCATTTTTGTTGCCCTTTTCTGAAGCTTTTCCAATGCCAATATCTACATCTATATCTAAAATATATAGGCATTGGAAAAGCTTCAGAGAAGGGCAACAATATATATATGAGGCAACCACATATGTACACAGTATTCAAGATGTGGGCGTACCATGGTTTTATATAGAGGCAATAAGATATCCTCTGTCTTATTCTCTATCCCTTTTTTAATGATTCCTAACAGTCTGTTTGCTTTTTTGACTGCCACTGCACACTGAGTGAATGTTTTCAGAGAACTATCCACAGTGACTCCGAGATCTCTCTCTTGAGTAACTGTAGCTACATTCGTTCCCATCATATTGTATGTCTAGTTGGGGTTATTTTTTCCAATGTGCATTACTTTACATTTATCCACATTACATTTCATTTGCCATTTTGTTGCCCAGTCACTTAGTCTGGTGAGATCTTTTTGAAGCTTTAGTCTTAACTATCTTGAGCAGTTTAGTATTATCTGCAAATTTTGCCACCTCACTGTTCACCCCTTTCTCTAGAGCATTTATAAATAAGTTGAACAGGATGGATCCCAGGACAGACCTTTGGGAGGATTTCCAAACCTGCCAGCCACCAGCGAAATCAAAAGCAATCTACCCGCACTTGCAGCCTGCCTCCAAACTGCAGCATGACTGTGATGTGTGTGAGAGTCTCACCTTACTCTTTACAATCCGTGCCAATAGACAACCCCAAAAGCAATCCTGCTCCAGCCCACCCTTTGCCTGGTTTGTTCCTCAACAGGTCTGAGGAAGTGCAACTGAACCAAAGGGATGCCGTTCATCTTTTCCCCACTAGAGTTACTCACTATACAGAAATGTAATACTTTCAGTCAGAGCACATTGTAACACACGTCAAGGGTTCGGTTCCCGCTTTTAAAAATCACTGTGAAAATACCATTGTTATAGAATCATAGAATACTAGGACTGGAAGGGACCTCGAGAGGTCATCGAGTCCAGTCCCCTGCCCTCATGCCACGACCAAATACTGTCTAGACCATCCCTGAGAGACATTTATCTAACCTACTCTTAAATATCTCCAGAGATGGAGATTCCACAACCTCCCTGGGCAATTTATTCCAGTGTTTGACTACCCTGACAGTGAGGAACTTTTTCCGAATGTCCAACCTAAACCTCCCTTGCTGCAGTTTAAGCCCATTGCTTCTTCTTCTATCCTCAGAGGCCAAGATGAACAAGTTTTCTCCCTCCTCCTTATGACACCCTTTTAGATACCTGAAAACTGCTATCATGTCCCCCCTCAATCTTCTCTTTTCTAAACTAAACAAACCCAATTCTTTCAGCCTTCCTTCAGAGGTCATGTTCTCTCGACCCTTCATCATTCTTGTTGCTCTTCTCTGGACCCTCTCCAATTTCGCCACATCTTTCTTGAAATGCAGTGCCCAGAACTGGACACAATACTCCAACTGAGGTCTAACCAGCGCAGAGCAGAGCGGAAGAATGACTTCTCATGTCTTGCTCACAACACACCTGTTAATGCATCTCAGAATCATGTTTGCTTTTTTTGCAACAGCATCACACTGCTGACTAATATTTAGCTTGTGGTCCACTATAACCCCTAGATCCCTTTCTGCCGTACTTCTTCCTAGACAGTCGCTTCCTATTCTGTATGTGTGACACTGATTGTTCCTTCCTAAGTGGAGCACTTTGCATTTGTCTTTATTAAACTTCATCCTGTTTACCTCAAACCATTTCTCCAATTTGTCCAGATCATTTTGAATTATGACCCTATCCTCCAGAGCAGTCGCAACCCCTCCCAGCTTGGTATCATCTGCAAACTTAATAAGCGTACTTTCTATGCCAATATCTAAATCGTTGATGAATATTGAAGAGAGCCGGTCCCAGAACAGACCCCTGTGGAACCCCACTTGTTACACTTTTCCAGCAGGATTGAGAACCATTAATAACTACTCTCTGAGTACGGTTATCCAGCCAGTTATGCACCCACCTTATAGTAGCCTTATAATATAACTATAATACTAGTTATATTTGCCTAGTTTATTGATAAGAATATCATGTGAGACCGTATCAAACGCCTTATTAAAGTCTAGGTATACCACATCCACCGCTTCTCCCTTATCCACAAGATTCGTTATCCTATTAAAGAAAGCTGTCAGATTGGTTTGACGTGATTTGTTCTTTACAAATCCATGCTGGCTGTTCCCTATCACCTTGCCACCTTCCAAGTGTTTACAGATGAATTCCTTAATTACTTGCTCCTTTATCTACCCTGGCACAAAAGTTAAACTAACTGGTCTGTAGTTTCCTGGGTTGTTCTTGTTTCCCTTTTTATAAATGGGCACTAGATTTGCCCTTTTCCAGTCTTCTGGAATCTCTCCTGTCTCCCATGATTTTCCAAAGATGAGAGCTAGAGGCTCAGATACCTCCTCTATCAGCTCCTTGAGTATTCTAGGATGCATTTCATCAGGCCCTGGTGAATCTCCAGGCCCTTTTCAATCCATCCTCTCATCTAGGTCATTAATAATGATAATGAACAAAACTGGTTCCAGAACCGATCTTTGGGGCACTCCACTTGACACTAACCACCAACCAGACATTGAGCCGTTGATCACTGCCTGTTCAGTCTGACAATCTAGCCAGCTTTCTATCCACCTTACAGTCCATTTATCCAATCCATACTTCCGTAACATGCTGGGAAAACTACCGTGGGAGACTGGATCAAAAGCTTTGCTAGAGTCGAGGTATATGACATCCACTGACTTCCCCAAGTCTACAGAGCCAGTTACTTCATCATAGAAGCTAATCCGAGCAGTCAGGCACGACTTGCCCTTGGAAAATTCATGTTGAATATTCCTGATCACTTTCCCCTCTTCTCAGTCCTCCAAAAATCATTCCTGGATTTTTCCAGGGACTGAGGTAAGGCTGACTGGTCTGTAGTTCCCTGGATCGTTCTTCTTCCCTTTTTTAAAGATGGGCACTACATTGGCCTTTTTCCAGTCACCTGGGACCTCTCCCGATCTCCACGAGTTTTCAAAGATAACGGCCAAAGGCTCTGCAATGACAGTTGCCAATTCCCTCGGTACCCTCAGATGCATTAAATCCGGACCCATGGATTTGTGTATATCTAGCTTCTCTAAGTAGTTCTTAACATGTTCTTTCCCCACCAAGACCAAGGAAGAATTTCTTCACACAACACATAGTCAATCTACAGAACTCCTTGTCAGAGGATGCTGTGAAGACCAGAACTTTAACAGGGTTCAAAAAAGAGCTAGATACATTCATGGAGGTTAAGTCCATCAATGGCTATGAGGCAGGATGGGGCAGAATGGTGCCCCGAGCCTCTGTTTGTCAGAAGCTGGGAATGGGCAACAGGGAAGATTCCCTGTACTGTTCATTCCCTCTGGGGCACCTGGCATTGGCCGCTGTGGTCAACAGGACACTGGGCTGGATAGACCTTTGGTCTGACTCAATATGGCCATTTGCATGCCTTTATGACACTTTGGAGAAAGGGGGGGATGCGGTGGGGCAAAAATCTTTGTACCTGTGCAGTTAAAAAGTCGACAACCCCAGACTGCTCTCTGTGAGCCGACAGGCTCTTTCCCAACACCCAGTCCGGGCCGCTCCTCCTGCCTGCCCGCAAGGGGTGAGCTCTGTCCCTGTCCAGCACGGCCGGCAGGGGCCCAGGAGAAAGTGCTGCCTGCAATGCTCGCGAATGCCCTGGCCTGAGCATGGACAGCCGTGGGGCCCAGGGCTGGCCTTACCAGGTGGGCACTGGGGCCAGGGATTGCTTTGGTGAAGGGGCAAGGAGCAGGGCAGGCTTGGGGTGCAAGGTCACAGAGGAAAGGTCAGGACAATGGTGGAGGAAGAGGCAGAGGGGTTCAGGGAGGCAGCGGGGAGATTGGGGGACAAAATACAAATTCACGCACCAGGGCTCCATTGTCCCTAGGGCTGGCCGTGATCCCAGGGCCCTGTGGCCAGAGAATTCTCATGCAATGGGGGAGACCCGAGTTCAGATCCCTGCTCCTCATCTGACAGAAGAACAGGGGTTTCCCACGTTCACAAGAGTGCCAGGCATGGGAGCGAGGTGGCCTCCAGCTGTGAGTCTCCCCTGGGCTTCCTCCCAAAACCCCCAAACCCCAAAGTGTTCCAGGCACCCCGGGTCGGCGTTCTGGGTTGGCTTTGGCTCACGGTTTTTTCAACTGTTCAGTTTGCTGAAAACTTTAAATTAAAATAAAAGAGCAAATATTTGTCCAAATGACGTCTTTCTAAACTGTCAATGATCCATTATTTGTGTCCGTCTGTTGGGGCGATGAACACCTCCCATTTCCCAGCAGAGCCAGGAGCTGCACTGCGTGATTGCTGGCCGTACAAAGTGCACGGGGGGGGGGGCACTCAGGAATCACACAGCAACCATGAACAGGGGACTGTGACCCTAATCCTGGGCCCTAGATTGGCTGGCCTGTGGGGGGGGGAGAGAGGGGATTGGCCAGCATCTCTCTGAGCCTCAGGGTTCCCCTCTGTACCATGGGTGTATCAATGCTGCCCTCTCTGAGAGTGAGGAAAACAGCTGGGTATTATAATTATCTGGGTATCTCAGCTGCACGGCCACTTGACAATGACAGCTGCCTAAACAACCCGCCTCCTGCCAACAGCATTTCGCTCTCTGTTAAAACACGCCCTCGGCAATGCACCGACACCGCCCGTCATGACTCCAGAGTGAAGCTGCCCAGTGGGATGTGGGGCCCTTCCAGAACACAGAGCTCAGTGAAACCCAGACCTCGGTGCGCCAGAGATAGGGACATCTGGGGACGTCGGTGACTGCCGAAGAGTCAAGGAGGTGGAGAACCAAGGAACCAGGTTCTCCTGTGTCACTGGGAGAGAGAATGGGGAAATCTCCACTGAACTATGGGAAACTGTGACAGCCCCTAGGGTTCCCCGCTCCCCAGCTCTGCTTCTGTCCAGCAGCCACAAGAGTTTTGATTCCACAAGGCTCCCATGTCTGCAGAAAGTGTGCCCTCCTCTCTAGCTGTTCCCCTGCAGCAGACAGCCTATTGCACTGGTTAGGAACCGCTGAGACATGCCACCGTACAGAACACGGAACAGTTTGTTAGTTGTTCCTCATGACTGCTTCGTATGGGGCAACGAGGCTGAACAATTTTTGTAGCTGAATCCCAGCTAGGGCCAGCTCCCTTGGGCAGAGTTAAGGGTACGGGAAAGGGGTTTTGTGTGTACGTCCTCTACATGGAATTCTGCGTTTCCAGGGTTGAGGTTTATCTACACTCTCTTTCTGGGAAGTCATAAGGCAGCACAAAGTAACCCTAATTCTGCATTATCAAAATCCTCACCTGGAAAGCTATTCCTAGTGCAAAATAGCCCCCCTCTGAGAGCACACAGAAACGCAGGGGATTCAGCACTGGGAAGCAAGAGTGACAACAGGCCCAGAAAAACTGTCATATGAAGACGGGTTGATAAATAGATGTAGAAGATGGGAAATGATGCAGGAAAAAGTGATAGAAAATGGCTTAGAGAAGGGCAGCCAGGCACCTAGCAGTTACAATTTCGCATGATACGAGAACAAAGGGGAATTCACTGAAAATAAAAGGCAGGAACTTGAAGAACAAAGGGAAATCCTGTTCCACAAACATGCAGTTAGCCTGCACGTCTTCCTGCCACAAGGCACCAGGGAGACCAGGAGCTCTACTGGCAGGGTTCAGAAAACACAGGCATCGATACGCATCCAGAATGACACAGGTTATTGTTTGCAATCCCCACAAAGAGCAAGAGCCTTAGAGAGTGTGAGGAGGGCTTAAACTCTCCCATTCAGGGCATAAACCGACCTGTCCTGGGAGTTAGGAGCAGGCTTTCTGGTGGGCTGGTTATCCCATAACCGCCTCCTGCAGACTTCATTGCACTCTGACAGGCACCGAGCCCCTGAGCTAGAAGGCTCAACACTCGGGTCCAATATGGCCATCCCTGTGTTCCTGAAATACTTGTGAAGTCACTGACAGGTTGGGCTTAATGATCAGACTCCTCCTCCCACCTCCCTCACAAAGCGCATTTTCCATTCGTTGATTGCAAATCACTCTACAAAGGTGATCATTCTCATTGTCGTTCACGTCCTGACCTGCCAGCCCCTCCACACACATCCTCTCAGCTTCCAATTCCCCCTAAATAGCCCCCCATGGAGCCCTGACTCTTCACAATCTCATTACAGCTTCCCTGGGTCTTCTCCAAGGAGCATAGAAAACCAGGCCCCAATTACACAGGGGTAAGCGTAATTAAATATGCAAATGCAGAGCTAATCCCATTACCCTGTCATCATTGCTGGCTTCCTCCCTAGCTCGGTTTACCTTTTCCATGTAGTACTTCCTGTATTTCTCTCAGCAGGTTTTCTTCCTCTTCTGCCTCCGTGGCTTTCTGCTCTTCTGACAGCGTTTCTAAAGCTCGATACACAGCCTGGCCCAGTGCGAGATGGATTTCCTGTACTGCCTCTGGTCTGGAGTGTAAGTCCTGTTTCAGAGCGCCATGTTTCTCCTTGAAGCGATGGATTATGCCCTTCACCTTTACTTCCTCCAGCTCCCTGTACTTCTCCTCCAGGGCCTTGGCCTGCTGCTGCCACTTCTCCCTGGCATGGCTATAAATCTCACTGGTGTGACACCAGCCTCTGTTGGCCTGCACCATCCCCTCCACCACCTCCCTCAGCTCACGGATCTGCTCCTCCTGCTCCGAGCCCATCGCTCTGTTGTTGAGAGCACAGCAGCGGTTTCCACACGCTGCCACCAGCCCCCGAAGACCTGGGGTATCACAGACAGCCACGTAGTCGCTCAGCGAGCCACCGTCCAAGTCCTCTTTCCGGGTGAACAGCACGATCAGGTACCTCATGGCCTCCTCTCCAAAGATCTCTTGGACCCGCCCGGCAGCTGCCTGGTCCTCAGCAGTGTAACGGCCCAGCTGTGTGACCAGCAACAGCGCGTGGGGGCCGGGGCGGGACAGCACAACGCAGCAAGCAATCTCCTGGGTGGAGGTTTTCCTGGGCCCCTTTGTGCCCAGAATATCGGGAGTGTCGATAACCAGAACCTCCCTCCCGTTCCACGTCACCCTCCCCACGGCGCATGTCTGTGTCACTGGCTTTGCGCTGAGCTTGGACTCAAACCTGCTCTCGCCGAGGAGGGTGTTTCCTGTCGCACTTTTCCCCGCTCCCGTTTTACCAACCAGGATGATTCTCAGGTCACGTCCTCCGGGGCCTTGGCCGCCCGCATGGGAATCTGTGGGGAACAAGTGAGACTCATCACATCAGTGCCCGGGTCAGAAGGAGGCAGGGGAGAGACGGCAGCTGGGAGGAGAATTGGTGCTGGACAGGCCCGCTAACTCTCCTGCCTCTGTGTCTGCCAACGAACTGTGAGCAAACCCATGGGTTTTCTCTCACTTCCATTCAGAATTAGTCCCTGGATCCTGCCTCTGAATAACACTGGGACTGCAGTTTTCTTAGTGTTACAAATAGCTTATTGCTTTAAAAGGGGCTCTTGAGATGATCCCGGCAATTACACGCCAATAAGTCTGACGTCCGTACCGGACAAATTAGGTGAAACTATAGTAAAGACTAAAATTGTCAGACACATAGAAGAACAGAATTTGTTGGGGTAAAGTCAACGTGGTTTCTGGAAAGGGACATCATGTCTTACTGATCTACTAGAGTTCTTTGAAGGGGTCAACAAACATGCGGACAAGGGGGATCCTGTGGACATAGTGAACTTAGATTTCCAGAAAGCCTTTGACAAGGTCCCTCACCAAAGACTCTTAAGTCAAGTAAGTTGTCATGGGAAACAAGGGAAGGTCCTTTCATGGACTGATAACTGGTCAAAAGACAGGAAACAAAGGGTAGGAATAAATGGTCAGTTTTCCAAAATGGAGAGAAGTAATTAGTAGGGTTCCCCAAGGGTCTAACCCGGGACCCATCCTATTCAACTTATTTATAAATGATCTGGAAAAAGGGCTAAACAGTGAGGTGGCAAAATTTGCAGAAGATACCAAACTGCTCAAGATAGTTAAGACCAAAGCAGCCTGTGAAGAGCTTCAAAAAGATCTCACCAAACTAAGTGATTGGGCAAGAAAAGGGCAAATGAAATTTAATGTTGATAAATGTGAAGTAAAGCACGTTGGAAAAAATAATCCCAGCTATACGTACAATATGATGGGGACTAATTTAGCTACAACTACTCAAGAGAGAGATCTTGGGGTCATTGTGGATACTTCGCTGAAAACATCCACACAGTGTACAGCAGCGGCAGTCAAAAAAGCAAACAGAATGTTAGGAATCATTAAAAAAGGGAGAGAGAATTAAGACTGAAAATAACTTATTGCCTGTCTATAAAACCATGGTAGGCCCACATCTTGAATACTGCATACAGATGTGGTTGCCTCATCTAAAAAATGATATATTGCCATTGGAAAAGGTTTGGCATAAAAATGATTGAGGGTTTGGAATGGGTCCCATATGAAGAGAGAATAAAAAGAGTAGGATTTTTCAGCTTAGAAAAGAGGAGACTAAGGGGCAATATGATAGAGGTCTATAAAATCATGACTGGTGTGGAAAAAGTGAATAAGGAAATGTTATTTACTTTTTCCCACAATATAAGAACTAGGGGGCACCAAATGAAATGAATAGGCAGCAGGTTTAAAACAAACAAAAGGAAGTTTTTCTTCACTCAGTGCATAGTCAACCTGTGGAACTCCTTGCCAGAGGATGTGGTGAAGGCTAAGACTTTAATGGGTCCAAAAAAAGAGCTAGATAAATTCATGGAGATTAGATCCGTCACTGGCTATTAGCCAGGATGGGTAGGGATCCTTTCCCTAGTCTCAGTTTGTCTGGAAATGGGTGACAGGGGAGGGATCATGTGAGGATTACCTGTTGTGTTCCCTCCCTCTGGGGCATATGGTTTTGGCGCCGCTGTTGGCAGACAGGATATTGGGCTAGATGGACTTTTGGTCTCACCCAGTCTGGCCGTTCTTATGCTCTTATGTTCAATGATTCAATATTCATAATTTCACTTTCACAGAACACGTGAGTAACACGGTATTGCTACCCCCTTACAGCCAGAGCCATTAGCCAACATTCGAGGCTTGTCGCCAGGGAATTCCCTGCCAGAGCACATTGTGAAGGCCAAAACTATAACAGGATTCAAGGAGGAACTAGATACATTCATGGAGGTTAGGTCCATCAATGGCTATTAAACAGGATGGGCAGGGATGTGTCCCTAGCCTCTGTTTGTCAGAATGGACGACAGGGGAGGGATCAGTTGGTGATTGCTGGTTCTGGTCATTCCCTCTGGGGCAGCTGGCACTGGCCACTGTCAGCAGACAGGACACCGGGCTTGATGAGCCATTCTCATGTTTTTATGCTGTCCTCAGTTTTTCAGGAAAAACGTCTCTTGCGCAAGAGGGGGTTTTTGCGCAAAAACCTCTTGCGCAAAACCAGCTAATTAATTATGCAAATGAAGCGTGGAAATATGTTAATCCATGCTTCGGTTGCGTAGGCTTTTGCAGAAGAGGGAAGCTGTGTAGACATAGCCAAATAGTTACACCACTAGTACTTCCTGTGTGGACACTTGTGTGGCACAATATGAGTGGCCTTTCTGAGTTTAGTTTAAAGCTCTTTCAAAGCAAAAGAAAAAAAAAGGAACCATGATTCTGGGCTGCATTAACAGGAGTGCTGTGAGCAAGACACGAGAAGTCATTCTTCCGCTCTACTCTTCGCTGATCAGGCCTCAGTTGGAGTATTGTGTCCAGTTCTGGGCATCGCATTTCAAGAAAGATGTGGAGAAATTGGAGAAGGTCCAGAGAAAAGCAACAAGAATGATGAAAGGTCTAGAGAACATGAGCTATGAAGGAAGGCTGAAAGAACTGGGCTTGTTCAGTTTGGAAAAGAGAAGACTGAGAGGGAACATGATAGCGGTTTTCACGTATCTAAAAAGGTGTCACAAGGAGGAGGGAGAAAACTTGTTCTTCCTGGCCTCTGAGGACAGGAGAAGAAGCAATGGGCTTAAATTGCAGCAAGGGAGGTTTAGGTTGGACATTAGGAAAACTTCCTCACTGTCAGGGTGGTTAAACACTGGAATAAATTACCTAGGGTTGCTGCAGAATCTCCATCTCTAGCGATATTTAAGAATGGGTTAGACAGACACCTGTGAGAGATGATCTAGATGGTGCTTGGTTCTGCCATAAGCTGAAGCAAATCCTTTCCATGAGCCACACACCACAGCTCAGACACACTCACCCAGGAACCTTCCCTGCAACAAACCCCACATATCTACACAAGCGACAGGACTACCAGCAGGAGCTGAGAGACACAGAATGATTTAAACCCAGACAGGACTACCAGGCCTCCAAGGAATTTGGGGCATGGAAGTGGACTGAACCAAGAGAAGACTGGGAGTAAGTAAAGGGAAAAAGTGAATCTAGTCGTGATTGGGGTTTAACTTTCCCACACAAAAGAAGCAGGCAAGGTATGATATCCAATTCAAATTTCAGCACTCTATCTTGATTGGCTCTTCTTGCCTCCTGCCAATCTCCTTGCTAGCTACCTGAGTTTAACCCCTTAGTCACCGGGTGCTGGCCAGCACTCCTCCTATTATTACACGCCCCCCAAATCACAGACAGTGCTGGCCAGGCAGGCCCACACCGTCTGTGATTTCTTCCCGGAGATCTAGGATAAAACGTAGTTAATAAAGTACATGCACACACTGCATTTGCCACTGATACACAAAGAACTAAACATGATTCCCCACATGCAGGGATACAATGATGTGGATATAGGGAGGGTTTTACCTGGCTTAGTCTGGAAAACTTTCACGGGACAGTGCATCAGCCACTTTGTTAGAAGCTCCTGAAATGGGTTGTACGTTGAAGTCAAAGTCTTGGCGAGCCAAGCTCCATCGAAGGAATTTCTTCTCTAGGGCGTACACAATAGCACAGCACTTCTCCGACACAGACCAGGGGCTTTCTCTCTCAGACAGTGTTTTGCTGAGAAACACGACAAGGTGTAGTTGTTGATCTGGTCCTGTCTGCATCAAAACTGCCCCCACACCCTGCTCGGACGTGTTTGTGGTGATGACGAAAGGCTTGCCATGGTCTGGGGCCTTTACTGTAGGGCCAGACATCAGGGCAGCCTTATGCTGGTTAAAAGCTTCCTGGCACTCGTCAGTCCCCTGGACTGCGTTGGATTGCTTTATCCGGGTCAGGTCGGTTAGTGGAGCAGCGATTTGACTGTAGTGTGCTACAAATTGCCTGTAATACCCGGCCAAGCCTAGGAAGGGTTGGGCCTGTTTCTCTGACTTAGGGACAGGCCAGTTTTGGATAGCCTCTGCCTCAGCCAGGAGAGGGCTGATAGTTCCTTGACCCACCTGGTGTCCAAGGTAAGTCGCCCTGTTTAGGCCAATTTGACAGTTTGGGGCCTTAACTGTGAGCCCTGCCTCCCTTATGTGTTGGAAGACAGCTTGGAGGGGTCCTAGGTGTTCTGCCCATGAATGAGAGAATACAGCCACATCGTCCAAATAGGTCACTGCAAATTCCCCAGATCTGCCTAGCAGACTATCCACAAGCCTTTGGAAGGTTGCAGGTGCATTGCACAGCTCGATGTGCATTGCATTGGATTGGATTCCTTTGTATGCGGTTGTTTGTCTGCTTTGGCCCATGGTTTGCTCTCTCCCCTCCTCTCTTTCTGACTACAGCTTAGAGAATCTCTATCAATGGATTCTCCTCGAAGAGAAGTCTCCCTCCGATTTACGTGCATCTCCGCACCAATCGGTTTTCCCTCATCTCTTAGTTTAAAAACTGCTCTACGGCCTTTTTAATGTTTAGTGCCATAATGTTAAGTTCAGACATAGCCAGACACCTCCTTGCCCATCCCCTCCCAGCAGACCTTCTCAGCCGGTCTTTGGTTCTGTTCAGCCAGCATGGCCACTTGGGTGATCATGGGCCAAGCTCAAGAGCTTTTGCTGGTCCTTAGCTGGAACTACCAGCTAAGGCACCTCCTTGTGCCCCCCAGAAAGAGACTCTTGGTATAAAAGTACCACAAACTTGAACCTCTTAGAAGAGCTGAGAGGCAATGGCTCACTTCTGGCAACCATCCAAGCTCCCTTGAGGCTCGCATCTGCTTCCTTGCTGGACTGCAGCTTGGTCCCCCTGGAAGCAATGCAGAATAGGTGGGTACCTCTATGGGTGGGGAACCCCTTTCCGCTGATGCACTGGGTTGTGTTGCAGGCTCTGGCGGGGCTCTTGTGCAGATTCAACTCCATGGCGCTCTCTGCTTCTGTTTCCGATCCTGGGACTGGCTGCTCCGCCCATTCTGGCTCTTGGGCTGCTTCCACTTGCAGTGCAGGAACTGGATCCGCTGCTGCTGTTGTAGTCGCTGGTCTGGGGTCTGGCTCCATCACCTCCATCTGGGTCCCCGGTGCTGGGGTGTCTGGGTGCACGGATTGGTCCCTGGTAGGAGGCTCAGGTATGGTTGTAGGTGTGGAGGCCAGCTCAGCCCTGCTGTGAATGACCACTCCCACCCTCCGGGCTTATTTTATGTGGTTGGCCAAGTTTTCTCCACCAGCATAGGAGTGGGGGAGTCATCACAGACTGCAAAAGCCCAAGTCCCTGACCAGCCCTTGTACTTACCTGGTAACTTGGTGGTAGGCAGGTCAAAAGGATCTGCCTTGAGGGATTGAATGGTGACTAGGGCCTCTGGGTCAATGAATTTCGGGTCCATTAGGGATTGGTGGGTCACTGACACCTGTGCTCTGGTGTCTCTCCACGCAGCAACCTCCCTGCCACCCACACTCAGAGTATGTCTACACTAGCCCCCAAGTTCGAACTAGGGAGGCTAATGTAGGCATTTGAACTTGCAAATGAAGCCCAGGATTTAAATATCCCGGGCTTTATTTGCATGTTCCCGTCCAGTTGCCATTTTTAAATGGCACTAGTCCGGACTAACTGCCTGTGGCTACACGCAGCAGTTAAATGGTAATTCGAACTAAGTCCTTTGTTCAAATTACCTGTTACTCCTCCTGGAATGAGGTGTAACAGGTAATTCGAACTAAGGACGTTTCACTGCCGCGTGTAGCCTAGTGATGGTAACTTGGCGTAATGACTAGCGGCATTTGAAAATGGCGACCGGATGGGAAGATGCAAATAAAGCCCCGGATATTTAAATCTCGGGCTTCATTTGCAAATTCGAATGCCTACATTAGCCTCCCTAGTTCGAACTAGAGGGCTAGTGTAGACATACCCTCAGAGTCTCCCTTTGCTCTGGGGGAATCCGTGAGGCATCTGGACCTGAGGGTTCTTGGGGTGACCATGACTGATGATCTGCAGTCTGTTGGTGCTCTTGGGACAGTTGGCCTTTACATGCCCCGGTTCATTACATTTAAAACATCGCATGACAGGCGTGTGACTGGAGTGAGGTGGGTTGACGCGGAGAGGGACGAGGGGATGTCTGTGGCCTCCCCTGAGGTGCATGGAGTCCTAACCTGGGAGGTGGGTGCTTGGAGGGTCCCCTCTTGTGGGATGCCCCCTCTGGACATTCCTTCTGGTCCCCCCCCAGAGGCTGCTTTCCATCCTGCTTTTCCCCCTCAGCTCCACCCACCTGGCACCGAGCGCTCCTGCCTCTCGTAAGGTTTTCGGCTTTCCATTCAGGACATACCCGCTAATCTCTCCAGGAACATGCTCTAGGAACTGTCCCCTCTGCATCAGGAGAGAGAACTCTCCTCAGGTCTCAGCCTTCTCCCCTGAGATCCATGTTTCCCAGTTTTGGGCTACACGACTGGCATGTTTGGGAAATAGCAGGACCTGAGTCCACTTTAGGCCTCTGAACGGACAGCAGGCCTGTTCGGGAGCGAGGCCCATCCTCAGTCTGGCCTCTTGCTTAAACAGTTCACAACCGTTTACGGTGTCCCCTGACATGTCCGCTGCCACCCCTTGTAAGGGACCAGTGATTTGAGATCTTAATTCTGCCACATACTCATCGGAGGAATGCTGTACCCCAACAGGCCCTCTCAAAGTTTAGGAAGAAGTCCTCTACATTATCTCCCACTTAGTACACGGGGAATTTCCTGGGGGTGTTGAACAGTGATTGGAGCAGGGCTGTTGGGTGGGGTATCTGGAGCATCTGGCTTTTTAGCTTTCTCCAGAGCAACTTTGGCCTCCGCTTCAGCACATCTCACCTGTGCTTCCGCACACCTCGCCTTACGTCTGCCTCCATTTCCGCACCCCTAGCTAAACTAATCAGGGCCTACATGCACTTAGTGTAAGCAGCTAACTGGGAGTAACCCTATGCACTATACCTGTGTTTCTCACCTTTTTTATAAGTACCCCCTTTAAAAAAAAAAATTGTCCCCCCAGTACCTACAGTTTTCAGAAACGCAATTTTTTTTCTGCCATTGCAACACGTTTGTTTAAACAACTTAGTCGTAGCCGTTCGGGTGATGAAATTTTGGGTTAAAAAGTACAAAAATAATAAAGCGCTGTAAAACTTAAAACAAATGTTCTGTTTTCTCCAAATTTCAGTTGTGTTGACATCCCCCCCAAGATGTCTCTCGAGTACCGCAAGGGTACTCATATCACGGGTTGAGAGACACTGCCCTATGCACATAGTGGCTTCAGCATGATATATTACAAAAGCTGTAACCCAGTCAGCGTGCCTCGGGAGGGGCCAGGTGCGGAGCCAGTGGGGAGGAGGAGGAGGAGGAGGAGGACAATGGCTGACACTCTCGGGGTGATTCAGGGATGCCCAGATGCTCATTCTGTAGTATCTGCCTTGTTGGGGTGGGGTGCTTGTACCTTTGCTGCCCTTGGAAACTTGGAAAGCCCTTTGTGGATGTGTCAAAGTGTCAGTCTTCCAGCTGGAGTGCGGGAGGTGAGCGGGCGTGAGCCTGCCCACATCTAGAGGGCCTCCCCCCAGCCTATGGGATCCACACAACCCAAGCCACCAAATGATTACAGGGGACAAATAAAGAGAAAACTGGGACGGGCGCTGAGGTCAAAGGGCTACAACGAGGGAGTTGGATGGGGACACCGAGCAGAGAACCCCGGACAGCGCCCACAAAGGGCGCTGAAATGCCTCGTGAAATGAGGTTTACCGGGGCGGTCGACAAAGACTTTCCTTGTTGACCGCAGCGCGTCCAGACTGCCCCGCTGTGCCGCCAAACAGCTGATCGGCACAGCACGGCAGCCATTTTGATGTAAATGAAGCAGCAATTATTTAAATCGCCGCTTCATTTCCCTATGTCTAGTAAACTCATCTACATGGCTCTGTCGAGAGAGCCATGTAGTCTAGACATACCCTTATTGTGCAATAATGTCAATATACTGTCAAGCTGGAGGACTTCTTACTCCAACTCCTGTAACCCTCATTGTATGAGGAGTAAGGGAAGTCGGAGGAAGAGCACTCTATTTCGAAATAAGTGCTGTGTAGACTCTCCCTATTTTGAACTAAGCTATGCAATTGACGTAGCTCAATTTGCGTAGCTTATTTCGAGTTATGCCCTGCTGTGTAGATGCACCCTTAAAGTCCTGGTCTTCACAAACTCCTCTGGCAAGGAGTCCCACAGGTTTACTGTGTGCTGTGTAAAGAAAAACTTCTTTATAGGTCATGGTTTCTAGACCTTTAATCATCCTTGTTGCTCCTCTCTGGACCCTCTCCAATTTCTCCATCTCTTTCTTGAAATGTGGTGCCCAGAAGTGGACACAACACACCCATTGAGGCCAAACCAGCCTTTCATGTCAGTCTCCAGCATATAGAAAGAAAGGCCCCTCCATTCCTCCATATACCTCCTGCCCCGGGCTTTCTGAGGGCTCCTCTCATCAGTGGCTCTGTAGTGTCCTGCAGGGGGATCCATGTGGAGCACTTATTTGTGAGATTTTCTCCCCCTCAAAAAACAGAGTAAGTGGCACAGAGAGCACACAGGCAGGCCCCCACTCTACGTGTTCACTGAGGCCATATCTACACCAGGGAACTATTTCAAAATAATTACATTCAACTTAGTAACTCCCGATTGAACAAACTCGAGCTAACGTGTCCACGCTATGGGGAAGCCTCGAAATGAGGCTCTGACAAAGGGAACGTTCTACCTGGACACAGAGACCCAGGAAGCATTGGGGAGTAATTCGTTCAAATCACTCTGGGGAGTCGTTGTTTCACAATAGCGGCCCAGGAGCCTCCACGCCACCATCCTTTCAAACTAAGTGTTTTAGAATCAGCAGTTTCCCTCAAGAAGAGCAGGGGGAAAGGGGAAGACTTTGAATTCCGTGGCCCATCATTTTGAAATAAAGAGGCTTGACAGAATGGCTGTTCTGCTCATTAATTCCACAAGGGTGGGGTGGGGTGGGAGGGTGTTATCTGAACTAAAGCTAGGGTTGCCAGGTGTCCGGCATTTTCGCCTCTTGTCCGGTAAAAAAATTCAGAAAATACTGGATACCTAAAATGTCCGGTATTTTCAATTTTTTTCCCCCACTCAGGAGGTAAAAATACTGGACACCTGGCAACCCTAGTGCCCAGGCCCAGCCCCCAGCCTCCCCCCACCCGGGTCCTGATACCCCCAGCCCCAGACCCTATGCTTACCTGGTTCCGTAGGGAAGCTGAGTTCTGGCTTGAACAAGAACACAAAATGGCTGCCAGTAAAAAGCCTAAAGACCAAGGAGAAGCAATGTCTTCCCTGGGTCTTAGTGCTCAACATCTCCCAGTTCCTGTCCCTATTCCAACTCTGCACTCACTCTGAAAGGGGCCACACTGTTTTAATGCTGTTTTATTATTTATTTATTTATTTATTTATGTATTTTGCTGTGTTTCTTTTTTCTGGGGGCGGGGTGTTCAGTATTTTTGGTTCAGCCATTGGCAACCCTAACCAAAGCCCCAGTGCAGGGGGCTAGCTGGGGCCCCACAGTGCCAAAGGGCTCGGTGCAGCCCTTTGGGTGCCAGGAAAGACCCCAGGGCTGGCCGGTCTATGCCTGGCCAAGGAGGAAGAGGTGGAGGAGGAGGAGGTGCGAGTCCTTCCCACAAACCCAGGCTCCACCCTGAGCGGGGCCAAGCCGACTCCTCCCACCCCCCCACTGCACCCCGGGAGTGTGGGCCAGCCCACCCCTGGGACTCCCTGAGGGAGCCAGGAATCCCCCCCCCAGCAGGTCCTGAGAGCCCCCCCCCCACGCCTCCCCCCGGGTTGCCGGTACCTGCGGTCCACGGGCTCGGCTGCCTCCCCTGCCCGGCTCCACCTCCCCATGCTCCGCGGGCCGGGCCAGGGTGGGGCGAGCGGGGCGCAGGGGGCGGCGCAGGATCAGACTCGCACCCGGGTCGGCAGCAGCGCGTCGAGGTGGGAGCCCGGGAGCACGGCTCGGGGAGAGGCTGCGGAGCGAACCCGGGGCGGGAATAGTCTCACCGGGGGGGTCACAGCGGGGCAGGAGGCGGGAATTGACTGGGGGGAACAATGGGCAGGGGACAGGAATTGTCTGATGGGGGGCGCGGTGGGGCAGGGGAGGGAATTGACTGGGGGGGCACAGCAGAGCAGGGGGGCCGGAATTGTCTGGTGGGGGATGCAGCAGGGCAGGGGGTGGGAACTGATTGGGGGGGCACAGCATATCATCAGGGTGGGAATTGACTGGCGAGGGGGCGCAGCAGGGCAGGGGGAGGGAATTGACTGGTGGGCCAGAGGGGAGCACGAACCCAAGGCAGGAGGCCAGAGCCAGGGGGCAGCTTTTGCAGGGGGTGTTATTTCCCCATGGATGCAGAGGAGTTTGGGGGCTGGGGGAGAGCCCATCAATTGCTCCCCCCCCATGTGTCACCTCCTGTCAGGGTGCAGAGCTTCCCCAGGGATAGCAAAGGGCAAACCTGGGGGCGCAGGCGAGAGTTCCCCCCCGACGAGCCCCCTGCAGGGTGTGGGGCAGGGACCTTTCCCTTGCCCCTCTCCTAGGTCAGTGCCCACTGCACCCGCCTCCCCAGGTCCTCAGGCTGGGAGCATCCCAGGGCCTGCCCCTCATGGCTCCTGCACCGTGGGGGGCTGACAGGTGGAGACGGGGAAGGAGGGGGCAAACTCAGGGAGGGGAGGAAGGAGGTTTACCCTAGGTCGGGGCGCAGAACCTTTTTTTGGGTGGGGGGCCAGTGACCCACAGAAAAATCAGTGGGGGGGGGGTGCACAGAAGTGAGACGCAAAGGGAGAAGCCCCTGACTGAGAAGGGGGGAGACACTCCCCACATTCCCCACACGCACCAGTGCTTAGGGGGGCCCAGGAGAGTAGATTTTGTGTGCTGCAGTTCTGCGGGCTCCCCAATCCTGGGGGGGGGGCTCTAAGCCTCAGATCCAGGCAAGCTAGGGTCCGCATCCAGCCCCCAGGCCTTACATTCCCCACCCCAGACCTAGGTGCTATGGGAGGTTTGGTTCAGTGACATATTTTCCACAGAGCCCCAAAACCATGTGTCCTGCACGGTGAGTGGCTACAACTTACCTACTGGGGCTGCCTAAAATCTCCTGCAGTTCACAAATCTCTCAGCTGCTGCTGATTCTCTGACTTGCCCCCCCCCCCCGTAACCCAGCTTCCCTCCTTGGCATTGTGGAGATGGGTGGGGAGGGACACAAGGGGGGGCACTGGTTATGTGTCCACCCCCCAGACAGGGCCATCCTTAGGATTTATGGTGCCCTAGGCAGGATTATTAAACTGGTGCTCCTATGCCTGACTTGCTCTTAGCAACACAAACATAAGCTTACGGTATTGGTGCCCCAGAAATACTGGTGCCCTAGGCAACTGCCTATTCTGCTTATGGCTAAGGACAACCCTGCCCCCAGGTGACTCCTCCCTGGATAACTCCTAACCTAGGAGAGGGTCCCGCATCCTCTCCACCCCTCGCCACGCTTCTTCCCACCCCGCTTCCAGTCCACCCCCTTCTCACCTGGGACCTCTGGAGCATAGTGCAGGAGCATCTCTGCATGAACTAAAAGGGGCACGAGGCTTGAGAGGCTGAGAGAAGTGAGTGCAAAGTCAGCTGGTGCTCAGCTCAGGCTGTAGAGCAAACTCATCGTCTCTCTGTACGTGGTCTCTGTGCCACTCGACGGGGAGGTGCCCCACGCCCAGCAGGTGTGTGGGTTACATGTTCCGGGAGCACTTCCGCTTAGGAGCAGCAGAACAGGAGAAAGCAGGAAGGGGCTTGTTAGAAAAGTTAACAGATCGGCGAGGGAGGTTGGCGTCACGGGCCAATCAGCAGCAAGCACGGGTAGCCTGACAGCGAATGAGAGAGGACGGGGGTGAGGAGGAGGGGCTTGGAGCAATAGAGAACAGGCAGCCAGCAAAGCCATGCAGAGAGGGGTGAGCTGGTCGAAGGGGGGGCATGGAAAACAGTTGGCGCAGCAGCACTTGGAATGGAAATGCACCAGGCAAGCTGGCACTTGTCCATGCCACGGGAAAGGATGGTGCAGGAACTGGAACGTAGGGACCTGCGGGAAGAGGCCCACCTGTCCGGGAGGGACCTGGCTCCCATGGACGTGTGCTGCAATTTCTTCTCCCCCTCCCTCCCCATGGCCTCTCATCATCTGCAGTGTGTCATGCACATTCATGATACCGTCTACATCAAATAATTCAGAAACACACCATCCTTCAGTCTGCCCCGAACAGTGGGACACAGCCCATTCGAGATTTGGCTTCTTGTGTAGGAATCACTTCCATTGATTTTCAGGAAGAAGCAGTTTAAGATCCCTGTGTCAGGGGAGAAATGTCAAACTATCAATCAGTCGGAACAACTGTGCGGGTAAGTACCAGCCATGGACAAATCCACTACGGAGCAGAACCAGGTTAGCTACATGGATGTTATATTGCAAATATTCTACAATTCAGAGTGGTATGTGATATTCAAAACTAATCCTACACTTTTCTAACAGTACAAAACATCTATTAATTAACTACATTCAACATCAGTGGCGGATTTAGAGTTAGTGGGCCCTGTAATATAACAGGTTTCTGGGAGCACCGCTGAGAGGGTCAAATCAAGGTAAATTGCTTAGGGCCAGGGCTACATACAGCCCAGACTGGAGGGTCCTCCTTTATAAGGCACCAAGCCAGTCACAGGCAATGTCTAGACTGCAGGCTTCTTTCGGAAGAAGCTTGTCCTAAAGGCTATGTCTACACTACAGGCTTTTTATGCAAGAAGCTTTTTGCAGAAGAGATCTTCCGCAAAATGTTCTTGCACAAAATCACGTCCACACCTCAAAAGCTCATTGCAAAAGCCATGTGCTTTTGCGCAAGAGAGTGTCCACTCTATTGGATACTCTCTCACATATAAAGCCTCCTGAAGCCAGTTCTAGCCAGGCTTTAGGTCACCAGTTGCTCTTGAGGGCTGTTGCTGGAGCCTTCCAGAGACACGCGCTTAAAGGGACCCCCTTGGACAGCCATTTCTCTGTTTCTGCTGCCTGCTTGCTAGCCTCTTTGGGAAAGCAAAGCTTCAGCAGTGCCTGCTGTGTGTGCCCTGTGCTTTTCTGGGGGGGACGCCACAGCTTTTTCCTCCTCTCCCTTGTGTGCCATGGAGCCGGAGCTGCTCCTGGGAGTCAGTCCTCCCTGCACACACATTCCCTGAGGCTGTGCCCTCCTCTGTGAGCAGTGACCGCACCATCCACAGCCCACAAGAGGGGCATGTCCCAGGTGTAAGGCCACGTGTGGCCTGCACGACCGCACCATCCACAGCCCACAGGAGGGGCATGTCCCAGGTGTAAGGCCACGTGTGGCCTGCACAACACGTCCTGTGTCACAGGGGCCCCAAAGTGGCCAGAAGACTCTGCTGCCCTCTCCCCCCACCACCACACCATGGCCAGGAAGGCAAGGGAAGTGTGAGGCCACAGTGGGATGCCTTATAGGCGGCAGAGGAGCCGGGAGCAGCCTGGCCCTCCCTGGGGTCTGCACACAGAGCTGCGGCTTGCTGGGCTGTCTGTGGAAGCGGCTGCTGCCTCGCATGTGCAGTCATGCCTGTGTGCGGCACTGCAGGGCATGTGCGGGGTTGTGCCTGTGCCCTTGGGGCTAGCCTGCTTGCAGCCGGGTGGGCCCCCTCCCCTCTGGGGGCAGTACTCGTGTGGCTAGGCATGAGGCTGGCAGCAGGCTCCCGGGCATGTAGAGGGGCTGGCTGCTGTGGCTGTGTGCCGTTCCCTCCCACTGCATGTGGCTGCACGTGCCCAGACTGCAGCAGCATGTGCTGGCCAAGCAGCCTGCATGACACTGTGCCCCCCGGCCCTCCCCTGCCCTGTGTGTGTGTGTGTGTGTCTCAACATACCTGAAGATCCCTCCCGGGACTCCTTGGAGGCCTGGGAGATGTCCAGGCTGGCAGGGACTGGCTCCAAGGCCAGGGTGATGGTCCCACTGTCCTGCTCCTCTTCCTCCTTTGTCTGGGGCTGGACCTGACCCTCCATCTCCTCATCGGAGATGAGCTCCAGCTTCAGGACTACAGGCTGCTCCAGGGTGGAATCCACCACAATGGAGGGGGAAGAGGGTTCCCCCCCCCCCCAAGATGTGGTTGAGCTCCCTGTAATACGGGCAGGTGTGGGGTCCTGCCCTGAATGATCCCTCTGTTCCGTCACCCAAACATATCCCTGACAGAGCTCCTTTACCTTGGCCTGGACCTGTTCCATGGTCCTGGCAGGGTGCCCTCGCTCCATCAGGGATGTGATCATGCGGGTGAAGATGTCTGCATTCCTGTGCTTGGCCTGGCGTTTCTGCTGTGATTCCTCCTCGCCCCACAATTTGAGGAGGGTCGCTATTTCGGAAGCAGACCAGGCTGGGGCGCGGCATTTGCTGCCCTGAGGGGGTCCTGGGAGCCCTGTGGCTGCTCTCTGGAAGGGCCAGGGAGGTCTTGGGCACTTTCCTGCTCTTCCATGTTTTGGCAAACAAAGCCACGCAGCAAAGGCACCTGCTGTGGTCAAGCTTCCTGCCACAATGCTTGTGCAGGAGGCCTGCAGCTTTAAGAGGGGCCAGCAGATAGGAGCTATAGAGTTGTGATTGCCTGCTATGGAGCATCCAAGAAGCAACCTGCGTTTTTTCCTGGAGACCAATTCTTGCACAAAACCCTGCGGAACATCCACACTTGCCTTCTTGTGCAAGAGCTATAGTGCAAAAAGGAGTTATGCCTCATGGGGAGAGGAATAACTACCTCCAAAAGCCCTCTGTCCTGTCGATTTACTGTAATTTTTTTGTGTGCAAAACCACACCTGAGGTGTGGACGCTCTGCTGCTTTTTGCACAAAAACCTTGTAGTGTAGACATAGCCAGAGATCCTTCGAAAAAAACTTCTTCCAAAAGAGAGCGTCTACATAGAAAAAGTTTGTGGAAAAAGTGATCTGCTCTTTCAAAAGATAGCGTCCACACTGAATGGACACTCTCTCGCATGTAAGCTGTGATTGCTATGGACGGAGTGGCCACCAGGGCACCTGTGCTTTTTCTTCTTTCCTTTTCCTGCAAAAGAACTCCCTATTCCCCGTCCACACATGCCTTTTTCTGAAAGAGCTCTTTCGCAAAAAGGTTTCTTCCTCGTAGAAAGAGGAATGCCAATGTCAGAAAAAACCTTCTGTTCTTTCAATTTTTTTTGAAAGACTGCGATTGCAGTGTGGATGAAAGTGAAGGTTTTTTTTTGAAAAAATGGCCGTTTTTCTGAAAAAAAACTTCTGGAGTGTAGGCATACCCACACAGAGCACTTCTGTTCACCACTCTGGCCAGCAAGAAGTCACACAAGCAATACCCTTAGACACTCCAAATTTATCTGTGCCACAACCAGCACCACTTCTACATAAGAGAGAGGTTATGAAAACCAGTCTCACCAAATCCAAACAGGTTTTTCCAGTCCCAAAGGACTAGCTACATCCCAGGTCAATTTATAACTCAGAGCTTACCCAAAAGAGCACCCTGGGCCAATCCTTTTGAATCTAAAATCTAAAGGTTTAATAATAAAAGAAAGAAAAGGTTGAGAATAAAATTATTAAAGGAAACAAATTACATATTACAAATGACATATACCAATGCAAAGTCCCCGGTGCAGGCTTGTAGCAGAAGTGCAAAAGTCTGCTGTCTTAAAAGTCCCTGGAATACGTCTTTTGATAGGAGGTACCCTTCTTGGTTTTGCAGTATATCTTTTTTTCCCCCAGAAACTACTTGAAAATTTCTGAGGGTCTTAGTGGACCATTTAATGATCTTTCCAAATGTTGCTTGTACCATTAGTTAACCATTGTAGAGTGTTTTGCATTTATTAAAAAAGAAACTAATAACCTTTCCTCAGTCCCCCGATACAGTTCTTGGGCCACAGTTTGAGAACTCCTGGTCCAGATGAAATCTTGTATTTGCATGACACTGACATGACAACTGTATAAAAAGTGTAGATGATGTGCGTCAATTGTTTCATCATGTTCCTCCGTATGACATACAGGAGGGGCACTCTAAATCAGCCAGGCAGATCCACATTCAGGAGAAGTGTCTCTGGACAGATAAGCCATTGATCAAAATCACATTCCCTGATCTTTGCTGCAGCCGAATCTTGCTCCCATTGAAATCAAAAGGAGTTTTGCTACTGAGTTCAGTGGGAACAGGCTTTGACCTTTGGTCTACGTCTACACTATGAGTTTTATTGTAAAAAACTATGATAATGAGGGACTCATTTGCATGAGTTGAGATCTCATTTGCATATTCTCTGCCAATCTCTTTTTGTGCAAAACCAAGCAGTGTAGATGTTTTCTTTCTGCAAAAAAAAACCCCTTTTTCCACAAGATCGGTATGTTCACAGTGCTTGTTTTTGCACAAAAACCCCTAGTGCAAAAATGGATCTGCAGCAAATATGCAAATGAGATCACAACTCATGCAAATGAGTCCCTCATTAACATATTTTTGTGGAGAAAACTCGTAGTATAAACATAGCCTTGGAGAGGTCAAAGAACCCACTCAAGCAAGGGCTCTGCTGTTCGTACCACAGGTATCCAAGGCTGCTGGCCCGAGTGAGACAATCAGCAGACACCGAATCTTTGTCCATTGCAAGGGAGAAATCCACAGCCAACAAGGCCTGAAGAGTCTCCATAGCATATGTGGGTGTAGTGGGGATTCTGTCCCCACTCTTGTGGCCCTGGATCCACTCTGGTTTTGCATTCACTGGTTGCTTTGTTGTGCTGTGTGTGGTCCCTACTGCCCTGTGCTGGTCTGCAGTGACTCTGTGTGGGCAGTAACCAGAGGAGGATGGGTCCCCGGGGAAGGACTCCTGAGGGGAGGCACGTAGGCAATGGCCCAGATGGCCTGACACTTGGGTTAGGTGGAGGAATCTGAACAAAGCAAGAGGCAGTGCTGCCCGGAGGCTTAGTGACCAGTTGCTGGGAGTGTGGGTTAGTCTCAGCTGGGATACGATGAGGAGAGGAGACTGAGAGCAGGAAGGGGGCTAAAGGGGCCTGGGTGCTCCTATCCCTGAGAGGAATAAGGCCGTTTGCTCTCAGTGCCTGGGTTAACATCGCTCCTGTGCCACGCTGTGTCCCTGAGAACCAATCAACCCTTCTACTCTACTGGTTGGCTGAGAGTCACGTCTGGCTGCGGATGGGGGTGCAGGATCGGGGACCCCCGATACGCCATCACACCACATCCAGCTCATCCACTCCATAGCCCATGCCCCACTCTGCTGTGTGGGCTCATTCTACTCCATAGCCTCCCTGGGCCCAGCTGGAAGCCAGTCTCACCCTGACCTGGGGCTATCTAGTCCTGAAGCCTGAAAGGGGAGCTTGTTTTACTTCAGAGGCTGGGCCAGCCAGACTCTGCTCTCAGGTTCGGTGGGTAACCAAGAAGACACAAATCACTGAATGTGAATAAATGCAAGGTTTATTAGGGTATGTCTACAGTAGCTCATTAGTTCAGACTTTCAGGCAGTCCAGGGCTTTATAAAGCAGTGAGCAAGCGACCAAAGAGCTTGCAAACATGTGAGTGCTAACAGGGAGTTTAGAGAGGGAGTTTGGAAGGGGAGAGGGAAGGGGGTGAGGTTCTCTTGCCTTTCTTTTCAATCCTTTTTCCAGGATAGCAGGTATGGATGGTGATAGGTCTGCAATTGTTACCTGCACAGCGTGTGCCATGTTTGTCTTCCTCCCGGAAGAAAGAACGGATTTCATCTGCACTAAGTGCAAGCTGGTCGCCATTTTAGAAGAAAAAATTAGAGGACTGGAGGTCCAAGTGTTGACCCTGTGCTCGATCAGAGAGGATGAAGACTTCCTCGATAGAAGGCAGCGTTTAATCCTGCAAGCACAGCAGGCGGAAGAGCCGGAGAGGGCAGTACAGGACCAGGAAGAGAACTGGCAGCATGTAACATCTAGAAGGGGAAAAAGGCCAGCACAGGAATCCCCCAATTCTATAGAGGTAAGTAATCGCTTTCAGGCTCTCTCCACAGGCTCTGCAGTGCTGAATGCTTTAGAAGGCACCTCACAAGGAAGAAACCGGAAGGGAACACCATCTACTGGAAGGCATGGGATGCGTAGTCCTAGGTATGGGGGTTCCACAACTACCACCCCCAAAAGAAGACGATGAGTGGTGGTGGTCGGGGACTCCCTCCTAAGAGGCACTGAGCCATCCATCTGCCGTCTGGACCTGGAATCTCGAGAGGTGTGCTGCTTACCGGGAGCTCGCATTCAGGATGTGAATGAGAGGCTTATCAAACTGATCAAACCTTCGGATCGCTACCCCATCCTGCTTCTCCATGTGGGAACTAACGATACGGCCAAGAATGACCTTGAGCAGGTTACTGCGGATTATGTAGCACCAGGAAGAAGGATCAAAGAATTCGGAGCGCAAAAAAGTGGTGTTCTCGTCCATCTTCCCTGTTGAAGGGAAAGGACTGGGCAGGGATCATTGAATTGAGGAAGTAAATGCGTGGTTGCACAGGTGATGTTGGAGAGAGGGCTTTGGTTTCTTCGACCATGGGACTCTGTTCCAGGCACAAGGATTGTCAGGAAGAGATGGGATCCTCCTAACCAAGAGAGGAAGGAGAATCTTCGCGGGCAGGCTTGAAAACCGAGTGAAAGGGCTTTAAACTAGGTTCGTTGGGGGACGGTGACCAAAACCCTGAGGGGAGTGGGGAAGTCAGATACTGGGAAGAAATGCAAAGAGGAACGAGCAATAAAGGAGGACCCCTGATTCGAATGGAGAAGATAGGGTGATCAGCTGGTTATCTGAGGTGTTTGTACACCAATGCGGAAGCCTGGGCAACAAACAGAAAGAATTGGAGGCCCTGGCCCAGTCCAAGAAATATGATTTAATTGGGATAACAGAGACTTGGTGGGATGACTTGCATGACTGGAGCACTGTCATGGAAGGGTATAGACTGTTCAGGAAGAATAGGCAGGGGAGAAAAGGAGGAGGAGTTGCACTATATGTAAGAGAGCAATATGGGTGTGTCTAGACTACAGGGTTTTGTCGACAAAAGTCCACTTTTGTCGACAAAACTATATCTGCGTCTACACTGCCGCTGAGTTCTGTCAACATAACGTCGACAGAACTCAGCAGTTTCGTCGATGGCTGTAAACCTCATTCTACAAGGAATAATGCCTTTTGTCGATAGAGTTCTGTCGACAGAAGGCGTTATTGCATCTACACTGTCCTTTGTGTCTACACTGTCATGTCGACAAAGCGGCTTGCTTTGTTGATAGAACTGGATGTAGTCTAGACACACTTTGTCGACAGAAGCTTTGTCGACAGTATGGGTATGTCTACACTACATGGCTCCGTCGACGGAGCCATGTAGATTTGTTTACTGGGCAAAGGGAAATGAAGCGGCGATTTAAATAATCACCGCTTCATTTAAATTTAAATGGCTGCCGCGCTGAGCCGACAAGCAGCTGATCAGCTGTTTGTCGGCTCAGCGTGCTAGTCTGGACGCTCCGCGGTCGACATCAAAGCCCTTTGTCGACCGCCCCGGTAAACCTCATCCTATGAGGAATAAGGGGGCGGTCGACAAAGGGCTTTGATGTCGACCGCGGAGTGTCCAGACTAGCGCGCTGAGCCGACAAACAGCTGATCAGCTGCTTGTCGGCTCTGCACGGCAGCCATTTAAATTTAAATGAAGCGGCGATTATCTAAATCGCCGCTTTATTTCTCTATGCCTACAACCCTAATCTACATGGCTCCATCGATGGAGCCATATAGTCTAGACACAGCCTATCTGTCGACAAAACTTCTGTTGACAAAAGCCTGTAGTCTAGACGTACCCCATGTGGTGCCCCCTCCTTGCTTTTCTTCCCTTCCCCCATCCACAGCTCCCCCCCACACACACTTTACTCCTGCAGAGCTCCCAGAATCATCTACCTGCCCCACCATGGACAGAACCCCACAAGTGGCCAAACCAAAGGCCTTAGGAAAAAGTTCAGGAAAGGGCAACAAAAAAAAAGGGACATAGAACAGCTGTCGTAGGAGGCGAGATTAGTAAAACTGGGACTTTTCAGCTTGGAAAAGAGGAGATTAAGGGGGATAAGCTAGAGGTCTATAAAATCATGAGAGGTCTGGAGAAGGTAGATAAGGATGTGCTAGTTCCACATTCCCATAACACAAGCACTAGGGGTGACTCAATAAAGTGAATAGGCAGTAGGTTTAAAACAAGCCAAAGGAAGTTTTTCCTCGCATGACATCAGGTTCCCTTTTCTTGATCCTTTGGCCTTTACACCCAACTTGTCCTAAGCCCTGTGTACATGTGAATTTAAGCCAGCATTGCTAAACCAGTGCACCCCTCATGCAGACACTCTTATTCCAATTTAGGAGTGATTTCTTTTTGGTTTGGGTTAAGTTGATTGAGAACAGGTTTAAGCCAGACTGAAATGAGAGCAAGTACACAAGGGCTTGCAGAGGTGTAACTAAACAGGTGCAACTTTCCCCAGGACACAAAGCCTTCCTCCAAGGATATGATATACAGAGCATGTATCTAGGTTATATGCTCATATAAAATCTGCCCATTCTTTAATAGAAAATGATATGCACTAATCCTGTTATCTGAAATGAAGTTTTCCAGGCACTTCAATTCAAAGACTCCAATCCAATAACAAAAGAAGTTCAGAAATGGCAGATACAAAAATTTTCATTGATTACAAGTAATGGGGCCTAAAATCAGAACTAGTTACAAAGAAAATGAAAGATAAAACAAAAACTAATATATAACTTAGTAAGCAAAATCAATTCCAAGCCAACATTTTTCTCACCACTTGCTTTCTGCCACTGCTACTGGCTGGAAGCCTCCAAGCTAGGACCCCTTACCAAGTTCAATGATGCTTCTTTTGTCTTTTCAACTTTGCTGATGCCAGGAGTAGAGACAGCAGGAGAAAGATGAGCTGAGGGCACATTCACTATTCTTACACTTTTCTTCTCTGCTTTGAGGCTCATTTCCAGTGGTATTCAACGACAGGAGGTCCGTGAGAAAGCACTTCCAGATTTTTCTTTTACAATATATTGATTAATTGCTTACACCCTTCTTCCTGGCACAGAATGGCCACTTAATCGAGTGATAGTCCTGTTGATATCAAGCTGAGGAGTCAGTTTGCCTTTTATTTCTGAGAAACTGGTATGCACCTGGTTTTCTAAACTTAAAACGTCTCACTAAATTCATACAGTATATTTTTATAACTTTACCATTTATATTTTACCAGGACAATAATGTTCAGCAGATTATAAACTTTCAAATGATACCTTACAAGACCTACTTTACACAAAATTTACATTGCCTTGTAAAAAAGGTGAACATATCAGTAGAGACTGTCATATGCCTGTTCACCTCCTCCATGCTTGTATCTCTTAGCAGTAAATCCAGAAAAGAGATGGATCTTCTATGTGTCCTGGGTGTAGAATGAGCCTCCATTCTCCTGCACCATCTTATCGATCATGTTAATCAGCTCACACACCTGGACTTCTCGTTCTGCTCCACTTGCTCTGTTATTAAATGTGCAGCATCGGTCCTTACACTCAGTGATCAGCCTCTGAAGCTCTATGTCCTGTATACCTACATGAGGGTGCAGTGTACGACCCTGTAGTTCATCCTTCCGGGTGAATAAGATGATCATGTAACTTGTTGTCTTATCTCCAAAAATCCCTTTGATTAACTTAAATGTCTCTTCCTCTTCCATTGTGAGACGGCTTTTATCTTTCACCAGAATGATAGCATGGGGCCCGGGTAAGGAGAGGGAAATACCATGCCTGATCTTTTGGGAAGTCTCTTCTATAGGCTCGTTGGTGTTATAAAAACCAGGAGTGTCAACAACTAGAATCTTCCTCCCCATCCAGCACCTGCGCTCTCTGTCACATCCCCTGGTTACTGACTGGGCTGCAAGTTTGGATTCAAACTTAGCCTGGCCAAGGATGGTGTTTCCTGTTGCACTTATCCCAGCGCCAGTTTTGCCAACAAGGATGATTCTCAGTTCCGGCGTTCCTAGGAACATGTCACAGGGGTTCAACATGTCATTTGAGGTCAGTAACACAGTGAGACTGTGTGTGCACGGTGTGTGTGTGTGTGTGTGTGTGTGCATATGTGTGTGTGCACGTGTGAGCGTGCGCAGATTCCTGGGGCTGGAGTAGCAAGAGAAATTGTGGGTTAGGATTCAGGGGCATTGGTGGAGACTGTGTGTGAGAGGGCTGGAAAAACAAAGGACACTTGGAGGAGGAACAAGAATGGAAAGTGACAGGCCAAGGATGAAGGGGAGCCATGGGGACAAGTCGAGGAAGACAGCAGTTGGACACACAAGGGAAAAGCGGGGATGACAGACAGAAGAGGACAGGTTTTGGGATTCAGGGAAGCTGTGGAGACTAGAGATGAAGGGAGAGGACTGGAGGCCAGGGAGCACATGGGAGATGGAGGGAGAGTGGCTCACAGTAATGGGAGCTGTGACAGAGGTGCTATGGACATGTGGCAGCAGAGCCTGGGGTTCAGGGGTCAGAAGACAGAGAACCTGGGTGCAATAGAGGCTAGAGGAGCAGTAAAAGAGGGGCTTGGTGAAGTGTTGCGAGGTTAGTGGTGGTGGGGAATGAAGAATATAAGAACAGCCATACTGGGTCAGACCAAAGGTCCATCCAGCCCAGTGTCCTGTCTGCCCACAGTGGCCAGTTCCAGGTGCCCCAGAGAGAGGGATGACAACAGGTAATCCCCACATGATCCCTCCCCTGTAACTCACTTCCAGAGAAGCAGAGGCTAGGAACACCATTCCTACCCATCTTGGCTAATAGCCATTAATGGACCTAACCTCCATAAAGTTATCTAGCTCATTTTTTAACCCTGTTAAAGTTCTAACTTTCACCACATCCTCTGGCAAGGAGTTCCAGATTGACTGCGTGCTGAGTGAAGACAAACTTCCTTTTGTTTGTTTTAAACCTGCTGCCTATTATTTTTATTGGTGACCCTCATTCTTATCTTGTGGGAAGAAGTAAATAACTTTTCCTTATTCACTTTTTCCATACCAGTCATGATTTTATAGACCTCTAGCATATCCCCCCTTAGTCTCCTCTTATCTAGGCTGAAAAGTCCCGCTTTTTTTAATCTCTCTTCATATGGGACCTGTTCCAAACCCCTCAGCATTTTTGTTGCCCTTTTCTGAACCTTTTTCAATATAACAGCGTTATATTGGCCTTTTTCATAGAATCATAGAGCTGGAAGAGACCTTAGAAGGTCATCAAGTCCAGCCCCCTGCCCTAGGCAGGACCAATCCCAACTAAATCAACCCAGCCAGGGATTGTCAAGCCGAGACTTAAACACCTCTAGGGATGGAGACTCCACTACTTCCCTAGGTAACCCATCCCAGTGCTTCATTACCCTCCTAGGGAAATAGTTTTTCCTAATATTCAACTTGGACCCTTCCCTCCGCAACTTGAGACCATTGTTCTGCCATCCATCACTAGGAGAACAGCCTCTCTCCAGCCTCTTTGGAACCTCCCTTCAGGAAGTTGAAGGCTGCTGTCAAATCCCCCCTACACGCTTCTCTTCTGCAGACTAAACAGACCCAACTCCCTCAGCCTCTCCTTGTAGGTCATATGCTTCAGCCCCCTAATCATTCTGGTTGCCCTCCTCTGGACACTCTCCAGTGTGTCCACATCTTTTTTGTAGTGGGGGGCCCAGAACTGGACACAATACTCCAGATGTGGCCTCACCAGAGCCGAATAAAGAGGAATAATCACATCGATCACATTTCAATGCCAATATATCTTTTTTGAGGTGAGGAGACCATATCTGTACACAGTATTCAAGATGTGGGCATGCCATGGCATGGTTTTATATAGAGGTAATAAGATATTCTCTGTCTTAATAATAATATAATACAAGGCCATATGCCTATCTTATAGAACTGGAAGGGACCTTGAGAGATCACTGAGTCCGGTCCCCTCCCCTTGCAGTTTTGGCCTTGGATCCCTAAATGGTTGCCTCAGGGACTGAGTTTACAACCCTGAGTTTAGCAAACCAATGCTCAAGCCAATGAGCTAGCCTGCCTCCTTCTGAGCCCCTATCTCAAAAGCAGGGACTCTGAGAGGGAACAGGGGAGGCTGAGGCCAAAAGGTATGAAGGGCATCAGGGGGATGAGAGAAGAAGTGGTACAAGACAGTAAGAGGGGGGATGAGAATAAAGCTGGGAGGGAGTAGAAGTTGAGAAGCAACAGAGGGAGTTAGTGGGACAAAGGAGGACACCTGAGAAGGGGATGCAGGGAGAGAGCAGGGATGAGGAGAGGGGCAGCTGGGGATGTCAGGAAGAGGAGGAAAAGTCAAAGCCTAGGGGCACAGAGAGGCTGGGGGACTGGAGGAGTGGCTGAGAGATGAGAGTGTGCAGGAGACCCAAGGGGCAGAGGGAATATCAGTACGATAGCTAGGAATGGAAGCGGGGTCAGGGTGAGGGGCCATTGTCTGCCAAGGGGGCAGTTTTTGGTAAGGGGATATTAGAAGCACAAAGATAGGGGGACTAGCAGGGGGTTATCTAGGCAGGAGGCTTTGGGGAGGGATGGCGTCGGAGGGAGGGAGGACAGGATTGTGTGAATCCTGCTCTGGAGCTGTGGCAGCCACAGGGACAATCTCGTGGTTACGGAGGGAGAAGGGACTGTAACATTTCCAGTTCCTCTTGGCATCCCTCTGGGAGCAGATTGGGGATCCTGTTCTGGAAGGGCAGGCGGAGCACAGGGCAGGGCTGGGTTCCTGCAGCCTGATCTCCGCACTGACACAGTACGCGTGTGTTAACTTAGCAAACCCCGGGATTTGGAACCCCTTACCTGAGGAGTGTCTCCAGGCCCTAGAGAAGGGAGGAAAAAGCAGGTTTATTTAAATGTTTACCTTTCTCGTGTGTTGAAATCCGACTCTCCTCACTTGGGGTACTCAGAGCCCCGCCCCCGCACACAGCCGACACGCGGAATCTGTAGCGCGTCTCGGGTGTCAGCTCATCAATGACACAGAACTCAGTTCTGCCCTCTGTCCTTTTCTCCTGCCATCCGTCTTTCCCCTCTGGGCTTTCCTCTCCGGAGTCCTCTTTATAGTCCACCTTGTACTCGCTTATACTGACTCCGTCTCCAATGACACTTGGACTGTCCCAGGTCAAGGCAATGGCCGACCAATTGACAGTCGCTGCTGCTGGCTTCCCAGGCGGGCTGGCAGGAAGTGTCTTCACAGTGTCGCTCACGTCGCTGCTCTCGCTGAGCCCTGGTTTGCTCACTGCCACGTATCGGAACTGGTACTGGGAGTTTGGACAGAGCCCTGTTACTGTGAGTGTCTCTTGTGTGTTACTGACATTCACAGCCACCCAGTTCTCCTGCCCGACAAGTCTGTACTCTGTCCGGTAGCCGCATATCTCAGCCCTGCCATAGGCTGCCGGTTTCAACGTGAGCTGCACACGGTCATGTCTAACCCTGTCTGTTGCAGGAGCAAGAGGCTTTGGTGGAGGCTGAAACCTAGTGCTGACCAGCTCTCTGTTTTCATACAGGTAAATGGAAGCCCCTGGATTGGCCTTGTCTGGAACAGAGGCCACAATGAACCGGGTCTTCCCATTAGATTTGTTGACCCGGGCAAAGTCAGAGAAGGACTTTACGGCTTGTCGCGCTTTTCTTCTTATCTCGTCATCCTCAAACCACTGTGCAGAGTTTGGCATCTCACCAGTAGGACCGGCTAGGGCTGGATTGTGAGTTTTCTTCACAAATTGTCTCCGCAGCCACAGGTTCAGTTCTGAGAAGTAGGGTTCCTCGTCGTGCAATGAAGTGAGTGTGAGAGACACCACGAAGTCATGCTTGGGGCTGAGAACTATGCGCTGTAGCTCACTCCTGGAGGATACGACTTCCACCCCCTCCAGCTCGGCAAGGTAGGAACTGACAAAATCCAGCTCTTCCTGTTTCTTATCCAGAAATTCATTGAGTCTCTGGGCTCCGAATGGAGATTGCTCCTTGCTGGTTAAAATCTCCACTAGGGCCCCTTCCTCTGCCTCACCCCCATGGATCGAGGGCAAGGTTCTCACGAGCTCTTTCTGGAAGCTCTGTCTGTGCTGTTTGCACAGGTCTCTGAACCGCTGGATTTTCCTCCCGATCTCGGGGAAGGCTGCAGCCGCTCTGTCCTTCTCCATGTCGTTGCACCGGGCGTCACACTCGGTCAGGTGCTCCAGGGCACTTTGTGCATCATCAACCAGCACCGAGCTGATCTCACGCACCAGCTGAGCGGCTCTGGAATCCAGCTTGCTCAGGGGGTACAGCCAGACACGCACCGGTACAGCCTTTTCCCCAGAGTCGCCAAGCAGCTTAGGGAGAGTCGAGTAAACTTCCAGGGCATCCTGATAAGTGAGTGGATTTCTCTCCAGAGCAAAATCACCGTAAAATTTGCAACTGAGATTTTCTGTGTTTTCTAATTTCTCCTTCTTCATTTCCCCAGACCCCTCTGCTGCTCCTGAAACCTTTGGGATCTTTTCTATCATCAGCTTCATGAATCCTTCTACCTTTCTCACACTCTCTGAGGAAGAAACTTCCCGACTGAACACAAAGAAAGCCTGCGCCCCGTACAGCACAGCCGTGACTACGTGGGTAGCCGTGCCTTGGTCAAACATAGCACGATAAGGGTCGCCCTCGGTCCCCTGCTGTCTGATAGTCAGCTCCTTGTACTTGGTTGTCACTGAGTAGTGGAGAGAAACTTGAGCATGATTTTTTGATTTCTTGGTATCATTAAAAAATGCCGCAGATCCACCTACTTCCACCAACCCCCCTAGGACACTGGCCTTCAGGGATCCAGACAGACTGAGGACCAAGGCCTTATCTTTCATGGTGTTAGACGCAACTATCTGGAATTCAGTCCGGTGCTTTGGCATTTCCTTCATTTCTTCCTTGAGAGGTTTCATGTCCCACAAACGGATACCTGTAAAATTCCAGCCAAGCGATCAGAGGAGAGCACACAGCATGGTTCCAATACACATCAAAGCAATAGATCCCAGTGCTGAGGACTAGAATCAATGTGCCCTGGAATCAGGCGCTCTATTGGAATCTCCTTCCATCCGTCCATTTATGCACCCTACTCTCTCTATAGCTATGTACTGGCTTCCCTGTCACCTCATTCTCCCCTGCCTCGACTCATCTGATTTTTCCATCTTGTCACAATTTAGCATTTAAGCTCCTGGTAGCTGGGGCTGCTTTTTTATTGTATGTGTATTATCAGTGACAAATAATGGGGCCTGGATCCTTGATTAGTGGTCATGGGCATTATTATTATTGTTGTTATTGTTGTTGATTGTCTAGGAAGGAGTACTGCACAAAGGTATCTAGGGGTCATAAAGGACCACAAGCTTAATATGAGTCAACAGTGTGATGCTGTTGCAAAAAAAGCAAACATGATTCTGGGCTGCATTAACAGGAGTGTGGTGAGCAAGACACGAGAAATCATTCTTCCGCTCTACTCTGCGCTGATTAGGCCTCAGTTGGAGTATTGTGTCCAGTTCTGGGCACCACATTTCAAGAAGGATGTGGAGAAATTGGAGAGGGTCCAGAGAAGGGAAACAAAAATGATGAAAGGTCTAGAGAACATGAGGGAAGACTAAACTGGATTTGTTTAGTTTGGAAAAAAGAAAACTGGGGGGGGGGTGGACATGTGGACATGATTACAGCTTTCAAGTATAAAGTGTCCAGCTGTGGTTTGCAGAGACCATGTCTCATATTAAGCAAAAGGCTTAAACTGCAGCAAGGGAGGTTTAGGTTGGACATTAGGAAAAACTTCCTAACTGTCAGGGTGGTGAAACACTGGAATAAATTGCCCAGGGAGGTTGTGGAATCTCCATCTCTGAAGATATTTAAGAGCAGGTTGGACAGACACCTGTCAGGGATGATCTAGACAGTGCTTGGTCCTGCCATGAGGGCAGGGGACTGGACTTGATGACTTCCCTGGCCAGCTCCCTCTTGGACAAGCCTTTCCTCTCAGACTTGGCACACATTGCAGCAGGAGTTGAAAGCACAGGAAGGTCAGGGAAGATGTTATGGAAATGTGGTTCTTCCGCATGCCAGTCAGCAGGAGCTGGGACACTGACCCTCTTGCTTTGGTGCATGGAGCGGCCCCCAAATTACCCATGTGACTTTATACTGCTTGTTTGACATTTGTCAAGCAGCTGTCAGTGCTTCTCTCAAACAAACCTGCAGGTCAGTCTAAGCAGCTGAAGTTATTGCCAAATAAGTGTCTAGAAAAGGGGTGGGTTTTTTTCAAAGCACCCTTTAAACAGAGCATCAATGCTCCACTGCATCTGAGTTTTGGATCTAACTGGCAGAGGCCATTCCAAAGGAGTGAAGACTGAACCTTGTTCTTCTGTGGAAAAGGCCCTGCCAGTGGCTAAGGCAAGACATCTGAACAACCAATACAAGTGGCACTGGGTGCAACTCTTACAGTACCTGGTATGACAGTGTCGCTGCGGCAGTCATACAGCATCCCCGGCTGGAAAGGGCGGCCCAAGGCTGGCATCTCAATTGTGGAAACTCCAGTGTTAGCCATGGTGGCCGCTGAGAGCTTGGTCCAGCCCTAAAACACAGCAGCAGCCCAGTTATACAGACACAATGTGATCTCCTTCAAGCTGTGATCTCCCTATTTGAATGTGATTGCCATAATTTTGAGACTCTTACAAACTGATACCATAGAGAGGAGCAGGTCTGTCTCCAGGACAGTGAACCATAGAGAATGTTGGGCTTCTTATAGGAGATAGATTTTGTTCTCGTGCCCATTCCAAATGGTTTGAAATATTCCATATGAATTCAGCAAGATCAGGGCAGATCATTGAAGAATTAGACAACTGTTCATGAGATTCCTGACCAATATGGAACTCAGCTCACATCTAAAGAGTTTCAATGGTTTGTCAAAAGAAATAACATCAAACATGCCACATAACCTCCTTATCAGCCTGCCAAAAATAGGTTAAACAGAGGCTATCTGTCCTTCCTGGCTGATAGCCATTGATGGACCTATTCTTCATGAATTTATCTAGTTATTTTTGAACCCTATTAAAGTCTTGGACTTCACAACATCCTTTGGCAAGGAGTTCCACAGGTTAGCTGTGTGTTGTGTGAAGAAGTGCTTCCTCTGTTATAAAAGTCAAAACTGCTGCCTTACAAAATAATAATCATGATTAGGAATCACTAAGAAAGGGATGGATAATAAAACAGAGACTATCATATTGCCTCTGTGTAAATAATACATTGCCTCTGTACGCTCACATCTTGAATACTACATGTTTGCTTCATCTCAGAAAAGATACACTAGAATAGAAAAAAGTTCAGAAAAGGGCTACAAATGTGACTAGAGGTATGCAGCAACTACTGTAGGAGGAGAGTTTAATAAAACTGGGCCTTTTCAGCTTGGAAAAGAAACAGCTAAGGCGGATATGTTAGAAGTCTATAAAATCTTTATTAGTGTTCAGAAAGTGACTAAGAAAGTGTTATTTACTCCTTCCTATAGCAAAAAAAGCCCTCAAAAACCAAAAACCAAAACAAAACTAGGGGTCACTCAATGAAATTAATAGGCATTGGGTTTAAAATAAAAAGTATTTTTTTCATATAATCCATGGAACTCCTTTCCAGGGGATGTAGTGGTCATTATAAATTCATGGAGGATAGACCATCCATGGCTATTAGCCAGAATGAGTAGGAATAGTGGCCCTACTCTCTGTTTGCCAGAGGCTGGAAATGGATGACAGGAATGGGATCACTTCATCTGTTTCTGTTCACTCCCTCTGGGGCACCAGGCATTGGCCACTGTGGGCAGACAGGATACTGGGCTAGATGGACTTTTGGTCTGGCCCAGAGTGGCCATTCTTATGTTCATGGAGTGATGCTCAGTGTGTTCTATTTTTAGAAACCAGCCAGAAGAGCAGTGTGTATAGGTAGCTAGGCTTGGCAGATTGTGTATTTTTCTTCGGCACAGTTATCTGGAATCCACCATGCTGTGTGGTTGCTTCACACTATGTTTGTTGTGCAAAAGGGAAAATCGCTTTCCATCATACAATGTTTCTGGAGCCTCAATTAAAAAACAATCCCAGAACCAGGAAATGGTGCTGTTGGAGGATTCTAGGAGACACGGTGTGGATTGTTTGGGTGGAAAATGAAATTGCTGTTGACAGTCTGTTCATCTCCCCTATATTAACTATCAGCTCTCACTGGGTAGGTTGGACTAAAGCTGTAGCTAGCAGTCAAGTTATTTTACTAGCCACATAATACAGCAAGAAGGCTAACCCCCCCCCCCCACAAAAAATGTGTACAAGTCATGGTCTCTGTCTTAAAACTCAGCCATGCTGGAGCAGCCCTCTCTTACTGAAAGGAACCAGACAGGATAAATTAAACACCAATGTGAAGACATATAAAAGCAAATGAGCTGGATGGAGTGGTGGTATCATAGGTGAGGGCAGGCACTGCCTTCTCAAACCACCAGCCTAGCCCTGCCCAACTCCACCCCCAGAATGCCAACTCTATGCATACTGGGGCGGTGTGTTACTGTCCCTATGTCTGGGGCCAGGGATGCTGGGGCCAAATGCCTCCTGCCCTCCCCGTGCTCCAAGGGAGAGTGGGGGAGACTAGTGCTGGGTATCGTGGGAGCCTGGGCATGCATGGAGGAAGGGCCTGGGAAGAAGGATTGGGGCTGGGGTGGGGTTGGGAGCTGGCTTCTCCCAACCCAACCTTCACCCACCACCCATGGAGCTGGAATAAACAATGTGCTTATTGCAGGGGAGGAGATGCACACACACAACTTGCTTAACTATTCAGGAGGCAATTATTATAATAAATGGTCTTAATTTAAAGCACACGGGCATCAGGAAGATCAGCATGCACAAAAAAAGCAGCAATTGCAATGGATTGTATTATAGACCCTGCTCCCAGAGGAATCTAGACCATGCTTACAAGGGACAGTAAATGGAATAATGTATCCCAGCCAGCACTAACCACAAACCCTTGGGCTCAGTTGATAATGCATTTCCACACCTGGGAAGAGAAAGCAGTTTAGCAGCACTGGACACTTACTCCACTAATTTCAACTCCAGCAGCTCACTCCAACCTTTGAGGCTGCACTAAACAGCCCAGACCAGGGCTGACCAGCAAAGACACATTCTTGGAGACCAAAACATCCACAGAAAAGGGAAAAACAAGATTTCTGATATTGTGGAAGCCAATAGAGTTGTATTCTCATACAGATATTCACTCTAATCCTTACCTGGAGGATGGATTCTCTGACTGATCACAAAAATTAGGCAGAGTTCAGGAAACTTCCCAGCTTTGTCAGCAGCTTCACACTGCTTGGAAAAGGAAATCAGCAAAACTGAAAGTGTAACCATCAACCCCGCCTCCTGCAACATTTCTCACAACTCCCTCAGTGACAGAGAGAACAGCATAGCGTCCCCTCTAAGATTTCCATCCACGTGCAGAGGGAGTTTTGTCTTGTGCACCAATACTGAGGTCATGTGCAATACTAATCAAAGGATAATTAACAAGGTGCATGACTTTACATGCTTATTTAATATGAAAAACTTCCTGCCTTTCAGGATGGTTAAACACTGGAATAAATTGTCTAGGGAGGCTGTGGAATCTCCATCACTGGAGATATTTAAGGGCAGTTTGGACAGACACCTGTCAGGGATGGTCTAGTTGGTGCTGGGTCCTGCTGTGAGGGCAAGGGACTGGGCTTGATGACTCTCAAGGTCTCTTCCAGTTCTAGTATTCTGTGATTCTATAAAATCAAATAAAAAGAAAAATAATATTTCAAAATTTTCAGTAGTCATTTGGTATCTTAAATGTATCTGTTCTTTTGAGTCATAAAACAAAATTATCCATGTTCTTGATGTAGCAAATAAAATATTTTAACATTAGTATTGACACATGAAATGAAATAATTGTTACACTTTAAGCTTGAAATTAAAGATGATGTCTCTTGGCTTGACACTCACGAAAAAACATTAGCATCTTATATATGCAAAAGCGTACGTGTAGTCTCTTTTGTTGGTGTGACTTGTGCAACATAAAATAAAACATTTTGTTTTGACACAAGAAATTACTTTGTTTATTTGCTGTATTTAGGAGACCACTAATCACAGTGACTGGAATGAGACCCATAGCCACTAGTTGACCCTGCCAGGCTAGATGATGGGACAGTTACTTGCTGCTGATCATCACGATGAACCTTCTCTTGTCTTCCTTGACAATTCTTCCAGTGTTCATAGACAGTTTCCAGGTTTTCTTCTCTGTCACTTGAAGGGTAGAATTTGATTCTCATGAGCATATCCAGGTGGTCTTCTTTCAATCTGTTTCCTAATTTGGTTTTGATATTATTTGTAAGACTAAAGCATTGCTCACAATCAACTCGGGAAGCTTGAAATGTTGCACATATATGCATGAGTTGAGAAACTACACGGCATTGTTCTACATTCTGTAGCGTGAAAGTCACCATTTCCTGAAAGTTTGTCATAATCTTTCCTTCATGGTTCTTTGCAAATATATATGTATAATCATTGTATTGATTCACAGTGAACTTCTCCTCCTCCTCCATGGTCTTTTGGACAGATGACTTCACTTCACTACGGTTCAAAACTTTTCTGCATGTGTCAACTAGCTTGCTAATTTTTTCAATGCCAAATTCATACCTGATTGGATGTGATGAAAATGAGGCAAAGTCAAAAGCTGCCCATTCGTTTAGTTTATTCTCTGGAAACCTCTAGGCTATCAGCGGTTGGAAAAGGGGCGGGTGGGTGGAAAAAGCTATGCAAATTGTGAGCTGCAATTTGTGTACCTTTCTCTGATTCTTTTCTTGGAAGAGTCTTTTCTGACATTTGGCCCATCTATACGGGGCCAAATGTCAGAAAAACCTCCTCTTTTGGAAGAGCTCTTATTCCTAATCAAATGAGGAATACAGGGCTTCTGAAAGAGGAATACAGGGCTTCCAAAACATTTTGGAAGAGCAGATGCATTCCCTGAACACTGAGTTTTTCCAGAATACTTCGGATATCCCAGGAAAACTCTATAGTCTAGACATAGCCTTATCACACAGTAGGGATATGAAGTTCACTGCTGAATTGATCATCTGTTGTGCTTGGATGCAGTTAGATTTTTCACACTGTTGCTTCAAGAGACTGAGATACTGCCCTCTGAGATACTGCCCTCTGATCTGGCGGATCTGGGCCCTTGCTAACTGTACAGCTTCAATTGCTGTTAAAGAGCTCTTCTGAGAGCATTTGGTCAGTTCTGCTAATTCATGTAATACATCATTTAATACAGTTAACGTGTTATGCTAATTAGTGTGAGAGAGCTCATTCAGTACTTTGCTATTGGGTCATTATTTTCTGAGATTTCCTGTTCAAAATATTTAAGAAGGATCTCATAATTACACATCAAAGCACTTACAGCAAAATATCTAGGTAGCCCCCTTACTTCATTTAGAGGTTTGAATGATACAGTCTCATTTTCTATGACATTTACTGTTTTTTCAAATTGTCCTCTTCAGACTGAGTATCTACATAAGACTCTATAAATGGTCTTCGAAAGTGTCTCTACAGTCTTCACCCTTGGCACTTGGTTCCATGCATAAACTAAACCCAGGTCTTCTCGATGGACTACACAGTGTGGTTCTGTTCAATGTGGAATGCTCTGCTCGACTTCTGTGGTCTAGGGGTAAACTGAGTCAGTCCATGGTATCTTGCTAAGAACTGAGAACTCAAATCCTAAATCATTAGCCCAGGCCTGGGAAGCACACAGACAGTAGCTACCGTGACCCTGGTTCCCCTGGCAAACACATTCCAAGAGGGCTTCACTCTGATAAGGCCGGTACCAAACAATTGCACGGGATTGTTTTTCACGGTCTGCTTTATTCCTAGAAAATATGCTTGGATCCCAAAGGCTGAGCCAACCCAAGGCAATACCACCCCTGCAGTAGACGCATTATATTTCCGGCCGACAGAGTTACCATCAACATGCCTTTGTTTATGTTGGCTTATTTAGCTTGTTAGGAATAATTATTTGTGTTAGTGATAACATGTTTAATTGGCGATGGGCGGGGATCCTGTGTAACCTTCATATTTTATTGGCTTATGTGCTCATAACGTTTCCGCCGCTAGACCTATCAAACCACTTCCCCTCTGCCCATCTGCTGCCTGTATAATCTAATATATGTTTTAATTAAGCAGTGCTCACCAGGTTAACCCCTGGTGGGTACTCCACCAGCTGTGTGAACCAATAAATCCTCTGCTTGTTTTCACCTGCACGCAGTGTGTCTGGAATTATTCCCTACTTGTGGCAACACCTTTGTTTTTCCCTAGCATGACTGAAGCACCATTTGAAGTGACCATCACCATTTTCATCATATCCAGCTTATTCAGCATGTAGAAGTCTTTGATAGCATCTGTAATAGCTTGTGCATTGCAAGCAGATAATTTAATAATTCCACCAAAGACAGTCTTATGCACTGCTCATGTTGCATCTCTGAACTTTAAATTATAAGAAACTTGAAAAACAACTTAAAAAAATAACAAGCAGTCCTGTGCCACCTTAGAGTGTGTCTACACAGCAGGGCTAAAGTCAAATTAAGCTATGCAACTTCAGCTACATCAATTGCATAGCTTAAGTCAAAATAGCTTAATTCGGCTTTTGGTGCTGTCTATACAGCAGGTAGATGAAGGAAGAACACTCTTCCTTTGACTTCCCTTACTCCTCATAAAATGAGGGTTACCAGGAGTGGGAGTAAGAAGTCCTCCACCTTGACATTATTTCGAAATAAAGGCTTGTAGTGTAGACACTCACTATGTTATTTCGGAATAACATCAGTTATTCCAAAATAGTGCTGCTGTGTAGACATACCCTTAGAAACTAACAAAGATACAGTGGTAACAGAAATACTTATGATTTCATCAAAAATAAGTGTATGATTGGAAGACAGTCAAATAACTGACATGATTTCTGAATGAACAATGCTGTTTATTGACTCCAAAAACTCAAAAGCATAGTTTTTGCTATGCCAGCTCCACTGGTACATGCTGATATTTTGCCATGTGGTTATTTATATTTTGCACAGAGTTCATGGAGATGTTCATTTGTACTGCAAGCAGAACACTTATCTATGAGAATTTTTATTTCTTTTGGCTTTGAGTGTTGTCTTTCCTTCAGTTCCAGTCTCTTCTGCTTCTCATTAGTGTTTCCTAATAGAATACTCTGCACATCAAATCCCAGTGGATGAGTGTGACGTAGTGAGGGTACCTTGCCGGTTGCTGGGCTTGGGCCGTAGGTGACCCCCCGCTGGTTACTGTCTGTACCACAGCCCAGCAGAGTAGCTGATGGGACAAGGAGGTAACCTGTTCGACCAGTTACCTCCCAGGGAGAGGAACAAAGGAAGGTGGAATGCCGCCCCTGGCTGGGGGGCAGGGCTGGAAGAGAGTGGTAGTTTCTGTCTGGGAAGCAGGGGAGAAGGAGCTAGGGAGGGGGCTGGGATTGTAGGGCCCAGCCACCCCCCATCTCAAGGGGGGGCACCGAGGTCTCCTAGCCCCAGTTCCGGTAACCAGATTACATCTGTGCTGTGCCGTATCCTGGAGAAGCAATAAACTCCCTCCACCTCTGGCTGGTGGAGTCTGTTCGTGCCACTACGGGGGTGCAGGAGGTGGGGGACCCTGACGCTCCGTCACAATGAGAAACCCTGCTTCTAAGAATATGTACAGGAGATTCATGACTTATTCTTGATAACTGCCTCTTTATGTAGTCCAGCTTCCATCCACCTTCCCATTTCATGCCGGTAGAGAAGTTGCTGGATATTCTAGCTTTAGTATAAATTTCAGCACTATACTGGACTATGTCACTCATTTGTACACAAATCTTGCCTCTAGAATGATGTTAGAGATTCTGTTTCAGTTGTTCCAGCCATTCTCTTTTGAACGTAGGGCAGCATTTCTTTCTGGGTATGTCTACACTACAGCGTTAATTCAAGTTAACTTCATTCGAAATAGTTAATTCGAATTAAGCTAATTCGAAATAACGCATCTACACACAAAATCTATTTCGAAATAGCGTTTTGCTATTTCGAAATAGTGTGTCCACACTGAGTGGACCCTGAACTGAAGTTAAGGCTGGCCAGAACCAGTGCCGGCAGGGCATCAGGTTAGGACTTAGTGTGTGGGGCTGCTGCCTGAGGCTAACTGAGCTCCGTGCTTAAAGGGACCCGACCCCCACCCCAGACAGACAGTTCTCAGGGTTCCCCGCTTGCTTGTCTACCTCGATGAGGGACAGCAAAGCAGTCCTGTCTTGGAGTGCCCTGAGTGCCCGCACTCGGGACACCACAGCACTCGGCCACATGGAGCCAGAGCTGCCCCTGGGCATGCCGGTATGTCTCGTGGGGTCGTTGCCATCAGCCCAGCTGCACTTGCCGCAGGCTGCCATCCAGTGGGTCCATCAGGGGGCTGTCAGGATCCAGGAGTCCCTGCGGGAGAGCGTCCACCCCGAGGAGCCCTCAGAGCCACCCTGGTCCTCCCCACCAGGGGCTCGTGCCCCATTCCTCCCGCACGTCCTTCCATTTACCCCTCCCTAGCCCCCCTTCCTGATGTAAAACAAAAGACACGTATGTTCAAAAATAGAAACTGGGTTTATTGAACAAAACTGGGGGCAGATGAACCTCTGGGGAGACTGGGAAAAGGAGGTGGGAGAGGGGAAGAGAGAGGGTGGGAGAGGGGAGGGAGAAACCTGGGAGGAGGGAGCTGGAAGGGGGAAGCCAGGGGAAGAAGGGGGAGGGGAAGCTCAGGGCCCAGGGTTGCGGGTTTCGCCAGACCAACTTGATTTTCATGCAAACCTGCTCCTGGGTTCACTTCTGGCCTTTGGTGGCCAGGCTGGCAGCTATCCTGCCATAGAGAGCCGCATTCCTCCATCTGGTGCGGAGATCATGGATGTTGGGGGTATCCCCCCCAAATCTGAATAAGGTCCATGATCTCCACCCTGGACCAGGAAGGCACCCACCTTCTCCAGCCCCTGTCAGGCTCCTGGGAGCTGGCAGACTGCTCCTGGGGAGCGGTGGAGGGCTGGCTGCCAGTGGCTTGCTGGCTCCTGTTTTGGGGCCACTGGGTCAGGGGCCCCGGTGGCCACTGCTGGCTCTGGGCTGGCAGGCTTGGAGCTGGCACAGGCACTGTGTCCAGGGTCTACCCCTTTAATGGCTCCGGGGCTGGGGGAGAGGAGAGTAAGCTTTCCTGGTTGTGCCCAGTGTGGCCACCAGGGCTCCCTGGGAAGGGCTGGAGGCCCCCTATTTCGAATTAAGTGTCTACACAGCAATTAATTTGAAATAGCTATTTCGAATTTCGCGTTACTCCTTGTAGAATGAGGTTTACCAAATTCAAAATAAGCGCTCCGCTATTTCAAATTTATTTCGAAATAGCGGTTTGTATGTGTAGACGCTATTGAAGTTAATTCGAAATAACAGCTGTTATTTCGAATTAACTTTGCAGTGTAGACATACCCTCTGGGCTGTGCTTCTGTGTTGGTTGCTGCTCTTTGCTGGCACTTGTTGACTGTTCAAAGGAGCAGAAGGAGATCATGTAGTATTATGTATCCTGCTTTTAAGAAAAATCATGGAGTGCGTGTAGTTAATGTGAAATATATATAATAGTGTTGCATGTTTATGACGACATGTTAATAATCCTAATGTTAAACCGGTGATTTTATGTAAAACAAAATGGAGTCGGTCGCCTTTGATCCCCTGGGCTCCATCTTGGGTTTTGCCCTCCCCCCGTGGGACGTTCAGAGACCGTTGGGAACCGGTTCCAACCGGATTTTCCCGCCTTGCTGAGAGTTCCGCTCCCCTCAGGTTTCCCGCCAAGCAGCCCGCCCCCGCCTGGGAGTGGCGCCCGGCGCTGCGTCCGCCCCAGAGCCTCTGTGGGGCCCGCGGGCTGACGGCCCCGAGCCGCTTCCCCACCGCAGCCCCATCGGGCACTAGACCGGATCCTTGTACGGGGGTCTCCTTACCCTGCCTGCCCCGCTGGGCCTGGGCTTCAAGCCCCCAGGCTGGGTCGCTGTTTTCTCTGTCGTTTGGCTCCCTGGGATGTCACCTCTCGACCCCAAATCCCCTGATTTTGTCTCATCCCCTCACACACCTTAGCTTGGTTCACTTTATACACACACCCCCCCTTATCTGGGGAGGGGAAGGGGGTTACAGAGCACTGGGGCAAACCGCAGGGGACAGACCCTGGATCTGAGGAACGGGGCTGTGATCTTCAGCACAGAGAAATCAGTCAGACCCCTCACGTCCACACGCCTTATTCACCTTTGAAATTCTCTGTGCTAACAATGAGGCGTAGCCAGCTTTCATTAACAAGGTGTCTGCCGGGCAAAGCAGTGTTGAAGGCACTGGGGCTGAGCTGGCAAGGATTTAGTTTGAGCTGTTGGTTCCCCCAAAACCGCAGCCCCAGCTCTAGCTATGGCACATGGGGGGAGCCACCACGCAGCCCTGGCCTGGCCCAGTTTCAGCCCTGGTGACAGCAGAGAGCTGCCCAGCAGTGCTGAGGCTTTTTTTTAAGCAGCCCCCATTCCCCCCATCTAGCCCACCACTACCAGCTTTTCTTTTCCTACCCCCAGGTAGGACCTAATTATCGTGCAAGAGAGCCGAGGTGCCTGTACTGCTGACACTGCGAGACCTGCCTCTGTCCCCAGCCCTGGAAAGGGCAGTGGTGCGAAGATGGCAGCCCCTAAATGGTCAGGCAGGGGAGAAAGGGAAAGTGAGACAACTCTGGAGATGGCAGCAGTATGATCCATGGAGGGGAAAGAAATGGACAAAGGCATAGGGGTGGGTGCAGGGTGGGGCCAGGAGCAGTAATGGTATCAGGGGAGGAAGTGGGATGTGGCGCCTCTCAACCAGGTTCAGGGACCAAGAGGATGGGGACAGGAGGGGGCTTCACTGATGCCAGACCCAGGCATTGCTAAAAGCCCAGCCCCCACAACCATGGTGTCAGGCAGGATATAACCTGCAATAGGACCCCCCTCGGTCACCCCACATCTGAAGGGGGTGCACCAGGGGCTCAAGGCCAGGCAATTCAGCAACGGCCACTCACAGGGTTTGGTGCCATGAGCAGGATCCCCTCTGCAGGAGGGCAGGCCCAGGGTGCCCTGAGTGGAAAGGGGGAACAGCAGCCTAAGGAAGAGGAAAGAGTGGACGGGGTGGCATGGCCAAACCAATGCCCAGCCTGAGGCCCCTCTCACTGGGTCAGCCTTCCCATGGACGAGAGGGTCAGACCCATGACATCAATCTCCTCAAAGATGGAGCTGAAGGCCCCACCTCCCTCTGCCCCAGAGTCCTCCCCACCAGCCACTGGGGCAATAACAGCCTCAGCTTTGACAGGGGCACAGATGACAGGGGGGCTGAGGAGCTCTATGCGAGGTCTCCTCCGGGAGAGAGTCGGAGAGGGGGACAGAACCGCCTGCCTCTGCAGCCCGGGCATTCTCATCTGGCTCTATCTACTGCGCTTTATTGGGGGGCATGTGAGATAATCAAGGGTCAGGGAGTCAGTGGGGAGGGCCATGGGCCGGGTCCACTGCTCATCTGGGCCTGACGGGAGTGGGGGCTACTCCTGGGACCTGAGTGAAAGGATGGCACAAGGGGGAGGGGCAACTACAGGAGCTGGGACACTCGCGTCTTCAGTCATGACAGGACCGGCTCCTTCCTGGGTCTCAGGGTCTCTGATGCCCCTCCATGCCTGGCCACAGGGTAGTCCCTCTGGGCACGCCACACCAGCCAGCACAGGTAACATGGGCCTCCCCCAAAAGAGCAATGCACCCAGGAAGGGGTCCCCTGGGTGCAGCACCAGGAACAATCCTCTAGTGACCACAACCTCACCCTGCTGGCAGCAGTTGGATCTGGACCTGCTGGCAGAAGGACTGGACAAGATGGAGTGTGGGGTCCTTCCAGCCCAGCGGGAGAAGGCTGATTATAGAATCTTAGGATCCTAGAACACGAGAACTGGCAGGGACCTCGAGAGGTCATCGAGTCCAGTCCCCTGCCCTCACGGCAGGACCCAGTACTGTCTAGACCATCCCAGATAGATGGAAAGAAGGATTTTTCAGGGTGGAGAGGAAAGGCAGGAGGGCGTCATTAGTGGTGTGTAGGTGCAGCTCCAGATGCACAAGCAGAAAAAAACACCTCCCAGCCCTACAGTGCTATCTTCCCTTCCACATCGCAGCACTTGGAAACTTGCATTACTCAGCGTTCAGAGGGGTGAGGAGGGGTTTACACCCCAGAGCCAGGACAAGGTTACAGCTGTGTCAGTGTAGACACAACCCTAGGGTATGTCTACACTACAAAGTTAATAGGCGCTACACATGCAAACCGCTAGTTCGAATTTAATTCGAACTAGCGGAGTGCTTAATTCGAACTAGGTAAACCTCATTCTGCGAGGACTAACGCCTAGTTCGAATTAAGCAGTTCGATTTAAGGGCTGTGTAGCCACTTAATTCGAACTAGTGGGAGGCTAGCCCTTCCCAGCTTGCCCTCGTGGCCACTCTGGGCCAAACCAGGGAAACTCTTCTGCCCCCCTTCTGGCCCCAGAGCCCCCGGTCTGGTTACACTGTTTTTGCCAGTTGCAAGCCTGCCAGCACCCAGCAAGCAGACCCTGCACCTGCCACAAGATGAGCCAGCCACCCACTGCCACCCAGCCCTCCCCCTCTTCCCAGGACCAGGCTGGCAGCTCCCGGGAGCCTGCCTGGGGCTGCAAGAGGCAGGCGCCCGCCTGGTCTAGTGCGGAGATCATGGACCTCATCGAGGTTTCGGGGGAGGCCTCCAATGTCCACGATCTCTGCACTAGGCACAGGAATGCGGCTGTCTAGGGCAGGATAGCTGCCAGCCTGGCCACTAAAGGCCACATGCGAATCCAGGAGCAGGGTTGCATGAAAATTAAGTTGGTCCAGTGAGACCCCCGACCCTGAGCTTAGAACATAAGAACATAAGAACGGCCGTACTGGGTCAGACCAAAGGTCCATCTAGCCCAGGAGCCTGTCTGCCAACAGCGGCCAATACCAGGTACCCCGGAGGGGATGGACCGAAGACAATGATCAAGCGGTTTGTCTCGTGCCATCCATCTCCAGCCTTCCACAAACAGAGGCCAGGGACACCATTCCTACCCCCTGGCTAATAGCACTCCATGGACCCAACCTCCATGAATTTATCTAACTTCTCTTTAAACTCTATTATAGTTCTAGCCTTCACAACCTCCTGTGGCAAGGAGTTCCACAGGCTGACTATGTGCTGTGTGAAGAAGAACTTTCTCTTATTAGTTTTAAACCTGCTGCCTATTAATTTCATTTGGTGTCCTCTAGTCCTTATATTATGGGAACTAATGAATAACTTTTCTTTATTCACTCTCTCCACACCACTCATGATTTTATAGACCTCTATCATATCCCCCCTCGGTCTCCTCGTTTCTAAGCTGAAAAGTTCCAGTCTCTTTAGCCTCTCTTCATATGGGACCAGTTCCAAACCCCGAATCATTTTAGTTGCCTTTTTCTGAACCCTTTCCAAGTCCAACATATCTTTTTTGAGGTGAGGAGACCACATCTGTACACAGTACGGAAGATATGGTGTACCATAGTTTTATACTTCCCCTCCTCCTTCTTCCCCTGGCTTCCCCCTTCCAGCTCCCTCCTCCCAGGTTTCCACCTCCCCTCTCCCACCCTCTCTCTTCCCCTCTCCCACCTCCTTTTCCCAGTCTCCCCAGAGGTTAATCCCCCCCTCCCCAGTTTTGTTAAATAAAGAGAGTTTCCATTTTTGAACACACGTGTCCTTTATTTTTTACATCAGGAAGGGGGGCTAGGGAGGGGTAAGTGGAAGGAGGTGAGGGAGGAATGAGGCACGAGCCCCCGATGGGAAGGACTGGGTTGGCTCTGCGGGCTCCTCGGGGTGGAAGCCCTTCTGCAGGGCCTCCTGGATCCTGACAGCCCCCCGATTGACCCTCCCGGATGGCAGCCTGCGGCAAGTGCAGCGGGGCTGATGGCCGAGTGCTGTGATGTGCCGAGGGTGGGCACTCAGGGCACTCCAAGACAGGACTGCTTTGCTGTCCCTCATCGAGTTAGACAAGCAAGCGGGGAACCCTGAGAACTGTCTGTCCGGGGTGGGGGTTGGGTCCCTTTAAGCACAGCCCTCGGCTAGCCTGAGGCAGCAGCTCCACGCTCTAAGTCCTAAGCTGATGCTCTGCCGGTACTGGTTCCGGCCAGCCTTAACTTCGGTTCAGGGTCCACTCAGTGTGGACATGCTAGTTCGAATTAGCAAAACGCTAATTCGAACTAGTTTTTAGGTCTAGATGCACTAGTTCGAATTAGCTTAGTTGGAATTAACTTCCACTAAGTTAGTTCGAATTAGTGCTGTAGTGTAGACGTACCCTTAGTTGCTTCAGGTTTTCCTGAAGCTACCTCATCCCTAATCTCCCAGTGCCCTGAATCCACAGTGAAATCTGCCTTGTCCCCAGCCTCACAGTGCCCTGAATCCACACTGAAGCCACAGATGCCAGTGTGACCCAATCATCCCCACCTCCCATGTCCTTCATGGAGTCCAATTCCAGCCCCTAGCTGCTCAGTGCCTACATCTGCCCTCTCACCCTCTGCCCCTGCTAAATTCCTACTCCTCCGCTTTGCCAGTTCCTCCCCCTCCCAGCTCCGATTTCTCCTCTCTCAGGGTATGTCTACACTACAGACGTTAATTCGAAATAACAGATGTTATTTCTAATTGACTGTAATAGCCGTCTACACATACAAACCACTATTTCGAAATAAATTCGAAATAGCGGAGCCCTTATTTCGAATTAGGGAAACTTCATTCTACGAGGAATAACACCTAATTCAAAATAGCTATTTCGAGTTAAGTGCTGTGTAGCCACTTATTTCAAATTAGCTTGCCTCCAGCCCTTCCCAGGTTGCCCTGGTGGCCACTCTGGGCACAACCAAGGAAACTCTTCTGCTCCCCCTCCCCGCCCAATCCCATATCCCTTGAAGGGGCAGACTCTGGCCATGGTGCCTGTGCCAGGTGCAAGCCTGCCAACACCCAACCAGCAGACCTTGCACCTGGCACAGAATGAGCCAGCCACCCACTGCCACCCAGCCCTCCCCCTCTTCCCAGGACCAGGCTGGCGGCTCCCAGGAGACTGCCAGGGGCCAAAAAAGATGGGCGCTTTCCTGGTCAAGTGCAGAGATCATGGGCCTCATTGAGATTTGGGGGGAGGCCTCCAATGCCCATGATCTCCACACTAGGCTCAGGAATGCAGCCGTCTACAGCCGCATGGCTGCCAGCCTGGCCACCAGAGGCCACATGCAGACACAGGAACAGGTGCACAGCAATATTAAAGAGCTGTGGCAGGCCTACGCCAGGGCCTCCTAGCCAGGGGCTGACCCGGAGGCCTGCCCTCACTTTGAGGCCCTGGACCGCATCCTGGGGGGTCAGACGCTCCATGCTCCCCAGGTCGTGATTGACCCCGGGGCAGAGTCCCTGCCCCTGACACAGGGGAAGAGGAGGAGGAGGACGATGGCAGGCAGGAGCCTACAGGGAGCCTGCCCTGCATCTAGGAACCCCGAGGCACCCCAGAGAGCCCGTCAGCAGCCTCATCCGAGGCGGGGGAGGCCTCCACATGTGAGTGACATTACGGTCCCCTTTTGCGGGGTGGAGGGGGGAGCCCAGGAACCTTACCCCAGGGAGACACACTGCACACTGCCCTCCCTCCAGCTGCCCCCTCTGCACAGAGGCAGGGCACATCTCCCCTCCCCCCCCCACACACTGTAGGCAGCACAGGGGCTGGGATGCAGTCCTGGGCCAGCTCACACTCCCGGGGACAGCAGGACGTGATGGTGTGGAGACCTGCTGTCCTCGCCTTGCAGAGGGGGGCTGGGTTTCACCCACTGTGTCCCCAGGGAGAACTGACCACTGCTCCTGTTTCACCACAGCCGCAGCACCTGGGACTGCAGGGCGCACCACCCCGCCTGCAACAGCCACCCGCACCCGGGCCAGCAGGCGCACCCGCAACCAGGAGGAGTTCCAGAGGCAGCCGCTGCGGTTGCAGGGACGGCAGGTCCACAGCCAGGAGCAGCGGGTGCAAGAGGACCTGCAGTTGCAGCGGGAGAGCTTGCGAGAGCTCCGGGAGCAGGGCTGTGCCCTCCACGAGCACTTGCAGGCCCTGGTGGACCGATTGCTGCCTCCTGCTGCTCCAGCCCCTGCAGCCTCCCCAGCTATCGCTCCTCCTCCCACCCCTACTTCCCCTCCAGCTTCTTCCACACCCCCCATCCCTCCTGCCCCACCCTCCACACCCATTCCCCCCCAACGCCCCCGCACCCGCAGTGCTGCGAGACGGGAGAGCCAGCAAGACCCCCAACCCTGAGCTTCCCCTCCCCCTTCCTCCCCTCGCCTCCCCCTTCCAGCTCCCTCCTCCCAGGTTTCCCCCCTCCCCTCTCCCACCCTCATTCCCCCTCTCTCCCCACCCCAGTTATGTGAAATAAAGATTTTTTTTGTGGCAACACAGGTGTTTTTATTGTATATCAGGAAGGGGGGTTAAGGAGGGGAAAGGGGAAAGAGGTGGGGGTGGAATGCAAGGCACACGGCCCCGGTGGGGCACGCCAGGGGGAATTCAGTCCTCGTCCGCCTGGAAGCTCTCCTGCAGGACTTCCTGGATGCGGCCAGCCCCCCAAACGGCCTCCCGGCTGGCAGCCATGCGGGTCTGTGTGTACTGGCCAGCCAGGTGGTCAGCCTCTGCCATCCAGGCTGGCAGGAAAGCCTCTCCCTTCCTCTTGCACAAATTGTGGCACACACAGCACGCTGCCACCACGTGAGGAATATTGTGCTGGGAGAGGTCGAGGGGGATGAGGAGGCATCGGAATCGTGCTTTCAGTCGACTGAAGGCCCCTTCAACCATGATGTGGGCCCTGCTGAGCCTGGCATTGAAGGCCTGCCGGGAGAGGCTGAGGTGTCCCGTGTAGGGCTTCATGAGCCAGGGCTGTAGGGGGTAGGGCGCATCCCCCACAAGGCAGACGGGCATGTCCACATCCCCGACCCTGTTGTGGCAGTCGGGAAAGAAAGTCCCGGCGTGCAGCCTCTGGCACACGGAGGAGTTGCGGTACACCTGCGCGTCGTGTGCCTTGTGGACCAGCCCACATTGATGTCTGTGAACTGGCCCCAGTGGTCAGGCACAGCCTGCAGGATCACAGAGAAGTACCCCTTGCGGTTAATGTAGAGGGAGGCCTGGAGTTCCAGGGCACGGATGGGGATGTGCGTCCCGTTGATGGCCCCCCCGCAGTTGGGGAAGCCGAGGGCGCCGAACCCCTGGATGACTGCGTCCAGGTCAGTGAGGCAGACGACTCTGCGGAGCAGCACCCTGTTGATGGCCTTGACCACTTGCAGAGAGACACACAAAACCGTGGGTTACTGGGGCACCTGGGTGGCTGGGAGTGTTTGTTCCCTGCCACTGCCCCGCGCCCCACTCCCAGGAGCGACACCCGCTGCAATCCTGGCCACCGCGGGTGGTCCGTAGCATGCCCGGGATGGACCGCCCCCTCCTGGGAAGGCATTTACACCACCTCCCGCCTTTTTCCCTTGGAGCAGCCCACATCCTTCTTGCAGCCCCCGTCCTGGCCCAGTGGCCGGTGAGTGCAGTACCGGCATGAGTACTGCTCCGACAGTGGATCTCCCCACGCCGAACTGGTTCCCGATGGATCGGTAGCTATCCAGTGTGGAGAGCTTCCACAGGGTGATGGCCACACGCTTCTGGAGGGGGATGGCGGGCCTCATGCGTGTGTCCCGTCGCTGAAGAGCAGGGGCGAGCGACTCGCAGAGCTCCAGGAAGGTGTCCTTCTTCATCCTGAAGTTCTGGTTCCACTGTTGGTCTCCCCAGCGCTCCAGGATGATGTGGTCCCACCGGTCGCTGCTGGTGTCCAGACGCCACGTGCAATGGGGCATGCTGGCATCCGGGCGCCACTCCTCCAGGGCTCCCAGGAGGCTCAGGGACAGGGCCAGGGGATTGGCCTCCAACAGAAGGTGCCAGGCTTGGAGCAAGGCATTCAACATGAGCACCAGAGTGCCCAGGGGCGGCTGTAGCTCCATAGTGCCGAGTGCTGCGGTGTCCCAAATGAGAGCGACCGAAGCAGGCGGAGAGGAAAACGCTTTGCTGTCCCTCGGCGAGGTAGGCAAGCAAGCGGAAAAGCTGAGAACCGGCTGTCCAGGGGGGTCCCTTTAAGCACGAACCTCAGCTAGCCTCAGACAGCAGCCACACAAAGCAACTACTGCCCTGATGCCCTGCTGGAACCAGTTTCAGCTGCCCTTAAACGTGATCCAGCGTCCAAACAGTGTGGACGCACTAATTCGAATTAGCAAAACTCTATTTCGAATTAGTTTTTGTGTGTAGATGCACTATTTTGAATTAGCTTAATTAGAATTAACTATTTCGAATTAAGTTAATTCAAAATAGCGCTGTAATGTAGACATACCCTCAGAGGCTAACACCCCCTGCCGGCCTCCTCTGCTTTCCCGTCCATCTCACAGTGCAGGTCCCGCCCCGTACTCCTCTGGCCCCTGTCATCAGAGAGCTGTTTGCCAGCTCTTCCTGCCTCCTTCCCCCACCCCCTCACTGGCCCCCCTCAGACTCCCCAGCTCCTCGCGCCTCTTCCCCCCTCCCCTCTCACTGGCTCCCCTCAGACTCGCCAGCCCAGTTATCAGCCCTGCCCTGCCGTGGGAGAGCTGGGTGAGTTACACTGTGACTGGGCTGGTGCCCCTGAAACGGGTCTGTCATGCTCCTTCCACACTGTGGCATGATAAATGCAGAAGTGGGGGCCAGCAAGTGTACCCCAAAGCCTTATTTACCAGGCTTTGCTATAAAACTTCCCCCAAAACCTTAAAAACCTAGATTTTGGGAATAAAACTTCCACTGCCACCACCCAAATATTAATAACAAGATTAGGGGAAAGATCATTTGGGAAATCTCACCCCTATTATAAAAATCAGGACACACAAGTAACCAATGCCAGGTTAATAAAAAGAAAAGAGAAAACTTTTATTATTACAACACTATTCCTGTTGCAAGCATAAGGATCAGATGGAAAGGTAACAAAATATACTCATGGAAGAATTACACCATGGGCTAGAACTTAGTTAACAAGAAAAGCCAAACATCTCTTAAGCAGTGCCAGATATCAGATCCCATACCCAACCCTTCAAACAATAAAGCCTAACGAACTACCTAAACTTTACCCTACTTACAGAAAGTGAAGAATTGTTCCTTGGAGAGAGAGAGAGACATGCTTGTCCCTCCCTGTAGCTGCAGAGGACTCACCCAGAGAGACAAAGGAGGGCAAAAAACCCAAATTCCTTTGTCCCAGTTTGAATGTCCTACCTACATTCCTATTGGCCACTCCACCTGGCTAGGTGTAGTTAACCCCTTAATCCCCCAGGCTGCTGGCTAACCCGCATAATCATGACAGGGTCTGTAGGACCTCATGTGCTGGGGTGGCTAGAAGGGCAGGCTGAGAGGAAACGGCCATTTTGTCTGGGGTGACACACGGGTAGGCACGTTCCTGGCTGAGTCTCTGGCCTGTCTGGCTGCAGTGTGAGAGCTGGGGGCAGAGGGGAGGTCACCACATTGTGCTGGCCTCCCTTGGCCTTTCTGTGTGTGTAACTGTGATACATGATGGGAATTGCTGTGAAAAGTTGTGGGCACCAGCCCCTGCTGCTGAGGTTTCTGCTCCTTCACCCGAAAGAGCTGGAGTTCCCAGTCTCACTTTGTTTCCCACACTCAGAAAGAGAAAGAGAAACTAGCCCCTCTGTGTCTGCAGCACTGGCGAAATCTGCAGGTTGTGGGGTGCATGTACATTATCCACACTGAGGCAGAGTGTGTCTTTCCCTCACTGTCTTTGCATGGACAGCATATGGATGTACCTTGAACATGGGTTTGGGTTCTACTCAGCTCAGTTGCTGCCTCCCTGTGGTTCCATCTGTGTTCTGCAAGAATTGTAGTTTGGAGTCAGGGTACGGCTACACTACCAGAGTTTTTCCACGTCCAGGGACACTTTTGTTCTTCCCCTTTTTTAGCAGAAGAAGAAATGCACTATTTCGGCAGCCCCTGAATAAGGGGGCTTCTGAAAGAGGGGTTTTTTCCAACATTTGTCCCAGTCCAGATGGGCCAAATGTCAGAAAAACCTCTTCCAAAAGCAGGATAAAAAAAGTGGCAGTGTAGCTGTACCCTCAGTGTCGCCCCCAACAGGAGCTTCACCCTGAGCCCTCCCAATGCTCCCGGCACCTGGCGGGCCCTGCCTGCACCCTGCTGCTGAGCCCTTCCCGCCCTCGGTGTGACACAGCCCCCCCTCCGCCCAGCTGAATTCCACTGGCTGCAATCTCCCTATTCTGGGAACTGTTTCCCGGTGCTCTGGGCCTTCTCCCAAAGTGGCCTGGGAGAGGGGAGCTGACAGGAACGCCGGGCCCCTGGGCAATGGGCGGGTGTGGCTCTGTGCTCCCACACGGGTGGGGTCTTGAATGGAATGGGCGGGGGGGCATCCAGCCCCCAACACCTCCCGTATGGTCTGGCACATCCCTCTCCCCTGCCAGCCCTCAGAGCCAGCTGGAGCACCCAGTGCTGGGCTCCAGCGGTGATTTGAAAGGGCCTGGAGCTCCAACCACTGCCACAGCCAGAGAAGTGGTGGCGCCAGGAGCCCTGGGACCTTTTGAATCGCCGCTTGTCCCCAGAGTTCTCATGGGTCTTATGGGGCAGGCTTCCTTGCCGTGTCCTGGAACTCCACCAGGAGAACACCCCTCAGCCCAGGCCTTGTGCCCCATCATATCCCGGTTCCCTAATCTCATGAGACTCCTGCTGGCCCAGTCACAGTGCTCTGCCAGGCCCCCAGCTCCCATTCTCTGCTGGCCGGTCTTCCTGCAGCCTGGGACACTGCTTGAGGCCTGCCTCAGTGAATCCGTCTCCGGATAGGCACTCCTTCCATTGCCCCTGCAGGAGACCATGGGGACTCCATGATGGATCGTATGTGAGTCACTGGGGCATGTTCCCAGCTGCAATTACACTGATGGGTGAAAATGCCCAGGGGGGAGGATCAGGAGAAAGACAAAGCCCTGTGAGACTGCAGAGATGCAGCCGAGAAGTCAAACGGGGTGAAGATGGAGGCTGGGAGGTCTGACCTGGAAGAGGTCACCAAGAGCCTGGTGAGAGAGGCGATGAGGGAACGAGGAAGGGGATGACAGGTTCAAGAAATTTCCCAGAAAAAAATGAGAAGTTTATGTGAGTTTCACATTCAAACAGAAGCTCTCACAGGGACGTACCAAGGGTCACAATGTCGTAAGAATCTACTGAGCAGCTCTCTGAGCTTCATAAAGCTGATAAGAAATTTCAACATCTCAGTGCAGCCATTTCATAGCTCATGCAGTTTTCCGTTCTGAGGTTTCCTGTTATTTTTCATGTCTCTCCCATCCCGTCTTCAGCTCAACTCATGTGGGCCTTGGTTTCTATTGATTTGTTTATTTTAGTCTTTTAACCTGCAGGAGCCGATGTAACACCACGAGCACACTAAGCATTGCTCTAGCCATGTGGCCGAGTTACTTCTAGCCTAACTCCCCATATTCCCTCGTGTTCCCTCGATTAACAGTCCCTCCAGGGAACATTGTTCCTCTGACTCCTGTTCCACTCTCACCGCACACTAATTATTAACAGTGTTACCATCATCTGCTAGTACTGGGCCTAATGCAATTCGAAGATTTCTCCCCCTCTGCTTTCCTAATATACTTACACCCCTTAGGCTATGTCTAGACTGCATTTCTCTCTCAAAAGAGGAATGCAAATGAAGCAAATAAAAATGCAAATGAAGTGCAGATTTACAAATCTCGCACTTCATTTGCATGACTGGGTCTGAGTGCTTTTTCGGCAGATCCTATAAACCTCCTTGCAGGAGGCATAAGGGATCTGTCAAAAAAGGCTTTCTTTCTCCACAGATCCCCCTCTAGACTGCCACTTTTTGTTGACAAAGCGCTGAGTCAGCAAAACGTGGTGGCCATTTTTAGGCAAATGAAGCACAGGCTATTTAAATCCCCACTTCATTTGCAATGTCGACCTGCCTAATCTGCATCCCTCTGCCGACAGAGGGATGCAGTCTAGACATACCCTTAGTGTCCTTAGTACTGTCAGGCCTGCAATTTTATCCACCTGATGTATTTAGCTTCAAATGGTGGCTCTTCCCATCTAGCCAATTTACTATGCCTGCAACTGTAGTTTTGTTTGATAATAAAAGATTGGGGTTTTTTTCTAATTAATCAGTATTGGTTGATTGTTGTGTCCTTAGGACTCACTGCCTAGGTACAAGGGCAGAGTCCATTGTTGTCTGTGGATTCCCTCTGTTTTTCCCAACTCCAAGCAAAAAGGAGGTTGGAGCAGGAGGGGAGAGCTTTGCTTCAGGGAGGGGATTCCCAAGTGATCTCCTCCCTGGTTTTCTTGGAATTACTTGGGTGGTGGCAGCTGGTCCCCCAAAATCTGGGTATTATGATGTTGTGGCAGAGTTTTTGTACCAGAGCCTGCAGAGGCCAGGTTTTGGGGTGTTCTTGTGAGCCTCTACTTCTGCATTCATCGTGCCAGAGTGGGGAACAGCCTTAGCCTGGTGGCAGAGTTGTGGGATCATTCTGACAACACAAAATGTTAAAAGGACACAAGTTTCTTTTGACTAGTAACAAGCTTGGGAGATTTTTTTTCTTTTCTTTTTCCTTTCTGTTGGTGTCTTGAGGAGAGGCACACAGAAGGTTAACCCTGTAATGCCAGATAGTCCAACCCAAACAGCTTTTCCCCCCCTAGCTTTCAGGGTAACTGGATAGCTAGGCTAGATCAGGGCAAGACGTCTAGCTCCAGGGAATATTCCCACTGTGGCGGGGTGAGGCAACCCCGCCACTATCCCTTTCAGGAAGGGTGGGACGCCACGGGGAGTTGCGCGGCAGCAACCCAAGCGGTGGCAAGACAAGCGCCGCCGAACATGCCCGGGGAGGGAGCAGACGGCGGCAATGCTGAAATGCGGCAGGCAGGGAGGGTGGGGGAAGCGCAAGAGGCAACGCCCCGGCTGATGACGTCACGGGACGTCCCCAGCGGGACGCAAAGGGGCAGGGCTGAAAGTTCGGCGGGAGCAGACTGAGGGGCGGACGTTACACAGTGGGAGCGGCACAAGGGGAGGATAAAAGCAGGGGTGGGAGCACAAACGGGGGAGGAGGAGCAGGAGGCACCAGGTAAAGGGGTTAGGAAGGGCTGGGGGAGAGAGTCTCTCCAGGAGTGGGATAGAACGCGTTCCTGGTGGCAGTGTGGAATACTGCCCAGGGCGGGGTTGCGGAGCCCGAGAGCAGGTGTGTTTAGGGGTAACCCCCTCCCTGTTACCGCTGGGAGCTTGGTTCCCAGCGTTAGGGCCCTGGGCTGGGGTCCAGGAGTGAGGGAGGGTCCGGACCCCCTCTCTGCCACCGGCAGGCGACCCTGCAGATTGTAATCCGAGTCAATTCTCGGGGACTTGATCCCTTATAGGGAGAGTGTAATGGGGGGGCGGCGGACAGCATAACCCCACAGGAGTGTGGTGCGACAGTAGAATATCCGCGTCTTGCAGAGGCATCAACGTGAATGCGTGACACCCACCTTGGGGAATGGGCAGGAGCAGCAGAGGGCAGCCCTCCTTCTCTTTTATTGGTGTCTTCTTTGTGGAAGACTGCCTGCAAGGGTATATCTACACTGCAAGCTTCTTTCAAAAGAAGCTTTTTCAGAAGAGATCTTCCGAAAAGTCTTCCTTCAAAAGAGAGCATTTGCACTGCAAAAGCGGATTGAAAAAATGATTGGATGCTCTCTCGCATAAAAGGCCACCAAGAACCACTTCAGCCAGTGCATTAGTTGCTTCCAGGTGCTCTTTTGTAAGGCTATCTGAGACACGTGCTCAAAGGGGCCCCCCGGACAGCCGTTTCTCAGCTTCTGCTGCAGGCTTGCCTACCTCTCTGAGGGACGGCAAAGCTTTGCAGTGCGTGCTCTGGTTGGCTAGCTTTGTTGGACACCACAGCATTTTTTTCTTTTTGCCATGGAGCTGGAGCTGCCCCTGGGCAGGCCATGGTCCTACACTGCCATGCTGCAGCTTCTGCAGCAGTTTCAGCAGACTGTCATGACAGTCCTACACCAGCTTGAATCCAAGCTCATCATTGAGAACTTCTGCATTGATGTGGGAGCAATGCCCTTGCACCTGTGCCATGGCCGAGACTCAATTTTGGAGGCTGGGGGGGGGCCTGGAAAAGGGGGACCCATGGGAAAGTGGGTAGTGGGGGTAGAATGGGGGTGGGGGCAAGGCCCATCCTTGGGGGGGGCTTGTGCTGTCCCACCTTCACACAGCCCTGCTGCTGGGGGCGGGGGGGTGCCTTACTAGGGGGTGGCTCCTGGGGTGTTTGGGGGGAAGGCAGGGGACAGGCACCTCCCAAGGGTTCAGGAACCCCCTCTCATTCTCTATTTTATGTGTTTCTGTGTCTCTTCTGCAGGTGGTGAGGGGCATCAAGTCTGTGCTGCTGCGCATGATCATCCACCTTGGAGACCTGGACCCCCTCGTGGCCGGATTTGCTGCCCTTGGATTCCCGAACCGTGGAGGAGCAATCGATGGAACACACACCCCAATCCATGGACTACAGCACTGAGTGGCCCAGTACGTAAACAGGAAGGGCTATTTCTCCATGGTGCTGCAGGCCCTGGCTGACCTCCAGGGACAGTTTTCAGACATTTTGTAGGGTTGTTGGGCCAGGCACACGATGCTGCATATTTAGGAACTCTAGCCTCTATTGCAGACTGCAGGCTGGAACATTCTTCCCCCAGAGGGACTTTATGGTTGGGGATGTGCAGATGCTGACTTGCATCGTGGGCGATGTGGCCTACTCACTGATGTCATGGCTCATGAAGCCCTACACTGGCCACCTGGACCCTAGCAGGGAACAATTTAACGCACACCTGAATCTGACTTCTTACAGGTGGAATGTGCCTTTGGGCATCTCAAGGCCCTGTTCAGGTGCCTGCTGGCACGCCTCGATGTGGGGAAGTGCAACATCCCTGAGGTGGTCTCTGCGGGTTGCATGCTCCACAACCTGGTGGAGAGCAAAGGGGAGGCCTTTCTCCCGGGGTGGGGGACAAAGGCTGGTGGTGAGGGGAGACTGTTTGAACAGCCCCGGAGAGCTGCCATCCCCAGGCCCATCAGGCCGGGGTGTGTATCCTGGAGGCCCTGAGGGAGAGGTTCTCTGAAGAAGCCCAGTAACTCTCCCCAGGGCCTCCCCAATGGGGGCTTGTGCCTTGTCTCCCAATACCTTTCCCACCACAACTCCTCCATACCCCCATTCCCTGCACAATTGATAAACACACCAGTTTTGCTTTCAAAATAAACTTTGTATTGTGTTCTTTATAATCAAAGTAACTGAGGGGTGGAGGGGGGCTGAGAACCTGGAGGGAGGAGGGAAGAGGGGGGCTCTGAACCTGAAGGGGGAAGGTAGGAGGGGGGCTCACAACCTGGAGGGCGGCTGAAAATGAGGAGGGGGCTCAGGGCTGGGAGTGGCGCATGGAGGGCCTGCAAGTGCCACCTCTGGTCTGGGGACGTCGACGGACTTGGAGTTGGGTGGGGCCTGGGACAAAAAGGGACTGGGAAGGGTGGGTGGGGGGCTGCATTGGGGTCAGGGATGGTGGGGGAACAGGGGTGGGGGGAGCGGGAACAGGGAGAGCGGGAACAGGGACAGGACCTGGGTATGCCATAACCTCTCAGATGGTGGCATGAATGTGATTGTGCCATTTGGCATCATCTCAGACCTTTTGGGTGACACCTCATTCCAGGAGGAGTAACAGGTAATTCGAACTAAGGACTTAGTTAGAATTATTATTATATTATGGTCACGATTCCCAAGCGGTCCCATAACGGTTATCTCCTGGACATGATCCTACGCTCCACTCAGGACTAAATCGAGAATTGCCTCTCCCCTTGTGGGTTCCTGCACCAGCTGCTCCAAGAAGCAGTCATTTAAGCCATTGAGAAATTTTATTTCTGCTTCTCTTCCTGAGGTGACATGTACCCAGTCAATATGGGGGTAATTAAAATCCCCCATTATTATAGAGTTCTTTATTTTGGTAGCCTCTCTAATCTCCCTCAGCTTTTCAATGTCAGTATCGCTGTCCTGGTCAGGTGGTCGGTAATATATCCCTCCTGCTAATTTCTTATTATTGGAGCATGGAATTACTATCCATAGCGATTCTCTTGAACATGTTTATTCATTTAATATTTTTATTTCATTTGATTCTACATTCTCTTTCACATACAGTGCCACTCCGCCACCCACCTGGCCTGCTCTATCCTTCCGATATATTTTATATCCCGGTATGATTGTGTCCCACAGATTTTCCTCATTCCACCAGGTTTCAGTGATGCCTATTATGTCACTCTCCTCCTTTAATATGAGGCACTCTAGTTCACGCATCTTATTAGTCAGATTTCTAGCATTTGTGTAGAAGCAGTTTAAAAATTTGCCACTGCTTATTTGTCTGCCCTTCCCTGATGCATTGGATTCCTTTATCTGTGGTTGTTTGTCTGCTCTGGCCCATGGTTTGTCCTCTCCCCTCCTCTCTTTCTGACTACAGCTTAGAGAATCTCTATCAATGGATTCTTCTCTAAGAGAAGTCTCCATCCGATTTATGTGCATCTCCGCACCAATCGGCTTTCCCCCATCTCTTAGTTTAAAAACTGTTCTACGGCCTTTTTAATGTTTAGCGCCAGCAGTCTTCCCTGTGGTGGGAAGAACACCTCAGCAGTCCAGCACTCTGGCATTGAATTTCAAAGAGGGGAATTACACAAAAATGAGGAGGCTAGTTAAACAGAAATTAAAAGGCACAGTGACGAGAGCCATATCCCTGCAGGCTGCATGGAAACTTTTTAAAGACACCATAATAGAGGCCCAACTTAAATGTATAACCCAAATTAAAAAACATAGCAAGAGACCTAAAAAAGAGTCACCGTGGCTTAACCACCATGTAAAAGAAGCAGTAAGGGACAAAAAGGCATCTTTTAAGAAGTGGAAGTCCAATCCTAATGAGATAAATAGAAAGGAACATAAACACTGTCAAATCAAGTGTAAAAATGGAATAAGAAAAGCAAAAAAAGATTTTGAGGAACAGCTAGCCAAAAACTCAAAAAGAAATAACAACATGTTTTTGAAGTACATTAGAAGCAGGAAGCCTGCTAAAAAACCTGTGGGTCCCCTAGACGATCGAACTATAAAAGGCGCAATCAAGGACGATAAAGCCATTGCGGAGAAACTAAATGATTTCTTTGCTTCGGTCTTCACGGCTGAGGACATTGGGAAGATTCCCAAATCTGCACCGTCCTTTGTGGGTGATGAATCTGAGGAACTGTCCTGGATTGAAGTGTCATTAGAGGAGGTTTTGGAACAAATAGAAAAACTTAATGTTAACAAATCTCCGGGACCGGATGGCATTCATCCAAGGGTTCTCAAAGAACTCAAATGGGAAATTGCTGAACTATGATCTGTGGTTTGTAACCTATCCCTTAAATCGGCTTCCGTACCTAATGACTGGAAGGTAGCCAACGTGCCACCAATATTTAAAAAGGGCTCTAGAGGCGATCCGGGCAATTACAGACCGGTAAGCCTAACTTCAGTACCGGGCAAATTAGTCGAAACAATAGTAAAGAATAAAATTATGAAGCATGTAGAAGAACATAATTTGTTGGACAAAAGTCAACATGGTTTCTGTAAAGGGAAATCCTGTCTTACTAATCTATTAGATTCTTTCAAGGGGTTAACAAACATGCGGACAAAGGGGATCCAGTAGATATAGTATACTTAGATTTTTAGAAAGCCTTAGACAAGGTCCCTCACCAAAGGCTCTTGTGTAAATTACATGGCCATGGGATAAGAGGGAAGGTCCTTTCATGGATTGAGAACTGGTTAAAAGACAGGAAACAAAGGGTAGGAATAAATGGTAAATTTTCAGAATGGAGAGGGGTAACTAGTAGTGTCCCCCAAGGGTCAGTCCTGGGACCAATCCTGTTCAACTTACTCATAAATGATCTGGAGAAAGGGGTAAGCAGTGAGGTGGTAAAGTTTGCGGATGATAGCAAGCTGTTTAAGATAGTAAAGACAGAAGCAGACTGTGAGGGACTCCAAACAGATCTCACCAAACTGAGTGATTGGGCAACAAAATGGCAAATGAAATTTAATGTGGAGGAGTATAAAGTAATGCATGTTGGGAAAAATAACCCCAACTATAGGTACAGTATGATGGGGGCTAATTTGGCTACGACAAATCAGGAAATTGATCTTGGAGTTATCGTGGATAGTTCTCTGAAAACTTCCACACACAGTGTGCAGCATTGGTCAAAAAGGCTAATAGGATGCTAGGAATTATTAAAAAAGGGATAGAAAATAAGACCCAGAATATCTTACTGCCCCTGTATAAAACTATGGTACGCCCACGTCTTGAATACTGTGTACAGATGTGATCTCCTCACCTCAAAAAAGATATTTTGGCCTTGGAAGGGGTTCAGAAAAGGGCAACTAAAATGATTAGGGGTTTGGAACGGGTCCTATATGAAGACAGGTTAAAACGACTGGGACTTTTCAGTTTAGAAAAGAGGAGACTGAGGGGGGATACAAATGAAATTAATGGGTTTAAAACTAATAAAAGAAAGTTCTTCTTCACACAGAGTGTAGTCAACCTGTGGAACTCCTTGCCAGAGGAGGCTGTGAAGGCTAGGACTATAACAGAGTTTAAAGAGAAGCTAGATAATTTCATGGACGTTAGGTCCATAAAAGGCTACTCGCCAGGAGATAGAAATGGTGTCCCTGGCCTCTGTTTGTTAGAGGCTGGAGAGGGATGGCAGGAGACAAATCGCTTGATCATTGTCTTCGGTCCACCCTCTCTGGGGCACCTGGTGCTGGCCACTGTCAGCGGACAGGCTACTGGGCTAGATGGACCTTGGTCTGACCCAGTATGGCTGTTCTTATGTTCTTTTGTAATTACCGTTTAACTGCCACGTGTAGCCGTGGGCAGTTAGTCTGGACTAGTGGCATTTAAAAATGGCGGCCGGATGGGAACATGCAAATAAAGCCCGGGATATTTAAATCCTGGACTTCATTTGCAAGTTCGAATGCCTATATTAGACTCCCTAGTTCGAACTAGGGGGCTAGTGTAGTCATACCCTGGGTGAGAGCCTCGACCATATGACCACAAATGTTTGCGTTTCTGCGGCATGAGTAGAATTCCTGGAAAGGCTCCTGCTCACCGCATAGCTCCAGGAGGGCCAGTATCTCAGCCCCCAACCAGGATGGCACCTACCATTTGGTGCCCCTGGGTAGGTCCCTGGCCCCCTGGGGCTGCCCCCTGGAAGGGCCAGGAGGGTCTTGGGGGTCCTGTGGCAGTTCCATGGCTCCTTCTTTGTGTGGCAGGGAGAGCCGCAGAGTCAGGGTGCTGCTCTGAGGCTGGCTTCCTGCCACAAGGCTTGTCCCGGGTGCCTGCAGCTTTAAGAGCTGGCTGGAGACAGGCACTATTGTCACGTTTCTAGATTTTGAGGGGAGCAGCCAGATCACTGCTGCACCCATTGGGGAGTATTGGCCACAAAAGTGGCACAAAGGGGGCCATGTGAGGTGTCAAATAGAAGCCCACTTTCTTCTGATTCCATGTAAACTTTTCATGTGATTGTATAATGTCGGTATGTGAAGTTATAAGCATGTATTTTGTGTGGATACCAAATGTTTCTCTATATGTGGTTGATCTATGGGCAAAGCAGCTCAGCCTATAGACATGCTAACAAGCAAAGCTCTGGAACAATAGCCCTCTATAGGCCAAGGACACACCTCAAGAGTGGTGACTCATACCTAGGGGCTACCAGCAGGGAACACAGGGATAGGTCATGGGCCAGGTGGCCTGCTGTAGCTAAGAAGAGACCAGGAAGGAGGGATAAATAGGCCATGTGGCTGACTCCATCTTGGTACTCAGCTCAGCACTTCATCCCAGAGGCAGCAGGGCAGGGATCAAAGAGCCGGAAAGAACTGTGGACCCATCCTGACCTAGGATGCGCAGCAAGGACTTCTAAGCCAGCAGCTGTAACATCTCTGCTAGAGCCTGCATCGAGAACTGGGAGATTCGATGCATGTAATGTACTATCCTTTAACAACCTTACTCTCATGCTTTTCTTTATTGTAGTAATAAACCTTTAGATCATAGATTCTGAAGGATTGGCTCAGTGTGATTTGTGGGTAAGATCCAGGAATAAATTGGCCGGGATATGTGGCTGGTTTCTTGGAACTGGACAGAACTTGTTTGGGGTAGGTGAGGTTGGGTTCTAAGACCCCTCACCTATATATGAAGCCCTGGGCCATCTGGGGAACAGATATTGCTGGGGTGTCGGAGGTGTGTTGCTCGTGAGGCTTCAGGCAGGCAGCTGAAGCGCTCTGTGGGACTGGTTGTGGCCTAGTTGGGAAGGCTTCCAGTCTGGGGGCTAGAGAGAGCCCCAGATTTGAGCAATTCACCCTGAGCGGACGCCCTTAGCTGTGCCCAGACCTGGCTCGGTCAGTCACAGTGGCGTAGTTGGCAGGATACACAGATCTTGGTCAATTGAGCTTTGGATCAAGACCCCTATGCTGTCTAAATTTGATTTTTGGTACTGAGAGTTCGGTTGGTTAAAGGGCAGCTGAAATGAATCAGCACCAGTATGAGAGCCTAAGCAGAGAGGCTCTGAAGGATTTGTGCTCACAGAGGAACATTGGCTTCCTACAGAAGACTACTAAGCAGCAGCTGACAGTTTTGCTGCTGCGGGATGACCTGTGGGCCAAGAAGCGGCCCCCACCAGATGCCACGGATGCGGTTGCAGAGGAAATCAAGAGGCAACAGGCAGCGAGGAAAATGGAGCTAGAACACAAGAGGGCCCTGGCCAAGATAGGTGCACAGGACCAAGCATGGTGAATGGAGGAGAGGGCGGCAGAGGAGAGTTCCCAGCGGCGCCAACTGCAGATACTGGAGGCACAACAAAGGGTACAGCAACCTGAGAGCCCAGCCCCACTTGCCAACAAGAGTTGAGAGAGGATCTGTCCCATCTACAGTGATAATGACGATATTGAGGCGTTTTTGGCCACCTTCGAGCAATCTGCTACGTGAACCAGATCCCAGATGAGCAACGCATGCCTGTCCTGATGACCAAACTGACTGGCAAGGCCAGGGAGGTATTCATTGATATGGGGAAGGAAGAAGCGTTAGACTACTGGCGGTTTAAGGACTATGCACTGAAGCGGTTCAGGGTTACCCCTGAATCCCACTGGGTTAAGTTCAGGAGTTTTAGGATGTCCAATGATTGTTCTTATATGGAATGTGCCCATAAGCTGATGGGCTTTGTAAAAAGGTAGGTGATGGGGGCAAAAGTAGATGGGAGTTATGAGAAACTGCTGGATTTGCTCACCCTGGAGCAGTTTCTGAATGTCGTACCTGACCATGTCAGGGCGGCTGTGTGTGATCGGAAGCCTGAGTCGGTCCTATGGGCTGCAGAGATTGCAGATGCCCATACCCAGAAAAGGGCGCGGGACGGGCACAGACCCCTGGGGAAGACTCAGCACCTTTCCCCCCAGTCTAAACGGAAGGAGGAGTTTAGGAGTAGGCCTAGCCCTGAGTCCATCTAGGGGACTCAAAGAAGCCCTGAGAACAGGGGTGCCCTCCCCAGGGATAAGGAGGCCAAGTGCTATCACTGTGGTAGATCTGGCCATATAAGGCCTGACTGTCCAGACCTAAAGAGCAGCCCGAGGCCAGCAGCTCCCGGCCACTCTGTATGCACTAATTCAATTCTTTCAGAAGAACGCGATTGCAGTGTGGATGTAGGTGAAGTTTTTACAGAAAAATGGCCATTTTTAAAAAAAAAAGCCCCACAAAAATCCTGTCATCTAGATGCACCCTAAGGCAGGCAGATGTCTAAATAGGGAAGAGATGAAGTTTCTCCTACAGATGGAGGAGAAGTGCACAGAGGCCGAGCTGAAGTGCGCACAAGCGGAGGTGAGGCAAGCGGAAGCATAGGTGAAATGTGCTAAAACAAAGGCCATACTTGTGTAAGCAGGGTCAGGATAAGCTCTACCCAGACATCTGGTGGTGAATTGTGGCAAGTGGTGTAAAAAGACTTTAGGGGCTGATCTCGTTTGCATAGGCACACCCACCCCGCCTAGTATGTGCTCACAGCAGCCCAAATGGTCACTTTGGCCATTGTGGGATCCCCAATCTCTCTGTTATTGAGGCAGGGGGGATAAAGTGTTGTTACCCTGATTACATGAATCAAGGACAGTGGAACAGTGGAACTGTTTTATGACAGAGGGATTCGCCATCAACTAAGTAGCACTCGCTAGACAAGAGGCATGGGTTCCAAAGCCAGTGAAGTGAAAGAGGTTGGGACAGGTATTTGTACCTGGTTGGGGGGGGGTCCCTTGTCTGAGGGCCTGAAACACCAATTACACCTCCTTCTCTCTCTCTCTCTCTCTCCACTGTGGTATATCAGAGCTAATTTGCATTCTGTTAGGTGTCTGGTTACAACCTGCTGAGCTGAATTCACTTGGGGCCAATGGTTCACTAGCACTGAAGCTTCTCTACTATGAGATGAAATTGCTCAAGAGCTGAAATCTACTATGACATGAAATCACTGAATGCTAAATTGCTGAGCTGCTAGTAGAGCAGTTTGCGGGAACGACATGACAGAGCAGTTGGCGGGAACAACTGGTGGGTGGCCTGCAGAGCAGCCGGTAGGAGTGGCGGCAGGCGGACTGCAGAGCGGCTCGTGGGAGCGACTGGAGGCCGGTAGGAGCAGCAGCAGGCGGCCAGTGGAGTGGAATGAGGCAGAGCAAGGCAGTTCACAGGATGGCTGGAGTAGCTCACGGGACATAAGAACATAAGAATGGCTGTACTGGGTCAGACCAAAGGTCCATCTAGCCCAGTAGACTGTCTGTCGACAGTGGCCAGCACCAGGTACCCCAGAGAGTGTGGTCTGAAGACAATGATCAAGCGATTTGTCTCCTGCCATCCCTCTCCAGCCTCTGACAAACAGAGGCCAGGGACACCATTTTATCCCCTGGCTAATAGCCTTTTATGGACCTAACCTCCATGAAATTATCTAGCTTCTCTTTAAACTCTGTTATAGTCCTAGCCTTCACAGCCTCCTCTGGCAAGGAGTTCCACAGGCTGACTACACACTATGTGAAGAAGAACTTCCTTTTATTAGTTTTAAACCTGCTACCCATTAATTTCATTTGGTGTCCTCTAGTTCTTCGATTATGGGAACTAATAAATAACTTTTCTTTATCCACCCTTTCCACACCACTCATGATTTTATATACCTCTATCACATCCCCCCTCAGTCTCCTCTTTTCTAAACTGAAGAGTCCCAGTCACTTTAACCTCTCTTCATATGGGACCCGTTCCAAACCCCTAATCATTTTAGTTGCCCTTTTCTGAACCCTTTCCAAGGCCAAAATATCTTTTTTGAAGTGAGGAGACCACATCTGTACACTGTATTCAAGACGTGGGCGTACCATAGTTTTATACAGGGGCAGTAAGATATTCTGTGTCTTATTCTCTATCCCTTTCTTAATAATTCCTAGCATCCTATTTGCCTTTTTGACCGCCGCTGCACACTGTGTGGAAGTTTTCAGAGAACTATCCACGATAACTCCAAGATCAATTTCCTGATTTGTCATAGCCAAATTAGCCCCCATCATACTGTACGTATAGTTGGAGTTATTTTTCCCAACATGCATTACTTTACACTCCTCCACATTAAATTTCATTTGCCATTTTGTTGCCCAATCACTCAGTTTGGTGAGATCTTCTTGGAGTCCCTCACAGTCTGCTTCTGTCTTGACTATCCTAAACAGTTTGGTATCATCCGCAAACTTTACCACCTCACTGCTTACCCCTTTCTCCAGATCATTTATGAATAAGTTGAACAGGATTGGTCCGAGGACTGACCCTTGGGGGACACCACTAGTTACCCCTCTCCATTCTGAAAATTTACCATTTATTCCTACCCTTTGTTTCCTGTCTTTTAACCAGTTCTCAATCCATGAAAGGACCTTCCCTCTTATCCCATGGCCATGTAATTTACACAAGAGACTTTGGTGAGGGACCTTGTCAAAGGCTTTCTGAAAATCAAAGTATACTATATCTACTGGATTCCCCTTGTCCGCATGTTTGTTAACCCCTTCAAAGAACTCTAATAGATTAGTAAGACAGGATTTCCCTTTACAGAAACCATGATGACTTTTGTCCAACAAATTATGTTCTTCTACATGCCTCACAATTTTATTCTTTACTATTGTTTCTAGTAATTTGCCCGGTACTGAAGTTAGGCTTACCGGTCTGTAGTTGCCATGATCGCCTCTAGAGCCCTTTTTAAATATTGGTGTCACGTTGGCTACCTTCCAGTCATTGGGTAGGGAAGCCGACTTAAAGGATAGGTTACAAACCACAGATAATAGTTCAGCGATTTGGGAATCTCCCCAATGTCCTCAGCCGCGAAGACTGAAGCAAAGAAATCATTTAGTTCCTGCATCTAATGTACTGAAAAAACATTTTGTTATTGCTTTTTGAGTTTTTGGCTAGCTGTTCCTCAAAATTTTTTTTTGCTTTTCTTATTCCATTTTTACACTTGATTTGACAGTGTTTATGTTCCTTTCTATTTATCTCACTAGGATTGGACTTCCACTTCTTAAAAGATGCCTTTTTGTCCCTCACTGCTTCTTTTACATGGTGCTTAAGCCACGGTGACACTTTTTTAAGTCTCTTGCTATGTTTTTTAATTTGGCTTATACATTTAATTTGGGCCTCTATTATGGTATCTTAGTTTCCATGCAGCTTGCAGGGATTTGGCTCTAGTCACTGTGCCTTTTAATTTCTGTTTAACTAACCTCCTCATTTATGTGTAATTTCCCTTTTTGAAATTAGATTCCAGGGTGCTGGACTGCTGAGGTGTTCTACCCACCACAGGAATGTTAAATGTTATTATATTATGGTCACTATTCCCAAGTGGTCCTGTAACAGTTATCTCCTGGACCTGATCCTGCGCTCCACTCAGGACTAAATCGAGAATTGCCTCTCCCCTTGGTGCCTCTCCTGCACCAGCTGCTCCAAGAAGCAGTCATTTAAGTCATTGAGAAATTGTATCTCTGCATCTCTTCCTGAGGTGACATGTACCCAGTCAATATGGGGATAATTAAAATCCCCCATTATTACAGAGTTCTTTATTTTGGTAGCCTCTCTAATCTCCCTCAGCATTTCAATGTCAGTATCGCTGTCCTGGTCAGGTGGTCGTAATATATCCCTACTGCTAATTTCTTATTACTGGAGCATGGAATTACTATCCATAGCGATTCTATTGAACATGTTGATTCATTTAATATTTTTTTCATTTGATTCTACATTCTCTTTCACATACAGTGCCACTCCGCCACCCACCCGGCCTGCTCTATCCTTCCGATATATTTTATATCCCGGTATGATTGTGTCCCACAGATTTTCCTCATTCCACCAGGTTTCAGTGATGCCTATTATGTCAATCTCCTCATTTAATACGAGGAACTCTAGTTCACCCATCTTATTAGTCAGACTCCTAGCATTTGTGTAGAAGCACCTTAAAAATTTGCCACTGCTTATTTGTCTGCCCTTCCCCGATGCATTGGATTCCTTTATATGCAGTTGTTTCTCTGCTCTGGCCCATGGTTTGCCCTCTCCCCTCCTCTCTTTCTGACTACAGCTTAGAGAATCTCTAGCAATGGATTCTCCTCTAAGAGAAGTCCCCATCCGATTTACGTGCATCTCCTCACCAATCAGCTTTCCTCCATCTCTTAGTTTAAAAACTGCTCTACGGCCTTTTTAATGTTTAGTGCCAGCAATCTGGTTCCACCCTGGTTTAGGTGGAGCTCATCCTTCCTGTATAAGCTCCCTCTCTCCCAAAAGTGTCCCCAGTTCCTAATAAATCCAAACCCCTCTTCCCTACACCATCGTCTCATCCACGCATTGAGACTCCGAAGCTCTGCCTGCCTACCTGGCCCTGCGCGTGGAACTGGAAGCATTTCCGAGAATGCCACCATAGAGGTCCTGGATATCAGTCTCCTTCCTAGCAGCCTAAATTTGGCCTCCAGGACATCTCTCCTACCCTTTCCTACGTCATTGGTACCTACATGTACCATGACAACGGGCTCCTCCCCAGCACTACACATAAGCCTATCTAGATCCCTCGAGAGATCCGCAACCTTTGCACCAGGCAGGCAAGTGACCATACGGTTCTCCCGGTCATCACAAACCCGACTATCTATGTTTCTAACGATCGAATCACCCACTACTAACACCTGCCTCTTCCTAACAACTGGCATTCCCTCCCCCTCAGAGGTATCCTCAGTGCGAGAAGATACCGCAACATCCTCTGGGAGGAGGGTCCCAACTACGGGATGGTTTCCCTCTGTTCCCATTGAATGCTCTGTTCCCTTGAGACTTTCATCCTCTTTAAGAGCACTGGGGCTTTCAGACTGGAGGTGGGACAGTACTACAGTGTCCCGGAAAGTCTCATCAGCATAGCTCTCTACCTCCCTTAGCTCCTCCAGTTCAGCCACCCTGGCCTCCAAAGCCCGAACTCGGTCTCTGAGGGTCATGAGCTCCTTGCAACGGGTGCACACATACGCCACCTGTCCACAGGGCAGGTAATCATACATGTTACACTCGATGCAATAAACAGGATGGCCCCCACTCTGCTGCTGGGCTTCTGTCTCAATTTTTCTTATGAATAAGTTTAAGTATACACTGGGCTTCTTATTAAATGTCTCGAATATCGATCATAAAAGTTATATTTAAAGAAGGTCAGAAGTCACTAGTGCCCTCTAACTTTCCCCTCTAAACTCCCTCTCCAAACTCCCTGTTAGCTGCTCCTGTTCGCAAGCTCCCTGGTCGCTGAGTCACAGGCTTATGACAGCAGGTGGAGTGTGGCAGAGTGACTCTGTTTAAAGGCGGAAGCAGAACCCTGCGGAGAGGCAGGGCCATCGGCAGACCATGTAAGGTGTATCGACCCCCCACCCCCTCCATTCCACCCAGGTTGGCAGGTAAAAACCCTGCAGGTAAACTTTTGAACCCTGGGGGGGCACTGACCTGGGACAGAGACTTTTGGGGTGTTGGACTTTGGGTGATTTTTGGGCTGCTTGACTCAAGAGACTCTTGGGGTGTGGGACTCTTGGGGACTTTGGGTGATTCTTGGATGGGGGTGGGTCTTTGCTCATGGTTTGGTCTATGAATCCTAATTGTGGTGTTTTCCCAATTTAATGCTGATGTCGGTTACCTCATGTTATTAAAAATTTGCTGCTATACCGAGGCTCTGTGCTTGCGAGAGGGGAAGAATTGCCTCTTTGAGGCACCCGGGGTGTGTGTAAAATTTCCCAGGTCACTGGGTGGGGGATTGAGCCGGTGTTGCATTACATTGTTGGGAGGGGACCTCTAGGTACTGAACCCAGCCCTTGCTGCTATTAACTCGGCCTAGCAGAAGGGTTACACTTGAAATGGCGAAAGCTAAGCAACTGGGTGCTCCAACTTTACCAACTAACCACCCTGCTCCCACAAATGCTCCAATCATGTTCAATACCCCAGGAAACTCCAGATCCAAAGAATGGAAGAACAGCAGAGACTGTATCCTCCTAGGACTTCAGTGTATAATCGTGTGAGTATCGGGTCTGATTATGACATGGCAGATATGTGTAATCAGACTGACATCTTAACCCAGCCACAGAGCATGTGTGAGTGTAAATCTTCTGTTACCTGTAGCTAAAAGGGAGATGGGTGAAGGGATGCATGATTCTGGGCAGTTGTCTGTGTCTAGCCAGCACTACTGTGACTAAGGGGAAAGTTTCTCTGAGGCTTTGTCTACATTGTGAGTTCCTTTGGCAGAAAATATGCTAATGAGGGACTCATTAAGCGTAAATCACGATCTCATTAGCATATTTTCTGCCGTATCTTTTTGTGCAAGGGATTTTTGCGCTAAAAGCAGTGTGGATGAGTTGGGTTCTCATTTTGCGCAAGATCCTTATGCCTCTCCAAGACAGGCATAAGGATCTGGAGATATTTAAGAGCAGGTTGGATAGACACTTGTCAGGGGTGGTCAGACGGTACTTGGTCCTGCCGTGAGGGCAGGGACTGGACTCGATCACCCCTTGAGGTCCCTTCCAGTTCTAGTGTTCTGTGATTCTATTATTCTTTAGGTTCCTGTTGCTGGACCTCAACCTGGGGTTTACTCAGACCAGAGCTCTGGTGGTTTACTCTGCCTTTTGCCAGCACCACTGTATCCGAAATACCCCTGCTAGCAGGCAGCCAGTTTCTGCTCCCTCCGGGTTGGAGCATGAATGTGCCTCTCCTGGCCAGGAGTCCTTCTTGTAGGGCCTACCTGGGCCCTGATTGGCTTCCTCATGCCCACTTATCATTGGCTCTCAGCCCCAGCCCTCTCCCAGGGCTGTTTTAACCCCTTATATGCCAGTATAGGGCAAACTTAGAGTTTGCTCTATGGCCTTAGCTGCCAACCAGCTGGCTTTTAGCTCAAGCTCTGGAGGTTCATGCACTGAGCTCCAGAGGACCCAGCTTCAGTTCCACATGCAGACAAGCAGGGTCCGTTGGCATTATGGTTGCCTCTCTGCTCAGCCTGGCAAATAGCCCTGGATGGCCCTAACCTCCCTGAATGTATCTAGTTCTAGAGCCCTGTCTACAGCAGTTCTCTTTGGGACCACAAAGACGCTACATTTTCAGAGGGAGTTTGACAGGTTCATGAAGAAGAGTATGTGATTGGGGGTGCCTGTGGCACCAGGGGACTGGCCTTGATGACAGTACTACCTTCCTACATCAGGTATAGTAAAGATTCAACTGAATCAGGGACTGTAGAGATGCGGTGAGTTGGTGCGAGTGGTGCTGTGTGTGTGGTTCAGAATGGGCCCTCTGTTATGTTCCAGAGGACAGAAGAATCAGTACATTTTAAGGCCACCAGTGGACCAAGAAGCCCTTCCATGGTGGGACCCCAGCCAGCAAGTGAGAGGGAAAATTAGTCCATCTGCATCTCTGTGACCCTCTCTTCTCCTGGGGCCCAATGCATTTGCCTTACCCAGTCCAAAAGCCACCAGCATTTCTGGGTTCCTGGTGGGGATCTTCTCATGTTTGCTTTTTTTTGCAACAGTGTCACACTGTTGACTCATATTTAGCTGGTGGTCTACTCTGACCCCTAGACCCCTTTCTGCAGTACTCCTTCCTAGACAGTCGCTTCCCATTCTGTATGTGTGACACTGATTGTTCCTCCCTGAGTAGAGCACTTTGGATTTGTCTTTATTAAACTTCATCCTGTTTACCTCAGACCCTTTCTCCAATTTGTCCAGATCATTTTGAATTATGACCCTATCCTCCAGAGCACTTGTAACCTCTCCCCGAGTTTGGTATCATCTGCAAACGTAATAAGCGTACTCTCCATGCCAATATCTAAATTGTTGATGAGGATATTGAACAGAACCAGTCCCAAAACTTATCCCTATTGACAGGGCTTCCCATGCGGCAGTGAGCCTTGCTTGCCAGCCGCACGGCAGCCGCGCGGTTCTGCAATCTGCACCGGCTCTTCCGGGGTATAATCTACTCGCCACGGGTGAGTAGATTACATTATTTCTCGAGCCCTGCCTATTGAACACACTTTTTCTGCCCTTCCAGCATGACAGTGAACCATTGATAACTGCTCTCTGAGAATGGTTATCCAGCCAGTTATGCACTCACCTTCAGTAGCCCCATCTAGTTTGTATTTCCCTAGTTTATTGATATGAAGGTCATACAAGATCAAATGCTTTACTAAATCTAGGTATACCATGTCCATCACTTCTCCCTTATCCACAAGACTTGTTATCCTATCAGAGAAAGCTATCAGATTGGTTTGACACGATTTGTTCTTTCCCATGCTGTTACCTATCACCGTATTATCTTCCAGATGTTTGCAGATGAATTTCTTAATTACTTGTTCCATTATCTTCCCTGGCACAGAAGTTAAACTGGCTGGTCTATCGTTTCCTGGGTTGTTCTTATTCTCTTTTTGTAGACGGGCACTAGATTTGCCCTAGTCCAGTCTTCTGGAATCTCTTCTGTAGTTTCAAAGCGGGGCATTTCTGTCAAAAATGCTCCATTTAAACTGCCAGGTTTTATTCGAAAAGCCCCGTTTAAAAAAAAAAAGCGGCGGCGGCCATTATGCAAGTGAAGTGCAGGATATTTAAATATATTTTGGTACATCTAATTCACATCCCTCTTTAGACAGAGTGGTGTAGTTTAGACGTAGCCTTAGGTACTTGAAAACTGCTGTCATGTCCCCTCTCAAGTCTTCTCCTTTCCAAATTAAACAAGACCAATTCTTTCAGCCTTCTTTCATAGAATCACAGAATACTAGGACAGGAAGGGACCTCGAGAGGTCATTGAGTCCAATCCCCTGCCCTCACAGCAGGACCAAATACTGTCTAGACCATCCCTGATAGACATTTATCTAACCTACTCTGAAATATCTCCACAGATGGGGATTCCACAACCTCCCTGGGCAATTTATTCCAGTGTTTGACCACCCTGACAGTTAGGAATTTTTTCCTGATGTCCAACCTAAACCTCCCTTGCTGCAGTTTAAGCCCATTGCTACTTGTTCTATCCTCAGACGCCAAGATGAACAAGTTTTCTCCCTCCTCCTTATGACACCCTTTTAGATACCTGAAAACTGCTATCCTGTCCCCCCCTCAATCTTCTCTTTTCTAAACTAAACAAACCCAATTCCTTCAGCCTTCCCTCATAGGTCATGTTCTCTAGACCTTTAATCGTTCTTGTTGCTCTTCTCTGATCCTTCTCCAATTTCATTACATCTTTCTTGAAATGCGGTGCCCAGAACTAGACACAATACTCCAAGGGTATGTCTACACTACAAAGTTAATTTGAACTAACAGCCGTTAGTTCAAATTAACTTTAATAGCGGCTATACATGCAAACCGCTAGTTCGAATTTAAATTGAACTAGCGGAGCACTTAATTTGAACTAGGTAAGCCTCATTCTACGAGGACTAACGCCCAGTTTGAATTAAGTAGTTCGAATTAAGGGCTGTGTAGCCACTTAATTCGAACTAGTTGGAGGCTAGCCCTTCCCAGGTTGCCCTGGTGGCCACTCTGGGCCAAACCAGGGAAACTCTTCCGCCCCCCTCCTGGCCCCGGAGCCCTTAAAGGGGCACAGTCTGGCTACAGTGCTTGTGCAAGTTGCAAGCCTGCCAGCACCCAGCCAGCAGACCCTGCACCAGGCATGGCATGAGCCAGCCACCCGCTGTCACCCAGCCCTCCCCCTCTTCCCAGGACCAGGCTGGCAGCTCCCAGGAGCCTGTCAGGGGCCGCAAGAGGTGGGCACCCGCCTGGTCTAGTGTGGAGATCATGGACCTCATCAAGGTTTGGAGGGAGGCCTCCAATGTCCACGATATCCTCACTAGGCACAGGAATGCGGCTGTCTAGGGCAGGATAGCTGCCAGCCTGGCCACTGAAGGCCACATGCGAACCCAGGAGCAGGTTTGCATGAAAATCAAGTTGGTTCAGTGAGACCCCCGGCCCTGAGCTTAGAATATAAGAACATAAGAACGGCCGCACTGGGTCAGAACAAAGGTCCATCTAGCCCAGGAGCCTGTCTGCCAACAGCGGCCAACACCAGGTACCCCGGAGGGGATGGACCAAAGACAATGATCAAGCGATTTGTCTCATGCCATCCATCTCCAGCCTTCCACAAACAGAGGCCAGGGACACCATTCCTACCCCCTGGCTAATAGCACTCCATGGACCCAACCTCCATGAATTTATCTAACTTCTCTTTAAACTCTGTTATAGTTCTAGCCTTCACGGCCTCCTGTGGCAAAGAGTTCCACAGGTTGACTATGTGCTGTGTGAAGAAGAACTTTCTCTTATTAGTTTTAAACCTGCTGCCCATTCATTTCATTTGGTGTCCTCTAGTCCTTCTATTATGGACACCAAATGGAGTGCTATTAGCCAGGGGGTAGGAATGGTGTCCCTGGCCTCTGTTTGTGGAAGGCTGGAGATGGATGGCACGAGACAAATGGCTTGGTCATTGTCTTCGGTCCATCTCCTCCGTGGTACCTGGTGTTGCCCGCTGTCGGCAGACAGGCTACTGGGCGAGATGGAGCTTTGGTCTGACACAGTACGGCCGTTCTTATGTTCTTATGTTCTAAGCTCAGGGTCGGGGGTCTCACTGGACCAACTTGATTTTCATGCAACCCTGCTCCTGGGTTCGCATGTGGCCTTTGGTGGCCAGGCTGGCAGCTATCCTGCCCTAGACGGCCGCTTTCCTGTGCCTAATGCGGAGATTGTGGATGTTGGAGGCCTCCCCCCAAACCTCGATGAGGTCCACGATCTCCGCACTAGACCAGGCGGGCGTCCACCTCTTGCGGCCCCGGGCAGGCTCCTGGGAGCCGCCAGCCTGGTCCTGGGAAGAGGGGGAGGGCTGGGTGGCAGCGGGTGGCTGGCTCATCCCGTGCCAGGTGCAGGGTCTGCTGGCTGGGTGCTGGCAGGCTTGCACCTGGCACGGGCACCGTAGCCAGACCGTGTCCCTTTAAGGGCTCCGGGGCCGGGAGGGGGGCAGACGAGTTTCCCTTGCTTGGCCCAGAGTGGCCACCAGGGCAACCTGGGAAGGGCTAGCCTCCCACTAGTTCCAATTAAGTGGCTACACAGCACTTAATTTGAACTACTTAATTCGAACTAGGCGTTAGTCCTCGTAGAATGAGGTTCACCTAGTTCGAATTAAGCGCTCCGCTAGTTCGAATTAAGTTCGAACTAGCGGTTTGCGTGTGTAGCGCCTATGAAAGTTAATTCGAACGAACAGCTGTTAGTTCGAATTAACTTTGTAGTGTAGACATACCCTTAGTTTTTAGGTCTAGATGCACTAGTTTGAATTAGCTTCGTTCAAATTAACTAATTCGAATTGAGTTAGTTCGAATTAGTGCTGTCGTGTAGACATAACCAAACTGAGGCCTAATCAGCAAAGAATAGAGTGGAAGAATGACTTGCTCACAACACACCTATTCATGCACCCCAGCCAAAACACCCAGGACTACCCCTCACCAACTACCCCGAGACATCGAGAAAAACTGCTGGGCATAGATACGAGCAAGATGGAGTTTAGGAAGAAGCCCCAGTGAGTCAGGCTACCATCTGACTATGGGTCACCAAGTGGTGCTCGGTATGTTGTGGTGGGGATCTTGGGGACCTAGCGAAAAACATCTCTGCCACTGATAAGGCCCTGGGCTGGGGCTCAGAGGTGTCGCTGTACTCGTCCTCACTAGCTATTCATGCCTGGCCCTCATGGTCTTGCATTCTAGACTTTGGAGCCTGGGACAGGAATTCCCTGCTTCTGAGTTGGTTCTAGACCGGGGGTAGCAGAGTGGCATGGCCTTCTGTGGATAGTGACAGCGTAGAAGAGCAGAAGCCCTCTGAGGATGGGGCCAAGGATGCCCCTTCTTGGCCACACTCCCTCAGAGTTAAAATCCTTTGGGGGCAGGGCAGCTGTTGCCGGCTGTGGGGAAGGGGGTGCTGGGATTCTAGAGCCCTGCCTAAATCAAATCGTGCTGTATTTTTAGATGATGTAACCTCTCCTGGCCACCTGCCCATATCCCCAGTATTACAGCGTCGCAGATGGCTAAGGTGTGTTACAGACACGTGACCAGAGCCCGTCCCCAAGGGGCACAAAGCACAACCAGTAAGGGCACCAACAGGAGAAGAACTGGGATGAGGAAAATCTGTTTATGAGAAAAGAGCTGTGAGGGAGATTTTTCTGTGGCCCGGAGCTGTTCCCAAGGAGGGACCTTGGGGTCCAAATGAGTTCAGTTCTCACGCTGTGTTAGCCGTTTCTACCCTGAGAAAGGAAGGGAGCCGTGTTCTTCTCCTCCCGCCAGGCCTGGCGTACATTTACCTTAAAGTGCGCACTGCAGGCTGAGCCGGCCACACGCCACCGCTGCTGGCCCTGCTCTGCCTAGAGACAAGCTATAAAAGGAAGCCACCCAGCTCAGATTGGCCCAACCACTGAGGGCGAAGGATGCTGGAGCCCCAGATCACAGAGGTCAGATGCGCTGAGTCTCAGTGTGTGTTTTGGGCCTATTTACACTAACCTAGTGGTGAAAACATTTGCTGCTGGCAGGACCCTGATGGAGTCAGCAGGGCCGGGTCCCCCTGCATCAGCCACTGTCCCAGGTGTTGTCCCACTCTCTTCTGGCCAGTAGACCACTTAGCGTCATAAAGGAGCTCAGCCATACTGACTCTGGCCACTAGGCCATGCAGTCCTGCACAGAAGGGCCGTCATAGGGCCTTGGACCACTAGGTCACGCTACCCTGAGATAAGCCCTGCCCCAAAGACCAGGGCCATTCGGTTCCATAGCCAAGACAGCAAGGGCAGCCCAAAGGACTCTGGCTGCCAGGCCATAACTAGCTGACTTTATAGGTGGGACCATCAGTGTAGACCAGGGGTCTCCAACCTTTTTACCTCCAAGATCCCTTCCCCAAGATCCTGGCTTCCTAGAGGCCCTGCCCTCTCCATTCCCCTCCTCTCCATCACTTGCTATCCCCAGCCCTTACTCACTCTCACTGGGCTGAGACAGGATGGCTACATCTAGACTGGCATGATTTTCCGCAAATGCTTTTAACAGAAAAGTTTTCCGTTAAAAGCATTTGCGGAAAAGAGCATCTAGATTGGCACGGACGCTTTTCCGCAAAAGCACATTTTGCAGAAAAGCATCTGTGCCAATCTAGACGTGCTTTTGCACAAAAAAGCCCCGATCGCCATTTTCGCGATCAGGGCTTTTTTGCGCAAAACAAATCTGAACTGTCTACACTGGCCCTTTTGAACAAAAGGACTTTTGCCCGAACGGGAGCAGCATAGAATTTCTGCAAGAAGCACTGATTTCTTACATGAGATCGTCAGTGTTCTTGCGCAAATTCAAGCGGACAGTGTAGACAGCTGACAAGTTTTTGCGCAAAAGCAGCTGCTTTTGTGGAAAAACTTGCCAGTCTAGACACAGCCGATGTGTAGGCTCTGGGTGGGAGGGAGGGATTTGGGGGTGGGAAGGGGTGAGAGGTACAAGCTCTCAGAGGGAATTTGGATGCAGGAGGAGGTGGAGAAGGGGCTTCTGGCTCAGGGAGGAGGCTCCAGGCTTGGGAGTGTTAGGATCAGGTGGAGGGTTGGGGTGCTGAGCAAGTCGCAGGCTTGTGGATGTGAGGATGCAGGAGTTTGGGTTGGGGTGTATGAGGGGCTCAGGACACAGATTTGTGGTGTGTGCATGGTGCAGGAGTGTTGTGGCATGCTACTGGGATGTGGGGGTGCAGGAATTTGGGGATGTGAGGGGTTCAGGGCAGGGGATTCATGTGTGTGATGGACTCAGGGTAGCGGTTTGTGGGGGGGGGATGCGGGAGTATTATGATGCTGCAGATGGATGGGGGCTTGTTGGCCAGGCTTCATTATTAAATAAAATATTATGTCCAACAGAAAAGGTTTCAACATTGTCTTTATTTATGGGAGGGGCGGGGAACCTGTTTTGGGCCAGGGGACACAGACCCACAAAAAAATCAGTTGAGGATCATACTAGTGAGATGCAAAAAAACAACCCCTCCAGTGCCCTCCCCCAAGCCTCACTGATGTGACCCCAACTTAGACACCTCCCTCCCCTGGCGCTCCAGCCCCATGGGGAGAGGTAGGTAAGCCTGAGATTCATAGAATCATAGAATACTAGAACTGGAAGGGACCTTGAGAGGTCATCGAGTCCTGTCCCCTGCCCTCATGGCAGGACCAAATACTGTCTAGACCATCCCTGACAGACATTTATCTAACCTACTCTTAAATATCTCCACAGATGGGGATTCCACAACCTCCCTGGGCAATTTATTCCAGTGTTTGACTACCCTGACAGGAACTTTTTCCTAATGTCCAACCTGAACCTCCCTTGATGCAGTTTAAGCCCATTGCTTCTTGTTCTATCCTCAGAGGCCAAGATGAACAAGTTTTCTCCCTCCTCCTTATGACACCCTTTTAGATACCTGAAAACTGCTATCATGTCCCCCCTCAATCTTCTCTTTTCTAAACTAAACAAACCCAATTCCTTCAGCCTTCCCTCACAGGTCATGTTCTCTAGACCTTTAATCATTCTCATTGCTCTTCTCTGGACCCTCTCCAATTTTTCCACATCTTTCTTGAAATGCAGTGCCCAGAACTGGACACAATACTCCGATTGAGGCCTAACCAGCGCAGAGTAGAGTGGAAGAATGGCTTCTCGTGTCTTGCTCACAACACACCTGTCAATACATCCCAGAATCATGTTTGCTTTCTTTGCAACAGCATCACACTGCTGACTCATATTTAACTTGTGGTCCACTATAACCCCTAGATCCCTTTTTGCCGTACTCCTTTCCAGACCCTTGCTTCTCATTCTGTATGTGTGAAACTGATTGTTCCTTCCTAAGTGGAGCACTTTGCATTTGTCTTTATTAAACTTCATCCTATTTATCTCAGACCATTTCTCCAATTTGTCCAGGTCATTTTGAATTATGACCCTATCCTCCAGATTAGTCGCAATCCCTCCCAGCTTGGTATCATCTGCAAACTTAATATGCGTACTTTCTATAGCAATATCTAAATCGTGATGAAGATATTGAACAGAGCCGGTCCCAAAACAGACCCCTGAGGAACCCCACTTGCTATGCCTTTCCAGCAGGATTGTGAACCATTAATAACTACTCTCTGAGTATGGTTATCCAGCCAGTTATGTACCCACCTTATAGTAGCCCCATCTAAGTTGTATTTCCCTAGTTTATTGATAAGAATATCATGCGAGACCGTATCAAACGCCTTACTAAAGTCTAGGTATATCACATCCACCGCTTCTCCCTTATCCACAAGACTCGTTATCCTATTAAAGAAAGCTATCAGATTGGTTTGACATGATTTTTTCTTTACAAATCCATGCTGGCTGTTCCCTATCACCTTGCCACTTTCCAAGTGTTTACAGATGATTTCCTTAATTACTTGCTCCATTATCTTCCCTGGCACAGAATTTAAACTGACTGGTCTGTAGTTTCCTGGGTTGTTCTTATTTCCCTTTTTATAGATGGGCACTAGATTTGCCCTTTTCCAGTCCTCTGGAATCTCTCCTGTCTCCCATGATTTTCCAAAGATGATAGCTAGAGGCTCAGATACCTCCTCTATCAGCTCCTTGAGTTGGAGCCTCAAACCAAAAAAGCATACTTGGTAAAGCATGTTTGGTTGTCAGGGGTTACAGAGCTACCAAGAAAAACAGATTAAAGCACAGAGAATTGCTTCTGTTGGATTTAGCTTCAGTCTGGGTACGTCTACACTGTGACACTATTTCGAAATAACTAGTGCTATTCTGAAATAACTTAGTCCGTGTCTACGCAGCAGGCAGTTCTTTTGAAATAGTATCAAAATACTGTCAAGGTGGAGGTTTTCTTACTCCAACTCCTGTAACCCTCATTGTATGAGGAATAAGGGAAGTCAAAGAAAGAATGCTCTATTTCAAAATAAGTACTGGGTAGATGCTCCCTATTTTGAAATAATATATACGGTTGGTGTAGCTCAATTTGCGTAGCTTATCTTGAGGTAAGCCATGCAGGGTAGAAACACCCTTACAGTGTATGAGGGCCAGGGGGACACATGAGCTCAGGCAGATTTCACAAACCATAAATAAAAGAATAATCTGGCTGCATCTAACTACACATTCCCTGTCCACTCACATTTCTTGTTCCCAGGTTCTATCCTTTGGAGCTATGAATATTTCTCGACATTCCAGCAATGTCCACACAGTAGCATTATTTCAGAACTAGCCCATAGCCCGTCTTAAGACACTATTTTGTTAGGAATCTGGAAATCATAAGATGGGTGTGTCTTGATGGGTATCGAGTGTCTCCCTCCCCCACCTCTTCGCCCTGCCCTCGGGTGTCTTCTCCACATCCTATTCCCTTTCTATCTTGGTCTTCTCTCCTGATCTTTCACTCTGTCTCTCTCTCTATCGCCTCCTCTTACTACCTCCTTCTCTCTCTCTCTCAGCTCTCCTCCGCCTCCTGCCTCTCTCTCCATCTCTCTCTTTCTCTTCTCCCCCTCCTGCCTCGCACTCTCTGGTTCTCTTCTCCCCTCCTCCTGCATCTCTCTCACTCTCTCCGGTCTCCTCCGCCTCCTCTCTGTCTCCTCTGTTCTCCTCTCTGTCTCCTCCGCTTTCCTCTGCGTCCTGTCTCCTCCGCTTTCCTCCTTTTGAATCCAGGGCCCTTTCCTGACATCAGAAATGCACGTCCTTCCAGGCCCCGCCCCCTCACTGTGTACGTCACTGCCCAGCCCCCCTTTCGCCTCCCGCCGTGGCACTTGACTGACTTCTGAGTCACTCAGCTGGGCCTCTGCGCAGGAACAAGCGGTGCAAAGGGCCATTTGCACCACTTGCTCCCGAGTGGCAGTCCAGCTGAGCGGTGCAGAAATCAGCCGAGCGCCACAGCGGGAGGCAAAGGGAGGGCTCCATCTACAGATCAATGCCACGACACCACTCAGAGGCAACAGACAACGTTACAGAGGCAACAGCACCGCACAGAGGCAACAGAACTGTTACAGTGTTACAGAATCACAGACACTGGGCTACTATATATATGATAACTGATGTTATTCCAAAATAACATAGTACATGTCTATACACAAGCAAAAGACAGGACTGTGCAGCACTTTAAAGACCAACAAGATGGTTTATTAGGTGATGAGCTTTCGTGGGCCAGACCCACTTCCTCAGATCAAATTGTGGAAGAAAATTGGCATGACCAGTGGATGTGATATACCTTGACTTTAGCAAAGCATAGGAAGGAATCAGAGGGGTGTTGTTATGTGGTGGGTGTCCCCTTGCCCCTCCCCTGAAGTTACCTATGCTTAGCTCCCACCTTTGAGTGATGCTCCAACTTATTCCTCTCAGAGATAATGGGGGAGGGGAGGCGTAAGTCTAGATCTCTCAGGATTAGCCCTGGCTGGGGCAAAGACCAAGGTCAGGCCGTGCTTAGTGCATAGAAGCAGGAGGAACAAGTTGAATAATTTTTGGTGGTGCCCAGACTGGATCCAACCCCCACCCCCTCTAGGCTGGGGCAGGAGGTGGGTGCTGTCTCTGTGAGGAAGTTTGGGCAAAGGAGGAGGTTTGGGGAGCAGACTAAGGTTCTGGCAGGGTGTTTGGGTGCAAGAGGAGGCTTGGGATGCAGGCTCTGTCAGGGAGTTTGGGTGCTGGGTGCAGGCTCTAGTCTACAGCAGGGGATTGGGGTGCAGGATGGCTGATGGGGTACAGGCTCTGAGAGGGAGTTTGGGTGCAGGAGAGGGCTTGGGTGCAGGCTCTAGGCAGGGACAGGGAGTTGGGGTGCAGGCTTTGACAGGGAATTTGGGTGTGTGAGGAGGTTGGGGTGCAGGCTATAGTCTGGGCCAGGGAGTTCAGGTGCAGGATGGGTGTGCGTGGAGATTCTAGGAGGTTTTTTGGGTTCAGGAGGAGGTTTGAGGTGCAGGCTCTAGGTGAGGGCAGGGAGTTTGGGTGCGAGAGGAGGTTGGGGTGCAGGCTACAGGCTGGCATGGGGATTGGGGTGCAGGATAGATGGGCATGGGGGTTCTAGGAGGGTGTTTGGGTGCAGGAGGAGGTTTGAGATGCAGGCTCTGGCAGGGAATTTAGGTGCAGGAGAGGGTGTGAGGTGCAGGCAGGGAGCAGCTGTAGCAGGGAGCAGCTATGAGAGGATGGGATGCTGTCTCAGTGAGGGTGTTTGGGTGCAGGAGGGAGTTTGGGGTTCAGGCTCTAGGCTGTGGCAGGGAGTTTGGGTGCATGAGGGGATGTGGGTGCTGGCTCTAGGCTGGGGCAGGAGATGGGTGCTATCTCTGTGAGGAAGTTTGGGTGCATGAGGTTTGGGGTGCAGACTCTAGGCTGGAGGGTGGGTGCTGTCCCTGTGAGGGAGTATGGGTGCAGGAGGGCATGCAGGGTGGGGGTTCTGTGCTGAGGTAGGGGGTTGCACGGAGTTGGGGCTGGGCCAGGGATGTGGAGTTTGGGGTTCAGCTGGCAGGCTGTCCCGGGGCTGGGGACAGAGAGGAGGATTCCCCACAGCCCCATCCCAGGCATCAGCAACAAGCTCTGGGGGAGGGGCTCCGTCTCCTCTCCCTCACTCCCTCTCCTCCCCCTCCCTCCCGGCACGACAGCCCCCGCTTCCTCTCCAGGCTGCCGCTCAGCATAAGTCCACCCCAGGTGACTTGGAATCACCTGCCATCGGGGTGGGGGTGGGGCTGCCATGCGCCTCTTCCCCGCCCCGCGCAGGTGCAGCAGTCGCCCGTGGCCAGGGAGGGAGCCCAGCGGAGACAGGCGGGGATGCTCCGGGGGGCGCGGCGGCCGCAGACAGGGCCAGAGACCAGACCCCTGAGATTGGTGAAGCCGGGCTCCCCGGGCCCTGCATTTCCTGGCGCCTGAGCGCCCTGGGCCCCTGGAACTCGCCGCCTGTGAGCGCGAGCGAGGGGAGAGCCTGACCTACGCTCTGCAGACAGAGCCCCGAGCCCCGCCAGGCGCTGCCGCGCACGGCCCCTCACCTCGGGGAATCCCTCCCGAGTTCCTCCCTGCGCTACCCTGGGCTGAGTCGGGGGCGGCGCTGGGGTGGGGGCCGTGGACAGGGGCCGGGGGAGGCCTCTCGCTGCGAGCAGCCGGTCACACTAACGGCAGGTCCTGTGACACGTTTGTGGGTTTGGCAGAGGCAGTTCGCTGCTCCCTGCGCCCAGCCGGCGGGTGCGGAACCGCGCAGCGCTCGCCCCTGCCCGTCTGCCCCACCTGCGCCCTTCGCCCCCTCCGGGTGCGCTCTGGCCAGGTACGGACACACTGACCCGGGGGAGCGAGTCTCTTCTCGTCCGACGCCGGCAGCCGATGCCAACAATAGCGCAGTGGAGGTAGTGTGTGTGTGTGTGTGTGTGTGTTTTGTGTAACTGTGTGTGTGTATGTATGTTGTGTTACTCTGTGTGTGTGTGTGTGTTGTGTAACTGTGTGTGTGTACGTATGTTGTGTTACTCTGTGTGTGTGTGTGTGTGTGTGTGTGTATGTTGTGTAACTGTGTGTGTGTACGTATGTTGTGTTACTCTGTGTGTGTGTGTATGTTGTGTAACTGTGTGTGTGTATGTGTATGTTGTGTTACTCTGTGTGTGTGTGTGTATGTTGTGTAACTGTGTGTGTGTATGTGTATGTTGTGTTACTCTGTGTGTGTGTGTGTATGTTGTGTAACTGTGTGTGTGTATGTATGTTGTGTTACTCTGTGTGTGTGTGTGTGTGTGTATGTTGTGTAACTGTGTGTGTGTATGTATGTTGTGTTACTCTGTGTGTGTGTGTGTGTGTTTTGTGTAACTGTGTGTGTGTGTGTATATGTATGTTGTGTTACTCTGTGTGTGTGTGTGTATGTTGTGTAACTGTGTGTGTGTATGTGTATGTTGTGTTACTCTGTGTGTGTGTGTATGTTGTGTAACTGTGTGCTGTATGTATGTTGTGTTACTCTGTGTGTGTGTGTGATTTGTTGTGTAACTGTTGTGTGTATGTATGTTGTGTTACTCTGTGTGTGTGTGTGTGTGTTTTGTGTAACTGTGTGTGTGTGTGTATATGTATGTTGTGTTACTCTCTGTGTGTGTGTGTGTGTGTGTGTGTGTGTGTACGATGAATTCCACTATCCTGTTTTCAGCTCATTGTTTTAAACTTGCTTCCTTACTGTCTGTGGAATGTACTGAAACCAGGGCAAATAAAATGGTCTTTCAAACAATGACACTGACAGATTTAACCTCTCTGGTCCAGGACTCGAGTCCAGCAACTTCCGTGATCCAGCAGGACCAGGGATGTTGCGGGACCAGAGAGCCCCTGGACCAGAAAGCCCCAGCAGCTGGAAGGGAGTCGTCTGGGAGTGCAGCGGTGATGGGGCCAGCAGCCAGGAGCGGGGTCTGGAATGGAGCTGCCCCCTGGGGAGAGCCCAGGGGCTGGTGGCAGAGGAGCAAGAATGGACCATCCCTAGTCTGGCAAACTCCCTCGCTCAGGACTGGCCAGGTCCCAAGGGTGCCATACAGGGAGTCCTACCTGCACTTGTAATTTGTCCATCTTTTAACTCAAGCTAATGTATGTAAATGAAATGTTAATTGCCGGTCCTGAGCACAAAAATGGCTGTTTTCAAGCTGAAAAATCTCATTTGCAGAGGTGTCATAACCATGAGGGTTAGCCAGGAGCCTGGGGACTAAGGGGTTAACCATGTCCCTTACCTAGCCACATAGCTGGCAGCCAATAGAAATGTAGGTAGGAATTTCAAACTGGGACAAAGGCATTTTTTGGTTTTTCCCTCCTTTGTCCCTGGGCAGTTTCCAGGGGGCACAGACAACATGTCTATCTCCAAGAATAAACTCTTCACTATCTGTATGTAGGGTAACGTTTAGATGAATCAATTTTATTGTTTTATGGTTTGGGAATGGGAACAGATGTCTGTGCATTTAGAAATGGGTTTTCCTCTACTTTGTAACTAAGCTCTTAGCCCATGGGGGATCCCCCCCATGAGTATATTAATTGGTGACTTTTCCATCTAGTCGTTATGCTTGTAACTGGAGTATTGTGGTGATAATAAAAGTTCTTTTTCTTTAAGTAAAGAACAAAATTGTGAGGCATGTAGAAAAACATAATTTGTTGGACAAAAGTCAACATGGTTTCTGTAAAGGGAAATCCTGTCTTACTAATCTATTAGAGTTCTTTGAAGGGGTTAACAAACATGCGGACAAGGGGGATCCAGTAGATATAGTGTACTAAGATTTTCAGAAAGCCTTTGACAAGGTCCCTCACCAAAGGCTCTTGTGTAAATTACATGGCCATGGGAAAAGAGGGAAGGTCCTTTCTTGGATTGAGAACTGGTTAAAAGACAGGAAACAAAGGGTAGGAATAAATGGTAAATTTTCAGAATGGAGAGGGGTAACTAGTGGTGTCCCCCAAGGGTCAGTCCTAGGACCAATCCTGTTCAACTTATTCATAAATGATCTGGAGAAAGGGGTAAGCAGTGAGGTGGTAAAGTTTGCAGATGATACCAAACTGTTTAGGATAGTCAAGACAGAAGCAGACTGTGAGGGACTCCAAAAAGATCTCACCAAACTGAGTGATTGGGCAACAAAATGGCAAATGAAATTTAATGTGGATAAGTGTAAAGTAATCACATTGGAGAAAATAACCCCAACTATACGTACAGTATGATGGGGGCTAATTTGGCTATGACAAATCAGGAAAGAGATCTTGAAGTTATCATGGATAGTTCCCTGAAAACTTCCACACAGTGTGCAGTGGCGGTCAAAAAGGCAAATAGGATGCTAGGAATTATTAAGAAATGGATAGAAAATAAGACAGAGAATATCTTACTGCCCCTGTATAAAACTATGGTACGCCCACATCTTGAATACTGTGTACGGATGTGGTCTCCTCACCTCAAAAAAGATATTTTGGCCTTGGAAGGGGTTCAGAAAAGGGCAACTGAAATGATGAGGGGTTTGGAACGGGTCCCATATGAGGAGAGGTTAAAACCACTGGGACTTTTCAGTTTAGAAAAGAGGAGACTGAGGGGGGATATGATAGAGGTCTATAAAATTATGAGTGGTGTGGAGAGGGCGAATAAAAAAAAGTTATTTATTAGTTCCCATAATAGAAGAACTAGAGAACACCAAATGAAGTTAATGGGTAGCAGGTTTAAAACTAATAAAAGAAAGTTCTTCTTCACACAGAGTGTAGTCAACCTGTGGAACTCCTTGCCAGAGGAGGCTGTGAAGGCTAGGACTATAACAGAGTTTAAAGAGAAGCTAGATAATTTCATGGAGGTTAGGTCCATAAAAGGCTATTAGCCAGGGGATAGAAATGGTGTCCCTGGCCTCTGTTTGTCAGAGGCTGGAGAAGGATGGCAGGAGACAAATCGCTTGATCATTGTCTTCGGTCCACCCTCTCTGGGGCACCTGGTGCTGGCCGCTGTCGGCAGACAGGCTACTGGGCTAGATGGACCTTTGATCTGACCCAGTACGGCCGTTCTTATGTTCTTATGTTTTTTTTTTATTAACCTGGTATTGATTAATTTCTTTGTGTCCTGGTTTTACTGTAGGGGTGAGATTTCCCAAGTGATTTCTCTCTGGTTTCCTTATCATTACTTGTGTGGTGGCCGTGGATTTTATCCCCAAAATCTAGGTTTTTAAGATTTTGGGGGAAAGTTTTATACCAAAGCCATTCACTATAGCAAAAGAAGGCTGTTCTCTTTTGTGTAGAAACCACTAGAAGACTACATGAAACTGTCAGTTTTCTGTGTATGGCCTTTCCTGTTTTATAAAGATAGCAGGCTTTCCCTGAGTGGCATCATGGTTAAGTGGATGGGATTTGACTTTGTTACATCAAACATCTGGTTTCTGACTCCACTTTGTGTAGCTTCTCAACAGCCTTATTTAATCACAGTGGAGAGGCAACTCAGCTTGAGACTTACTAATTAACAGGCTATGTTCTAAGTACTGCAAAAATCACATGCTGATTCCATTGTTTTGAAAATTGCAGGCCTCCTGGAGTGTGAGGTGTGGGTAATGGTCCAAATTTGGGGCTTGGGGAAAAGGGTTCCTTAGAAACCCCCTCCCTGTAAATATCTTGTGACCCCAACATTTCCTAGTCTGTGGTGGGTTTTTTCCTCACACCTGAAGTTCAAACTCCACTCTCCAAATTCCACTCTGAGAGTATGTCTAGACTGCATCCCTCTGTCAGCAGAGGGATGCAGTAGAGGGATGCAGATTAGGCAGGTCGATATTGCAAATGAAGCAGGGATTTAAATATCCCATGCTTCATTTGCATAAATGGCCACCGTGTTTTGCCAACTCCGCACTTTGTCTGCAAAAAGCAGCAGTCTAGAGGGGGATCTGTCAAGAAAGAAAGCCTTTTTCGACAGATCCCTTATGCCTTCTGCAAGGAGGTTTACAGGATCTGTCGAAAAAGGCTTTGTCAACCGATCCCTGTCTTGATAGCTGCTTTTTGCCGACAAACTGCTGACGCAGTGCAAATATATTGCCAACAGGTGGAACTGAACCTGGGCCCTTAGTGCAAGAGTCTCTACTGAATGCCCTAAAAACCAGCTGGCTTGCTGTGCAGACCAAAAAGCAAAACGCATTCTCTCTGTAAGTGGTCTCAGTGCCACTGCATGGGACCGTGATCCCCATCTGTCCCCGGGGCCCCGAACTCATGGCTCTATGTAGGCTCTGGGCCACAGTGGTACTGGGCCCAGCTCTGATTTGTCCTTCTCCAGTGATTCCTCTTTGGCATTTTGCTCCTCCTCATTCTGGACCCTGGGGCATCCCGTCGGCTGCTCTGTTTCTCCCAGGCTTTGAGCTGGTTCTCGACTGCTCTACTATGCCGGGGGGGGGAGGGTCCTGCTCACCGAAGCTACAGTCACATGCCCCTTGGTGTTCTCCATTCTCCACTCCCCTGCAACTCCCAGCACATCCTCTGCCCCAAGACAAGGTTTAAAGGCCAAGATCTCTAAACTCCGAGGGGTCGGGGGTCACACAGTGCATATGAACAATGGGATTGCTAAGCTTCATGAGCAACAGGGAGATTTTCTCTGTTATGGGAAACTCTTTTTTATATGAACATGAGAATGGCCACACTGGGTCAGACCAAAGGTCCATCTAGCTCGGTGTCCTGTCTGCTGACAGTGGCCAGTGCCAGATAGCTGAGGGGGAATGAACAGAACAGGGAATCATCAAACAGTCCATCCCCTGTCACCCATTCCCAGCTTCTGACAAACAGAGGCCAGGGACATCATCCATACACATCCTGAGTATTAGCTATTGATGTACCAAACCTCCATGAATCTAACTAGCTCTTTTTTAGCTGTATCTTGGCCTTCACCACATCCTCTGGCAAAGAGTTCCACAGGTTAACTGTGAATTGTGTGAAGAAATGCTTCCTTTTGTTTGTTTGTTTTAAAACCTGCTACCTATTAATTTCATTTGCTCACCCTTAAGTTCAGGGTCAGGTGAAATAATGAGAAAAAATGGTGTTAAACTTGATCTTTGTGTCGTGGTTGTTAACTGGTTTTATTTATTTTTGCAGTAATAGGTATTCAAGAAAGCAACAAAAAATACTAAGAATGAACAACCCTTGGTAATAGTTGGACATAAAAACAAAATAAGTGATTGAACAAACTAGTGTTTAACTCCTAGAAATATTATTACGTCCTCGTTCTTCATTGCCAAATCTTTCCTGTGAGGGCCAATTTGCATGTGCTTGAATGTTGTTTTCTGTCAGCCTGCTTCACCTTCCTCTGCTGCTTTACTCAGTGTAAATTGAATGACTCCTGATTTACATCCGTGTGTGTCAGAGGAGAACCGGGCTAGCTGTTGTAGAAATCGCTGCAGGAGAGTAACATCTGGGCTTTGTTTCCTTTTTAGCAGACGGTTGAATCCATTATGGGAGGAAAACACAGTTCAGTGAGTATCATGCTACACGGATTATTGCAGAGTCCAGCGAAAGGAAATGTTCTGGTGCACACTGTGTATAATGGGCAGGGAGATTTGCTTTGTGTTGTGGCTTTGTCTCATCCCTGCTCAGCTCAAGTCTTAAAAGCAAAGCAGCTTCTCTGGGACAAGGGGATCTTCCTGAAAGCAACTGCACCCCTCTTACAGCTTGTGCCTCAACCCAGGCATTAGTTCTGTACCCCTACTGTGCCCCTGACCTTGGTATTATCCTATATCCTGAAACTGTCTCCTCCTCCTCTCTCTGCAATATGGCTTTCCAATATATAATCAAATGGCGGCCAAAGCTGTCGAAGGGTGCTAATGCCAACACGCTGCTGTTTCATGCTTTCTTTCTGACTGTATTCTAATCGTTTTGCAATAATGATTTTTTCACATCAAATATTTCAGCCAGAGACTGACCCAGGAAAGCAAACGGAAGAAGAAAAGGGTAAGGAAACGACATTTCTGCAGCACTGTCCTTATGTCTGTGTGACTCGTCAGCCTAGATATTCTATAAGGACATTGAGAGCCTCGCTCGCACTGGGGGGTTGATCCTTCCTCCTGAAATATCGCCTCTCACTCGGGTTTGTACAGGGTTTGCCCCTTGCCCGCTTTGGCCTCTTTGTTCAGCTGTAAGCACAGCTGCAATGGCTTTGAAAACAAGACAAGCGTTTGCTAGGTCCTAGGTTTGGGAGCTCTGGGGTTCTCACCACCACTGGTCAAAACATTGCATTGAAGCTGGGTTGTTGTTGGAAAAGTGGGTTTTCTACTAACCAGTGCTCTTCAGCAGATGTGGGTGCTCTCCTCAGCTTGCTGTTGTCTTTTGGCCAGTGGATTTAGGTAGAAAGCTTTTTATGTTTTTGATTTGTTTTGTTTTTATGAACATTTTAAATTTTCCATTAAAAAACATTTTTCACCAGGCTCTACTTCTGACCGTACACACGAGGTTTTGCTGTTTGGGTTAAAGGAACATGCTTCCATTTAGCTAAGAAACTGTTTGAAAGGTCCGTGTTCACGCAGAGAGAGGTGCGATACTGCTGGGCTGCGTGAACCCTCCTCCTCGGGTCTCTGCCAACGCACCTCTGCCCTGACCAGTGAGAGGCCCTGGTATTTTCATCTCTCCTGAAAAACAACTTTGGCTTTGGGTTCACTACAGAGCTTACAGTGGCAGAGCTGCCTTGCTACATTGCTAGTGCAGACGGTCTAGACGAACGTCAGAGAGCCCTCCTGTCTTACAGTCACAGACTCACGGAACCCCAGGGCTGGCAGAGACCTCAGGAGTCATCAAATCCAGCCCCCTGTCCAAGGCAGGACCAACCCCAACTAAATCATCCCAGCCAGGGCTTTGCCAAAGCAACACTCAAAAACCTCTAGGAATGGAGATTCCACCATCTCCTTAGGTAACCCATCCCAGTGTTTCACCACCCTCCCTTATGCCTTGTGAAACAAGGTTTACAGCATTGGTCGGCAAAGGCTTCCCCTGCCGACAGATCCGTATCTAGACTGTCGCGCTGTGCTAGATCAGCTGATCGTCGGCACAATGCGGCAGCCATTTTTATTTTAATGAAGCAGGGATTATTTAAATCTCTGCTTCATTGACTATGTCGGATAGCCTAATCTACATGCCTCTGTTGGTAGAGGCATGTAGCTAGGGAAATAGTTTTTCCTTATTGTTGAATTGGCTATTTCAGCCTTGCACTAGCTATGCTTCTCTCACCAATAATCACAGTCCACTCCGTGCTTAGGCCAGGGTAACGTAGGTCGCTTGGGGCTGGCTCATTCGACACGTGAGTGACACAAGTTCTGCCACTGCACGAGTGTAGACCGGGTCTAGCAATCAAGGCAGATCCTGGGGTAGTTCTGTGATGTGGAAAATTGGTTTCTATGGTCCAGGATGTCAGAGGTTTTCTGAAGAGCAGCCCTTGCTCTGGAAATGACCGTTCACCCTCCCCCAGCAGAGCCGCACTGGGCTGGGGCGTCACCCTCAGTCCCACACTCCACGGGCTGCAGTCGGTTCCAGAGCGGCTTTGACAAAGCTCATTTGTCCCCATTTTCCTCAATATTTTCCAAAGTCCCTGGACTGCTTCCCTGCACCCGCCCCACCCCACCCCGGCCTGCATCTCCCACCCCTGCCCTGCACCCCCACCCCGACCCCTGCCCTGCATTTCCCCCATCTCCCCCACTCCTGCCCTGCCCTGCCCCACCTTTGACCCCTGCCCTGCATTTCCCCCCAACTTCTGCCCTGCATCCCCCACCCGTTCCCTGCATTTCTCCTGCTTTTGAAAGCTGGGTTTCCTAGGCTACACTGCCAGCCCCCACAGACAAGCTCGGCTGCCTGGCTGTGGCTGGCAGGATGGTCCATGGCATCCGGCCTCCCGGCACCACCCTCACTGGCCTGAGGGCCCTCGGGCTGATGTGGACACAAGTTGGGGGGCTCTGCAGCCCCTCCCTGCTCTAGAGTGAGGGGCTCACTGGGGGACAGGCCAGCTGCCCTCATGGGCCTTCGCTCCTGCCATCCAAAGAGCTGCCACTGATCCCCCACCACCCCATTCCTCCCCGCTGGGGCCAGGCGGTTACTGCTGCCCGGAGCAGCCTCCACCACAGGCCGAGGGGACCCGGGAAGGGAGTTTCTGTGACATCACAAAGGGCCGTTTCCTCCTCCCTCCGGGCCAGTGGCGCTCGGTGGCCGTTCCTCTCCCTGCCAGGCCCAGCCCCACCTGGCAGCTCCACCCAGCGCCTGTCGGCCAGGGCAGCTCCCCGGGGCTGCTGTGTCCATGGCTGCTGCCCCCCTGGTGAGTGGCCCCAATGACAGGAACAGTCAGGGAGGCCCCCAGTCTCTTGGGGTAACTCTCCCCCTCCCTCCCCCACTCTCCCCGCTTACTGCTGAACAGGCTTCATGTGCAGGGACGAACCAAGGGTGCGGCGGGACCTGCTGCCGACTGAGGGTCCCTTTTCACAATTCCATTGCTGCTCTGCAGGTATACAAACAGGGGGAGCCCATTTTACAGCCTGCCCCTCGCTCTGCCTGCGGCTCCCACCCGGCTGGCCTGGCTCCTGGAAACAGCAGCTCCTCTCTGTGGTGGTACAGGCTGGGCAGGGAGCCAATGACACCAGGTGGCATCCCACCCCGTGGAGAGTGAGTCCAGACCAGAGCAGAAGGATCCAGACCAGCATCTCTCCCAGACACACCTGAGCACTGCGCTTGCCTCCCACAGCGCAACGCCTGGGCTTAGAGCTCACTCAGATCCGAACGGAGGCCCCCAAAGGCCACAGGCTGTCAATGTGAACCACTCACTGTGCTGTTCCGCTCCAAAATGCAATGTTTCCAAGCCAATTAACTCCGGCCTTACAACAGTTATAATTACAGAAAGGGAAATCCCCAATCTCACACACTGTTACTGTGTTACCTTTCCAATGACGCTGTCAAACTTATTTCCCCCAGGCCCTCAAGATGCCGGCCAGTGCACTGAGAAACCTGAACTACGGATTGTTCTTGTTGGCAAAACCGGAGCTGGGAAAAGTGCAACGGGAAACAGCATCCTTGGGGAGAAAGCGTTTGAATCTAAAATCGCAGCACAATCAGTGACAGTGAAATGTACTAAGGAGAAAAGGGAGTGGAAGGGCAGGGACCTTGCCATCATTGATACTCCTGGTCTGTTTGACACAAAAGCTCCCTTAAAAGAAACTATGCAAGAAATCGGGCGCTGTGTCGTCGTCTCCTCCCCAGGCCCCCATGCTATCGTCCTGGTGATGCAGCTGGGTCGTTTCACTAAAGAAGAGAAAAAAACAGTTGAACGAATACAAGACATTTTTGGGGACAAAGCTGTGCAGCACATGATCTTCTTGTTCACCAGAAAAGAGGACTTAGATGGTAAGGCTTTAGGTGAACATATAAAAGAGTTTAAAGATGAAAATCTTGAGAAGCTGATAAATAAGTGCGGGAGTCGATGCTGCGCTTTCAACAACCGAGCAAATGACGAGGAGCGGGAAGCCCAGGTTTCAGAGCTGATTGCAATGATTGATAAGATGGTGCAGCAGAATGGAGACTCCCATTATACTAATGACATGTATGAATTTGCTCAGGCGACTCTGCAAGAAAAAATCAATAAGCTCAGAGAAGCCTGTAAGGAAGAGATGGAAACAAAAAGAAGAAAAGTGAAATCTCTTTATGAGGAGGAATGTAAAAAACTAGAAGATAATTTAAAGAAAGGAGGCTCGTATGATGAAAAGAAGAAAAAGGACATGCAAGAAAAACTGAAAAAAGATTTAGAGGAAATAGACAACCGCTACCAGGAAGAGCTATGCGACCTCAGGGAAAGAGCTGAGAAGGATGATACTGTAACAGAAGCTATTTTCAACGCATTCTTGAATGTATTTTCAAAAGTCAAACTCTGGTTTAAATAATGATTGACCTATAATAATTTCTCCTTCTCTTACCACTTTGCCAGTTTTTTAATACACGTTGAACCTCTCTAATCTGGCACATTTGGGACCTGATCAGTTCTGAACCAGAGAATTTTCCAGACCACTGGAAGTCGTAAGAACATGAGAATGACCAGACTGGGTCAGACCATACTTCTCCACTCCACATGTTGAGCTCACCCCCCTCCCCTTGACCTTTTCTAGAATGTTCTTATGGTGGTGAGCCACAGCATGCTTCTTTATGCACAAATACCTTCTAAATCACATTTTGTTTAAAATGAACACAAGCATACCCTTCAGACCTATCCTCTATGAATTTATTGAATACATTTTTTAACCCTGTTAAAGTTCTGGTCTTCAAAATATCCTCTAGCAAAGAGTTCCACAGGCTGACAGTTTGCTGCATGAAAAAAAACTTTCCTTTTGTCTTTTTAAAATCTGCAACCTATGCATTTCATTTGGTGACCCCTACTTCTTACATTATGGAAACAAGTAAATAACATTTCCTTAATCACTTTCAGCATACCAGTCATGATTTTATAGACCTCTATCATATCTGCCCTTTGTCTCCTCTTTTCTAAGTTGAAAAGTCCTAATCTTTAAAATTTCTCTTCATATGGGACATATACCAACCCCCTAATTATTTTTGTTGTCCCTTTCTGAACCTTTTCCAATGCTAATATATCTTTTTTGAGGTATGCAGTATTCAAAATGTGGGTGTACCATGGTTTTATATGGAGGAAATAAGATATTCCCTGTCTTATTCTCTACCCCTTTTTAATTATTCCTAACATTCTATTTGCTTGTTTCACTGCTGCTGAATACTGAGTGGATGTTTTCAGAAAACTATCCACAATGACTTCAAGCTCTTTCTCTTGAGTAGTTGTAGCTTACTTAGTTCTCTTCACTTTGTATGTATATTTGGGATAATGTTTTCCAATGTGCATTACTTTACATTTATCAATATTACAATTTACTTGCCAGTTTGCTGTCCAATCACCTAGTTTTGGGAAATCTTTTTGAGGCTCTTCACAGTCTGCTTTGGTCTTAACTGTCTTGAATAATTTAGTATCATCTGCATTTGAATATGATGGGTCCCCACTGGTTACCTTTCTCCATGCTGAGAACTGACCATTTATTCCTACCCTTTGTTTCCTGTCTTTTAACCAGTTCTCAATCCATGAGAGGACCTTCCTTCTTATCCCATGACAACTTAATTTACATAAGAGCCTTTGCTGAGGGACCTTGTCAGGGGCTTTCTGGAAATCTAAGTACACTGTATCTACTGAATCCCCTTTGGCCACATGTTTATTGACCCTCTCAAAGAACTCTAGTATATTAGTAAGACATGATTGCCCATGTTGCCTTTTCCTTAACAAATGATGTTCATCTATGTGTCTTTACTATAGTTTCAACTAATTTGCCTGGTACTGACATTAGACCTACTGGTCTGTAATTGCAAGGATCACTGCTAGAGCCCTTCTTAAATATTGGCATGATGTTAGCTATCTTTCAGTCATTAGGTACAAAAACTGATTTAAAGGATAGGTTACAAATCACAGTTAATAGTTCTTTCAGAACTCTTCGGTCAATGCCATCCGGTCCCGGTGACTTGTTACTGTTAAGATTATCAATTTGTTCCAAAACCTTCTCTAATGACACCTCAATCTGGGACAATTCCTCAGATTTCTCACCTAAAAAGAATGGCTCAGGTTTGGGAATTCCCCAACATCCTCAGCTGTGAAGACAGAAGCAAAGAATTCATTTAGCCTCTCTGCTATGATTTTATCATCTCTGAGTGCTCCTTTAGCATCTCGATTGTCCAGGGACCCTATTGGTTGTTTAGCCGGCTTCCTGCTTCTGATGTACTTAAAAACATTTTGTTATTACTTTTTTAGTTTTTGCTTAGCTGTTCTTCAAACTCCTTTTTTGTTTCCTTATATCTTCACACTTAATTTGACAGAATTTATTCTCCCTTCTATTTTCCTACCTAGGATTTAACTTCCACTTATTAAATAATTTCTTTTTATCTCTCATTGCTTCTTTCACTTGGTTGTTCAGCCACAGTGGTGCTTTTTTGGTTCTCTTACTATGTTTTTTTTTTTTTTTTTTTTAATTTGGGGTATACATTGAAGTTGGGCCTCTATTATGGTGTCTTTGCAAAGTTTCCATGCAGCTTGCAGAAATTTTACTTTTGTCACTGTACCTTTTAATTTCTGTTTAACTAACCTCCTTATGTAAGTGTAGTTCCCCTTTCTGAAATTAAAGGCCACAGTTTTGGGCTGATGAGGTGTTCTTCTCACCATGGGAATGTTAAATTTTATTACATTGTAGTCACTATTTCAAAGTGGTCCAGTTATATTTACATCTTGGACCAGATCCTGTGCTCCACTTAGGACTAAATCAAGAATTGCCTCTTCCCTTGTGGGTCACAGAACCAGCTGCTCCAAGAAGCAGTCATTTAAGGTATCAAAAAGTTTTATCTCTGCATCCCGTCCTGAAGTGACGTGTACCTAGTCAATATAGGGATAGTTGAAATCCCCCACTAATACTGAGTTTTTTTTATTTGATAGCTTCTCTAATCTCCCTTAGCATTTCATAGTCACTATTACTGTCTTGGTCAGGTGACTGATAACATATCCCTACTGCTGTATATTTATTATTGGTGTATGGAATTACTATCCATAGAACATTTTGGCTCATTTAAGATTTTTACTTCATTTGATTCTGCATTTTCTTTCACATATAGTGCCACTCTCGCACCAGTATGACCTGTTCTGTCCTTTCAATATATTTTGTTTATTGTCCTCCTTTCACCAAGTTCCTGTGTTGCCTATCATATATGTAGTAACCCAATGTCTGAGACTCTGTAACGCTGAAACGCTGGCTTTTCCCTCTGGGTGGTGCTTTTGCCTGAGTCGTGTTCTTCACCTCCTGGTGAAGGGTGCTGCATGGGGAGTGCGGGGCCCAAACGGCCACTTGTTCTGCTTGCTCCCCCGTGGCGGCCCAGCTGAGCAGCGCAGAAGTCAGCCAAGCACCACGGTGGGAGGGGAAAGGGGCGGGGCACTGATGTACACAGCCAGGGGGCAGGGCCTGCCCATGTATCTCACCCTCCTGCCCCCCTTTGCGAACCCCTTCACCTCCTGCCACGGCGGTTGGCTGACTTCTGCGCCGCTCAGCCGGGCCGCCACGGGGGAGCCCAAATGGCTTCTTGCTCTGCGTGCTCCCCTGCAGCAGCCTGGCTGAGTGGCGCAGAAGTCAGCCGAGCACCACGGCGGGAGGCGAAGGAGGGCGGGACAGTGACATACATGGCCGGGGGCGGGGCCTGGATGAACATGCATCCCCGATGGAGACAGAGGAGAGCAGAGAGAGAGCGAGAGGCAGGAGGGGGAGAAGAGAAAGAGAGAGATGGAGAAAGAGGCAGAAGGTGGAGAACAGCTGCGGGAGGCAGTAGGAGGAGGAGAGAGAGAAAAAGAGACACGGAGTGAGAGACCGGAGGCTCAGGAGAGAAGACCGATGTGGAGGAGAGACCTGAAAATCCCGTCTTATGACGGGCTAATTGGCTAATCATATATATATTAGCCCAATGTCTGTGACTCTGTAATGCTGAAACACTGGCTGTTCCCTCTGGGCGGCACTGTTGCATCCCGCCATGGCACTCAGCTGACTTCTGCACCACCCCTGGAGATGTATCCTCAGTGCAAGAGGAAACCCCAACACCCTCTGGAAGGAGGGCCCCAACTATGGGATGGTTTCCCTCTGTTCCTGTTGACTGCTCTCCTTCCCTGAGCCTTTCTCCCTCCTGAACAGCACAGGGGCTGTCTGACCAAAGGTGGGACAATTCTACAGTGTCCTAGAAAGCCTCATCTAGGTACCTCTCTGCCTCCCTTAGCTCCTCCAGTTCAGGCCCCCTGGCATCCAAAGCCCATATGTGGTCTTTGAGGGCCAGGAGCTCCTTGCACCGAATGCACACATACGCCACCTGCCCACAAGGCAGGGGATCATACATGCTACACTGAGTGCAATAAATAAGATAGCCCCCACTCTGCTGCTGGGCTTCTGTTTGCATCCTCTCTAATGATTCATCATTAGATTCTTCATAGGGTTTTTATTTAAACCAGGTAGTTTGGATTTAGTTCAGTTTAAAAGAAGTTTTCAAGAACACCAAGTACCTCACCCCCTTCCAACTCCCCCTCTAAACTCCCTCAGGATACTCCCTATTAGCTGCTCTTGTTCACTAAGCTCCCTGGTTGCTTATGAGTGGGCTTTATATAGCCCTGTCCTTCGTGACAGCCCTGCCCCCTGGTTAAGGCTTGACGAATGATCAAAGGTTAGGTTTCAAAGCATCATTAAGAAGTTTGCAGCTTCTAACTGCAAGCCTAAAATAATACTGGACAGCGCATTTTTCCAAAGCAGAGAGTTCTGGGACTAGAGAGATTCAGTCTGTGGTCATGAATGGAGTTTCATTGCTTTGTAATATTTTAGACTTCTAACTTTTCTGCACAGAAATTTACATTTGTGTCAGCTTCTTAGTCAACCTTATACTTTCATATCCTACAGCTACTGCATATAAAGCATGCATAAAAGAAGCTCTTAGCACTGGTTTTTTATTGACATTGTGTGCTGGTTATAGTGAAGATTCTGGCTACAGCTATAAGATCTTTTCTGGAGTAAGTTAGAATACGTGTGGATTGATGCAGTATATTAATTGAGACTAATATTGTCAGCATTTTGGTAAATGTAGATCTTACAAGGACAAATGCAAAGTACTCCACTTAGAAAGGAACAATCAGTTTCACACATAGGCTATGTCTAGACTACATCCCTTTTTCGTAAAAGGGATGTAAACTAGACGTATCGCAATTGCTAATGAAGCAGGGATTTAAATCTCCCCCGCTTCATTAGCATAAAAATGGCTGCCGCTTTTTTTCGGCACGGAGCTTTGCCGGAGAAAAGCGCCAGTCTAGACGCTGATCTTGCGGAAAATAAAGCCTTTTCCGAAAGATCCCTTATCCCTTATTTCATAGAGGGATATGCACTGGGTTGGGGACCACTGGGAAAGATGGTACAACAACAGCATTAACCTCATGAAGATCCTGCACAAAGCGATACGTGTTCTTTCCCGGTTTCTGTACAGGAAAGATAGGAGTATTACAAGGGCTAGCGATAGAAACAATTATACCCTGATGTATCAAAGAATCTATTACTGGGGCTATCCCTTCTTCCGCCTCAGGGCACAAGGGGTACTGTGACACCTTTGGAAGAGGTTTAGAAGGGTCAACAAGAATTTTTGACTGGTTTGATTGAATCTGCCCCACTTCATTTGCATGTTGGGACCAGAGACAAGGGGGAACTTGTGACAACAAGTCAGCAAGATCATTGCTAAGAGTTGCCAGCCTGAGCAGTTAAGGCTCTTCCTAGGGGAGAGACAAAGGAAGGGAAGCAGAGACGAACACCTGGCGGGGGGCAGGGCCTGGGAGCTGGGCAGTCGGAGCGTGGGGAAGCATGGAGGAAGGAGACTAAAACCAGTATAAGGAGTTCAGGGGCCTGTGAACCCCTTTCCCCCAAAGGAACTAGGGCTGCCAGCCTATTCTACGCCTAAGCAAACCTACGCTGTATTGTATCTTGGAGAAGAAATAAACCCATTTTTACTCTACTGACCAGCGGAGTCATATCTGGGTGAAGACAGGGGTGCAGGTTTGGGGGGCCACCTGACACACCATCACAGTATCATTTCTATTCCTGAATTAAAATGTTACCAAGAGAATAACAAATGATGCATTTTGCAAATTTTCAGATCAAAGGTTTGCAGATATTTTCTCATTCAGAGTCAGTGCCTCTCTTCACTGAAGTATGACCAAATATTTTTTTTAAAAACTCAGACAGCTCTAATTGCCATGTAACTCCCAGTCCTAGCCTATTTGTCTATGGATATAGCCTACCTTTACTTGTATCATATAGCTTTCCTGTAGTTTCCTGTTTACCTACTGATTTGCTGTGAAATGTCATGTGATAATGTCCATGAATTGCAAACCAACCCATGAAAATAAATGGGACAATGTGTATTAAACTGCATGGCAGTGAAGGAGAAAGTGACTGAGACATGAGACCTGGTATAAAGGCCTGAACTAAAGAGGCCCTGCTGGTATAACATGCACTTGGCAAGAGTAACTACAAGCAAAAGTCGGACCCTGTCAAAAGCAGACACTTGCCTGCACGTTCACTGTCAGGAACATGAACTCTGCACCGGCATTGCTAAAACACACAGAAAACGTAACCACATTCCAGCAGGCCGGCACACGGACATCCCAACCTACCACACACAATACAATAGCCAGACAGAAGTGAAGAGTAGGGTGTTCTGTCTGAAAAATCAGGAGAAAGATAAAAGGGAAGAAACAAACATATCAGGAAACATGTAAGTGTTTGTCCCAAATTGTTTGTCTCATTATTAAGGGATTCCTCACCTTAACCCAGGGCTACTCAATATGCAGCCTGCATGTGGCCCGCAACCTGTTTGCCAAAACAAAAAAGTAGTCAATATAACTATCTTCTGTTGCTATGCGTTTTAGTAGTTACATTCCTGGACTGTCATTGCTCATTAAAAGTGCTTTCGTATGGGTGGAAATCGGGTCACTATTGCATTTTATTAATATCAGCACAACTGACTTAAATGGGGCCTGCGTGTTGTGTAGTCTTGCCTTAATCTTTGTATTCATGCCTGTCAGTGGGAAAGAAGCTATTTGCATATATATTTGCATGTATATGCAGCCAAACTTAAGTTGCAGCCCTCGGTTTGTGCTGTGAGTATCATTGTGGCCCCCAGGGCTTCCAAAGCTGAGTAGCCCTGCCCTAGTCTTTTCCTCAGCAAAGAGTTAGGTAGTCACTCTTTGGGCCAGAGAAGTGCTGGTTCTTGAGCAGTCATAGGGCTGCATCTAGGTGGAGATACTGCGGATGCCGGGTGGGATTTTCAAAGGGGCCAGAGTTAAACCCCAAGGAGCACAGAGAACACAGGGTCCTTCTGGTCCTGAAGCACAGAGGAGGCTGAAATAAAAGGACTGCTATTTGTGGATAGCAGGGATGCTCCAGGAAAGAGCTAGTGTAATAACTTATTACATGCCTTATACTTATACACCGCACCACAATAATTCTAACTCAGGAACCACATCGGGAAAAATAACCCCAACTATAGGCACAGTATGATGGGGGCTAATTTGGCTACGACAAATCAGGAAAGAGATCTTGGAGTTATCGTGGACAGTTCTCTGAAAACTTCCACACAGTGTGCAGCGGCGGTCAAAAAGGCAAATAGGATGCTAGGAATTATTAAGAAAGGGATAGAAAATAAGACCCAGAATATCTTACTGCCCCTGTATAAAACTATGGTACGCCCACATCTTGGGGTATGTCTACACTGCCACCCTAGTTCGAACTAGGGTGGCTAATGTAGTCATTCGAAGTTGCAAATGAAGCCCGGGATTTAAATACCCCAGGCTTCATTTGCATCTTGCCGGGCGGGCGCCATTTTTAAATGCCCTTAGTCCGAACTCCGTGCCCGTGGCTACACGCGGCACGGAGTAGGTAGTTCGAATTAGGATCTCTAATTCGAACTACTGGTACTCCTCGTGGATCCTAATTCGAACTACCTACTCCGTGCCGCGTGTAGCTGCGGGCACAGAGTTCGGACTAAAGGCATTTAAAAATGGCGCCCGCCCGGCAAGATGCAAATGAAGCCCGGGATATTTAAATCCCGGGCTTCATTTGCAACTTCGAATGACTACATTAGCCACCCTAGTTTGAACTAGGGTGGCGGTGTAGACATACCCTTGAATACTGTGTACAGATGTGGTCTCCTCACCTCAAAAAAGATATTTTGGCCTTAGAAAGGGTTCAGAAAAGGGCAACTAAAATGATTAGGGGTTTGGAACAGGTCCCATATGAGGAGAGGTTAAAGCGACTGGGACTTTTCAGTTTAGAAAAGAGGAGACTAAGGGGTGATATGATAGAGGTCTATAAAATCATAAGTGGTGTGGAGAGGATGAATAAAGAAAAATTATTTATTAGTTCCCATAATAGAAGAACTAGAGAACACCAATGAAGTTAATGGGTAGCAGGTTTAAAACTAAGAAAAGAAAGTTCTTCTTCACACAGCGTGTAGTCAGCCTGTGGAACTCCTTGCCAGAGGAGGCTGTGAAGGCTAGGACTATAATAGAGTTTAAAGAGAAGCTAGATAATTTCATGGAGGTTAGATCCATAAAAGGCTATTAGCCAGGGGTAGAAATGGTGTCCCTGGCCTCTGTTTGTCAGAGGCTGGGGAGGGATGGCAGGAGACAAATCGCTTGATCACTGTCTTCAGTCCACCCTCTCTGGGGCACCTGGTGCTGGCCACTGTCGGCAGACAGGATACTGGGCTAGATGGACCTTTGGTCTGACCCAGTACGGCCATTCTTATGTTCTTATGCAACAAACCTCAGTGCCAACTCTGCCTACATATATACTCCAGCAACACCATCACAGAACCTAACCAGATCAGCCACACCATCACTGGTTCATTCACCTGCACAACTAGCAATATAATATACACCATCATGGGCCAGCAATGCCCCTCTGCTCTATACATCGGACAGTCTGGACAGTCCCTACGTAAAAGAATAAAGGGACACAAATCAGATATTAGGAATGGCAATATACAAAAACCTGTAGGAGAACACTTCAATCTCCCTGGACACACAGTAGCAGATCTAAAGGCAGCCATCCTGCAGCAAAAAAACTTCTAGAACAGACTTCAGAGAGAAACTGCTGAGCTACAGTTCATCTGAAAATTTAACACCATCAGGATTAAACGAAGACTGTGAATGGCTAGCCAACTACAAAAGCAGCTTCTCCCCTTTTGGTGTTCACACCTCCAGATCAGCTGCTAGAAGTGGGTCTCATCCTTCCTGACTGAATTGACCTCATTATTTCTAGCCTTATTCTGGCCTGCATATTGATACCTGCCTCTGGAATTTCCACTACATGCATCTGACAAAATGGGTCTTTGCCCACGAAAGCTTATGCTCTGATAAATCTGTCTATAAGATGTCACAGAACTTTTCGTTGTTTTTGCAGATTCAGACTAACATGGCTATCTCTCTGATACTTGCTACATGCTGTGTACAGTGTCTTCTGAGGGTTTCCTGAGAGTGGACTCTGCTGTCTCTGGCGCTGCGGTCCCAGTGTGATACTGTCGGGGGAGATAGCAGGACACAGCCCCGATGAAAAGGCAGGGGAGGTGCTGCCTGGGCACACAGAGAGATGTGTAGGGCAGAGGCACTGTGGCTTTGGCCCATCGGGCACTCCACTCTCCTGCCTAAGCCAGGCCTCCCCATCTCCACGGCTACTTACCCGCACACTCGCTGGGCATGAAGGGTTTGTGCCCCTCACACCACTGCAAGTGTGGACACAGCTTAGGGTATGTCTACACTAGCTCATTAGTTCGAGATTGGTAGGCAAATGAGGGCAACCGGAGTTGCAAATGAAGCCTGGGATTTAAATATCCCGGACTTCGTTTGCATGTTCCCGGGCGCCACCATTTTTAAATCCCCCTTAGTCCAGACTAACTGCCCACAGTTAAACGTTAATTCAAACTAACTCCTTAGTTCGAATTAACTGTTACTCCTCATTCCACGAGGAGTGTTCCCTCTAAGAGTTTCCTCCATGAGCAGAATGAATTTTGTGCTGTGCACCAGTACTGAGTTCATGTGGCTTGTTTGGATGTGCCACTGTGGCACCCAAGTTATTAATAAATACTTACCTTTTCCCTCTGCTGCCATGTCTCCTCCCCTTGCTCCATCAACTCCCCTGGTGCCTGCTGCCCCCCACCCCCACAACCCCTCACCCACCTCTGCTGTCCTGACTCCTGCCCTTCTCACTGCCCTCAGCCCTCCTGAGACCTACCCCCCTCCACCAGCCCTTCTCTCCCCTGTGCCCACTCCTCCAGCAGCCCCACTCTGATCATGTGAGCTACCCCTCTTCTAACACCTCCTTCTACAGACCTGCCCTGCCTCTCTCCTCTGGTGCTGGCCCTCCCCTGCAGGTGTTGCCCTTCTGCTTCACCCCCAGAATCCCCTGACACCTGCACCTTCCCTTAGCCCTGCACCCTCCTGGTGCCTCCCCCTTCCCTCACTGCCCCTGCCCCCTTTGCCCTATTTTTCCCTGATGCCCACCCCCTCACCACCCTCTTCCCCCGTTCCCCTCACACCCCTGTGCCCTCACACATGAATTGCTCCAACCCCACCTTCCTCATGCCCAGCCCTTCTGTCAAGCCTTCTCCCAGCGCCTCCCCCTCCAATCCCCAACGCCCTTCCCCTCTCCTCTCCCAGCATCACCTTGTCCCCCCTCCCACTGACACCTCCCCTCCTGCCCTTTTCCTCATTGTCTCCACTTCCCCCCTAGCATTTGTGTCTCCTCTACCCTGTCCCTTTGGTACTTTCCCCTTTCTTCCCCCTCTCCCCTCCCCCTCCGTACAAGCCTCTTCCCCTTTCTTCCTCCTCCACCCTCCCCCACCGCGAAAAGCTCCTTCCTCTCCCACCCCTTCCTCTTATTCCTCCCCCCTCACCTTCAGCTTCTGCCTTACAGCTGCAGGGCTGGAGTCAGAGACAGCCCAAGCTGTAGGGCCGGGGAGGGGCACCCCGGGGCGCCGTATGGTGCTGCAGGGCCGGGCGGGGGTGCCCCTGGGGCACCACGCAGTGCTGCAGGGCTGGGCACCGCACTGTGGTGCTGAGCCAGGCGGGGCGCCCCTGGGTGCCTCGATGGCGCCGGGCCGTGCATGCCATACTGCTGGGCCGGGCGGGGGTGCTCCCAGGTGTATGATGCTGCAGTGCTGGGTGGGGGCGTTCCCGGGCACCTCAGGGGTGCTGCGCCATGCTGCTGGGCTGTGTGGTGCTGCCGGGCTGGGTGGGGCCCAGGGTGCAAAAATGGCTCAGGCTAGCCAGCCCGAGACATTAAGTTGTGCCTGGGCACACCTGGCACACCCCGTGCGCACGCCAATGGCTGCTATCAGGCCACACATGGCCTTGCTCCCAAGACATCCCTATCCTCTGGCCTGAGGACTGTTGCTCACAGCTCACAGATGAGGCCAAGGCCTCAGGGATGGGGTCTGCATGGACGACTGACCCCCTCTCCCTCTTTATTCTCCACAGCCAGACCAGCCGTGACAGCGGGGCAGATAACACCAACCGAGCCAGCCACAGGTATCAGAGGGTCCAGGAGGACCTGATGAGGGAGCACGTCTCCATCCTCTGGGACATGCAGCAGATGCTGGCCCAGAAAGTCCAGGATGATGTAAAGTGGCAGAAACAGATGTGGACTGAGCTGCTGCAGCAGGGGTATATGTGTATGACTGTCCAGGAGCTCCTGACCTACCTGGCACCGGTTCTAGTCCCTGCTCCTGCCCCTGCTTCAGTCCCTGCACCACATCCCATGCCTGATCCTGCTCCTGCTCCAGGGCCCTCTGCTGCCTATCCCTCTATTCTCCCTGGCCGGTCTTGCCCCCAAGGTTGCCGAGGTTCCCGCATATGAGACAGAGGAAGCACCCGAGCTGCAGACCACTCTCAGCCCCAGCCCTGAGTCTTTCCTCCCCACTCCAAGGTTCTCAGCCCCTCTCCAAGTACTTAGATCCTTGGAGGGACAGCGAGCCGGGAAGGACTGTTGACCCATCCTGACATAGGATGTACACCAGAGACTTTTAAGCCAGCCGTTTGTAACATCTCTACTAAGAGCCTGTATGAAGAACTTGGTGATTCAATTCATGCAATGTATTCTCCTGAACAACCTCACTCTCAACCTTTTCTTTCTTTTATTAAGAAACCTTTAGATTTTGGATTTTAAAGGACTGGCCCAGCGTGATCTTGTGGGTAAGATCTAAAGTATAAGTTGACCAGGTATCTGTGGCTGGTTCTTTGGGACGGGGAGAACCCATTCAGGGTAGGTGAGATTGGGTTCTATAACCCCTCACCAGTGTGTTAGGCCCAGGGCTGATTGGGGTAGTGGGAGAGCTGGGGTGTCTAAGGGGTTTTGCTTGTGAGGCTTCCTGCTGGCCAGATTGGCAGTTGAAGTGCTTGGTATGACTGGTTTGTAGCCTATTTGGGAACAGTCTCCAGTTGGGGGCTGTAAGGAGCTGTGGTTTTGAGCAATTTGCCCCGAGCGGACACCCTCAGCGGTGCCCAGACCTGGCCTGGTCCGTCACAGGAGCCACTGCTGGTCATCCCACTGTTCCATCACTAGCCAGTCCCACAAGTCAGAACTGATGTCCAGCTGCCAAAAGTGTCGCTCCATAGTGGGCTGCAGCTGCAAGATTAGAGTTCCCACACACAGGGTTGTGTTCCTGCAGGGCCAGGAAGGCAGCCTACAGAAACTGCTGCAGAAACTGCAGCATGGCAATCTAGGGTAGTCACATGCCCGCTGACAGCTCTGGTTCCATAGCAGGGTGCGCTGTGGTGTCCAGAAGCAGGGGAACCAGAGCACACAGTGGAAATATTTTGCTGTCCCTTGGAGAGGTAGGCAAGGAAGCAGAAGAACTTGAGAAACAGCTGTCCAGGGGGGTCTCTTTAAGCTCCTGTCTCAGGCAGCAACTCCAGGAAGCAACTGCCAACCTAATGCCCTGCCTGAACTGGTTCCAGGTGGCCTTAAATGAGAGAAAGCATCCAATGAGTGTGGACACTATTTTTTGAATTAGCAAATCGCTATTTCACTGAATTTTTGGAATGTAGAGTCTCTATTCTGGAATAAGATCGCTTCTGGAAAAGCTTATTCTGAAAGAAGATTGCAGTGTAGACATGCCCCTAGGCTCCTATTAGAAAAAAGGGAAAATGGCAAATCTCATATCCCAGGGGCTGTTTGTGTATGTCTACACTGCAAAGTTTATTCGAAATAACAACCGTTATTTCGAATTAACTTTAGTAGTGTCTATACATGCAAACCGCTATTTCAAAATTAATTTGAAATAGCAGAGCATTTAATTTGAATTTGGTAAACCTCATTCTGCAAGGAGTAACGCCAAATTCAAAATAGCTATTTCGAATTAAATGCTGTGCACTCTAGGCACAACCAGGAAAACTTACTCTCCTCTCCCCCAGTCCCAGAGCCATTGAAGGGGTAGACCCTGGACACAGTGCCTGTGCCAGCTCCAAGCCTGCCAGCCCAGAGCCAGCAGTGGCCACCGGGGCCCCTGACCCAGTGGCCCCAAAACATAAGCCAGCAAGCCACTGGCAGCCAGCCCTCCACCGCTCCCCAGGAGCAGTCTGCCAGCTCCCAGGAGCCTGACAGGGGCTGGAGAAGGTGGGTGCCTTCCTGGTCCAGGGTGGAGATCATGAACTTTATTCGGCTCTGGGGGGGATGTCCCCAACATCCCAGATCTCTGCACTAGAGGTAGGAATGTGGCCGTCTATGGCAGGATAGCTGCCAGCCTGGCCACCAAAGGCCACATGTGAACCCAGGAGCAGGTCTGCATGAAAATCAAGTTGGTCCGGCAAGACCCCGAACCCTGGGCCCTGAGCTTCCCCTCCCCCTTCTTCCCCTTGCTTCCCCCTTCCAGCTCCCTCCTCCCAGGTTTCCCCCTCCCCTCTTCCACCCTCTCTCCTCCCCTCTCCCACCTCCTTTTCCCAGTCTCCCCAGAGGTCCATTTGTATGTAAACGAGGTTTACCAGAGCGGTAGACAAAGGCTTCCTTTGTCGACCGCGGCACGTCTAGACTGCCGCACCATGCCAGATCAGCTGATCATCGGCACAGCGCGGTGGCCATGTTTATATTAATGAAGCAGGGATTATTTAAATCCCTGCTTCTTTGACTATGCCGAATAAACTATTTTACATGGCTCTGTCGACAGAGCCATGTAGTCTGGACATAGCCTACAACTGGAAGGGACCTTGAGAGGTCATTGAGTCCAGTCCCTTGCCCTCATAGCAGGACCAAGCACTGTCTAGAATAGATCATCTCTTAAATATCTTCAGTGATGGAGATTCCACTACCGCCCCAGGGCAATTTATTCCAGTGTTGAACCACCCTGAAAAGTTAGGAACTTTTTCCTAATGGACAACCTAAGCCTCCTCTGATGCAATTTAAGCCCATTGCTTCTTGTCCTGTCCTCAGAGGCCAGGAAGAACACTTTTTCTCCTTCCTCCTTGTGACACCTTTTTAGATACTTAAAAACTGCTATCATGTCCCCCCTCAGTCTTTTCCTTTCCAAACTAAAGAAGCCCAGTTCCTTCAGCCTTGCCTTATAGCTCGTGTTCTCTAGATCTTTAATCATTTGTGTTGCTCTTCTCTGGACCCTCTCCAATTTATCCACATCTTTCTTGAAATGTGCCCAGAACTGAACATAATACTCCAGCTGAGGCCTAATCATTTCAGAGTAGAGCGGAAGAATAACTTCTTGTGTCTGGTTCACAACACTCTTGTTAATGCCTCCCAGAATCATGTTTGCTCTTTTTGCAACAGTGTCACACTGTTGACTCATATTCAGCTTGTGGTCCACTATAACCCCTAGATCCCTTTCTGCCTTACTCCTTCCTAGACAGTCGCTTCCCTTTCTTTGGTTATGTCTGGATTACACCTCTCTGTTGGAAAAGGGATGTAAATTAGATTTTTCAAAAGTGAAAATGAAGCGGGGATTTAAATTCCGTGCTTCATTTGCATAATCCCATCATGGATCGCTTTTGAACAAGTATCATTTTGACAATAAAGCTGCGGTCTAGACGTGGTTCTTTCAAAAATGGGGTGCTTTTTTGAAAGATCCTATACTCCTCATGCAAGGAGCAGAGATGGGAGCCTGGAGCATGGAAGGGAAAAGCAGAAGGGTTAAGTGAGAAAATTGAGGCATCAGGCTTTGAGCTGGGAGATGCTCATGTAGCTGTCAGAACAGGCCTGCAGGAATCACAGAATCAGGCTCAGGCAAGAGGCAGACGTTCTCTCTGCAACAGACTGAAGAGCTGAAATAGACCTGGGTGCAGGTGGAGGGCGGTGGCTGCTGTGCAGAGTGGAGCATTCTGTGCTGCCTACACAAGAAGCCCGTTATTTCAAAGTGAATTAGAAATAATGAGTGTCTTATTCCAGCTTCCTGTAAACCTTGTTGCACAAGGAGTAAGGAAGACACCAGAACAGCGGTCTCTTTTGAAATTTGGCACTGGGTAGACAGCGCTATATCCTGAAATGGATGATTTTGAAATAAGCCACACAATTTGCATAGCTCAATTTCATAGCTTAATTCGAGCTGGTGCCACTGTTTAGATGCACCCCAAGCGGCCTTTACTGGAACTAAACCAGTAGCAAAGGTGGAGCTAGCCCCTGTTCCTGCGACCCTCCTGCACAAACGCGGGGAGGTGAGGAGGGACAAATTACAACAGAGGGGAACTTGGAGCCAATCCAAGCAGCTGCCGGGAGCCTGGAACTCTGAAACCAGGACAGATACCTGGGCTAATGGCTCTGCAGAGACCCGGAGTGGGGAATGAGATTACGGAGCAGAGGCACCAGCTTTACCAGGCCTCAGTCTGGGCTGCTTTAGCCAATGCCCCGACCATGCCCTGGGCCAAAGGGGAGCGGGGCCCAGGAGGTGATAAATGCTGCAATGTCTGCAACGCAGTTGAGGAAGTTGTTTTATCAAAACAAACAGGGGTATTAACAACAGTGGCAGAGTCTGCCCACCCCCCGGCAATGGGGGAGTGCATGTGAATTTAAGGTATTAAGCCTTCAGGCAGCCATGGTTGAGGGATGCAATTCTAGCATGAAGGTGATTTTAGGACCAACTGATGCTGCCCAAGAAACAGGTGACTTGGGTGGGCCAGTGCTATTTTCCAGGATGGCTGCGGAGAGGGGAAAAGGAGAGCAAGTTGAAACTGGTTTGGGCCAATAATGTGCCATCCAGTTACCCAGGGGCAGACATGAGGCGCTGGAGGAAAGGTGAAATGAAGAGCAACAGGACCCAGAGTTGCTGGAGGAGGAAATTATTCTGCCCACAACAGAATATTTGGGAGGGAGAGTGGCAAATATGGTTTAAGGGGAGGAGCATAAAGTAAACTAAGGAGAGCAGGAGAGCCAGGGGACAAAGAGGGCAAGAATCCAGCAGACAGTTCTAGCAGGGGTGGCAACTGGAGAAGCAGGAGAAAGTACCCAAAGGAGCTGCTTTGAATCAGTGAATCCTTGCTGGAGCCAGTAACTAGCATGTCCATCTCTCCCTTCCTGGACTGGCTCCCTGTGTTACTATCACAACTGCACTGAGATAAATGGGGGCATCCCATTGTGGGGGCTATCATGGGAGGCCTTGTGAAACACACCCCCCCCATGTTACTTGACACTGGTACTTTGGCGTGTATCTTAAGGGAGCAGGGGCTTCCAAAGATGCCACCAGAGTGGAAAACAGAGCCCAGCTAAGCCTGATCCCCAGACCAATTTTAATTAAGCCTGGAGGGTGATGGAGTGGAATAGAATATTTAAAATGGAGAGTTTCTAGAAACTGGGATAAAGGCAGATGGGAAACTTGGAATGCCCTATCTGGCAAAAGCAGATATTGAGGGATTAGCTATTGGAATGTTGTGGAAAAGTGGGGAATGATGACACAATTTCCCTGCAGAAGCCATAATAAATACAAGACATCAATGTGCTGCCCTGAAGACTGATGTGTGTGCATGTTTGTGTGTGTGAGAGAGAGAGGGGGGTAAAGAATTTTCCCTAGGCCTGGGCCAGTAATAAAGTCAAACGCAGCAAATTTGATGGTGAAGTTGCTATCCTTGCTATTGAATTTGATAGGCAAAGGCCCATGTGACATCCCTGTAATGGGCTTTGTTGTAAAATTGGAGCATGTGAAAAGAGAGTCATTGTGGATCCCCTCTGCTCCTTCTAATAAATTCATTTGAGCCTTGGGGGTTTAAATGTGTCTAACAAAATCCCAATCAGTCTAAACTTTTCATCCTGCGTGACCTGTTTGAAGTTGGGGAATGTTAAGTAAACAGAAAGGGGAAGGGTTTCTAGGGACATATTGGGAACCACATTGGGCTTGGGATACTAGATGCCACCAACACAGATGTGTTGGGAAATAAATTATGTTGTGCCACTGTGACGACGAGTCGGGTTTCCCCGTCACCTGCACCCCCGTAGTGGCACGAACAGACTCCGCCAGCCAGTAGAATAGAGGGAGTTTATTGCTTCTCCAGGATACAGCACAGCATAGATGCCATCTGGTTACAGGAACTGGGGCTAGGAGGCTGCAGGGCCCCCCCCTTGAGATGGGGGTGGCTGGGCCCTACAATCCCAGCCCCCTCCCTAGCTCCTTCTCCCCTGCTTCCCAGACAGAAACTGACTCTCCTCCAGCCCTTCTCCCCAGACAGGGGCTGGTCTCTGCTTTCCTCCCTTTGTCTCTCTCCCTGGGAGGCAACCTGCTGGACAGGTTGGGAGACCCTTGCCTAGTGACTCATCCGCTGTCCTGTTGGGCCATGCTACAAACAGCCACCAGTGGAGGTACCCACTGCCCAAGCCCAGCAACCAGCAAGGCACCACCATACCACACCGGGTTATAGAGCAGACAGCCCCCCCCCCCCCACACTATGTCACAGTCACCAGTGAAATTCAGAACCTGGGAAAGCCATTTGTTGATCATTATCAAAAGTGGAGATGGGACAGCACCTTATATCCAAAATACTGCCCATGCAGTAAATACAGGAGGAAAAGGCTTTGCTGATACTAAAAAAGAAGACAGAAGAAATATATCCCCGGCCCTGGCATGTACACAAGCTCAAAGAACTGAATCAGCAATTAGTTATTCCAGTAATTTGGGGAGGTGTGCAAGGAAGACTATCTTTCAAAATAAAGAAATTATGCGGGAAAATGTCACTGAAGGAGAAAGCAATTGGTGTGCTGGTGGAAACTGGATCAACTACACCAAGGATAGACAAATACAGCATGCACTTGAGTAGCCATAAGGATTAAATGGCTGCTGAAGTGCATGTTATATCTTTCTATCCTTAGGCGCACCATCTATACACATCGGCTGAGTCTAGACTGGCAAGATTTTGCGCAAAAGCGGCCGCTTTTGCACAAAAACTTGCCAGCTGTCTACACTGGCCGCTTGAATTTGCGCAAAAGCACTGACGTTCTAATGTAAGAATTCAGTGCTTCTTGTGCAAATACAATGACGCTCCCGCTCGGGCAAAAGCCCTTTTGCACAAATGCTTTTGCGCAAAAGGGCCAGTGTAGACAGGCAGCTAAGATGTTTTGTGCAAAAGCAAACTAAATGGAAAAAAGCCCTATGGGCGCTTGCAGACTCCGTAGCCAGGATCAGCTTCGCGGATTTCCTGGTAATCTGATCCCTCTTAAAGCAGACACAGGCTGCTGAGCTCACGCAGCAGGAGCCTTCCTCAGACCTCTGGACTGAGGTCTGCCACGTGGCCCCTGCTGTCCTCAGCAGCCACCCCGCAGCAGGATGGCAGCTCCGGGGGTGATCAGCCACCCGCACCCCCAGCGCAGGAGGCACCCAGGGGCTGAAAAAGAAGGGCCCCATCCTGGTCATCGGGGGAGCTGGACACCCTGCTCGACCACTGGCAGGAGGAGGAGGCCATCCACAACACCTGCTCCCGGCGCCGGAACGCGGACATCTTCACCCACATGGCCCAGGTGCTAGCCCAGCACGGACATCCAGCCCGGACCCTTGAGCAAGTGCGGGCTAAAGTCAAGGAGATGTGCCTGGGCTACGTGTGGGCCAGTGAGGGCCAAGGGGCAGGAGCAGACACCTGCCCCCATTACGACCAGCTCCACGCCATCCTCAGCCAGCCAGTCCCGCAAGCCCCGGATGTCCCGGTGGACAGCAGCGTGTGCCCCCCCATCACCAGGACCACCAAGGCGGGGGAAGGAGACAGCAGTGCATCGGAGGACGAGGCCAGCACTGTCACCCTGCAGGCCCCCTCCGGCAGCCCCGACGTCTCCCGCGCATCCTCGGAGGCCGGGGAAGGATCCACCCGTGAGTGTTGCACTTTGCACTCACAAGGGCGGGCGGGGGGGCGGGAGTCAGGCACCCGGAGGGGGGAGGGGTAGAGCATGTCACTCAGGCCACGTGAGCTGCACGCTGTGTAGCATTAGGCAGGAAGCAGCATGTGCAACCATGTGCAGCCTGGTAACCGAGCGGCATGTGGCCGCGGCAGGCAGCTCCAGGGCACGCCTGGGACCGTGCTGCTCACACACATCCGGCGGGACCAGGGGGGAAGGGTGGATGCCAGCTGGAACCAGCCAGGGCCCCAGGGACTCAGCCCAGAGCCTGCACCTCCGCAAGGGTGCAGCAGGCAAAACGGCACACTGTCCCATGCCTGGCTGTGAGGCACAGCCAGCTGCTCCTGGGAAAACTGCAGCATCACAGCCCTGTGAACGTGGTCCCCACTGAGCCCCTCGCCTGCTCCCGGTGCCTTGGCTGGCTCCCTGAGGGAAGTCCCCACTGCGGCCACACATGTCCCTGGGCTACGTGTGTGAGGGATAGTGGGAGGGAGAAGGGAGGGAAGCGCTTGAGCCGCCCCTAGGGCCACCTGAGGTTTGCTGCAAGGATGGGACACTCCCCAGTCACTTTTCTGGTTCCGTCCAGGAGACATGCCACGCGATGGGGATCTGAGAGCCCAGATCATGTCTGCCAGATGTGCTCCCAGGCACTGTGTGGGGATTCATCTCACTCCCTGTCAAACACCAGTGATTAGCCCAAAGCCTCACAGCCTCCACCGGCAGGGAGTTCCACAGGTTAATGCAACACAATCGCCCTCCCACCCTCCACGGGGCCAGGACACAGACCGGTGGATACAATACATGGAGGAGGACCCTACTCCAGGGGCAGTCCTCTATGCAAACATACAACACGAGGGGCAGGAGGGGAACCGAGTGGGCCCAAGCCACACTACTGTGGTGTCACCTGGGCTCAGGGGTGGGGTGGAGGGCATGAGGTGTGGGGACAGTGGCCGGCTTGCCTGACTGACCCATCCTTTCTTCTGTTCCCTGCAGCGGGACCAAGCAGAAGCTGGGGACCCTCCAGTCTGGCAGCAGCAGCACCCCCAGCCACCCAACCACCAAGGCAGCGGATCCGCCACCGGGACCAGCTTCTTCGGTGCCACATGCAGGCTGTTGAGCGCGTTGAGGCTGCCATCACTCGGCGCATGGAGGTGGACCTGCAGTGGCACCAGGAGGCCTGGGCCATCTTCCAGGCCCAGTGTGTGAGGATGGCCGACTCCATCGCCACCCTCACCGCCCACATTGGCCATGCCATCCACTATGGCATGGCCTTGCCCCACACCCCTGCCATCCCTCCCCTAGCACTGCCCCCGCCCCCTCCTGCAATGTCCCCTCCTGCCCCTCCTGCTCCTGCCCCTCCTGCCCGCCTCCCCGTGCAGCCTGCCCCAATGCAGCCTGCCCCCATGTCCAGGTCCACCCCCGCAGGAGCGGTCGCAGGGGCCACCCCACCCAGGAGTAGCTCCACCCCCTCCCAGTTCAAGGTCTCCTCCCCCTCTCCCCCTTGTAAATAAAAACAGACAAGTTTTTCTGTTTCAAACAAAACTGTGTTGTTGTTTATTTGGAGGTAAGGGGAGGGGAGAGGAAAGGGGAGGGGATGGGAGGGAGTTGTATGGGGAGACCGAGGTGACCCTACTATGGGGCCTGTGTGAACATGTCCGTCAGGGCCTCTCAGATGCGCACCCCATCCTGGTGAGCCTGGCGGATGGCAGCTGTGTGGGGCTGTTCATAAGTCTGGCCCTCGGCTGCCATCCATGCGGGGAGGAAGGCCTCCCCACTCCGCTCCACAATGTTGTGGAGCATGCAGCACGCGGCCACTACCTCCGTTGCATTCCGCTCACCCATCTCGAGACGGGTGAGCAAATAATGGAAGCGGGCTTTTAAGCGGCCAAAGGCGCACTCCACTTGATTCAACGACCATCTCAACCGGGCCCGGTTCTGGTCCAGCCGCCCCGTGTAGGGCCGCATTAGTCAGGGCAGCAGGGAGTAGGCCGCGTCCCCGATTATGCAGATGGGCATAGGCACATCCCTGACAGTAAACTCCCACCGGGGGAAGTAGGTTCCCACCTCCAGCCTGCGAAACAGTCCGGAGCTGCAGAGGATGCGGGCGTCGTGTGCCCTGCCGGACCAGTCCACACAGACATCCAGGAAGCGGCCCCGGTGGTCCACGAGGGCCTGGAGAACAATAGAGCAGTACCCCTTCCTGTTCGTGAAATGGGCTGCTTGATGCTCCGGGGCCCGGACGGGGATGTAGGTTGCATCCAGGGCTCCCCCCGAGTTGGGGAACCCGAGGGCAGCGAAGCCGGCCAGCGTAGCTCTTGGGAGCAGGACATCGTTGATGGCGTGGACGACCTGCAGAAGGGTGCAGAGAAACACAGGGGAACACATCACATAAGGCAGGGGTGAGTGTACGCTCCCTTCCCCCCCCCCCGTGATTCCCTCTGTCCTCACGCACACACGCACGCGTACACGCACACGTACACCACAGCCCCCTCTCCCCACAGCCCCCCCCCCCCACCAGCAGGCCTTTGCAAGGGAGGGATGGCCCAAACCCATGGGTGATCCAGCCTGGAGTCTTGGCTGCCCCTGGGCATGGAGTGCAGCACCCTCCCCCCACCCCACTCCCGCTGGGACTTACCTCCATGACGATCACACCGATGGTGGATCTTCCCACCCCGAACTGGTGTGCCACCGATCGGTAGCTGTCCGGGGTGGCCAGCTTCCAGAGTGCGATGGTGACCCTCTTTTCGACGGGGATGGGTGCCCGCAGCCGGGTGGTGGCTCTCTGGAGTGCGAGGGCGAGCCAGGCACACAGCTCCAGGAACATCTGCTTTCGCATGTGGAAGTTCCGGAGCCATTGCTGGTCGTCCCATTGCCCCAGGACCAGCTGCTCCCACCAGTCCGTACTGGTGTCCAGTGTCCACAGTGGCCTCTCCACCCTGGGGTGGGGATGCCACAGGGACTCCATGGCCTCCCTGGTGAGGGAGTCCAAGGCGGTCTGTGCCTCCTGGTCCTGGAACAGGAGGGCACCAGCCTGGAGCACCAGCTGCAGGCACTCCAAAATGGCCGGCAGGGGCCAGAGCAGGCGCACGGCCACACCTGGCTCCCTGGCAGAAAAAACAAGGCAAAAGAAAAAAAACCCAGGCAAAAGCACTAGGTGGCAAAAGGCAGTGGTGTCCAAAAGGCAGAGGGCAACCACCAAAACTGCTATGGCTATCAGTCCCTACAAGAGGTACTAAAGCACGGAGCAGGAGAAAAACGGCTGTCTAGGGAGATCCCTTTAAGCACGTCTCAAAGGAGCTCCAGCCCCCCGCCCCCGGAAAGGACTGGTGCCCTTTTGCCCTCTGCAAAATGGTTCCAGGCTTCTGCTTTTGCGCAAAAGTGCACCGCCAATGTAGATGCGCTTTTGTGCAAAAGCGCTTCGTTCTAACGCTAACTCTGTGCCAATCTAGACACGCTTTTGTGCAAATACTTTTAATGAAAACACTTTTCCCTTAAAAGTATTTCTGCAAAATCATGCCAGTCTAGACGTAGCCATCTAGTATTATTCATAGGGCATCAGGTAACCATAGATTTAGTAATGTTTTATACTACTTGAGCAATGGAAAACCATAGATGCGTCCCAATGTATTGCTCATGGGCAGGGCTTGGCAAACGACGGCGAAATCCACTCGCCAGCCCCGAACTGTGCATTGGCATGCCGCCGGTGAATGGGGTGACCGGTTGAAATCTACTTGCCACAGGCGAGTAGATTCAATGATTTGTCAAGCCCTGCTCATGGGGATTTAGGATACATTTGTGGAGACTAAAATGCAAATCAGAGATGAGTGCTTTTGCATTAACACCAAGAACACTCAAAAATGCACACTGAATGTGTTTAAAGAACAGAAATCAGTTGTAATCAATGCAGGCAAAGGCTGTGAATGTTCAGAACATGTTGTAAACCCCATTGTTCGGAAATTACTATAAAAACCACAGATTGAACCGCTCTACTCTGGTGTTCTCTGGTTCAGCAATATACTTGGTTTGGCTAGGTGTCTGCTTATCATGGGTGTGGCCAAGTTTCCCGCAGTCCCATAAAGTTTTACAGCCACCAGTCCTGACTCTCAGTGTTCTGTGCTACTATTTAACTCTTATTTACCCCAGATGTCTTCAAAGAGCATCGTGGAAGTGCTGGTAATGCTGCTAAAGAATAGTGACCTCCCGTGGTCTGGCAAATTCTCTGACACTGAGGCGGTTAGATCCTGAGGGTGTCGGACTAGAGAGGTTCAACCTGTAATGAAGTGTATTTTATAACAGAGCTATTTCATAGACATTTTACACTGTTAGTAAAAGTAAGGGTTAAAAATTGTGTGTCCCTTTGGACTGTAGAGTATTTACAGGATAATGCCCATGAAGTTAATCAGACCTGTTAATGTAGGTCTGAATATGGACTTGGTTTGATGATTGCTAATCCGTGCTATGCTGAAAGACCATTTGCAATGTAAAAAGCCCAGTCAGGACCACATTTGCATGAAACAAAGCACAACAGTCTACAAATAAGGAAGGTTTTATAAACCATTGAGGAAATAGGATATGGCTCTTGGTGTTAACATTGCTGGACTGATCACCTGTGCTGATGGAGCTGTGACTAGAACAATTCACCCCTTTGTAGTAACAGATGAAAGCCACTTTGCCTTGTTTGTAGGCCTGGTGATATAGGTGGTGTGAGTAAGAAGAGCCGTCTGGCAGATATGGATGGCCAACATGCAAGATCAACTGACACCATTGCTGGCCAAATGCAGGAAGGAAACTGAACTAGTGTGCTATGGTGAAAGTATCATCACAGAAAGGAATTGTAAGCCTGAGATCTGACCATCTTCCACCCCTTCTACCCACTCACCCACTCTCTCTCTCCCCCTCTCTTTCTCTCTAAACCAGCCCAGGAACTTTCAGGAAGTTCCTCACTGAAATTGCAAAACAGTTCTGCTGCTCACAATGCTCCCGCACTGCAGGAGTGTCCCCAACAAAATGTAATAAGAAAAGCAAAAAAAGATTTTGAGGAACAGCTCGCCAAAAACTCAACGAGAAATAGCAAAATGTTTTTAAGTACATCAGAAGCAGGAAGCCTGCTAAAAAACCAGTGGGTCCCCTAGACGATCGAGATAAAAAGGAGCAATCAAGGATGATAAAGCCATTGCGGAGAAACTAAATGATTTCTTTGCTTGAGTCTTCACGGCTGAGGATGTTGGGGAGATTCCCAAACCTGCACCATCCTTTGTGGGTGATGAATCTGAGGAGCTCTCCTGGATTGAAGTGTCATTAGAAGAGGTTTTGAAACAAATAGAAAAACTTAACGTTAACAAATCACCGGGACCGGATGGCATTCATCCAAGGGTTCTAAAAGAATTCAAATGGGAAATTGCAGAACTATTAACTGTGGTTTGTAACCTATCCTTTAAATCGTCTTCCGTACCTAATGACGGGAAGGTAGCTAACGTGACACCAATTTTTAAAAAGGGCTCTAGAGGCGATCCTGGCAATTACAGACCGGTAAGCCGAACTTCAGTACCGGGCAAATTAGTTGAAACAATAGTAAAGAATAAAATTGTCAGGCACATAGAAGAACATAATTTGTTGGGCAAATGTCAACATGGTTTCTGTAAAGGGAAATCCTGTCTTACTAATCTATGAGGGTATGTCTACACTAGTCCCCTAGTTCGAACTAGGGAGGCTAATGTAGGCATTCGAAGTTGCAAATGAAGCCCAGGATATAAATATCCCGGGCTTTATTTGTATGTTCCCGAGCACCACCATTTTTAAGTGCCACTAGTCCGGACTAACTGCCCTTGGCTACATGCAGCAGTTAAACGGGAATTGGAACTAAGTCCTTAGTTTGAATTACCTGTTACTCCTCCTGGAATGATGTGTAACAGGTAATTCGAACTAAGGACTTAGTTCGAATTACCGTTTAACTGCCACGTGTAGCCGCGAGCAGTTAGTCAGGACTAGTGGCATTTAAAAATGGTGACCAGATGGGAACAGGCAAATAAAGTCTGGGATATTTAAATCCTGTGCTTCATTTGCAACTTTGAATGCCTACATTAGCCTCCCTAGTTCGAACTAGGGGGCTAGTGTAGACATACCCTTAGAGTTCTTTGAAGGGGTTAACAAAAATGTGAACAAGGGGGATCCAATAGTATAGTATACTTAGCTTTTCAGAAAGCCTTTGACAAAGTCCCTCACCAAAGGCTCTTGTGTCAATTACTTTGCCAAGGGATAAGAGGGAAGGTCCTTTCATGGATTGAGAACTGGTTAAAAGACAGGAAACAAAGGGTAGGAATAAATTGTAAATTTTCAGAATGGAGAGGGGTAACTAGTGGTGTCCCCCAAGGGTCAGTCCTGGAACCAATTCTGTTCAACTTCTTCATAAATGATCTGGAGAAAGGGGCAAGCAGTGAGGTGGTAAAGTTTGTGGATGATACTAAACTGTTCAATATAGTCAAGAGAGAAGCAGACTGTGAAGAACTTCAAAAAGATCTCACCAAACTGAGTGATTGGGCAACAAAATCGCAAATGAAATTTAATGTGGATGAGTGTAAAGTAATCACATTGGAAAAAATAACTCCAACTATACATACGGTATGATGGGGGCTAATTTGACTACAACCAGTCAGGAAAGAGATCTGAGAGTTATCGCGGATAGTTGTCTGAAAACTTCCACTCACTGTGCAGCAGCGGTAAAAAGGCAAATAGGATTTTGGGAATTATTAAAAAAGGGATAGAAAATAAGATACAGAATATCTTACTGCCCCTGTATAAAACTATGGTACACCCACATCTTGAATACTGTGTACAGATGTGGTCTCCTCACCTCAAAAAAGATATTTTGGCCTTAGAAAGGGTTCAGAAAAGGGCAACTAAAATGATTAGGGGTTTGGAACGGGTCCCATATGAAGAGAGGTTAAAGTGACTGGGACTTTTCAGTTTGGAAAAGAGGAGACTGAGGGGGGATATGATAGAAGTATATAAAATCATAAGTGGTGTAGAGAAGGTGAATAAAGAAAAGTTATTTATTAGTTCCTATAATAGAAGAACTAGAGGACACCAAATGAAATTAATGGGTAGCAGGTTTAAAACTAATAAAAGAACGTTCTTCACACAGCATGTAGTCAACCTGTGGAACTCCTTGCCAGAGGAGGCTGTGAAGGCTAGGACTATAACAGAGTTTAAAGAGAAGCTAGATAAATTCATGGCGGTTAGGTCTATAAAAGGCTATTAACCAGGGGATAGGAATAGTGCCCCTGGCCTCTGTTTGTCAGAGGCTGGAGATGGAGGGCATGAGACATATCGCTTGATCATTGTCTTTGGCCCACCCTCTCTGGGGCACCTGGTGCTGGCCACTGTTGGTGGGGAAGTTACTGGGCTAGATGGACCTTTGGTCTCACCCAGTATGGCCATTCTTATGTTCTTATGGAAAGTTATAGCCACCAGGGTGGTAAAGCAGAGACACTTGGGTGCTGGGAATTTAGGGAAGCTGCAGAAGGAAATTCAACAAACGGTCAGAGAAGCTCTGAGCAGTGTTTTTATCTGGACAATCTGAGCAGACTGAGAAGGTCACAGTTCAGTTGCAGTTTGGACATGAAAAGTAAAATATACAGAGCTGGGCAGGAAGGAGGCTGTGTAGGTGCCAGTGTATAATTGGATGCTATTTGTTTGTTATGTGGGTGGGTGGGACCATGTGCTAAGGTTAGTGAATGTGAGCAAAGGCCAGTTTTACCTGCGCCGTGTAAAAGAAAAACAGTGATCTCCGGGAACCATTTCTGGCCTGCAGTTCAGCTCCAGCTGCTAGAACTGTGTTTACCCCTCTGCATGAGTGAACTCTGCAGAGGCATCGCTGGGAACCCCCAGATGAATGATCTCAACTGTCCATTGGGTGAAATGTGTCTGTGTGGTGGGAGGGGTGAGCGTAAGAGGTATACAAAAGTGTTTCACGAGGTTTACTGGAGCGGTTGACAAAGGCTTCCCTTCCCCAGTGCTCTTAAGGAGGATGAAAGTCTCAAGGGAACAGAGCATTCAATGGGAGCAGAGGGAAACCATCCCGTAGTTGGGACCCTCCTCCCAGAGGATGTTGCGGTATCCTCTCGCACTGAGGATACCTCTGAGGGGGAGGGAATGCCAGTTCTTAGGAAGAGGCAGGTGTTAGTAGCGGGTGATTCGATTGTTAGAAACATAGATAGTTGGGTTTGTGATGACTGGGAGAACCGTATGGTCACTTGCCTGCCTGGTGCGAAGGTTGCGGATCTCTTGAGGCATCTAGATAGACTTATGTGTAGTGCTGGGGAGGAGCTGGTGGTCGTGGTACATGTAGGTACCAATGACATAGGGAAGGGTAGGAGAGATGTCCTGGAGGCCAAATTTAGGCTGCTAGGAAAGAGACTGAAATCCAGGACCTCTATGGTGGCATTCTCGGAAATGCTTCCAGTTCCATGCACAGGGCCAGGTAGGCAGGCAGAGCTTCGGAGTCTCAATGCGTGGATGAGACGATGGTGTAGGGAAGAGGGGTTTGGATTTATTAGGAACTGGGGACACTTTTGGGAGAGGGGGAGCCTATACAGGAAGGATGGGCTCCACCTAAACCAGGGTGGAACCAGACTGCTGGCACTAAACATTAAAAAGGCCGTAGAGCAGTTTTTAAACTAAGAGATGGGGAAAAGCCGATTGGTGCGGAGATGCACGTAAATCGGAGGGAGACTTCTCTTAGAGGAGAATCCATTGATAGAGATTCTCTAAGCTGTGGTCAGAAAGAGAGGAGGGGAGAGAGCAAACCATGGGCCAGAGCAGACAAACAACCGCATACAAAGGCATCCAATGCATCAGAGAAGGGCAGACAAATAAGCACTGGCAAATTTTTAAAGTGCTTCTACACAAATGCTAGGAGTCTGACTAATAAGATGGGTGAACTAGAGTTCCTCGTATTAAATGAGGAGATTGACATAATAGGCATCACTGAAACCTGGTGGAATGAGGAGAATCTGTGGGACACAATCATACCGGGATATAAAATATATCGAAAGGATAGAGCAGGCCGGGTGGGTGGCGGAGTGGCACTGTATGTGAAAGATAATGTAGAATCAAATGAAATAAAAATAAGCGAATCAACATGTTCAATAGAATCGCTATGGATAGTAATTCCATGCTCCAATAATAAGAAATTAGCAGTAGGGATATATTACCGACCACCTGACCAGGACAGCAATACGGACATTGAAATGCTGAGGGAGATTTAGAGAGGCTACCAAAATAAAGAACTCTATAATAATGGGGGATTTTAATTACCCCCATATTGACTGGGTACATGTCACCTCAGGAAGAGAAGCAGAGATAAAATTTCTCAATGGCCTAACTGACTGCTTCTTGGAGCATCTGGTGCAGGAACCCACAAGGGGAGAGGCAATTCTCGATTTAGTCCTGAGTGGAGCGCAGGATCAGGTCCAGGAAATAACCGTTATAGGACCGCTTGGGAATAGTGACCATAATATAATAACATTCAACATTCCTGTGGTGGGTAGAACACCTCAGCAGTCCAGCACCCTGGCATTTAATTTCAAAAAGGGGAATTACACAAAAATGAGGAGGATAGTTAAACAGAAATTAAAAGGCACAGTGACTAAAGCCAAATCCCTGCAAGCTCCATGGAAACTTTTTAAAGACACCATAATAGAGGCCCAACTTAAATGTATACCCCAAATTAAAAAACATAGCAAGAGACCTAAAAAAGAGTCACCGTGGCTTAACCACCATGTAAAAGAAGCAGTGAGGGACAAAAAGGCATCTTTTAAGAAGTGGAAGTCCAATCCTAGTGAGATAAATAGAAAGGAACATAAACACTGTCAAATCAAGTGTAAAAATGTAATAAGAAAAGCAAAAAAAGATTTTGAGGAACAGCTAGCCAAAAACTCAAAAAGGAATAACAAAATGTTTTTGAAGTACATTAGAAGCAGGAAGCCTGCTAAAAAACCTGTGGGTCCCCTAGACGATCGAACTATAAAAGGCGCAATCAAGGACGATAAAGCCATTGCGGAGAAACTAAATGATTTCTTTGCTTCGGTCTTCACGGCTGAGGATGTTGGGGAGATTCCCAAATCTGCACCGTCCTTTGTGGGTGATGAATCTGAGGAACTGTCCCGGATTGAAGTGTCATTAGAGGAGGTTTTGGAACAAATAGAAAAACTTAATGTTAACAAATCTCCAGGACCGGATGGCATTCATCCAAGGGTTCTCAAAGAACTCAAATGGGAAATTGCTGAACTATGATCTGTGGTTTGTAACCTATCCCTTAAATCGGCTTCCGTACCTAATGACTGGAAGGTAGCCAACGTGACACCAATATTTAAAAAGGGCTCTAGAAGTGATCCGGGCAATTACAGACCGGTAAGTCTAACTTCAGTACCGGGCAAATTAGTCGAAACAATAGTAAATAATAATATTATGAAGCATGTAGAAGAACATAATTTGTTGGACAAAAGTCAACATGGTTTCTGTAAAGGGAAATCCTGTCTTACTAATCTATTAGAGTTCTTTGAAGGGGTTAACAAACATGCGGACAAGGGGGATCCAGTAGATATAGTATACTTAGATTTTCAGAAAGCCTTTGACAAGGTCCCTCACCAAAGGCTCTTGTGTAAATTACATGGCCATGGGATAAGAGGGAAGGTCCTTTCATGGATTGAGAACTGGTTAAAAGACAGGAAACAAAGGGTAGGAATAAATGGTAAATTTTCAGAATGGAGAGGGGTAACTAGTGGTGTCCCCCAAGGGTCGGTCCTAGGACCAATCCTGTTCAACTTATTCATAAATGATCTGGAGAAAGGGGTAAGCAGTGAGGTGGTAAAGTTTGCAGATGATACCAAACTGTTTAGGATAGTCAAGACGGAAGCAGACTGTGAGGGACTCCAAGAAGATCTCACCAAACTGGGTGATTGGGCAACAAAATGGCAAATGAAATTTAATGTGGATAAGTGTAAAGTAATGCACATCGGGAAAAATAACTCCAACTATACGTACAGTATGATGGGGGCTAATTTGGCTACGACAAATCAGGAAAGAGATCTTGGAGTTATCGTGGACAGTTCTCTGAAAACTTCCACGCAGTGTGCAGCGGCGGTCAAAAAGGCAAATAGGATGCTAGGAATTATTAAGAAAGGGATAGAAAATAAGACCCAGAATATCTTACTGCCCCTGTATAAAACTATGGTACGCCCACATCTTGAATACTGTGTACAGATGTGGTCTCCTCACCTCAAAAAAGATATTTTGGCCTTGGAAAGGGTTCAGAAAAGGGCAACTAAAATGATTAGGGGTTTGGAACGGGTCCCATATGAGGAGAGGTTAAAGCGACTGGGACTTTTCAGTTTAGAAAAGAGGAGACTGAGGGGGGATATGATAGAGGTCTATAAAATCATGAGTGGTGTGGAGAGGGCTGATAAAGAAAAGTTATTTATTAGTTCCCTAAATAGAAGAACTAGAGGACACCAAATGAAATTAATGGGTAGCAGCTTCAAAACTAATAAGCGAAAGTTCTTCTTCACACAGCGTGTAGTCAGCCTGTGGAACTCCTTGTCAGAGGAGGCTGTGAAGGCTAGGACTATAATAGAGTTTAAGGAGAAGCTAGATAATTTCATGGAAGTTAAGTCCATAAAAGGCTAGTAGCCAGGGGATAAAATGGTGTCCTTGGCCTCTGTTTGTCAGAGGCTGGAGAGGGATGGCAGGAGGCAAATCGCTTGATCATTGTCTTCGGTCCACCCTCTCTGGGGCACCTGGTGTTGGCCGCTGTCGGCAGACAGGATACTGGGCTAGATGGACCTTTGGTCTGACCCAGTACGGCCATTCCTATGTTCTTATGTTCTTATATTGACTGTGCCATGTCTAGAATGCCGCTGTGCCGGATCATCTGATCGTCGGCACAGCATGGTGGCCATTTTTATTTTAATGAAGTGGGGATTGTTTAAATCCCCGCTTCTTTGACTATGCCGAGTAAACTAATTTACATGGCTCCATCGACGGATCCATGTAGTCTCGACGTAGCCTGGGTGTGTTGCTAACAAACAAATGTTCAGAGCACAGACGTGTGAGGCTATTTCACTGGCAGAAATAGACCTGCAGAGCACAGACCTCTCGAGCTTCATGGGTCAGGGAGGTGCTTAGACTGACCAGGTTCTCCCTGAGCCCCATGGGAAAGGGTAGGTGCCCTTTGCCCCGAGCCCTCAGAGAGGCAGCGTGGGGCTACCTAAACTGACCCGGTCACTCCTGCAGCACATGGCAGTGTGGACGCTCTCTTGCGCAAGAAAGCTCTGATGGCCATTTTAGTGCAAGAAACCCCTGTTGCCTGTCCACACTGCCTTCTTGTGGAAGAGCTCTTGCCGAAGAGGGCTTATTCCTGGTGGGGAGAGGAATAACTCTTGCACAAAAAGCCCTGTTTTCCTACACTTTACTGTAAATGTACTTGCACAAGAACAGGTGTGCAGTGTAGACGCTCTGAAAGTTTTTGCACAAGAACATCTGTTTTTGCACAAAAAGCTTGCAGTGTAGACATAGCCTCAGACTCTGTGCTTGCGAGTGGGGAAGCATGGACCCTTAGGCTATGTCTACACTGGCGGCTTCTTACACAAGAACATCTTGTGCAAGGGTTCTTGTGCAAGAAGTCTTGTGCAAGAAAACATCCACACTGCCATGTGCCAGGTGTGCTTTTGTGCAAGAGCATCCATGGCAGTGTGGACACTCTATTGCACAAGAAAGCTCTGATGTCCATTTTAGCCATAGGGCTTTCTTGTGCAAGAAATCCCTGCTGAGCATCCACGCTGCCCTCTTGCACAAGAGCTCCTGTGCAAGAGGGCTTACACCTGTTAGAAAAGAGCGTAGCTCTTGCGCAAGAAGCCCTCTATTACCATGCCGTACTGTAAATTTCCTTGCGCAAGAGAGGGGGTAGTGTGGATGCTTTGCAGATTCTTGCGCAAGAAAATCTGTTGTTGCTCAAGAACCTGCTTTCGAGGCGCCCAGGGGTGTGTGAATTTCCCAGGCTACTTGGTGGGGGCTTGAGACAGTTCTGTGTGAGATGGATGAAAAGGGACCCCTAGATATTGAACCCGACCCCAGCTGCTGATGATGCTACTTTGCAGAAGGGTTACATTTAGGGTCCCCAAAAGGGAGTGATGAGGGAACAGCCCCTCCCCTCCATATCTTCTCCACTAGCCAGGCCTCTTTCCGGACACACCAGTTTGGCTCATTGATTTCTGGTGTCCGACTCCTGTTGGTGACTAGGCACGAGCTCAGCAGCCCTTGGATTATGCCAGGAGGCCATTTGGCTTGTTCTAATTCAGTCCCTGTCTGGCTTTGCGCCTTTCCCATCGGCATTTGTCACACGCTGTGGCTGTCTGTGAGGTTCATTCCCACCCTGCAGCTGAGCCCAGCACTTGTCAGACAGAGCCGCCGGCCGTCTGCGGTGGGGAGACTCCTACACTGGGGGAATGCCCCCTGGAAGGGCTCCCGTGAGCCGGGCCCTGGAGCTGAAAGGGAAGAGATTTGCCCAGTGATGGCGTCCCAGCTCCACAACCTTCCTGTCCAACCCGGATGGAGCGAGAGCCAGAGAGCTAACCCTAAAATCCCAGCCCAATCCCCAGTCATAGAGTCATCCAATCCTAGAATCCCAGGGCTGGCAGAGACCTCAGGAGGCAACACTGACATACAATGCACGGCACACAAGGCACACACTGACACACAACAGAGGGTACACAAGGGGACATGTTGACACACATCACAAAGCACACATAGGAACACAGTGACACACAATGTGAAGTGGACAGGGGGCTGCAAACAGGGGAGTTTAAGAGGGAGAGCTGCTGAGCAGGCTACCAGTTGAGAGTGAGAGTACTAGCTTTTGATGTGAGTGAGTTTGCTCGACTGTTTGAATTTTGATTCTGATTTCAGGTGACTTCAGTTTCAGTTTCAGCTGCTGTGGCAGTTGGGACTGAGTGCCTGACCCATTGTTCCCTTGATTGCCTCTGGTCAGCCTTCCCCTGTGTGACTCACGAGGGGGCAGGCCTGGCCTAGACAAGCAGGCTTTAAAAGCCAGAGGCAGAGCGACCAGGAAGCGAAGAGAACAGGGGGCTGCAGACGGGAGTTTAAGAGGGAGTTTCACAGAGGAAGATCGACGATGGTCAGGAAGACCCGCAACACCTGTGCCAGCGCTGCTTCTGTCTCCTCCACCGGCGCCTGTAGCCAGACAGAGCGCCTGAGCATGGATGCCTCTACCCAGATCCTGGTGTGGTTTTGCAGGGACTGTGGATTGCAATTCCCACTTACTGAAATCCAGGCTGGGGAGGCCATCTGTTATCGCGGCCCCGTCACCCGCCTTAGTCCACATGAAAGTCTGTAGTTCATGTCCTGGGAGGAAGTTTCAATGTCTCTCATTAGTTGTCCCACAGGGGGAGGTTTGCACGGGTGAGGGAGAAGGGAGACCTGGGCCCGCCCTCACTCCAGGTCTCAGCCTAGGACCCTAAGAACAGGCACTGCTCGTTCCTGTGCACTGCTCGTTCCTGTTCGACCGGTGGGGGAGTCTGTCCCGACACTCACCAGTCCGCGGGCTACATACTGCCCCGTCCTGGGCTCCTTCCTTCCCTCTCTCGTCCTCCAGCTGCTGCTGGAAGCCTGGCTCTGGCTCCGGCCGTCGTCCGGGGTTCCGGTCGCTCCCCCTCCTTGCCAGGAACCATCCCTCTTTTAAAGCCTGCGCCCTGACTTCAGGACACCGGCGCATGCGATACTCACCCCCGTGGGAGGTGCGCAGCCCGGGACACCCGTCGTGTCCAGCGCAGGCGCTGCCTGGGTTCTCCTGGTGAGCCCCACTGCCCTGCTGGGCCGCTGGCCGCCTGCGCATGCGCTCTCCGACACTGCCCGGTGCTGCCGGGTGGAGATCAGCTGCACTCGTGTCTCCCGCGGCTGCCAAGCAAGCTCGGCAAAGCTGCTTGCTTGCCTCCGCGCCGGGTTTCCAGCTGGCTTTAGTGCGGGAAGGGGGCTCCAGTCCTTGGACCCTGCCACCCCGTCACACCCACTCCCCTTACATCTCTGGCCTTGGTCTTTGCCTCCCCTGTCGCTGTCTCTTCTGATTCTGCCATCCGTGAGAAGAAGTCTGCGTTCTTATGGTGACTTCCCGGCCTGTGCGCCACTTTGAACCTATAGGGTTGCAATGCCAGATACCATCTGGTAATATGCGGGTTCACCTCCCTCATCGACTGTAACCATTTCAGGGGAGCGTGGTCTGTTATTAATGTAAAGGAGCTTCCCAGGAGGTAATACTTCAGGGATTCTATAGCCCATTTCACAGCTAGCACATCTTTCTCTATGGTGGCATAGGCCCGTTCTCTGGGGAACAATTTCTGGCTCAAGTATAATATTGTGTGCTCTTCCCCTTCTATCTCTTGTGCTAGGACCAACCCCAACCCTCCCTCGGAGGCGTCCGTTTGCACTAGGAAGTCTTTCTCATAGTTGGGTTGGGTCAACACAGGCGCTTCCATTAACCGTCTCTTAAGTTCTAAAAAGGCCTTTTCTCTTTGTTCCGACCAGGCAACCCTTTTACGTTGGGAGTTCTTTGCTAGGTCCATAAGTGGGGCCGCTATAGTTGCAAAATTTGGTATGAACCGTCTGTAATACCCCGCCTACCCCAGGAATTGTCGGACCTGCTTCTTAGTCGTGTGGAAGGCGTAATCGGCCAGCGCCTGTACTTTACTGAGTAGGGGCCTCAGTTTACCCCTCCCCACGATATATCCCAGATAGGTTACCTCTCTTTGGCCTATGTGACACTTACTGGGATTGGCGGTTAGTCCTGCCTCTTCCAGTGAGTGTAACACGGCATGAAGATGTTGTAGGTGTTCTCCCCAGGTACCACTATAGATCACTATACCATCGATACAAGCTGCTGCATACCCTCGATGTTCTCTTAACACCTGGCCCATGAGTCTCTGGAAAGTCACTGCGGCCCCGTGGAGCCCGAACGGCATAGTTCTAAACTGGAATAATCTGAACGGAGTTAAAAAAGCCATCTTCTCCTTAGATACCGGTGTTAAGGGTATCTGCCAATACCCTTTTGTTAAATCTAGGGTAGTTATGTACTGAGCTTGCCCCAGTCTCTCTAATAATTTGTTGATCCGGGGAATCAGATAAGCATCGAATTTAGAAATGGCATTCACTTTCCTAAAGTCCACACAAAACCGTATCGTTCCCCCCCTGGTTTGGGTACAAGCACTATCGAACTTCTCCATTCACTGTGTGACTCCTCAATAACCCCTAGACTCAACATCTCTTGTACTTCTTTCCTGACTGTCTCCCACATCTTCTGGGGCAAGGGTCTTACCGGGTCACACACCTTGTGGCTGGGTGTCGTTGCAATATGGTGGCTTAGGACGGTGGTCCATCCTGGGGTTGTAGCCAGGACCATGCCATATGTCCAGGTGATCCGTGCCACATCTGCTTTCTGAGCCTTTGATAATTCTTCTCCTAGATGTAGTGTGGATCCCTCAGCTACCTCCCTGGTCCATGGACCCAACTCAGATTTGCCTATCATGAGTACTATCATAAGAGCCTCCCGAGGCTTCCATTTCTTTAGTAAATTTACATGATAGATCTGAGACCCTTTCCTTTTCCCTGTTAGCTGTACCTCATAGTTTACCTTCCCTACTCTTCTCAAGATTTCGAAGGGGCCTTGCCACCTTGCCAAGAGCTTTGATTCTTTTATTGGTAATAGCAGGAGAACCCGGTCTCCTGGCTTAAATTCCCTCAACTTGGCATCCAGGTTATAGTAATACGCTTGCCATCCTTGAGCTTGTTCCAGGTTTGCTTTCGCAAACTATCCGAGTTTCTGCAATCGTTTTCTTAGTTCTAGGACATACTTCACTGAGCCCTGGGCTCTAGTCTCTTGGTCCTTCCAGGCTTCCTTGACCAAATCTAATATTCCCCCCGGTTGCCTCCCATACAAAAGTTCAAACAGGGAAAATCCCGTTGAGGACTGGGGCACCTCTCTTACTGCAAAGAGAAGGGCCGGCAAGGCTTTATCCCAATCTTTGGGTTCCTCCTCAGAAAACCGTCTCAGCATTTCTTTGAGGGTTTGGTTAAACCTCTCTACTAGGCCTTCCATTTGGTGATGATAAACGGAGGTCCTTAAGGTTTTTACTCTTACAAGCCTGCATAGTTCTCTCATGAGTTTGGAAGTAACATTAGTCCCCTGATCCATAAGGATCTCTTTCGGGATCCCTACTCGAGCGATGATCTTAACCAACACTTCTGCAATCACTGTGGCTGTTGTATTCTTTAAGGGGACAGCCTCTGGGTATCTAGTTGTGTAGTCCAGTAGAACCAGTGTGTATTGATGCCCCATTTTGGACCACTCCAACGGTCCCACCAGGTCCAAGGCCACTCTATCAAAAGGCACCCCTACGACCGGAAGGGGGACCAAGGGAGCCTTAGGGCTCAATTGTAACCTAGTCCGTTGGCAGGTTGGACACGAATCACAATAATCCTGTACTGCTTTATAGATACCGGGCCAGAAAAACCTCTGGGTGAGCCTTTGGAGGGTCTTGTCCCTCCCCAAATGTCCGGCCCATGGATTGGCATGTGCCAATTCCAGAACCCGGTTCCCGTACCAGGCGGGTACTAACAACTTCCGTAGGCCTCCTTTGCCCTCCCTCTCTGGAATTACCCGGTATAAATGGTCCCCCAATACCTCAAATTACGGTCCTTGCGACGTCCACTGTGCCTGGGGGTCTTCTTCTTTGACCTGCTCCCAGGTGCGGGTGAGGGAGGGGTCTTCTCTTTGTTCTTGGAGGAAATCTCCTTCCGTGACCCCGTCCGCCTGGGTCTCTCTGGCTGGTGGTCTGGTGTCTCTCGGGCTGGCCTTTGGGGCAATCAATGCTTCCACCTGTAATTACTTTCCGGTACCCTGAAGCCTCTCCTGGCTCCAGGATTTGAGCACTCGGGGAAGACCGGGCCAGTCCCGGCCCAACAATACTGGGTACGCCAGTCTCGGGGTTAGTGCTACCTGACACACGACCTCCTCTACCTCATCCTGTATTCTCACCCACGCCGTTGGATAGGGCTGTATTTCTCCATGCATGCATTTATCTCAAATTGTGGAGCCGGCTGGCTTGGTATCGGGGACCATATCCACCCGAATTGTGGTTTGGCCACACCCAGAACCCAGTAATGCCACGCGTGGCACCCCTTCCACTTTGACCTGAGTGGTTACTGTCGCTTCCTCTAGGTTGGGAGCCTGGCCAACCAGAGCCAGTTCCTGCCCATAGGAGCAATCCATAAAGGGATAGTCCATTTTAAAATGTCCCTCCTGTCCACACTCACAGCAGCGATTCCGAGGGGGCGTCTCTCCTTTGGGACTTAAGCCCCATTCCCCTCCCTTGCCCCACGTTTCTTTTGGAGTTTCTTCCGAGGCCTCCTTACTACCTTCCCACATTTTACATCCCCTTGCCCTACCTGGGCTTATCCTGGGTTCCATTCCTCTTCCCCCGTGGAATGGGTGGCCCCTACCTAGGGTCCCTCGTTCCTGTCTGTTTTTGTTGGCTTCCTTACTTAACCCTACTGGGGCTTCTGCTGCTAAATAGTCCTCCATCAGTGTCACTGCATCCGTTAGGGTCGTCGGTCGGTGCCTACGCACCCACAGCTGTGCCCCTATTGGTAAAATCTGCTGGAATTGTTCCAAGACTAGTGCATCCGCCATCTGGGAGCTGTCATGTTTACCCAGTTCTTGCCAGTGCCAACCCAATTCCCATAACTTCTGGGCCACTATATGCGGCCAGGTACCCATGGGATATTTTTCTCGTCGGAACCTTTGCCTATAGGTTTCGGGGGTTATATCCACTTGATCGAATATGGCCTCCTTAACCTTGTAGTAGTTGAGTGCTTCTTTGGCCACTAGGCTGCGATATGCTAATTAGGCCAGCCCCGTGAGATACAGGGCTAGCAAGGTTGCCGAATGCTCCTCAAGCCACTGGGCTGCTAGGGCTACCCTCTCAAAAGTGACCAGATAGGCTTCCAGATCATCTAAGGGTCCCATTTTTGTTAGCCTAATCAGTAACTGAGCCTGTCCTCCTTGGCCTTCCGCTCCTAGTATGGGAATTCCCCTGCTGGCCTTCCCTAAGGTTGCCCCTTGTTGGTGGCACCTTTCTTATTTGTCAGCCATCTCCCTCATTAACTGTCTTTGTTGTTCCTGGGACTGAGCCACCAGCTGCTGAAGCAGCTGGACTTTTGGTGTTGCTGTTGTTTCTGTTGCTGTACCAGCCATTCAAGTCCTTTAGCTGGATCCATCCTTACCTACCTCCGTACTGCTAAATATACGCACCCCTATATATATATATATATATATCTTTTTTTCTTTTTTTTTAAATGTATACCCCTAACTCCGGGCTATGGATCAACGCACCTGCATCCTCCAGCATGTGTTATCATGGCCCCGTCGCCCGCCTTAGTCCACATGAAAGTTTATAGTTCATGTCCCGGGAGGAAGTTTCGATGTCTCTTGTTAGTTCTCCCATGGGGGGGGGGGTTGCACGGGTGAGGGGGAAGAGAGACCTGAGCCCACCCTCACTCCAGGTCTCAGCCTAGGACCCTAAGAACAGTCATTGCTCGTTCCCGTTCGACCGTTGGGGGAGTCTGTCCCAAAACTCACCAGTCCGCAGGCTACATACCGCCCCGTCCTGGGCTCCTTCCTTCCCTCTCTCATCCTCCAGCTGCTGCTGGAAGCCTGGCTCTGGCTCTGGCCGTCGTCCAGGGCTCTGGTCGCTCCCCCTCCTCGCCAGGCACCATCTATCTTTTAAAGCCTGCGCCCTGACTTCAGGACGCCAGCGCATGAGCTCCTCGCCCCCGTGGGAGGCGCGCAGCCTGGGGTGCCCATCACGTCAGGCGCAGGTGTTGCCCAGGTTCTCCTGGCGAGCCCCGCTGCCCTGCCAGGCTGCCAGCGGCCTGGACGTGTGCTCTCCGACTCCGCCCAAGGCTGCCGGGTGGATATCATCTGCACCTGTGTCTCCCATGGCTGCCAAGCAAGCTTGGCAAAGCCGCTTGCTCGCCTCTGTGCCGGGTTTCTGGCCGGCTTTAGTGCAGGGAGTGGGGCCCCAGTCCTTGGACCCCGCCACCCCGTCACACCATCCAATGTGAAAGGTGCCTGCTGGTGGATTCTCCCAGGCAGCAGGTGGGAGAGCTACAGGAGGAGGTGTCGAGGTGAGGAGCACCCAAATCCATGAGCAATTCCTGGACAGTGTTCATGTGGAGGCAGCTGAGGTAGCTGTCCCAGTAAACAGGACAGCTGACACACCACTAGTGGAGGAGGAGACGGCTTAGGGCAGACACTGGCAGCTGGTTACTTCTGGCAGCAGGCACTGCTCCACCCCTGCTCCGAACCCTCCTGCCGTGGTACTAGGAAACTATCACTCTCTTCTTGATACAGGAGATGTGGAATCACCCCTACAACAGAGGAGAAGCCTCATACCCCCAAGGCTGGGAGGTCTACTGCCACCACTGCAAATAGGAAACGTAAGGTAGTGGTAGTTGGAGACTCCCTTCTGAGGGGGATGGAGGCACCCATCTGTCACCCTGACATTTCATCTCAGGAGGTATGCTGTCTACTGGGGGCCTGTATCTGACATGTTATGGAGGAATTGATGAGGAGCAACTTGGGTAAGTGGAGACCATGGAGACCTGGGAAATGGGTTGGAAATGGGAGGGAGCGTGGGCTACAATGGCAGAAAGAAAGGAGGGTCAGGGCAAAACTGGGAGGTAAGGTCAAATCAGGATCTTAGATGCCTATACACAAATGCGGGAAGTATGGGAAATAAGCAGGAAGAACGGGAAGTGCTAATAAATAAGTAAAATTATGACATTGTTGGCATCACAGGAACTTGGTGGGATAATACACACGATTGGAATGTTTGTATGGAAGGTACAGCTTGCTCAGGAAGGATAGCGGGGAAAAGGGAGGAGGTGTTGCCTTATATATTAAAAATGAACACACTTGGAGTGAGGTGGAGATGGACATAGGACACAGAAGTGTTGAGAGTCTCTGGGTTAGGCTAAAAGGGGTAAACAACAAGGGTGATGTCATGCTAGGAGTCTACTACAGGCCACCTACCCAGGTGGAATAGGTGGATGAGGATTTTTTTAAACAAGTAACAATATCATCCAAAGCCCAAGATTTGGTGGTGATGGGGGACTAAAACTATCCAGATATATGTTGGGAAAATAACATAGCGGGGCACAAACTATCCAATTAGTTCTTGGACTGCATTGGAGACAACTTTTTATTTCAGAAGGTTGAAAGAGCTACTAGGGAGGAAGCTGTTCTAGATTTGATCCTAACAAAGACCGCCTTGGCTTAACCACAAGATCTTGCATGATCTAAAAATAAAGACCAAGGACAGGGGAGGCCACTGGTCAGTGAGGAGGGAGAAACAGTAACAGGAAACTTGGAAATGGCAGAGATGCTTAATGACTTCTTTGTTTCGGTCTTCACCGAGAAGTCTGAAGGAATGACTAAAATAGTGAATGCTAGTTGGAAGGGGGTAGCTTTAGAAGATAAAATTTAAAAAGAACAAGTTAAAAATCACCTAGAAAAGTTAGATGCCTGCAAGTCACCAGGGCCTGATGAAATGCATCCTAGAATACTCAAGGACTGATAGAGGAGGTATCTGAGCCTCTAGCTCTCATCTTTGGAAAATCATGGGAGACAGGAGAGATTCCAGAAGACTGGAAAAGGGCAAATCTAGTGCCCCATTTATAAAAAGGGAAATAAGGAAACTACAGACCTGTTAGTTTAAGTTCTGTGCCAGGGAAGATAATGGAGCAAGTAATAAAGGAAATCATTTGAAAACACTTGGATGATAATAAATTGATAGGGAACAGCCAGCATGGATTTGTAAAGAACAAATCATGTCAAACCTATCTGATAGCTTTCTTTGATAGGATAACTAGTCTTGTGGATAAGGGAGAAGTGGTGGATGTGATATACCTAGACTTTCGTAAGGCATTTGATACGGTCTCACATGATATTCTTATCAATAAACTAGACAAATACAACTTAGATGGGGCTACTATAAGGTGGGTGCGTAACTGGCTGGATAAGTGTACTCAGAGAGTAGTTATTAATGGTTCACAATCCTGCTGGAAAGGCATAACAAGTGGGGTTCTGCAGGGGTCTGTTTTGGGACCTGCTCTGTTCAATATCTTCATCAACGATTTAGATATTGGCATAGAAAGTACCCTTATTAAGTTCACAGAGGATACCAAGCTGGGAGGGGTTGGGACTGCTCTGGTGGATAGCGTCATAATTCAAAATGATCTGGACAAATTGGAGAAATGGTCTGAGGTAAACAGGATGAAGTTTAATAAAGACAAATGTAAAGTGCTCCACTTAGGAAGGAACGATCCATTTCACACATACAGAATGGGAAGCGACTGTCTAGGAAGGTGTATGGCAGAAAGGGATCTAGGGGTCATAGTGGACCACAAGCTAAATATGAGTCAACAGTGTGATGCTGTTGCAAAGAAAGCAAACATGATTCTGGGATGCATTAACAGGTGTGTTGTGAGCAAGACACGAGAAGTCATTCTTCCACTCTACTCTGCGGTGGTTAGGCCTCAGTTGGAGTATTGTGTCCAGTTCTGGGCACCGCATTTCAAGAAAGATGTGGAGAAATTGGAGAGGATCAAGAAAAGAGCAACAAGAACGCTTAAAGATCTAGAGAACATGACCTATGAAGGAAGGCTGAAGGAATTGGGTTCGTTTGGTTTAGATAAGAGAAAATTGCAGGGGGACATGATAGCAGTTTTCAGGTATCTAAAAGGGTGTCATAAGTAGGAGGGAGAAAACTTGTTCATCTTGGCCTCTGAGGATAGAACAAGAAGCAATGGGCTTAAACTGCAGCAAGGGAGGTTTAGGTTGGACATTAGCAAAAAGTTCCTAACTGTCAGGGTAGTCAAACACTGGAATAAATTGCCCAGGGAGGTTGTGGAATCCCCATCTGTGGAGATATTTAAGAGTAGGTTAGATAAATGTCTGTCAGGGATGGTCTAGACAGTATTTGGTCCTGCCATGAGGGCAGGGGACTGGACTCAATGACCTCTTGAGTTCCCTTCCAGTCCTAGTATTTTATGATTCTTGGATTCTATGAATGCAGGGCACACAAGGGGACATGTTGACACACACTATAGAGCACACACAGGAACACACTGACATACAACGCAGAGCACAAAGCACCCTCAGGTCAGGAGTCTCACGGTTGTGTGAAAAGTCACAACCTTCCGTTACCCTGAACAATCTCACGCTTGGCCAGTGAACAGGGGTGGGAGGGGGGGCGATTCCAAACGGCTCAGCAGCTTCCTCCCCAGGCTCTCAGAGATGTGGCCATTGAGCCAGCAGGATGCCCAATCCCACATCACATCCCGCATGTGGGGTCAGGGCTGCTCCAGAGAGCGAGGGACTCCAGCTGAGCTGAGGCAGGAGGCTGCAGCTGGCCCGGGCACATGTCCCTGCACGTGGGTGTCAGGGGTGTTCTGGGAGGGGGGCACTGGCCTGAGGGGAGGGCATAAGGCCTGGCAGCAGTGAGGTGGGAAGGTTTTGACAGTACAGAGTATCCAGGGGCCTGCCCTCAGCCCTGGGTCGTGCTCAGGTGAAAGCTCCTAGTGCGTGTGTCAGGGACGTTGAGGTGAAATTCCTCAGAGTCAAGTGAGAGCCGCCACCGAGCCAGCTCCCGTACCGACTAGAAATTGGAGCCCCCTCTCGTGGTCTGGGCAGAAAGGAAGAAATCCCAGCTCTGTAGGGCTCTCTGTTTCCCCACTCCCACACACCCCTAGAACTTCTCAACTCTAGTGGAGTGATAGGAGGGGAAAGAGAAACTCTCCTGCAGGCGACAGTCAGAGCCTGTAGCTGCTGCTGAGGCAAAGCCCGCAGGGGAGAGGGAGTAGAAACCGCAGCAGAGGGCAGTTGGCAACCCAGCCACTCAGGCTATGTCTAGACTACACGCCTTTGTCAACAGAGGCTTTTTCAAAAAAGAGCATCTAGATTACATTATGCGGATGCTCTGTCGACAGAAGAAGGCACCTGGAAGTGCTTCTCGCAGGGCATGGGTGCTGCCTTTATTTCCAGGTGCTGCTGCATGCCCTTTGCTTAAAGGGATCCCCCTGGACAGTCGTTGCTCTGCTCCTGCTTCTGGCTTGCCTACCTTCTAGAGGGAAAGCAAAGCTGCTGCAGTGCTTGCTCTGGTTGCCCTGCTTCCTCGGACACCACAGCAGTTTATTCTCAAGGTTTTTTTTCCTGCTTTTCACCTTTTATTTGTCCATGGAGCCTGAGCTGCCCCTGGGCAGGCGATGGCCCCGCGCTGCCATACTGCACCTTCTGCTGTATCTCCATGACTCTGTCATGAGTCTCCTGCACCATATGGACCCAGACCACACTGATGAGACTCTCCTATAGGATGCAGGAGTTCTGTCCTTGCCCCCAAACTTTTGGGGACAGGCAGATTTGAAGCATGAGACGAGTTCGGACTGGTGGGTCCGGCTTGTCATGTAGCTCTGGGATGATGAACACTGGCTCCACAACTTCCGGATGCGGAAGGCCACATCCCTGGAGCTGTGTGCCTGGCTCGCCCCTGCTCTGGAATGCCAAGACACCCACCTGCAGCCCGCCATCCCTCTGCACCTGCGGCCTACCAATCCCCTGCAGAAGTGGGTCGCAATCGCCCTGTGGAAGCTGGCCACCCCCAACAGCTACCGCTCCATGGGACACCAGTTTGGTGTGGGGAGGTCTACTGTCGGGGCTGTCTTGATGGAGGTAAGTCACTTTCAGGGGACAGACCTGCTGAGTGGGAGGGTTGAGAAAGGGAGACCAAACTGCAGAGGAGCCCTTGATGGGATGCACATCGCAATCCATGCACCGCCCCATCGAGCAGCCCAGTTTGTAAACAGGAAGGGCTACTATTCGATGGTGCAGCAGGCCCTGGTCAACCACCGGGGACATTTTACGGACATTTGTGTCGGGTGGTTGGGGCAGGCACATGATGCCCACATATTCCGTAACTCCTACCTGTACCACAGGTTGCAGGCAGGAACATTTTTTCCTCAGTGGCACCTTGTGCTCGGGGACATGCAGATGCCGGTGTGCATAGTGGCCGACATGGCCTAACCCCTGATGCTGTGGCTCATGAAGCCCTACACTGGCCACCTGGATGTGAGCAAGGAGCTTTTTGACACACATCTTAGCGAGGCTCACATCCAAGTGGAATGCGGCTTCGGCCATCTGAAAGGGAGGTTCCGTTGCCTCCTCACAGAGCTGGAGACAGGCGAACGCAACATCCCAGAGGTGGTGGCCGCATGTTGTGCCCTCCATAACCTGGTGGAAAGCAAAGGGGAGGCCTTCCTGCCGGAGTGGGGGACAGGTACTGATGGTGAGGAGAGGCCATTTCAGCAGCCGTGGACGGCTGCCATCCACCAGGCTCGCCAGGCTGGTGTCCAAATCCGAGAGGCCCTGAGGGAGAGATTCTCACAATGAGCCCACTGGCTCTCCCCAGGACCTCCCACATGGTGGGTTTGGCCTGGCCCACCCCTACCTTTCCCTCCACAACCCTCACCCTCTTCCCATTAAGAAGAAGCATAGACCCTGTTTTCTTTGTAAACAGAAATTTGTTTTATTACAAACAGTAGCAGTACAGAAAATGTGTAAACTGTGTATAAAACACCTTTCTCTTCTTACTGTTCAACTGTTTGTAAGCAAAGTAAACCTGTCAGTCCAAAATAAAGATTTTGTACCATAACTGAAATGTCTTTTAACTGGGGTGATAGGGGACTGAAAACCTGGAGGAGGTAGGGAGCTCAAGAAGGCCGCTGCTTCCCTGATCGCAGGGTCCTGCCAACTTCCTGCATCCTGGCATCACCATGGCCTTGGGATCAGGTGGAGCGAGAGCCAGTCCTGGCTTAGGCAGGAGGGAGGAGCAGCTGTTGGGCCTGTAAGGGCTCAGAAGCAGGAGGGACTGGGGTGAAAGGGGGGGCTGGAGGGGCTGGAATAGCAGGAGGTGCTGGAGGGGAAGGGGGGACTGGAGGAGCAGAGGGCTAGGGGGAGCTGGGGGAGCAAGTGGGACTGGAGGAGCAGGGGGAGGAGAGGCCTGGCATGCAAGAGTAGTGGTGCCCGTGACAGGGGCAGGCAAGCCAAGGACCTCCCGCATTGTGGCACAGATGGTAGTGCTCTGCTGGACCAGCTCATCCAGCAGCCTGGTGCACCACTTGGCCTCTGACTCCGTCCTCTGCTGGAGGGTCCTGTTCAGGTCCTGTAGGGCCACTATGAGCTCCTTCGGCAGGTCCGTGTAGACCCGTCAGTGCCTGCAGGTGCCACAGGTCCGGGATGATGGTGGGGTGGTTGTGGTGCTCCCCTGTTGGGTAGAGGGTCCAGCTGTGGAGGAAAAGAGGAGAAAACAATCACAGTCTGTGTGCACCCCCGCTCTCCCCGAGGGCATGCTGTGGCTGTCAGGGGTTCTCCTTTGGACAGGAGACTCAGGGGTGTTCCACGTGACACCGCGTGTGAGTTGGGCAGTGGCCTGAAAGCCTCACAGGGGCCCCACAGTGGCAATGGGACTAGCTGGCGCCCCCACACTGCCAACCCACCCATGTGTGGTGTCCCTTCAAAGCACTCACCTGATGATCCCTTCCTGATGTCCACAGATGCCTGGGAGGCCTTTGGGGTCTGGAAGACTGGCTTCTGGGAGAGGGTCCCTGCTGCTTCCTCTTCCTCCTCGTCCTCCTCCTCCGGGTGCAGCTCTCCCGTCTCTCCTGCCTGGTCGTCCTCCCTAAGGGGTCGGTCCACGATGTGGTGGGGTAACCTGGACTCCACCACATGCAGTGGAGTCTGGGCTTCTCCACCACCCAGGAGCTGCTCCAACTCCTGGTGGTAAGGGCAGCTCTGTGGGGCTGTCCCGGAGCGGGAGCTCTGGTCTAGGGCCCTGGCATATCCCTGCCACAGCTCTTTGACCTTGGCTCTCACTTGTGCCATGGTGCGGGGAGTGATGCCTTTTGGTGGCCAGTACCTGGGTCAGGCGCTCATAGATGTCCACATTCCTGTGGCATGTCTGTAGGGCCTACAGGGCTTCTTCCTAGGACCAGAGCTCCAGCAGATTTTTAATTTCTGGCCCTGACAAGGCTGGTGCCTGCCTTTTGGTGCCCCTTGGTTGGTCCTCCTCTCTATCCCAAGAAGGGACAGGGGGGCCTTGAGGCTGGGACATGACTGGCATGGCTGGCACAGGTGCTCTGGCTAGCTGCCGGACAGCAAGGCCTGTCTGGGTGCCTGTGCCTTTAAGAGGCTGTGGCCAGGAACCACAGAGGTGCCCAACATGTAAAGGCTGGACTGTCCACCAGGGCTTCATCCTGGAGACCCTTTTTGTCAACAGAACTAGCTCCCTGCATCCACACACACCTTTTTTCGACAGATCTCTGTAGAAAAAGGTGTTCTTCCTCATAAAATGAGGTTAACCTCTGTCGACAAAACTGCCATGTTCTATTGATTTACTGTCAACAGAACGCGGCGGTAGTCTAGACGCAGGTATAGTTTTTTCAAAATAAGGCCACTTTTTTCGAAAAAAACCCTGTAGTCTAGACACACCCTCAGAGACAGCTTCTGAACTGACTAGAAACCGAAGCTCTGCTCGCAGCCTGGGCAGAAAGGAAGGAGTTGGACACAAGCGTGTGCTCCCAGTACAGAGAGCAGCACGAATGCCAGCTCAGTGTGGGTCTGTCTGTCTCTGTCACACACACACACATACTCACACACACAGGAGAGTGCCAGGAGGGGAAAGAGAAACTCGCCTGCAGAGGGGGGACTCAGAGCCTGTAGCTGCTGCTGAAGCAAAGCCCGCAGGGGAGAGGGAGCAGAAACCGCAGCAGAGGGCAGTTGGTGACTCAGCCACTCAGGGACGTGTGTGTTGTGCAAGATACAGATACAAAACCAGGAAGGGAAAGTGGAACTAGCACAGTGTCGCTAATCACCGCCCTTCCGCTGTCGCAGTGCAGGTATCTGTAGAGACCACGCTATGTAGCCACATGTAATTATGCACAAATCTTTGGGTGCTTTTTAGCTGTCTCAGCACATGAGATCCTGTGGGTGCACGTCATGTAACACAACAGTGTTGTGTAGTGTGTTGTTCCTGAAGCTCTCCCACAACACCTGGCAGTTAGGAGAGAGGGACGCTGCCAGGCTGTGGTGTGATATCAGCTGGGAACGCAGGCAAAGTGAGGTAGATGGGAATCTGGGGAAGCTAAAGCCACAGTGTCCCCAACCTCACACACCCAGCACCAGGAGTCAGGCCCTAAAAATCCTGAGACAAGTGACTTTTGGGGTCTTTTCATTTTCTTGCTGGATGGTTTTATTGTGATTATTTCCTATTTGTGGGGATGGAGCTCCTTGGAGCCCAGCCATGGGCCAAGGCCCCATTGCGTTAGGCCCTGCACAAACAGCACAACATGGTGGCCCCTCTCACTGTATCTCTACATCAGGACCCCAGAGATGGCTACAAACAACCCAAGAGGGAGCACGCGCCAGGAGGGAGGCAGCTCTGACTACGTGACCAGCAGTGGTCTCTGCCTGCCAGCACCTTGCCATGGTCATGGCTTCATGGGCATCATGCAGAGGAGAGTTTGTGGAAAGGACGTGGAGGGGATGATAAGGGGGCTTTGCAGATATTCACAGGGTGCTCCTCCCGCGCATGGGTGTGGAGAATGCCCCAAAGAGTTTCTTGCAAATGGGACAGGTGGGTTATGGAGGCTGGAGTCCCGGCCTCGTTGGGGGTGGGCAGTGACTCCTTGACAGTGGCTGAGAGATGAGGGGTGGGAAGTGGACGCTCAGGAGGGACCTGGAGAGGGAAGACAAGCAGCGACTGCCTGGCCTGAGGGACATGCAGGACCAGGGGAGGTGGCAGAGGAGCTGGCTGGTCCCAGCAAGGGGCTCGGAGAATGAGCTGAGCGGCCGCATTCTGAACGGTGAGAGGGGCCCAAGTTTGCCCCAGCCTGAGGGAAATGCTGCTGTGGTCAGCGAGGCATGAGGGGCTGGAGCTCGGCTGACAGAGGTAGCTGTGTGGGTAAACAGCAAAGGCCATGTGGCAGGGACATTACATGGGGGGAGCTGAGAGGCCCTAGGGAGGCCTGTTTTGCAGGTGCCAGCATGAGGGATAGCAGCGGTGCCCCAAGGACTCAGAAAGGAGGATGCAGGGAGGGCGCTGGGGGGTCAGGCTCTGAGCTCTGACTTAGCCTTGCTGCACTAGAGATGGCAGACACCCCGAGGTGCTGTTGGCGAGCCAGGGGCTCAGCGGTCAGTCTGGCCGTGCAGACAGGGTGGGAATGGAGAGATTCATCTGGGTATGTCTACACTACAAAGTTAATTCGAACTAACAGCTGTTAGTTCGAATTAACTTTCATAGGCGCTACACACGCAAACCGCTAGTTCGAACTTAATTCGAACTAGCGGAGCGCTTAATTCGAACTAGGTAAACCTCATTCTACGAGGACTAACGCCTAGTTCGAATTAAGTAGTTCGAATTAAGGGCTGTGTAGCCACTTAATTGGAACTAGTGGGAGGCTAGCCCTTCCCAGGTTGCCCTGGTGGCCACTCTGGGCCAAGCCAGGGAAACTCGTCTGCCCTCCTCCCGGCCCTGGAGCCCTTAAAGGGCCACGGTCTGGCTACGGTGCCCGTGCCACGTGCAAGCCTGCCAGCACACCCTGCACCTGGCACAGCATGAGCCAGCCACCCGCTGCCACCCAGCCCTCCCCCTCTTCCCAGGACCAGGCTGGGGCCGCAAGAGGCAGACGCCCGCCTGGTCTAGTGTGGAGATCATGGACCTCATCCAGGTTTGGGGGGAGGCCTCCAACGTCCACAATCTCTGCACTAGGCACAGGAAAGTGGCCGTCTAGGGCAGGATAGCTGCCAGCCTGGCCACCAAAGGCCACATGCGAACCCAGGAGCAGGGTTGCATGAAAATCAAGTTGGTCTAGTGAGACCCCCGACCCTGAGCTTAGAACATAAGAACATAAGAACGGCCGTACTGGGTCAGACCAAAGCTCCATCTCACCCAGTAGCCTGTCTGCCAACAGCGGCCAACACCAGGTACCCCGGAGGGGATGGACCGAAGACAATGGCCAAGCCATTTGTCTCGTGCCATCCATCTCCAGCCTTCCACAAACAGAGGCCAGGGACACCATTCCTACCCCCTGGCTAATAGCACTCCATGGACCCAACCTCCATGACTTTATCTAACTTCTCTTTAAACTCTGTTCTAGTTCTCACCTTCACAGCCTCCTGTGGCAAGGAGTTCCACAGGTTGACTATTTGCTTTGTGAAGAAGAACTTTCTTTTATTAGTTTGAAGCCTGCTACCCATTCATTTGATTTGGTGTCCTCTAGTCCTTCTATTATGGGAACTAATGAAGAACTTTTCTTTATGCACCCTCTCCACACCACTCATGATTTTATAGACCTCTATCATATCCCCCCTCAGTCTCCTTTTTTCTAAGCTGAAAATCCCAGTCTCTTTAGCCTCTCTTCATATGGGACCAGTTCCAAACCCCTAATCATTTTAGTTGCCCTTTTCTGAACCCTTTCCAAGGCCAAAATATCTTTTTGGAGGTGAGGAGACCCCATCTCTACACAATACTGAAGATATGGCGTACCATAGTTTTAGACTTCCCCTCCTCCTTCTTCCCCTGGCTTCCCCCTTCCAGCTCCCTCCTCCCAGGTTTCCACCTCCCCTCTCCCACCCTCTCTCTTCCCCTCTCCCACCTCCTTTTCCCAGTCTCCCCAGAGGTTAATCCCCCCCCCACCCTCAGTTATGTTAAATAAAGAGAGTTTCCATTTTTGAACACACGTGTCCTTTATTTTTTACATCAGGAACGGGAGCTAGGGAAGGGTAAGTGGAAGGAGGTGAGGGAGGAATGGGGCACGAGCCCCCGATGGGGAGGACTGGGTGGCTCTGCGGGCTCCTCGGGGTGGAAGCTCTCCTGCGGGGCCTCCTGGATCCTGACAGCCCCCCGAATGACCCCCCCGGATGGCAGCCTGCAGCAAGTGCAGCCGGGCTGATGGCCGAGTGCTGGGATGTGCCGAGGGTGGGCACTCAGGGCACTCCAAGACAGGACTGTGTTCTGGCAGTCAGAGGTTTCGTTACCCCAAGCATGGGCTTGCATTCCTGGTCATCCTCGGGTAACCCTTCTGCCAAGTAGCGCTGGCAGCAGCCAGGGCCAGGTTCAATATCTAGGAGTCCCTTTTCATCCTTCTCACACAGAACCTGCTTGAGCCCCCACCCACTAGCCTGGGAAATTCACACAGCCCTGGGCACCTCTGAGAGGCCATGCTTCCCCACTCGCAAACACAGAATCTGAGTGTAGAAAAGAAACTTGTAATGAAAGAGAAAGAGAGAGAAGTCACATGGCATTAGCTTGGGAAAATACCACAACCAGAGTTCATAACCTCCCACGAGTAACCGTCCCAGCTCAAATGGGTTGAGCAATGTCCTTTGCCTCTCAGGCTCACTAGTCCAACAATGTCAGGGTCCCATTCACCTACCCAAACTTTCTCCATACCTCACTTCAAACACCCCACTTACAGCTCTGTCCAGTTAGTGCAGACCCAGACACATCACCCTGATGACCCCACTCATTGAGCTTGAGGCCTTGCTACCTTTGTGTTGCTTCTGTGATCCACTTGCTCCACCAACCACCCTGCTGGCCAGCAGCTGCTTTTTCTGCCAGCCACCTGCCAGTCACTCCCATCAGCCACCCTGCTGGTCACCTGCCACTGCTCCTACCAGCTGCAATGGGTCTGGCTCCAGGCCAAACCAGTGACTTTAGTTCTTAGTGATTTCAACACTTAGCCACCACCTAGGCTGGCCAAAAGCTTCCAGCTTCTACGAAATAATAAAGGCTATGTCTACACTGGCGGGTTCTTGCGCAAGAAGCCGCAGAACGTCCACACTGCCCGCCTGCTCTTGCACAAGGGAATTTACAGTATGGCATCAGAAGACAGGACTTCTTGCCCAAGAGCTATGTTCTTTTCTACCAAGTGTAAGGCCTCTTGCACAGGAGCTCTTGTGCAAGAGGGCAGTGTGGATGCATGGCAGAGGTTTCTTGTGCAAGACAGCCCCATGGCTAAAATGGCCATTAGAGTTTTCTTGTGCAAGAGAGCATCCACACTGCCATGGATGCTCTTGCACAAAAGCACACGGCAGTATGGAAGAGTTCTTGCACAAGAACCTGCCAGTGTAGACATAGCTAGAAGCTATGTCTACACTGGCATGTTGTCATGCAAGTACTGTTTTGCACAAGAGTTCTCGCATTAAAGTACTTGTGCAAGAGAGCATCTACATTGGCCGCGGCACATTATCATAGAACATAAGAACATAAGAATGGCCGTACTGGGTCAGATCAAAGGTCCATCTAGCCCAGTAGCCTGTCTGCCGACAGTGGCCAGCACCAGGTGCCCCAGAGAGGGTGGACTGAAGACAATGATCAAGCCATTTGTCTCCTGCCATCCTTCTCCAGCCTCTGACAAACAGAGGCCAAGGACACCATTTTATCCCCTGGCTAATAGCCTTTTATGGACCTAACCTCCATGAAATTATCTAGCTTCTCTTTAAACTCTGTTATAGTCCTAGCCTTCACAGCCTCCTCTGGCAAGGAGTTCCACAAGCTGACTACACGCTGTATGAAGAAGAACTTTCTTTTATTAGTTTTAAACCTGCTACCCATTAATTTCATTTGGTGTCCTCTAGTTCTTCTATTTAGGGAACTAATAAATAACTTCTCTTTATCGGCCCTCTCCACACCACTCATGATTTTATAGACCTCGATCATATCCCCCCTCAGTCTCCTCTTTTCTAAACTGAAAAGTCCCAGTCGCTTTAACCTCTCCTCATATGGGACCTGTTCCAAACCCCTAATCATTTTAGTTACTCTTTTCTGAACCCTTTCCAAGGCCAAAATATCTTTTTTGAGGTGAGGAGACCACATCTGTACACAGTATTCAAGATGTGGGCGTACCATAGTTTTATACAGGGGCAGTAAGATAAAAGCGATGAGCTTTTGTGCAAGAGAGCGTCTACATTGGCAGGACACTCTTGTGCAAATGCATGAGCTTGGTACTACTTTGGAGAGGGCAAAAGGGCACCAGGACTTTCCGGGGGCGGGGTCTGGAGCTCCTTTAGACACGTGCTTAAAGCGATCTCCCCTGGACAGCCGTTTCTCTCCTGCTACGAGATTTAGGACCCCTTGTAGGGACTGACAGCTGTAGCAGTTTCCAGTTGTGGTTGCCCTCTGTTTTCTTGGACACCACAGCTTGTGCCTTAGTGCCTTTTGGTCATTTTTTGTCTTCACCTTTTGCTGTGCCATGGAGCTAGGGGTGGCCTTGTGCCTGCTCTGCCCCTTCTGTCCATCTTGGAGTGCCTGCAGCTGCTGCTCCATGCTGCTGCACTTCTACTCCGGGACCTCGAGACGGAGGTCACTCTGGACTCACTCCTCTGCGTGTTGTCCCTGGGGCATCCCCACCCCACCGTCGAGAGGCCTGTTTGGAGACTGGACACCAGTAGAGACTGGTAGGACCGGTTGGTCCTGGGGCAATGGGGTGACCAGCAATGGCTCTGGAACTTTTGCATGCAAAAACAGACATTCCTGGAGATATGTGCCTGGCTCGCCCCTGCACTCCAGAGAAGCACCACCTGGCTGTGGGCCCCCATCCCTGTGGACAAGAGGGTCACCATCATACTCTGGAAGCTGGTCACCCTGGATAGCTACCGATCGGTGGCATACCACTTCAGGGTGGGCAGGTCCACCATCAGTGCCGTCGTGATGAAGGTAAGTTCCAGGGGGGGTGCTGCACGCCCTGCCTGGGGGAAAGGAACACTCACGGCTGGCAGGGTGGGGAGAGTGGGGGATGCCCCATCACCCAGGGGTTTGTGCCATCCCTCCCTCACACAGGCCTGCTGATATTGGGGGAAGGGGGGCTGTGGGGCAAAGGGGCCCTGGTGTGTTTGGGAACAGAGGGCATCAGAGGGCATCACAGAGGGGCGGGCACCCCCCAAGGGATCATGCACTCACCCTGCTTCATTTGGTACATTCCCTGTGTTTCTGTGCACCCTTCTGTAGGTTGTCCACGCGATCAATGACATCCTGCTGCAGCGAGTCATCTGCCTTTGCAACATGGATGCAAAAAATAAATTTATAAATTGAAATTAATGGAGATTGCCTATCTCTGAGAACTAGAAGGGACCTTGAGAGGTCATCAAGTCCAGTCCCCTGCCTTCACAGCAGGACCAAGCACCATCCCTGACAAATTTTTGCCCCAGACCCCTAAATGTCCTCCATGAGGATTGAATTCACAATGCTGAGTTTAACAGGCCAATAGTCAAACCACTGAGCTATCCCTTCCCCCGGTGGTGGCTGGTTTCGCTGCCCTGGGGTTCCCCAACTGTGGGGGAGCCCTGGCTGCGACCCACATCCCCGTCCATGCTCCAGAACACCAAGTGACCCAGTTTATTAACCAAAAGGGGTACTTCTCCATCATGCTCCAGGCCCTCGTGGACCATTGTGGATGCTTTACAGATATTTATGCGGGGTGGTCCGGCAGGGCATATGACGCTTGCATCTTAAGAAACTCTGGCCTGTTTCGCAGGCTGGAGGTGGGCACGTTCTTCCCTCAGCAGGACTTTACTGCTGGGGACGTGCTCAAGCCCATTTATGTGGTGGGGGACACAGCCTACTTCCTGATGCCCTGGATGATGAGGCCATACACAGGACGGACAGACCCCGACCGGGCATGGTTCAACGACCGCCTCAACCAGGCCCGCAATCACATGGAGTGTGCCTTGGGCATCTGAAGGCAAGGTTTCATTGTCTGCTCACCTGTCTCGAGATGGGTGAGCAGAACATTCCCAAGGTAGTGGCTGCGTGTTGTGTGCTCCACAACATCATGGAGTAGAAGGGGGAGGCCTTCCTGCCGGCATGGATGGCAGCAGAGGGCCAGGCTTTTGAACAGCCCCACACAGCTGCCGTCCGCCAGGCGCACCTTGATGGCATGCGCATCCGGGAGGCCCTCAAGGACATGTTCTCCCAGGCCCCACAGTAGGGTCGCTTCTGTCTCCCAGTTACATCTGCCTCCCATCCTCAACCCTTCCCTCCCCCACTCCCCTCATCTCCCAATAAACACAAGTTTTGTTTAAAACAACCAATAAAACTTTTATTTATATTTACAATGGGGGAGAAGGGTGGGAAGTGGGAGGGGGCTCTGAACTGGGAGGGGGAGGAGAAAGGGGGCTGTCAACCGGGAGGGGGAGCTACTGGTAGGAGAGGTGGCTCCCGCCAGTGCCTCTGCGGGAATGGAGGACTGGATGGCCTTCAGGCCGCATCGGGGCAGGCATTATGGGGAGGTGGGCAGAACGGGGTGCAGCAGGTGGGGGCATGGTGGCAGCAGGAGGGGCAGCAGTTGGGGCAGCAGGAGGGAACATGGCCATGGGCATGGGCATGGTGGGGGGGCAGGGGCATGGGGCAATGCCATGCCGTAGTGGATGGCGTGCCTGATGTGCACTGTCAGCATTGTGTTGGCATCACACATCCGGTTGCAGCGTTGAAGGAATTGGCCCCATGCCTCTTGGCGCCACTCCAGGTTGGCATTGATTTTGCGAGTGATGGCTGCCTCGATGCATTTGATGGCCTGGACATGGCGCCAGAGCAGTTGGTCCTGCTGCCTGACCCACTGGGCTGGTTCCTGCACTCTTGTTGGGGGGTGCTACGGCCGCCACAGGGCTGGAGGGTCTCCCGCTCCTGGATGGTCCAGTTGCAGAGAACAGAGGAAATGGTGGGTCAGTGAGGCAGACCTGCCCACAGTGTCTCTGCAACGCGTGCCCTCTGTCCTGAGCCCAGGTGACATCAGAGTACTGTGACTTGGGCCCACTCAGTCCCCCTCCTGTGTATATGTTTGCATACAGGACTCCCCCCTGGAGTAAAGGGATCCTCTATGGATTGTAACCCTTTGTCTGTGTCCTGGCTCCTTGGCACGTTTTGCGTTATCCTTTGGAACTCCTTTCCGGGAGGCTGTGAAGGCTTAGGACTATTCAACAGAGTTTGAAGAAGAGCAAGATAAATCCCCATATTGCCATGAGAGCAAGTATGGGAGACAAGGTCTGTGCTCTCAGATCCCTGTCAAGTGATGTCCTTGGAGATAGAGCCAGGGGTGACTGGGGAGTGTACTGTCCTTGCAGCAATACTAAAGTGTCCCTAGGGCCAGGCCAATCACTTCCCCCCTCCCTCTCCTGCTAGCCCTCAGACGAGTAGCCCAGGGAAGTGTGTGGCTGCAGTGAGGGGCTTCCCTTGGGGGCCAGCCTAGGGGCTGGGAGCAGCCGAGGGGCTCCATGGGGGCCTTGCTCACAGGGCTGTGTTGCTGTGGGTTTCCCAGGAGCAGCTGCTGTGTCACACGGGCAGGCATGGCTGTGTGCTGTCTGTGTGCAGCACCCTTCAGGAGGTGTGGTCTCTGGCCTGAGCTCTTTGGGGCCTTGGCTGTTTCCAGCCGGCACCCTCATTCTCCCCCGGCCCAGACATGTGCGAGCAGCATCGTCCCAGGCGTGCCCTGCAGCTGCCTGCTGAATCCACATGCCACACAGTCAAGGTTGCATGAGGTTGCACGTGCTGCATACTGGTACACAGTGTGTAGCTCGAACTGCCCTGCATGATGCTTCCTCCCCCACCCCCATGGGCACCCAGCTCCCCCCACCCTTGTTGAGTGAAAAGCGCAACACTCACCAGAGGATCCTTCCCCGGTCTCTGATGAAGCCTGAGAGACATCCTGGCTGCTCGGCACGATCTCCAGTTGCAGGGTGACACTGCTGCCCTGGTCGTCCTCCTCCTCCTCCACCAACGTGGGCAGCTCGGCCTCTTCCTCCTCCTCACTTGGCCTGGTGATGGGTGGCTGGAGGCTGCTGTGAACAGGCACGGAGGGGCCTTCGACTGCCGTGTTGCCGAAGATGTTGTGCAGGTGCTAGTAGTGGGGGCAGCTGTTTGCCCCTGCCCCCCGGCCCTCAGTGGCCCGGACATAGCCCAGGCGCATCTCCTTGACCTTTGCCCGGACCTGTTCCAGGGTCCGGGCTGGATGTCCCTGGTCGGAGAGCGCTTGGGCCATGCGGCGGAAGATGTTAGCATTCTGCCAACGGGCACGGGGGTCATGCAGGGCCTCCTTCTCGGCCCATAGGTCCAGCAGGGCCTCAACTTCGGCTGGGGACCAGGATGGGGCACACCTCTTTGTGCCCCTTGGGGCCTCCTGCGACCCCTGGGCTGGCTTCCGGGAGGAGGGTGTGGGTTGCTGCTGCCCCTCTGGAGCAGACATGGTGGTGGCCTTTTGGCTGCAGCAGGGCAGAGCCACGCGGGAGAGCTGGGTGGCAGAGGTGCTGCTGCTGCATGGCCTCTGCAAGCTGCATGTGCCTTTAAGGTGTCTCAGGTTACCAGGAAGTCTGGTGCTGTGAGTGCGGGTACGGAGCATCCAAGCGGTCGCTAGGGCTTTTTTCTGTTTGGCCGGTTCTTGCCCAAAAACTCTTGGCAGCCTGTCTACACTGGCCTCTTGCACAAGAAGGCTTCTTCCTCAGCAGGAGTGTCAGAGCTCTCAAGAAAGAAGCCCTGATTTCAGATGCTCTACTGTAGATTTACTTGCGCAAGAACACGTGGCCAGTGTAGCCAGGAAGCAAGTTTTTGAGCAAGAGAGGCCGTTTTCGCACAAGAACGCACCAGTGTAGACACAGCCAAAGAGACTCCTTATGGAGTCTGCTTTAGGTCAATCAGAACAAGGGGGAAAAGAGACAGGTTAAACCAGTCTTACAACTCACACACCCAGCATGAAGCTAGCTGGCTGGCTGGCTCAAGCCCCCCCCCAGCCAACTCAGCTCACTCTAGTCTGGTAGGGGGAGGCTTGTTCACCTGAGAATGTCTACAGTGATGGTGTCTCTCCTGCAAGCACTGGTGTCATATTTTACAGTTCCTACATTTAAGGGTAGCATGACTGGTGATCCCACAACAGCCAAATTAGTTACAATACATCACATTCCATTCTAACAACCGATCCTCCATCAGCCCTGGCTGAATTGGATTTACATAACCACTACCCAGGTTTCTTCCCCATCCTGGCATGAGCTGTATTTTCATATCAACAGTTAATTATCTTGCAGGGCTAAACAATTTCAGCAGGTCCACACTTCCCTCTTGCACAAGAGAGCTTACACTTGTTAGAAAAGAGCATAGCTCTTGCGCAAGAAGCCCTCTTCCCATGCTTTACTGTAAATCTGCTTGCGCAAGAGCAGGCAGGCGGTGTGGACACTCTGTGGGTTCTTGTGCAAAACAGCTATTCTTGTGCCAGTGTAAACATAGCCTTTGAGTGAGCATACCCACCCCCAGGTGAGACAGCTGCTATCTCCTGTCAGCTGGCTGCTTTGCAAGCAGTCATTCAGACCCTGCTTACACTGGTAACAGCAACTGAGCACGTATCTGCCATGAACATATCTAGTTCTCTGTGGAACCCAGGTCCACTTTTATCTACCTCAAAACCCCACGGCAAGTAGTTCCACTGGTCAGTTGTGCTTCTTGTGACAAACGACTTCTTCTCGCTTGTATGAAACCTGCTGCCTACTAAGTCCATCGGGGGCCCCTGGGTTGTATTGTACCTATGGGTTAATATCACATCTCTGTTCGCTTTTTCCATGCCATCATGATTTTATAGCTCTCTGTCCTGCCTTGGCTTAGTCACAACAGCAGTGTGCGTGCATGGAATGTATTCAGGCTACATCCCCAGAACAGAAGTGAGTGATTCCATCACCAGTTATTACCCTCAGCAACCTGCCTCAAGAGAGCATGACCTCCCTGCAGAATGGCATTCGAGTTCCACGGGGTTTTCCATAACGTCATAGAATCCCATTTCTGTGCCCTTCAATTGTGCGAGACACATCTGTGGTATTGACTTGTGTGAGGCACATCCATGTCATATAACTGTGTGAGACACATCTGTGCAATACAATCTGTACTATTCAATGTGCCAGACACACATGTGCCATTCAGTGTTGCGGGATGCAAAGACAGTGGGTGGGGCTGCACTCCAGGCTTCCCAGCACCACAGCAAATGGTGCCGTTCTGTGAACGCTCTCGGGGGCATGGTAGGGATATTTGTGTAGCCCAAGGTCCAGTGTGTTTCAGCAGCAGCCCTGAGAACTACAAGTTGTGGACTACAAACTGCGACATGTTGGGAGAACTTCCTGGTTCCTGCCAGGATGTGCCCTCTGCCCCCAGCAGGGTCTCAGCAGGGACTGTGCTAGAAGCAGCACGCAGGCTGCATGCTGAGAGGAGGGGCTGCTGAACTGTTTTCCTCTTCTATGTTTTTTACAGAATAAAGCCTGTTCCTGGTGGTTTGTCGGAGTGGGTCGGTCTGAGGTGCACTCACACGCACACAGCGCAGAGCACACCAAGCACCCTCAGGCCTAGCCTCCCACAGTGGTGTAAGAAGTTACAAGGCTTCCCCTATGCCGAATAGGGTTGCCAGGTGTCCAGTATTGTACTGGACAGTCCAGTATTTGCGCTCTCTGGTAAAAAAAAGCAGACAATACCGGATATATGCAATGTGCAATGTCCAGTATTCTCTGATTTTTCTGGCTGCGCACCAGATGGAAGCCTGGTGTGGGCGGGGGGAGTGGCTGGGAGTCCCAGCTGGGAGGCGGGGCCATGATTGCTGCCGGGAGCCCTCAGTTGGTTGAGTGTGAGGAGGAGGGGAAGCCGCCTCCTCGCTCGTGTGTCGCTGGGACCCTGTGTGGGACAGGCAGCGCCCCGGGATCTGCAAGTGCCCAGATCAGTCCCGCTCCCCGCTGGCCGATTTGCTCACACCCCTTCCTTCCCGGCTGGCCAGTTCCCCTCCACTTCCTCTCCTGATCTTCACCAGCCAGACCTCCTGCACCGCCCGCCCAGATCTGCTTCTCGCTGTCCGGTTCCTCTTCCTGATCTCCTTCAGCCAGTGCCGCTGCACTCCTGCCCCTGCCAGCTCTGCTTCCTGCCCTCCCTTCCTCTGCCCCCCCCCTTTCTCCTGGCCAACCCCATGGCCCCTGATCCCCCCCCACCAGCTCTGCTTCCTGCCCCCCTTCCTTCCAGCCAGCCCCGCCCCCCTCCCAGCCGGTCCCTCCCTGCCCCCTGCCCATGATCAAATGTGTCCTTTTTTTGGGGGGGGTCTACCTGGTAACCCTAATGCTGAATAACCTCACACTGGGCTAGCCAACAGGAGAGGTTACATTTGTCTTTTTCTGGGACTGCAGGCGAAAATGGCAGAATCCCCATAACTCACAAAGCTAAACTGGCTCCAGACAACCACGTCCCTTGTTTCTGCTGTGGCCATACCCCGGCTGGGGCCAGGCCTGGGTCTGGCTTAGGGGGCTAGTGGTGGGCTCTGGGGCGAGGGCTCAGTGCCAGGAGACCCAGGGGCAGGGAGTCTGGGGGAGGCTGTGCAAGCTGCAGAGCTGTGGGAAGGGAGAGGGGGCGGCTGTTTCTGAGGGTGGATGAACCCCCCTGGGCTGAGCAGCGGTTCAGGCCCAGGCCCGAGCACTGAAGAACGGGGCTGCGCTGCCGTGTGGGTAGGGGACACAGCACAGAGCTCAGGCTCCTTCCAGAGCACAAGGAGGCTGCGCTGAGGCAGGCAGGGGCCATTTTTCCCAGTATCCCGGCTCCAGCAGTGGCCCACTGAGGAGCGCCAGGGGAGTGCACAAAACAGGGCAGATATGGATCCTGTCCACCCTGCTCCACACTTAGAGCTCTGGTAGCCAGAGCTAAGAGCAGCCCTGAGGGGGGTTTTGCCCCGGCCCTCTTGGCTGAGCCATCGAGGGCCTGTCCTCCTGGACAGCTCCAGATCATTCTGGAATCTTGTTACCCTTTGCCCCCAGCACCGCTGGCAACCAGCTCCCGGGTGACTGGGTGAGAACAACGCTCAGCTCTGCCTGTTAAACCTCCTGCCTGCTGGTCCCACTGCATGCCCCGGTCAGTTGTACTGCGGGAACGGGTCAGTAACACTGGCCCAGTCGTGTCCCCCACAGCATCCCTGATTTTATAGAGCTCTGCCATGTCCCCTCTAGTCAGCTCTTCTCTAACCCAGCCAGCTCTAACCCTACAGCCAGTCCCCACCAGGAGCCTTTCCTGCCCTTCTCTGTCGTCCTCGCTGGGCCTTTTCCTCCCCCGCTGCTCCTCTTCGGAGGTGGGGTGACCGCATCTGGACCAAAGGAAGGGAGAGGGCATGTCAGCTTAGCAGGCCAAAGGTACGAAGGGATCTAGTGGCTGGGAACTGAAACTGGGTAATTGAACAGGGATTAAGGCACCACGAGGGTAATTAACCATGGGAACACGTCACCGCAGGATGTGCTGGAGTCACTGTAGCTCTTCTTATGAATTCGACCTAAGGGAGTTATTCTGAACTAAGGCCCTAGGCTGTGTCTAGACTGGCCAGTTTTTCCAGAAAATCAGCCGCTTTTCCAGAAAAACTTGCCAACTGTCTACACTGGCTGCTTGAATTTCCACAAAAGCATTGAATTCCTACTGTAACAAACCAGTGCTTCTTGCGGAAATACTATTCTGCTCCAGTTCAGGCAAAAGTCCCTTTTGCGCAAAGCTTTTGTGCAAAAGGGCCAGTGTAGACAGCTCAGATTTGTTTTCTGCAAAAAAGCCCTGATCACGAAAATGGCAATCGGGGCTTTTTTGCGGAAAAGTGCGTCTAGATTGGCATGGACGCTTTTCCGCAAAAAGTGCTTTTGCGGAAAAGCGTCCGTGCCAATCTAGATGCTCTGTTCCGAAAATGCTTTTAACAGAAAACTTTTCCGTTAAAAGCATTTCTGGAAAATCATGCCAATCTAGACGCAGCCCTAGTGTGGACCAGGGCTTGAGCTTTTGTTCTGATTAGACTTGCTTCCCTTGGGATCTTACCTGTTCACTCCCTGAATCTGCGAATGTCTGTCTCCCTGAAATGCACTGTCCTTCCTGTGCCACACTCTTCCTGAGTGTTCCTTAGAACTGTCAGCTCATGGATGCCAAGCTGCCTTCCACTTCCAAATTGCAGCAAAGTCAAAACTCAAATCCAGAACAGCCTCGGCCCTAGATGACTTCTCCCCCTTCTGACCTAGGCAAACAATCTCTAATACACTCCAGGAACTTGCTAGATAATCCATACTCTGCTTTGTTATTTTCCCAATGTGTATCTGAGTAGTTGAAGCCCCCCATCACTACTGAATCCTGTGCTTTGTTTGATGGTGCTTGTTGTTTAAAAAAAGCCTCAACCACTTCTTCTTCCTGAAGGTGTTCTGTGGTAAACCCCTATCATGACATGACTCTTGTTTATTTACTTCTTTTACCCTTACCCAGAGAACCTCAAAAGTCTGTCTTCTATTCCTCTATTAAGCTCAGTGCAAGGTTTCTCAATGAAGAGGGAAAAACAATAACAGAAAATATGGAAATGGCAGAAGTACTTAATGAATTTTTTGTTTCAGTTTTTACCAAGAAGGTGATTGGACTCCTAACATAGTGAATGCTGGTGAAAATGGGGTAGGTTCAGTAGTTAAAATAGGAAAAAGATGACATAGCCAAGTTAGACGTATTTAAATCAGGAGGCCCTGACAAAATGTATCCTAGAATACTCAAGGAGGTGACTGTAAACACTTGGAGGATAATAAGGTGATAGGGAACAGCCAGCATGGATTTGTACTGAAAAAATCATGTCAAACCAATCTGAAAGCTTTTTTTGATAGGAGAACCAGTCTTGTGATAAGGGGTAAATGGTAGATGTGGTATACCTACACTGCAGTAAAACACTTCTCTTCGATTCTTCCTGTCGAAGGTAGGGGCCTGGGCAGAGACAGGTGCATCCTCGAGGTGAATACCTGGCTGTGAGGATGGTGTCGCCAGGAGGGCTTTGGCTTCCTCGACCACGGGATGCTATTCCAGGAAGGACTGCTGGGCAGAGATGGCATTAACCTTTTGAGGAGGGGGAAGACCCTATTTGGACACAGACTGGATAACCTAGTGAGGAGACCTTTAAACTAGGTTAGATGGGGACAGGTAAGCAAAGCCCACAGGTAAGTGGAGAACATGGAGACCTGGGAGATGGGTCGGAAATGGGAGGGAGCATGGGCTATAATGGTAGAGAGAAAGGAGGGTCAGGGCAAAACTGGGAGGCAAAGTCAAATCAGTATCTTAGATGCCAATATACAAATGTGAGAAGTATGGGTAATAAGCAGGAAGAACTGGAAGTGCTAATAAATAAGTACAATTATGACATTGTTGGCATCGCAGAAACTTGGCGGGATAATACACACAATTGGAATGTTTGTATGGAAGGGTACAGCTTGCTCAGGAAGGACAGACAGGGAAAAAAGGGAGGAGGTGTTGCCTTATATATTAAAAATGAACACACTTGGAGTGAGGTGGAGATGGACATAGGAGACAGAAGTGTTGAGAGTCTCTGGGTTAGGCTAAAAGGGGTTAAAAACAAGGGTGATGACATGCTAGGAGTCTACCACAGGCCACCTACCCAGGTGGAAGAAGTGGATAAGGCTTTTTTTAAACAAGTAACAATATCATCCAAAGCCCAAGATTTGGTGGTGATGGGGGACTTCAACTATCCAGTTATGTATTGGGAAAATAACACTGCAGATCACAGACTATCCAACAAGTTCTTGGACTGCATTGAAGACAACATTTTATTTCAGAAGGTTGAAAAAGCTACCGGGGGGAAGCTGTTCTAGATTTGATCCTAACAAATTGGGAGGAACTGGTTGAGAATTTGAAAGTGGAAGGCAGCTTTGGTGAAAGTGATCATGAAATCACAGAGTTCACAATTCTAAGGAAGGGCAGAAGGGAGAACAGCAAAATAGAGACAATGGTTTTTGGGAAGGCGGATTTTGGTAAGCTCAGAGAGCTGATAGGTTAGGTCTCATGGGAATTCAGACTGAGGGGAAAAACAACTGAGGAGAGTTGGCAATTTTTCAAAGGGAAATTGTTAAGGGCCCAAAAGCAAGCTATTCTGCTGCGTCAAAAAGATAGAAAATATGGCAAAAGCCCGCCTTGGCTTAACCACAAGATCTTGCATCATCTAAAAATAAAAAAGGAGCTATATAAAGAATGGAAGCTAGGATAAATTCCAAAGGCTGAATATAGGCAAACAACACAGGAATGCAGGGGCAAGATTAGAAAGGCAAAGGCACAAAATGAGCTCAAACTAGCTATGGGAATAAAGGGAAACAAGAAGACTTTTTATAAATACATTAGAAGCAAGAGGAAGACCAAGGACAGGGCAGGCACACTGGTCAGTGAGGAGGGAGAAACAGTAACAGGAAACTTGGAAATGGCAGAGATGCTTAATGTCTTCTTTGTTTCGGTCTTCACCGAGAAGTCTGAAGGAATGCCTAACATAGTGAACGATAGTGGGAAGGGGGTAGGTTTAGAAGATAAAATAAAAAAAGAACAAGTTAAAAATCACTTAGAAAAGTGGGATGTCTTCAAGTCACCAGGGCCTGATGGAATGCATCCTAGAATACTCAAGGAGCTGATAGAGGAGGTATCTGAGCCTCTAGCTATCATCTTTGGAAAATCATGGGAGACAGCAGAGATTCCAGAAGACTGGAAAAGGGCAAATCTAGTGCCCATTTATAAAAAGGGAAATAAGAACAACTCAGGAAACTACAGACCTGTTAGTTTAAGTTCTGTGCCAGGGAAGATAATGGAGCAGGTAATTAAGGAAATCATCTGTAAACACCTGGAAGGTGGCAAGGTGATAGGGAACAGCCAGCATGGATTTGTAAAGAATAAATCATGTCAAACCAATCTGATAGCTTTCTCTGATAGGATAACAAGTCTTGTGGATAAGGGAGAAGTGTTGGATGTGGTATACCTAGACTTTAGTAAGGTATTTGATACGGTCTCCCATGATATTCTTATCAATAAACTAGGTCAATACAACTTAGATCAGGCTACTATAAGGTGGGTGCATAATTGGCTGGATAACCGTACTCAGAGAGTAGTTATTAATGGTTCACAGTCCTGCTGGAAGGGTATAGCAAGTGGGGTTCTGCAGGGGTCTGTTTTGGGACCGGCTCTGTTCAATATCTTCATCAACGATTTAGATATTGGTATAGAAAGTACGCTTATTAAGTTTGCAGATGATACCAAGCTGGGAGGGGTTGCAACTGCTCTGGAGGATAGGGTCATAACTCAAAATGATCTGGACAAATTGGAGAAAGCTGAGGTAATCAGGATGAAGTTTAATAAAGACAAATGTAAAGTGCTCCACTTAGGAAGGAACAATCAGTTTCACACATACAGAATGGGAAGCGACTGTCTAGGAAGGAATACGACAGAAAAGGATCTAGGGATTATAGTGGACCACAAGCTGAATATGAGTCAGCAGTGTGATGCTGTTGCAAAAAAGGCAAATATGATTCTGGGATTCATTAACAGGTGTGTTGTGAGCAAGACACAAGAAGTCATTCTTGCACTCTGCTCTGCCCTGGTTAGGCCTCAATTTGAGGATTGTGTCCAGTTCTGGGCACTGCATTTCAGGAAAGATGTGGAGAAATTGGAGAGGGTCCAGAGAAGAGCAACAAGAATGATTAAAGGTCTAGAGAACATGACCTATGAAGGAAGGCTGAAAGAAATGGGTTTGTTTAGTTTAGAAAAGAGAAGACTGAGGGGGAACATGATAGCCGTTTTCAGGTATCTAAAAGGGTGTCATAAGGAGGAGGGAGAAAACTTGTTCATCTTGGCCTCTGAGAATAGGACAAGAAGCAATGGGCTTAAACTGCAGCAAGGGAGGTTTAGGTTGGACATTAGGAAAAAGTTCCTAACTGTCAGGGTAGTCAAACACTGGAATAAATTGCCCAGGGAGGTTGTGAATCCCCATTTCTGGAGATATTTAAGAGTAGGTTAGATAAATGTCTATCAGGGATGGTCTAGACAGTATTTGGTCCTACCATGGGGGCAGGGGACTGGACTCAATGACCTCTCGAGGTCCCTTGCAGTCCTAGTATTCTATGATTCTATGATTTGATACAGTCTCACATGACAGTCACATTAATTAACTAGGGAAATATAACCTAGCTAGGGCTACTATAAGGTGGATTTGTGACAGGGTGAGTTCACAGAAGACTCCTTGAGGGTGCCTCCTGGAGTGTTGAAACAGTCCTTGCTACTTTCCCTCATGCTCTCAGTATGTCTGGCCAGCTCTGCTGGTCTCACTCAGCCAGCCCCACTTATCCGTGAAACGAGGGTTACAGGATCTGCCGACAAAGGTTTCTGGGGTGGTCAGATCCCCGTCTAGACTGCCGCGCTGTGCTGACAAACAGCTGATCAGCACAGCGTGGCAGCCATTCTGATTTAAATGAAACGGTGATTATTTAAATTGCTGTTTCATTTCCCTTTGTCGTCCTGCTTCTTCTACATGGCTCCGTCGATGGAGCTATGTAGTCTAGACGTACCCTAGGTGACTACAAAGCTATTTCTGGTTCGGGCGGTAGGGACTTCGGATCTGTAAGAAAAGTGATGGGAAGAATCACCTTAGTTCGTTTCAGGCTGTAGGGAGGCCCGTGTGTAAGTGCATAGTGCTTTGCAAACATGTGGTCAGAGGACCATGTAGCAGCTGCACAAATGTCTCTTATGGATACCTTGTGGAGGATTGCTAGTAAAGCAGCCTTGGCTCTGGTTGAGTGTGCCCTTGTGCCATCTGGAGGCGGGCACATCTGAATGCGAGTAACAAAGCTTGATACAATCCGAGAACGAATGGGAGAATCTTTGTGATGAGACAGCCTGGCCCATATTGTGGTTGGCTATTGATGCAAACAGTTTCAGAGATGGTCTAAAAGGTTTAATTCATTGCAGGTAAAAAGAGAGTGCTCTGTGCAGGTCAAGGGATGCATTGTCATCTCGAAGGAATTGGTGTGTGGTTTGAGGAAGAAAGTAGTGTGGAAGAAAACATTGTCCTCATTCTGCGTTTGTAAGCAACAAGTAGCCAGAAGCAATGTTATGTGAGCAATATTGCAAGGGAAGAGACTGATTCAGATGGAGTGGGGGAGCCCCCCCCCTGCAGTTCTTCAAAATACAAGCAATTATGAAGCAGTTTATATACCTTCCCATTACATATAACAAGGCTAACAGTTATCTTAGTTCCTCCCAGATGCTACCCTATCCCAAAGTTAATGCTGGAGTCAACATTCCATCCTTATCTCTGAAAGCAAGGCAAGAGGCAAGAGGCGAGATCTTTTACAGCTCTCGCGCTATTAGGGTTAGAGTTAGCTTGTTCTTTGCTTCACTGCTAACAAACCTAAAATATCACTGCTAACAAATCCCTGCTGCCACACTCCCCCCTTTTGTATTTTTAGCACAACTAACTTTCTAAACCTCTATTTTCATTAGGCATTGTATTTCTGTTTCCAGATCAAGGGGATCTCCCCCACAGAGTTTGGTTGATTGTAATGGCAATACATAATTAGTATAAACATAAAAGCTATTTCTATTATTACATCTTTTATACCAATAATAAAAAAAATCTAAAATAAGCAAAAGCAATACAATCATTAATATTCCCAAAATAATTCTATGATGGGTTGTTTCATAGCCTTGGTTACATAACATGATATATTATAATTAGTACACAAAAAAGATGTTTTATAGGCTAAATGGAAAGCATGCGTCTTAATTTTATATATAATTTGGGGCACATGAATTTGACCTTGTAGTTCAGAGATTTTCTGGACCTCTGGCAAGCGTGAAAGCAGATTTTGGAATCGGTCGGGTACTAAGGTACTCCAATTAAAGGGTATTCGGAACCTAAGGGATAATTGCATTTAAAAGTCCATTAGGGAGGGCAATACATGCTGATGGTATCTATCCATAAGCACAAAGTCCATATCCTAGAAGAAAGCCAAACCAGGCGAGGTATTTTACAGCTCTTGCGTTATCATGGTTAGAGTTAGCTTCTTCTTTGCTTCACTGCTAACAAACCTGAAATATCACTGCTAACAAATCCCTTCTTCCACAATAGGAAGTTGTAGCGTGTGATTGAGGTGGAAGGATGAGTGTACCTTGGGGAGGAATTTGGGCTGGGTAAGTAAAGTGACCTTGTCTTTAAAAAAGGTGGTATATGGGGGACCAGACATTAGGACTGCAATCTCTCCCACCCGTCTCGCCGAGAAATGGCTACGAGGAATACAGTTTTCATAGATAAGTTAAAGAATGAGGTTGTAGCCACTGGTTCGAAAGGCAGATGAGTTAAAGCATTCAGTACTAAATTAAGGTCCCAAGGTTGTGTTGGTGGATTGATGTCTGGATAAAGTGCCTTAAAAACCTTTTGGTAAGTGGATGAGCAAATATTGACGAATTGTCTATCTTAGAACGGAAGGTAGTAATAACAGCAAGATGAACTTTAATGAAACTTCTTGCAAGGCCTGTTTAAGGTGCAGAAAGTAGTCAAGGATGGATGGCTGCGAGAAATGCGCTGGGTCTGGCTGTGAGGGATCCCCAGGCCCAGAAGGACTTTGGCAGCGAGAAGCAGGAGGCTGCCGCTGACTAGTTCCATTCCCCCCACCCCCTCAGCTGACACCCTCTGGGCCATCGGACTGCCGCTCCTGAGAGAGTGTTTCCCTCACTCTCCAGGGGGTACTGGGGGGGCTGTTGGGAGGGAGATGAGGGGATCTGGCAGAGGCGAGGCTGCGTCATACCAAGGGCAGGAAGGGCTCAGTAGCAGGGAGCAGGCAGGGCCCACCAGGTGCCAGGAGCATTGGGAGGGCTCAGTTGAAGTGGTGACACTGACTCCAAACTGCAATTCTTGCAGAACCCGCATGGAGCCCCACAGAGGCAGCTGCTGAGCTGAGGAGAAACCAAACCCCATGTTCAAGGCCCGGCTGCATGGTCCCCGTGCAGAGACTGCAAGGGAAAGACACAGTCTGCCTCAGTGTGGGTAACGCGCACACAGCCGCCCCCCCATGAGTTTTGCAAACAGTGCAGACAGAGACAGGGATGGAAAGAGAAACTGCTCTGAGCATGGGAAACAGAGCAAGACCAGAAGTTGTGGCTGGGTCAGGTGAGGAAGCAGAAACCGCACAGCAGGGGATCGTGACCACAACTTTTCACAGCGATTCCCAGGCACATATTACAGTGACACAAACAGGAAGGCCAAGAGAGGCCAGCGCAGCGCAGGTAACCACCACCCCCCAGCTCTCACACTGCAGCTAGAGACAGGCCAGAGACTCAGCTAGGAACGTACCTGCCTGTGTCATCCCAAACAAAATGGCCATTTCCTCTCAGCCTGCCCTTCCAGCCCCCTGCGCATGAGGTCGTACGGACCTGTTTCAGGGGGTACCAGCCCAGTCACAGTGTAACTCATCCAGCTCTCCCACGGCAGGGCAGCTCTGATAACAGGGCTGGGGAGTCTGAGGGGGGCCCAGTGAGGGGGTAGGGGAAGGAGGCAGGAAGAGCTGGCAAACAGCCCTATGATGATTGGGGACAGAGGAGGGCGGGGCGGGACCTGCACTGTGAGATGGATGGGAAAGCAGAGGAGGCCGGCAGGGGGTGTCAGCCCCTCAGAGAGCTGGAGGTGGGGGAGGAATTGGCAGAGCGGAGGAGCAGGGATCAAGCTGGGGCCAAGGGTGAGAGGGCAGATGTAGGCGCTGAGCAGCTAGGGATAGATTCTGGAGTCCATGACTGTGACAGAGCTGTTAGAGGGAGGGTGTGTTTATGTGTGTGTGTGTGTGTGTGTGTGTGTTTAGACTATGGATAGTGCATTGTGGGAGCTACTGGAACATAAATAAATAGCAGTAACAGAATAAGAACAGTGATGAAGCCCCTAGGAGACAAACACAAAAGTCTGTCATCGTGTGGGGTGGAAGAGGACTCCATGAAGGATGTGGAGTTCCGCGTGAGGGGTCTGACTAGCATTTATGGCTGAGAAGGTGGTTGCCCCCTCTTGAAGAGACACTCGGGGGGACGGGTGGGGCTGGCGGCGGTGGAAAGTAGCTGAGGCCAGAAGGAGTGAATGCGTCCCCCCAGGGAGCTGTGGGAGTGCCAGGGCTGCGCTCTGTCTCACACTTGGGCTGTGGGGAGGGGCCAGGACTGAAAAGGGTCCGGATGAGCCAATGGCGCCAGGAAGGTGTCTCTGGGTGTAGCTGGGTGGGCCCGGCTGGCACAGAGAGGTGGAAAAGCCCAGGCAGAGTGTGTAACTACTGTCCAAAGGGGCGTGGCTATTGGGCCGGGCAGGATGAGCTAGGAGCGGCCATGCAGAGGCCAGGCCGACCTAGCCCAGCTCTCTGCTCACTGGCTGCCATTCTGGGCAACAGAGACTGCACGGCAGCTGGATCCTCGCTCTCCAGAAAGGTGGGAACTCGGCCTCTGCCTCGCACCGCGAGACGTCGCTTGCCTGGTCATCCGTTGCTGCGGGTCTGCGACTGGCCCATGCAGATCAGCCCAGAGAGGGCGCGAGACACTCCCACAATGGGGGCAGGGCAGTGTGAGATGGGAGATTTTTCTGTAGGGTGTAAGGAACCTGAGGTGGCTCCAGGCTCTCTCCCACGCATTCGGCTGCAGCTGTCTCCCCTCCAGTCCTCCAGGGGTTGGAGGAAGCAATGGGAGATGGGAGCAATAACAGCACCATTGACTGTACAAGGACGATGACATTGGGCCATGTCTTATGGACACACCGCACTGAACAGGGCAACTGCCCACAGTGCCCAGATCCACCCCGCTGAGGGACTGGATGAAAACAATGTCCCAGGTGATGTATTTTCACCATGAGCAGCAATTGTCTGCACAGATGCTGAGTTAATGAGCTCGTCAGGCACTGCACTGGTGCTGCCAGGAACGGGGTACCCACCCTGCACTCACAAGTGGTGCGCTTGGCAGTGTGTAGCAGGGCTCTGACCTCTCTGGTGTCACTGGCTCAGCTCCCCAGTCAGCAAAGTGACGTCACTCCAGCGCCTGGGCTCCTCCACTAAGGCGCTGGGAACCCTAATTCTAGCCCAGAACCAGAAGGCTGCCTTTGTGGGCAGACCAGCCCGGGCAGCCAGAGAGGAGACTTCCCTGGAGAAGGAAGTGTCAGAGCTTTTCCCACATTCTAATGCCTCAGATCAAACAGAGGCAGCAGAGATTAGTTCACCAGAATTTGGGCAGATTAGCTCAGGGAGGGAAAATGTTGGGCGAGATCAAGCTGAAGACCCCAGATATGACAACATTAGGAATGAGGTGAGTCAGGTAGACGGGATCCCGATGGAAGGGAAAACCCAGGGGTCTGGACCATACTTCATCATGAAGAAGGATCTTCTGTACCGGGTCACCTCAATATAGGGGGTGGAGGTACTGCAGCTACTAGTACTGCAGAAGCACCAGAAAGCCATATTAAGCCTCACCCCTAGTCGTCTGTTTGGGGGGAATCTCGGGGTAGAAAACACACTAGCATGGGTCCTACAGAGATTCTTTTGTCAGGGAATACATGAGGATGGATGCTGGTATTGTGCATCATACCGTGAGTGTCAACTGCACAGCCCTCGGCCCCACTTGAGAGCACCATCATAGAAGTCACATTCGAGTGTATAACATGGACCTGGTAGGATCCTTAGAGAAAACAACACGGGGTCACCAGTATATCCTGGTCATCTTAGACTACGTGACGCGGTATCCCAAAGTTATGCCCCCACAGAACACGGCCTAGAAAACAATAGCGAAAGCATTATTAGAAATCTTTACCCGGTTGGGGCTACTGAAGGAAATATTGATGGACCAAGGAACCCCATTTACATCAAAACTGATGAAGGACCTCTGCACCCCATTCCATATCCATACCCTAATGACTTTTGTCTATCATCCCCTGACAGATGGACTGGTTGAAAGGTTCAATTGAACTCTCAAAGCTATGATATGGAAGATAGTAAGTCGAAATGGGAAGGACAGGGACACCCTGCTACCTTACCTGATGTTCACCATCCGGGAGGTACCTCAGGCCTCTACTGGATTCTCACCCTTTGAATTATTATATGGATGCCAGACCCATGGCATCCTGGATATTGCTAAAGAAATCTGGGAGGAAGAACCCAATACAGGGAAGAACATAATTGAGCACGTCTTGCAGATGAGAGAACAAGATGCTTCCATTGTATGGAAACATCTGGAAAAGGCCCAGGTGGCCCAGCAAACTCATTACAACAGCCAGGCAAAGGTTCAATGGTTCCAACCAGGGGATCGAATGATGGTATTGGTGCCCGCAGTAGAAAGCAAGCTTTTGGCCTAATGATAGAGGCCCTATGAGCTAGCTGAAGCCATGGGGGAAGTAAACTATAAGGTGAAGCAGCCAGGACACCGAAAGAGGAGCATGATTATCACTTGAATCTCTTGAAAACTTGGCAGTCCAGAGAGGCATGTGTGGTCACACAGGAGGCCCCAAAACAGGAAAATACCTGACATGAGTAAGTCAAGATATCCCCTGACCTGACATCATGCCAAAAGAGTGGAGTAATCGAGATGATCAACCAACATTGGGATGTGTTTTCAACTAAGCCAGGCCAAATGACTAAGGCTTATCATCACATTACCACAAACCCTGGGGTCAATGATACACTGAGACCCTACTGGGTCCCCTCCCCAAAGAGGGAAGAAATTAAGGCTGAAGTAAAGAGGATGTTGGAGTTGGGAATCATTGAGGAATCCCATAGTGAATTGTCTAGTCCAGTTGTTTTGGTGCCAAAGCCCCATGGTACCACTCGGTTCTGTAATAACTTTCGTCGGTTGAATGAAATATCCAAGTTTGATGCATACCCTGTACCCCGTATCAATGAGTTAATTGACTGCTTGGGCAATGCCCAATTTTTGACCATTTTAGATTTAACAAAAGGGTATTAGCAGATTCCCTTTGCCACGGAAGCAAAAGAAAAAACCTGCATTTCCTACACCTGAGGGCTTATTTCAATATACTGTCCTCCCTTTCAGACTACATGGGGCTCCTGCCACCTTTCAACATCTGATAGACAATCTCCTACATCTCCGTTCCAGGTACACAGCAGCATACCTCAACAAAGTAATAATTCACACCCCCCAATTGAGAGACTCATTTAGAAAAAGTGCTAAATACCCTAAGACAGGCTGATCTTACAGCTAACCGAGCCAAGTACACCATAGGATTTGACCAGGCTAAATACCTAGGCTATATCATAGAAAGAGGTGTGGTAAAACCCCAGGTGAATGAGCTGGAGGCCATCCAGAATTGGCCTTGGCCAAATAGAAAAAAACAAGTCCGAGTATTCCTGGATGTGGTGGGGTATTTGTGACGGGGCAGACGGCCCGGCCGTGCTGCCCCGCACTAAGGGCAGCGCTGGGCTAGGAGCAGCACAGCTGGAGGAGGGCCCGTGCGGCATCGGGCCGGCAGTGGAGAGCCTTGGGGCCGGGCTGACTGCGTCCGGGACGGCCGGGGCCGCAGACCGGCGGGACGGCCAGGCATGGCCTGATGACATCAGTGGGGACATCATAGGGAGGCCCCGGAGGGGCAGGGCCGAGTGCGTGGGGGCAGGGCCGGCCGGGGACGCCGAAGCGCAGCCCTTTCAAAAGGGCCAGGGACACGAGAGGGAGGGGGGAACGGCCGAGGAAGAGGGCGTTCTTCCCTCCCCCCTTGCAGGAGGAGGAGGCGAGCGGTGGTAAGCCTGTCCCCACGCTGAGGGACCTAAGACACGGGCCCGGAAGAAGTGGCCCAGGGGAGGGCCACGGTCCCCGTGAGTGGAGGGTTTAGGGGTTCCAGCCCCCTCCACTGAGTAGGGACAAGTGTCCCTGCCTTAGGGACCTGGGCTGGGGCTCAGAGAGAGGGAGGGCCCGAGCCCCCTTCCCGGACCAGAGAAGGCGAGCGATTCAGGGCGCTAAGTCATATAGAAAGGGGAAAGACCACTTGGGGAGTCGTAGACACTGGGCGACGCCCCACCGAAACTCAGGGTCGGACAGAGTGACCCGGTAACATGTGGTGGAGAATGTAGGCATTGACCCCGGCCCCGCTTTGAGGGGCATTGAGAAAAGGGGGGGGGCCCGACAGAGCCCTCCCGGCATAATAACTCGCTAATTCCCTAGGCAGAAATGGAGGTGAACAAAGTACTCGAATGGCTGGTGGAGAACCAGAAACGTTTACAGCAACAACAGACTCAGGCGTTGCAGCAAATCCTGGCTAAATTCCAGGAGCAACAAGGCCAGATGGTCAAGTAGCTGCATGAAGCCCCGTCTGGGACAAGCGCCGCAGGAAGCGGACCCTCCTTAATGGGGAGCGACGAAGGTACGGTGGGAATGCAGCTGCCGATACGGCTAACCAAACTTGGGCCCGATGACGACCCCAAGGCCTTTCTCGTTACATTCGAGAGGGTGGCCACAGCCACGAAGTGGCCTCAAGACCATTGGGCGACCCTCCTAGCCCCCTATCTGTCGGGCCCAGCCCAGTTGGCGTACCAAGGGATGTTGGCGCGGGACGCCCTGTGCTATTATAAAGTAAAGGAGGAGATTCTGGACCAGCTCAGGATCTCCCCCGAGACGCACTGACAGAGATTCTGGGAATCCCAATATGACCCTCGGGAGTGCCCCAGGGCGGTGGCCCAACGAGTTAAAGAGGCCGGGATGAGGTGGCTTGAGTCCGAGAATAAGTCCGGAGTACAAGTGGCCGAGACCATAATCCTGGAGCAGTATGTTAAGATCCTGCTCCCCGAGGGACAGCGGTGGGTGCGGCGGCACCTACCCGAGACACTCGAAGAAGCTGTGACCTTGATGGAGCACTGCCTTGCCACCGAAGGGGTAGAAGCCCCCAGACCCCGGAGCCCACCGAGAGATTCCCAGACTGGGGGATCCCTCCCGCCGAGGGTTGGAATAAAGCCCCAGCCAAGGTACGGACGCAGGGCCTCCTTAAGCCTGGCACAGGAAAGGAGGCTAGCTCGATGGAGCCGGCCGAAGGGCCCAACTCCCGGGGCGGAAGGACGAAATCAGGGACCTGAGCAGAACCCAAAACCTGAGACAGGGGTAAAAGGAGACTGCTACCAGTGCGGCCAGAAAGGGCATTTCAAGAAGGATTGCCCCCTCATGGACTGCACATTCGGCCAAGAGCCAGCTGGGAAGTTAAAGAGGGGCAAATGGGACCACGCGCAACTGACACACGGGAGACAGGTTAATGGTCGGTGGGTAGAGGCGGTGTTGGACTCGGGGTGCGGCCAAACAATTATAAGGGCCAACATTCTTAACCCCAGGAAGCCCCGGGGCCCAGGGGTGTATATGCGGTGTGTCCACGGAGACATCCACCCATATCCTACGACTCAAGTAGAAATTTACGATGGTCGGGCAAGGGGAACTTGCAAAGTGGCGGTAACCCCTAGGCTGGCCTACCCCACACTATTAGGGCAGGATTGGCCGGGGCTAGGTCGCCTGTTAAGTAAATGGGGGCGAGCTCAGGCAGATCGAGAGGGGGAGAAGCAGGATGGACATATCCTCGTGGCACAAGGGGAAGAGGGGGAAGGCCCGTCGTCGAGGCCCAAACCCCGGCAGGACGCCCAACCGACCGTACCCCACCTAGAACTGGACGAAGGGGACTTTGCCACCCTGCAAAGGGAGGATCCAATGCTCCAAAATGCCTGGACGCAGGTAGGGGACACAGAGGAAGGTGGGGGACGAAGAATCCAAGGGCCCTGGTTCGAAGTACGATGGGACCGCCTATTCCGGGTCACCCCCGGGGACACAGGAGGGGAGGAGAGGCACCAGTTGCTTGTACCCCAGCCCTATCGGTGGAAAGTAATGGAATTGGCCCACGACCACGCCTGGGCCAGCCACCTAGGGACCAAAAAAACACAACAATGGATCCTGCAACGATTTTACTGGCCTGGGGTGTACCAGGATGTTAAAGACTTCTGCACCTCTTGCCTGCAATGTCAGCGGATGTCCGCGACGCGGGTACCCCCTGCGCCCCTTATTCCCCTCCCAATAGTGGGGACCCCGTTTGAACGCATCGCGTTAGACTTGGTGGGGCCCCTGGAGAAGTTGGGCAGGGGACACTTGTACATTCTGGTTATCATAGACTACGCGACACGGTACCCCAAAGCCATCACCCTTAGGAAGGCTACCGCGACAGTGATAGCGGAGGAACTAGTGAAATTATTCTCCCGGGTGGGTTTGCCCAGGGAGTTGTTAACGGACCAAGGAACTAATTTAACATCCAAAGTAATGACAGAGTTTTGCAGAATCCTCCAGGTACGGAGACTCCGGACGTCCGTCTAGCACCCCCAGACGGATGGCCTCGTGGAACGCTTTAATCGGACCTTGAAGGGAATGCTTCGCAAGTTCGTCATGGATGATCCTTGGGATTGGGATAAGTTATTACCCGCGTTGATGTTCACGATCCTGGAGGTACCCCAAGCGTCCCTCAGTTTTTCCCCCTTCGAGCTGCTGTATGGGCGGCGGCCCAGGGGAATCCTAGACCTGGTACAAGAGGGTTGGGAGGAACAGGTGACCCCGGCCCTCGGAGTGGAGCAGTACATAGAAAAGCTGCGGAAGAACTTCCGTTGCCTAGCGGAGCGGGCCTGCAAAAACCTCCAGAAGGCCCAAGAGGGGCAGCGAACCCATTACGACCAGAAGGCCAGGGTAAGAACATTCGCTCCGGGCGACCCGGTCCTACTGCTACTCCCGACAGGGGAGTCAAAGTTATTGGCCTGATGGCAAGGACCCTTTAGTGAGACAGGTGGGACTGGTGGATTACGAGATACTATTAAACAGTAACTGGAAGGAGACCCAAATTTATCACGTAAACCTGCTAAAAAGGTGGAACCCCAGGGAGGCCCTCCTGATTGATCCGCGGCCTGTCGATATTGAATTTGGACCCTGGGGAGACCCCGAGGTAGCGTTGGACCAAGCCCAGGTTGGGGAAGAGCTCTCTACGACCCAGCAGGAACAGGTGAGGGAGGTCCTTCAGCGGTTCCGGGAGGTTTTAACCAGCCGGCCGGGGCAAACTCAGGAGATCCGCCACGATATAATAACAGAACCGGATAAGATAGTCTGGGACCATCTGCGGCTGTTGCCCCGCAAACTGTGGGACACAGTGAGAAGGGAACTCCAGGCAATGTTGGAGTGGGGCGTGATCCAAGAATCCCGTAGTGAGTGGTGAAGCCCAATAGTGTTAGTGCCGAAGCCCAATGGATCCACCAGGTTCTGCATAGACTTCCGCAAGGTGAATGCCATCTCCCAGTTTGATGCATACCCCATGCTCCGTGTTGACGAACTGTTGAACCGGTTGGGGAGGGCACGATATCTTTTGACTATAGACCTCACTAAGGGGTACTGGCAAATTCCCCTATCCCCCGAAGCCCAGACCAAGACAGCTTTTGCCACCCTGTTCGGGTTATATCAGTTTGTGAACATGCCCTTCGGCTTACATGGGGCCGCCGCCACATTCCAGAGGCTGATGGATCATATCCTGCGAGACCATCAGGAATATACGGCAGCATATATAGACGACATTGTGATCTTTAGTAGGTCCTGGGAACAACACCTCGAACATATCGCAGCCGTGCTGGGGGAGCTTCAACGAGCGAACTTGACGGCCAACCTGAAGAAGTGCTACTTCAGAAAATCAGAGGTCTCCTACCTAGGATACAAGGTGGGGCAGGGTCGGCTTAAACCCCTGCTCAGTAAGATCCAGGCGGTGCGGGAATACCCTACCCCAACCACGAAGAAGCAAGTCCGCCAATTCTTAGGACTCGCCGGATACTATCGGAGATTTGTGGCCAACTTCTCTTCGGTAGCGGCCCCCCTTACAGACCTGACAAGTAAAGGACAGCCCCAATGGGTAAAGTGGACGGAACAATGTGACGCCACCTTTAGAAGGCTAAAGCACAAATTAACCCATGCACCGGTGTTAATACAACTGGACTTTAACAAACATTTTATTCTACAAACAGACGTGTCCGACCTAGGGTTAGGGGTGGTGTTAGCTCAGGAGGAGGAGGGGGCAGAACATCCAGTGCTGTATTTAAGCCGCAAGCTGTTTCCCTGGGAAAAAGGGTACGCAACCATTGAAAAGGAAGCCCTGGCCCTCAAGTGGGCCATTGACTCTTTGTGATATTTCCTCCTAGGTGACAAATTCACCCTGGTGACGGACCACGCGCCCCTCCAGTGGATCCAGAGTATGAAGGACACGAATCCACGCATATTAAGGTGGTATTTAAGTTTACAACCCTACCAATTTGAAGTAAAACATCGATCTGGCACCGCAAATGCAAACGCAGATTGTTTATCGCGAATGCTGGAGTGCGAAACTAAAGAGGCGGCAGGGATGGGTGAGGATTCAAGGGGGAAGGAGTGTGACGGGGCAGACGGCCCAGCCGCGCCGCCCCGCACTAAGGGCAGCACCGGGCTAGGAGCGGCGCGGACGGGAGGGCCCGTGCGGCATCGGGCCAGCGGCGGAGAGCCTTGGGGCTGGGCCGACTGCGTCTGGGACGGCCGGGGCCACAGACCGGCGGGCCGGCCAGGCGCGGCCTGATGACATCAGTGGGGACGTCATAGGGAGGCCCCAGAGGGGCCGGGCAGAGTGTGCGGGGGTGGGGCCGGCCGGGGACGCCGAAGCGCAGCCCTTTCAAAAGGGCCAGGGACACAAGAGGGAGGGGGGAGCGGCCAAGGAAGAGGGCGTTCTTCCCCCCCACTTGAGGAGGCGAGCGGTGGTAAGCCTGACCCCACACTGAGGGACCTAAGACATGGGCCGGGAAGAAGTGGCCCAGGGCAGGGCCGCAGTCCCCGTGAGTGGAGGGTTTAGGGGTTCCAGCCCCCTCCACTGGGTAAGGACAAGTGTCCCTGCCTTAGGGCCCTGGGCTGGGGCTCGGAGAGAGGGAGGGCCCGAGCCCCCTTCCCGGACCAGAGAAGGCGAGCCATATAGAAAGGGGAAAGACCACTTGGGGAGTCGTAGACACTGGGCAATGCCCCACCGAAACTCAGGGTTGGACAGAGTGACCCAGTAACAGTATTATAGACAGTTAATTCCCCATTTTGACACCAGAGTAAGTCCCCAATGGATCTGATAAAGCCTGGGGTCCTGACATGGTGAAGGGGACCGACACAGCAGAAAAAAGCATTCTTGGATTTATGTACAGCTCTCTGCAGTAATCTTGTAGTCATAGCTCCCGACTTTGACAAAAAATTCAGTTTCCAGACAGACACATCTGAAGCAGGCTTGAGTACCATCTTGTCACAGATGACTGGAGTTGAAGAGCACCCAGTCCTCTACCTCAGTAGAAAACTCCTACTGAGAGTCCATGTCCTCCACCTCCAGGCCCTTCAGAAGCTCCTACATGATGCTGGTAGTCCAGCATGGACCATATTTGCACACATTTTCCTTCACTGCTTCTGAGGGTTCCGATATGACCAGCAGCTCCATTACTTGAGAGGTCTTCTGTGAGACCTCTCCGAGCTGCTGCCTTCCACCAGGACCAAACTCCAGACCTGGAAGATGCTCTTGGTGACCAAGTCCTGCGGAGCCAGCGCGTACTTCAGGAGGTGAGGGATGCTTAGCTGCCCACTGCTTGAGTTTGCCTCAACTGGGTCCCGTGAGAGGGTGCACCCCAACCCACTCCTGATCCCCTCACAGCTGACCTGACAGTGGTCAACTTTGACACACTATCCTCCTGAAGCTGACCAGGGTGATCAGGGACCAGTTGAGTTTGACCAATCGATTTGCGGGGGTGTACAGCACTTGAAGAAACCTCACAAAATGGGGCCCGAAGCCAAAGGTCCACAGGGTACCCAAGAGGTATCTGTGATCCATCTGGTTGACACTTTCTCCTGATCCAAGAACAGGAAGGCAAACAACAAACCATCCCTACACCCAAGCTCTAAGGGTATGTGTACACTAGCTCGTTAATTCGAGCTAGGTAGGCAAATGAGGCGACTGGAGTTGCAAATGAAGCCCAGGATTTAAATATCCCGGTCTTTATTTGCATGTTCCCATCCGGTCGCCATTTTGAAATTTCACTAGCCCGAACTAAGTCCTTAGTTTGAATTAACTGTTACTCCTCATGCAGTTACTCCTGCAATGAGGAGTAACGGTAGTTTGAATTAGGAGCTTTAATTTGAACTACCTAGCCCGCGCCGCATGTAGCTGTGGGCAGGTAGTTCGAACTACGGGGCATTTAAAAATGGCGGTGCCCGGGAGTATGCAAATAAAGCCCAGGATATTTAAATCCCGGGCTTCATTTGCAAGTTCGAATGCCTACATTCAAACATGGCAGTGTAGACATTCCCTATGGTAGGAGACCATGCGAGTCATTCCACCAAGTCTCTGTTATCCCAATTAAATCATATTTCTTGGACTGAGCCAGGGCCTCCAGTTCTTCCTGTTTGTTGGCCAGGCTTCTCGCATTGGTGTACAAACACCTCAGATAACCAGTTGATCACCCTATCTTCTCCATTTGAATCAGGGGTCCTCCTTTGTTGCTTGTTCCTCTTTGCATTTCTTCCCAGTATCCAACTTTCCCACTCCCCTCGGGGTTTTGATCACCATCCTCCAATGAACCTAGTTTAAAGCCCTCCTCACTAGGTTTGCAAGCCTGCCCACGAAGATGCTCCTTCCTCTCTTGGTTACGTGGATCCCATCTCTTCCTAACAATCCTTGTGCCTGGAACAGAGTCCCATGGTCGAAGAAACCAAAGCCCTCTCTCTGACACCACCTGCGCAACCACACATTTACTTCCTCAGTTTGACGATCCCTACCCAGTCCTTTCCCTTCAACAGGGAGGATGGACGAGAACACCACTTGCGCTCCAAATTCTTGGATCCTTCTTCCCAGCACTACATAATCCACAGTAACCCGCTCAAGGTCATTCTTGGCCGTATCATTACTTCCCACGTGGAGAAGCAGGAGGGAGTAGCAATCCAAACATTTGATCAGTTTGGTAAGCCTCTCAGTCACATCCTGAATTTGAGCTCCTGGTAAGCAGCACACCACTCGAGATTCCAGGTCCAGACAGCAGATGGATGGCTCAGTCCCTCTTAGGAGGGAGTCCCCAACCACCACCACCCGTCGTTTTCTTTTGGGGGTGATGGTCATGGAACCCCCATCTCTAGGATTACGCATTTCATGCCTTCCAGTAGATGGTGTTCCCTTCCGGTTTCTTCCTTATGAGGTTCCTTCCAAAGCATTCACCACCGCAGAGCCTGTGGAGAGAGTCTGAAAGCAATTACTTACCTCTATAGCATTGGGGGATTCCCGTGTTGGGCTTTTTCCTCTTCTAGAAGTTACATGCTGCCAGTTCTCTTCCTGGTCCCGTACTGCCCTCTCCGGCTCTTCTGCCTGCCGTACTTGCAGGATTAAACGCTGCCTTCTATCAAGGAAGTCTTCATCCTCTCTGATTGAGCATAGGGTCGACACTCAGGCCTCCAGTCCTCTAATTTTTTCTTCCAAAATGGCGACCAGCTTGCACTTAGTGCAGATGAAATCCGTTCTTTCTTACAGGAGGAAAATAAAAATGGCACACGCTGTGCAGGTAACAACAGCAGACCTATCACCATCCATCCCTGCTGTCCTGGAGAAAGGATTTAAAAAGAAAGGCAAGAGAACCTCGTGCCCTTCCCTCTCCCTGTCTCAACTCCCTCTATAAGCTCCCTGTTAGTTCTCACCTGTTTGGAAGCTCCTTGGTCGCTTGCTCTCTTCCTTATAAAGACCTGGACTGCCTGAAAGTCCCTCCCCCTACCAAGGCGCAGCCAATCAGCAACAAAAATGATTAAAGATCTAGAGAACATGACCTATGAAGGAAGGCTGAAAGAATTGGGTTTGTTTAGTTTAGAAAAGAGAAGACTGAGGGAGGACATGATAGCCATTTTCAGGTGTCATAAGTTTTTAGGTGTCATAAGTTTTTGGGTGTCATAAGTAGGAGGGAGAAAACTTGTTTATCTTGGCCTCTGAGGATAGAACAAGAAGCAATGGACTTAAACTGCAGCAAGGGAGGTTTAGGTTGGACATTAGCAAAAAGTTCCTAACTGTCAGGGTGGTCAAACACTGGAATAAATTGCCCAGGGAGGTTGTGGAATCTCCATCTCTGGAGATATTTAAGAGCAGGTTAGATAAATGTCTATCAGGGATGGTCTAGACAGTATTTGGTCCTGCCATGGGGGCAAGGGACTGGACTCGATGACCTCTCGAGGTCCCTTCCAGTCCTAGTATTCTATGTTTCTATTATTCTAATTTAAATAGTTGGCTATGGACACTTTTGTTAAAATTGGTTAAATGGGAATATAAGGAATTCTACTGAAACTTAACTGGTTAAACGCATAAAAGGGAATAAAATCTAACCATGGTAAATTCGTAAATCTGATTTGTAGGTTTCAAATACATTAATTTGATTTTGTTTTAAATAATGCCCTTTCATTTAAAGTTGCAAACTGACAAGACACTTTTGCCAGACAGATAACTGGTGCTGATCTTCTGGCATTTAACCGTTCAGGTACCTCAATGGTTTATAAAGTTCAAAATCTTGTTACAGGCCAAGTTGTAGCTAATATTTGGGGCGGCCAAAACCCCCAACATGAACAATGGTTCTGGATTTCTTATCTTTTGGGTAACAAATCAGACTGTTACTTTAATAAGGAAGGAAATATCAAGAACTGCAAGTCCCTTTTCAAGGCTGAGTCTCTGGGTTGCTAATACTTTTTGGCTTGCTCTCAGATCCAAAGTTGTGTGTGAATGCAAGCCTGGCTCTTATAGAGTCTGCTGTTCACAGGTTTTAAGAGAGTATAACACGTACCATCCTCTAAAGTAAATTGTCCAAATAAAGGCATGGTATTTAACAAGATATTCATAAGCACCTACTTGAAGAAATGTAATGCTAATGTTACTGCTAACATGGAAATAAATTTAGTATACTCTTTCAGAAAAGGAAAACTTTTGGGGTTTGCTGAAATGGTAATTGGCAAATTTTTAGTGCTAAGTAAAGGAAAATCACTATAAAAGTGATTTTCTCACTCATTACCTGTAAATAAATTTGGAGCTTCACAACAGACAAACTATTAAAGACCTGGTCTGCTGTATAAGAGGGAAACTGAGTGATGCTGCCCCATTAATTTTAATAAATGAGCAGTGAAATGATTTACCTGGAACCCACAGAGGGTAGACATTAGTGAGGCTTGGCTGGTTTACAAAGCAAATGCATAAGTAATTATTGTGTAACAGCAGGCTGATAAGAAAATCAGCAAGAATACTTGTAACAGAGAGAAGCATTTTAAAATATAATGTGCTACCCCTGTGAGGGTAGAAAATGTTTTCTTTTGTATTTCAGAACATCAAAAAAGCTGGTACTAGCTGAAGAGCAACTAAAATAACATGGATTTATTGTTGCGACAAAATTTGTGTTTTATGTTTTTATGTCTTGTCTTGTGATGTCTGTCGTATTACTAGCATTGTTAATAATTATGTTTGGAAAGAGAGAATACTTCATTAGGCAGAAAAGAATTAATAAGCACTTTAGCTATATTTACAGGAACCAATATGCAGAAAGGGCATTGGATGGAAATTTCACCAACCCTCTGGATTCCCCTGAATTCTACAGGCATGGTATCTCCTTTTTATTGGGCATGTCAGGCTGCTCCCTTTTGAAATAAAAGGAAATGGATTTTAATTATAAAGACACACCAAAGCCCCTATAGTCGAACCAAGTGAGACTTAGCAGGCACCATATTAGGAGGGGTTGGTGTTGGAACAGGGATTATGAATACAGTAGATTTAGAGGTAATTAGAAATAAACTGAGTGCCTTATTGAAATTACAAGAAAGTCTGATACATAAACAAGCAGATGCCAATGTAGATTTGGTACAAATAGAATTAGGTAACTTAAAAGCAACATGGAATCTGTGGAAATGGTTAAGAATTATTGGACACACAACAGCGTACAGAGTTAGTTGACCACTTACTCTTACAGACAAAAGTCACACAGTTCTTACAAGGAACTCAGAAGAATGTGGGAAAGTGAGTTCTCCAAATAACACATGTAAACGGGGCTATGATTAAAATTGCTGGTGCTGCTTATCACTGGTATGATGTTTTTACAGGCTGGTCTCTCACATCTAAAAGTATATTGTCATTTGTGCTTCACCCATTGATGATTTTATTGATATCGTCTTGCATTTGCCTGATTGGAATGATATTTATGTGTCGCTGGACAAAAAGAATGTTTGTTAAATTGCAACCACAAGCTCAGATTGCCTCCCAATATACAGCCTTGAAACAATTATATAAGATATGACACACTCAAGAATTGTTCTTGAGGGATCAAAAGGGGGAAATGTTAGGATTAAAAGTTTTATCCTTTTTATATTTGTTTTTTAGGCTTAATAATATAAGCAATGTAGTAATGTAGTTTAATGATGTAGCAATAATATAGTAAAGTAAGGTAACATATTAACACATATTTAGTATTTTATTAAACTAAGTCCTTTCAGTGAAATGCATATTCCTTCAATTTAAAGTTTAGTAAGTTTAGTAATTGGCCTAAAGAGAAAGATAAAGTTTTGGTACTGTGTCTGTATTAATGAGACTAGAGGAATGTTGAAGGCTAAGGCCCTAACTGTTTGATTTACAATGCCTTTTTGCTTTGCCCAATGGAGATATTGATGTTATGCTCTTCCTCAAGAGTCCTTATAAAAGATTTTTTATGTGTGAAAGTGGTATGTATGTATCGAGATAAAGGTGCAAAAGTTATTGCTCAGGACCAGATGGCCAAAGAAAGAAGGGTGAGTGTAGGTGAAAACTAGACTACCCGGCATCAGAGAAACCATCAGTGCATACCCATGGTCAGAGACTGGTAGAATTGACAGCTCTAAAGGTGAAGGGCAGGCACCCCTGAAAACAACTGATTAAATCCAGGACATGATGAGCCGTTTGAGATGTTTTGGGAATGAATGTCAACATCAGAAGATAACAGTAACCGGTCACAGACTGGCACAGTGAAATCCATAGAGGAGAGGATTATAAAAGCAGGGGTGTCTTGCTATGGAACTTCGGGTTCCTCTTGCCACCAACTCCAGAGGAGCATTGGATTGATCGACCAACAAAGGCCCTGCTCTCCCTCTGTGTTCGATCTAGCTGGCCACTAAATTGATACAGAATCTGGACTGGTAACTATGACATGGTCTGGCAGGACTCTGTGTGTGTGTGTGTGTGTGTGTGTGTGTGTATGGTGTTTGTGTGTGAATGATTGAATAGCATATGCAACTGTTGTATTCTCAATAACTGCGGCGTACTGCCTTTTCCCCATTAAAGAGCTCATGTGCTTCATTTAAGCATAACACTAGGGGTGTGTCTAGACTACATGGCTCCATCAACGGAACCATGTAGATGAGTTTACTAGACATAGCAAAATGAAGCGGCAATTTACATAATCGCCACTTCATTTCCATCAAAATGGCCGTCGCGCTGTGCCAATCAGCTGATTGTTGGCACAGCGCAGTAGTCTAGACAGGGATCAGCCGACCCCAGAACCCTTTGTCGTCAAATCCTCTATGCTTTGTGAAACGAGGCTTACAGGATCTGATGTCAAAGGGTTCTGGGGTAGGCTGATCCCCGTCTAGACTACCGCACTGTGCCGACAATCAGCTGATTGGCACAGCGCGGTGGCCATTTTGATATAAATGAAGTGGCAATTATTTACATCGCCACTTCATTTTGCTATGTCTAGTAAGCTCATCTACATGGCTCTGTCGACGGAGCCATGTAATCCAGACACACCCTAGGTGCTGAGGGAATACAGAGAAGTAAATACATAAATGCACAGGCTTTGGAATTATTTCATGACAAATTCACTGTCTGAGAGACTTCTGGTGACAAGGCTAGGTTATGCAGTCAGGAGCAAAACAATACCTGGCCCAGATTGTTAGCTGCATTTGGGCACCCAAGGAGGCACGTAGGTGGTTACTGAGATTTTAAAAACACCCAGGTGCCTAACCCCCATTGACACACAAGGGAGTTAAGCACCTACTTACAGCTGGAAAATGGAAAAGGTGCCTCTCTGCATCTTTAGGTGCCAAAGTATTTTTTGAACATCTGACACGAGGGGATTTCTCTGGGAACTCACGCAGCACAAACAGGAGGTAGCTGCGCAGTTTGAGCATGGAAGAAGGTGATGGTTGGCTCTGGTGTTGCCGTGAATAATGTGGGAAGTGCTTGTCCCGGGCTGTCATTTGCATGTCGAACACTGGGGACTTCCTTGTCACCGAGAGCAGCTGCTCTGCACAGACACCACCCCAGAGAAGCTTCTAGAGGTTGTCTCGCTGGTAAAAACAATTGTTCTGATCCATTACAGAACAATTGAGACATGGCAAGAATTTGAACAAATTCTCCCTGCTCCTTTCTTCACTGCTGAGTATTTCTGAGCCAAACATTTATCCCAACCGGCAGCAGAGACAGACAAGCAACCAGAACTGCAAGTGGCTGTTCTGCTAACACACCAGTTTCCTGCTCCTGCGGAGCTGCCAGCCCTGAGAGAAGCGTGAAGCAGTGTCCTGTGCCGGGGGACAGCAGCCCACAGGTAATGTGTTTAAGTACGAGTGGCCTGTTTGAAATGGGGTTGTGTAATTGCAGGGAGGGGCCAGGCACAGAGGGAAGCAGGTTTTAGGAGACATTCTTTTTTGGAGAGAGGCCAAGCTCTGCTCTCGGTGCCACAGCTCTGAGGCGGCGCTGAGGAGGCTGGTGTCACCCCGCAGTGAAGCTGGTGTTCAGGATTTCTGTGGGGCAGCACCAGCCAGTCGACCTACCCGGTGACTGTGGTGTGCAGGGGGAGTCAAACAGGTAGACACTGGGGGGGGGGGGGAGAGGTTGAAAGTGGAGTGTGCTCACAATGGAGTGAAAAGAGGATTGCTTTTCTAAGGACTTACAGCTTCTAGGTTGCCAAATGCAGCAGGGCCGTGGCTGCCTTTTGTGGTTTACTTTGACACCAGAATTACTTTATAAAACCCCCTGGGATTTCTTTTATGCGTTACTGAAAACACAACTGGGAGCGTCCGGGTTTTATCTCATCTGAAAAAGTGGGTTTTGCCCACGACAGCTCCCAATACTATCCATGCATATTTGCTGGTCTTTAAGGCTACGTCTACACTGCACTGCTTAATAGCTATTCCGTGCTTTTGAGCACACCCTTTATTTCAAAATCTAGCAGGTTCACTATTCTGATGTCCTTGTAAACCTCATTCCACAAGGAGTGAGACACATTTCAGAACAGTGCTTTATTGCAAAATAAGTGCTGGGTAGACAGCACAAATTTTGTAATAAACGATGCAATTTGCGTAGCTCAAATTCTGTACCTTATTTCAAGTTACGAGTGCAATGAAGATGCTCTCTAAGGTGCCACAGGATTGCTTGTCTTGTTACCAGTTTTATCTGTGCCACTTACTCTGTTTTTTGATGGGGAGAGATGATGATTTCCTGATAACAGCACATAAATGTGTCAGGCTGACCCTGCTGCATGGCAATGTTATCTACCTGCTGTGGGGAAAATGCCCACAAATAGTGGTGATGCGGAGGGCAGGGGGAGATATCAAGAAAGCACTGCACTGTTTGCTAGCTGCTGAACAACACTGAAGTGAAAACTTTCTGCGAGTGGTGGAGCATTACTCGTAGTTTGTAGAAAGCACAAAGGCAGCAAAGAATGCAGGAGAGGTTTCCCTCAGCTCCCTTTCCCCAGGTTGTCTATGGTTGTGTTGAGTGCTTTCGGATGCCTCTTTAACTGTCATTAGAGGTAGTTTCTGCATGTGTTTGGTGCCCTTAGCTCCATTTACAGTGGTGTAACCAAGCAGAATTTAGCTTCAGCTTTGTGCTTTTCATTCAGATCTGTTACCATGGGAAGTGAGAACACACAGGAGGATCTTATGAGAGAAGTGCATGTCTAATAGTCACTTTGGGATTTCTCACTATTCACAGGAAAGCTGAGGCGGGGCTGGTCAATTCACTCACTGTTCAGGCTGTTGCTCTGCCCCCTTATCTGCTCTCCTGCCCCCGCCTTCATGTGCTGTCCGGCAGGGCTGCCCAACTCCACAGGGCAGAGCACATCGTGCCCCAGGAAGGCAAGTAGCAGCTTCCACCCAGTGAGCTGAACGGGCCCATGTGCTCCTGGCCTGGGGATTCCTTCAGCAGCCCAGACCTGGGCTGTGCCACCGTTGAGGTCTCCGTCCATTTCTGATATAAAGGAAATGGACTCACCAAGCTGGGCCCTCGCTTGCCTGTGTAAGGACAGGTGCTCATCACGGATACGTTGCCCTCCTGGCATTGTGACTAGCGAGGCTGCCGTTCACTTTAGAGCCAGAACTGTGGATTGTGCACAGAAGTCAAGGCCCCTGTGGCACTGGGAGAGCTGCAGGTGTAAGCCCTGGGCGGTTTGATCAGCCCTGGTGTTTGCAGTCTGTCCGTAGTAACCAAGGCTTCTGCCTGCACAATAGCCCTTAGGCCCCTCAGGCTGCAGCGTTTTTAATGGGGAAACCCCTCCTGACAGCTTTGGAGCTATTGAAGGTGTGTTTCTTACCTGGCCTTTTGGGAGAAAAGTGACCAGCGTACAGCTTTGGGCCAGGACTCTAAGGAACACGGGTGTCTCCTCACCCCCTACCCGCTCCCTAGATGATGAATGGGAAGAAGTGACAGGTTGGCTCCTCACTTCAGACCCATAAGTTCTGGGGTAACTCTGGCCCAATTGGGCATATGCAAGCCTTTTACGCCTGCCTCAGAGTATGTCCTCCCAGTACAATCTAAAGCAGGGGAGGGCAATAGTTCCTGATGCGGCGCCACACCATGATTTTGGTAAGTGGCCCCCTTTGGAGGAGGTGCAGAGTTTGGGTTGGAAGTTGGGTGGAGAAAGGAGATTCGGGTAGGGGGATGGTGTGTAGGTGAGGGTGTGGGGTCTGAGAGGGCGTTTGGGTGAAGGACTGGGCTTGGGGTGCAGGGACTGGAAGGGGGGATGGGTGCAAGACAGGATTCTGGACTGGGGAGGGGTGCAGGGTATAGGAGGGAGTTGTGACGGGGGAGCAGGTCAGGGAGGGTGCAGTGGGTTTGGATGGGGATCTGGGGAGGGGTGTCAAACACAGGCTGTGGCTGGGAGGTGCTTACCTAAGCGGCCTGGCAGGAACCCAAGGCAGGCTCCCTGCCTGCTGCAGCCCCAGGCTACTCAAAATGGCTGGCTGCTCCCTGTGCTCTCTGCTCCAGATGATGGTTTCCATTACACAGGCCTCAGTGTCTTTGTGTCTCCTTCCTTCTGTGGAGGCCAGAGATAGCTCTGTGGGAGAACCCCCGTGCAGGGGCCCCACCTCCGCAACGGCGCCTGGGCAGGACGATGCCTTTCGTCTGTAAATCGGCACAAGAGTGCAGAGCGGCGGGTTACGTTTCCCACGAGCTGCTTCCATTTTTCCATGAAATGTCTCCTCCAGCTCACAACAATGGGCAGAGCTGCTGAGGCGGCAGGAGGCATTTCCCTGGGCAGCTGTTGCTGGAGGGCAGCTGGAGGAAAGCCCAGAGGAGGTTACGTTTTTGGCTGGAACCTTTCCCACAAGAGCAGGGAGGTGACAGAGGCTCTCAATGGTTCTCTTCTGTCTGGGTGTCTGTCCGGCCTGTGCTGAGCTCCATGGCAAGCTGCTTGTGATGGGGACTGTGCTTTTTCCACAGATGGCTCAGGCAAAGGAGGAAGAGAATAGCCTGGTAGGAGATGAACTTTTCCAGGGTAAGAGACATCACAGCTTGTTGTGGCTCCTTTGTTGCCTTTATCATAGAATCATAGAATATTAGGACTGGAAGGGACCTCAAGAGGTCATCGAATCTAGTCCCCTGCCCTCATGCCACGACCAAATACTGTCTAGACCATCCCTGATAGACATTTATCTAACCTACTCTTAAATATCTCCAGAGATGGAGATTCCACAACCTCCTTGGGCAATTTATTCCAGTGTTTCACTACCCTGACAGTTAGGAACTTTTTCCTAATGTCCAACCTAAACCTCCCTTGCTGCAGTTTAAGCCCATTGCTTCTTGTTCTATCCTCAGAGGCCAAGATGAACAAGTTTTTTCCCTCTTCCTTATGATGCCCTTTTAGATACCTGAAAACTGCTATCCTGTCCCCCCTCAATCTTCTCTTTTCTAAACTAAACAAACCCAATTCCTTCAGCCTTCCCTCATAGCTCATGTTCTCTAGACTTTTAATCATTCTCATTGCTCTTCTCTGGACCCTCTCCAATTTCTCCACATCTTTCTTGAAATGCGGTGCCCAGAACTAGACACAATACTCCAACTGAGGCCCAACTAGTACAGAGTACAGCGGAAGAATGACTTCTCATGTCTTGCTCACAACACTCCTGTTAATGCATCCCAGAATCATGTTTGCTTTTTTTGCAACAGCATCACACTGCTGACTCATATTCAGCTTGTGGTCCACTATAACCCCTAGATCCCTTTCTGCCATACACCTTCCTAGACAGTCGCTTCCCATTCTGTATGTATGAAACTGATTGTTCCTTCCTAAGTGGAGCACTTTGCATTTGTCTTTATTAAACCTCATCCTGTTTCCCTCAGACCATTTCTCCAATTTGTCCAGATCATTTTGAATTATGACCCTATCCTCCAGAGCAGTCGCAACTCCTCCCAGCTTGGTATCATCTGCAAACTTAATAACCGTACTTTCTATACCAATATCTAAATAGTTGATAAAGATATTGAAGAGAGCCGGTCCCAAAACAGACCCCTGCGGAACCCCACTTATTATGCCTTTCCAGCAGGATTGAGAACCATTAATAACTACTCTCTGAGTACGGTTATCCAGCCAGTTATGCACCCACCTTATAGTAGCCCCATCTAAGTTGTATTTGCCTAGTTTATTGATAAGAATATCATGCAAGACTGTATCAAATGCCTTACTCAAGTCTAGATATACCACATCCACCGCTTCTCCCTTATCCACAAGACTTGTTATCCCATCAAAGAAAGCTATCAGATTGGTTTGACATGATTTGCTCTTTACAAATCCATGCTGGCTGTTCCCTATCACCTTGCCACCTTCCAAATGTTTTCAGATGATTTCCTTTATTACTTGCTCCATTATCTTCCCTGACACAAAACTTAAACTAAGTGGTCTGTAGTTTCCTGGGTTGTTCTTATTTCCCTTTTTATAAATGGGCACTGTATTTGCCCTTTTCCAGTTTTCTGGAATCTCCCCTATCTCCCATGTTTTCCAAAGATGATAGCTAGAGGCTCAGATACCTCCTCTATCAGCTCCTTGAGTATTCTAGGATGCATTTCATCAGGCCCTGGTGACTTGTAGGCATCGAACTTTTCTAGGTGATTTTTAACGTGTTCTTTTTTTATTATATCTTCTAAACCTACCCCCTTCCCACTATCATTCACTATGTTAGGCATTCCTTCAGACTTCTCGGTGAAGACCGAAACAAAGAAGACATTAAGTATCTCTGCCATTTCCAAGTTTCCTGTTGCTGTTTCCCCCTCCTCACTGAGCAATGGGCCTATCCTGTCCTTGGTCTTCCTCTTGCTTCTAATGTATTTATAAAAAGTCTTCTTGTTTCCCTTTATTCCTATAGCTAATTTGAGCTCATTTTGTGCCTTTGCCTTTCTAATCTTGCCCCTGCATTCCTGTGTTGTTTGCCTATCTTCATCCTTTGTAACTTGTCCTACTTTCCATTTTTTATATGACTCCTTTTTCATTTTCAGATCATGCAAGATCTCGTGGTTAAGCCAAGGCGGTCTTTTGCCACATTTTCTATCTTTCCAATGCACTAGAATAGCTTGCTTTTGGGCTCTTAACAATGTGCCTTTGCAAAACTGCCAACTCTTCTCAGTTGTTTTCCCCCTCAGTCTCGATTCCCATGGGACCTTACCTATCAGCTCTCTGAGCTTACCAAAATCTGCCTTCCTGTAATCCATTGTCTCTATTTTGCTGTTCTCCCTTCGACCCTTCCTTAGAATTGTGAACTCTATGATTTCATGATCACTCCCACCCAAGCTGTCTTCCACTTTCAAATTCTCAGCCAGTTCCTCTGTATTTGTTAGGATCAAATCTAGAACAGCTTCCTCCCTAGTAGCTTTTTCAACCTTCTGAAATAAAAAGTTGTCTTCAATGCAGTCCAAGAATTTATTGGATAGTTTGTGTCCTGCTGTGTTATTTTCCTAACATGTATTTGTATAGCTGTAGTCCCCCATCACCACCAAATCTTGGGCTTTGGATGATATTGTTACTTGTTTAAAAAAAGCCTCATCCACTTCTTCCACATGCGTAGGTGGCCTGTAGTAGACTCCTAGCATGACATCACCCTTGTTTTTTACCCCTTTTAGCCTAAAGCAGAGACTCTGAACACTTCCATCTCCTATGTCCATCTCCACCTCACTCCAGGTGTGTTCATTTTTAATATATAAGGCAACACCTTCTCCCCTTTTTCTTGTCTATCCTTCCTGAGCAAGCTGTACCCTTCCATACAGACATTCCAATCATGTATATTATCCCACCAAGTTTCTGTGAGGCCAACAGTGTCATAATTGTACTTATTTATTAGCACTTCCAGTTCTTCCTGCTTATTACCTATACATTTCACATTTGTATATACGCATCTAAGATACTGATATGACCTTGCCTTCCAGTTTTGCCCTGACCTTCCTTTCTCTCTGCCATTGTAGCCCATGCTCCCTCCCATTTCCGACCCATCTCCCAGGTCTCCATGTTCTCCACTTACCCACGGGCTTTGCTCACCTGTCCCCGTCAAACCTAGTTTAAAGGCCTCCTCACTAGGTTAGCCAGTCTGTGTCTAAATAGGGTCTTCCCCCTCCTTGAAAGGTGGACGCTTAGCAGTCCTTTCTGGAATAGCATCCCGTGGTTGAGGAAGCCAAAGCCCTCTTGGTGACACCATCTTTGCAGCCAGGCATTTACCTCCAGGATGCACTTGTCTCTGCCCGGGCGCCTACCTTTGACAGGAAGGATTGAAGAGAGTACCACCTGTGCCCAAACTCCTCCACCCGTACTCCCAGAGCCCTGTAGTCACTCTTGATCCACTCAGTGTCACACCTCCCAGTATCATTTGTGCCCACATGGATGAGTAGCATGGGGTATAGTCAGAGGGCTGGATAATCCTGAATAATGCCTCCATAACATCATGAATACCGGCCCCCGGCAGAAAGCATACCTCCCGAGATGAAATGTCAGGGCGACAGATGGGCACCTTCGTCCCCCTCAGAAGAGAGTCTCCAACCACCACTACCCTATGTTTCCTATTTAGTCAGCAGACCTCCCAGCCCTGGGGGTACAAGGCTTCTCCTCGTCTGTTGTAGGAGGCGATTCCTTATCTACTGTATAAAGAAGAGCATAACGGTTTCCTAGTACCACGCTGGGAGAGTTCAGAGCAGGGGTGGAGCAGTGCCTGCTGCCAGAAGTAACCAGCTGCCAGTGTCCACTCTGAGCCATCTCCTCCTCCACCAGTGGTGTATCCCCAGTCCTGTGTACTGGGACAGCTACCTCAACTGTCTCCTCATGAACACGGTCCAGGAATTGCTCATGGATTTGAGTGCTCCTCAACCTAGCCACCTCCTTCTGTAGCTCTCCCACCTGCTGCCTGAGACATTCTACCAGCAGGCACCTTTTGCATTGGATGATCTCCCCAGCCTGGATATCAGTAAGTAGGAATTGCAAGCCACAGACCCTGCAAAACCACACCAGGATCTGGGTAGAGGCATCCATGGTCATGTGCTCTGTCTGGCTACAGGCGCTGGTGGAGGAGACAGAAGCAGTGCTGGCACAGGTGTTGCGGGTCTTCCTGACCATCGTAGGCCTCACTCTGTCAAACTCCCTCTCAGACTCTACCGGTCTGCAGCCCCCTGGCCGCTTTCGCTCCCTGGTCGCTCTGCCTCTGGCTTTTAAAGCCTGCTTGCCTAGGCCAGGCCTGCCCCCTCGTGAGTCACATAGGGGAAGGCTGACCAGAAGCAATCAAGAGAGCAGTTGGGGGAACAAAGGGTCAGGCACTCAGTCCCAACTGCCACAGCAGCTGAAACTGAAACTGCAGTCACCTGAAATCAGAATCAGAATTCAACAAACAAAATTCAAACAGTCGAGCAAACTCACACCAAAAGCGAGTACTCTCACTCTCACTCTCACCAGGTAGCCTGTTCAGCGGTGGGATCTCTTGCGGTCCCTCTCAAACTCCCCTGTCTGCAGCCCCCTGTCCGCTTTTGCAAGTACTTCTCCCTAGGGTCTTTGGTTCATCCCCTTGGGTGTGTTACGCTAGCCAGCTAAAGACAAAGCCCTGCTAGTTTCCCATTGTTTTACAGATTCTCACTTTTGCATGGAAAGTTTCCTGACAAGTTCCTAACAGTTAGAGAGGTCATAGGTCATGTGACTTCCTAGGAGAAACCACAGCTGAAAGTTAAAGGACAAAAAGTTGTTTACAGTTGACCAGTCCTTGAGGGAAACACTCTTAATAGCCCATTCCACACTCCATGTCTCTAATTTCACACACAAGAATGATACACACACCAAAATGAGTTACACAGATCCAGCAGATTAAGACATGAAGATAGGTAGGTTACATGAGGCCATTTGTCCCAAGCATCTTTGAAGTATGTGTATTTGTGTCCATAAAGCATTGTGGGTGTGGATGTGAACCATCTAAGTAACAAACCCTGGATTCTACCTGTGACCCTCGGGGAGGCATGGAAAGGAGAGTGGGGAGGAATAGAATCTTCTATGCGGCTGTATCTGGCTGAAGAAGAAATTTGTGCACAGGTTAAGACTGAGAGTTTAAGCTAGTAAGAGAACAGATCCCTGGGCTGATAATGGCTTTGCATAAGCTCTCTGCTACTCATAAACTCTGAATTTGCATTTTGCAGGACCTTGGGAAATACATTTTCATTCTACATAGAATAAAAACTCACAGAATTGTATCTTTTTTTTTGAGGGGGGGGGTTCATTCTTATTGCCTTTATTGTTCTTATGTTATTTCATTACATCAGTAATAGTTTTTCACAGAGAATAAAACTGCTTCATTATCTGCTATATATTGGGCTTATTTAGTTTAGAAAAGAGAAGACTGAGGGTATGTCTAGACTGCATCCCACTGTTGGCAGAGGGATGCAGATTAGGAAGGTCGACATTGCAAATGAAGCAGGGATTTAAATATCCTGTGCTTCATTTGCATAAAAATAGCTGCTGCCTTTTGCTGACCTAGCACTTTGTCTGCAAAAAGTGGCAGTCTAGAGGGGCATCTGTGGAGAAAGAAAGCCTTTTTCGACAGATCCCTTATGCCTTCTGCAAGGAGGTTTACAGGATCTGTGGAGAAAGGCTTTCTTTCTCAAGAGATCCCCCTCTAGACTGCCGCTTTTTGCTGACAAAGTGCTAGGTCAGCAAAAAGCGGCAGCTATATTTATGCAAATGAAGTGCAGGATATTTAAATCCCTGCTTTATTTGCAATGCTGACGTACCTAATCTGTATCCCTCTGCCAACAGAGGGATGCAGACTAGACACACCCTGAGGGAGGAACAGGATAGATGTTTTCAAGTATCTAAAAGGATGTCACAAGGAGGAGGGAGAAAAATTGTTCTCCTTGGCCTCTGAGGATAGAGGAAGAAGCAATGGGCTTAAACTGCAGCAAGGGAGGTTTAGGTTGGACATTAGGAAAAACTTCCTGCCTGTCAGGGTGGTCAAACACTGGAATAAATTGCCTGAGGAGGTTCAGAATCTCCATCCCTGGAGATAATGAAGAGCAAGTTGGATAGACATCTATCAGGCATGATCTAGATGGTGCTTGGTCCTGCTGTGTTTGATGATGTCTTGAGGTCCCTTCGCATTCTAGTGTTCTGATTCTATATATCTGAGAGAATGTGTCAGTTCAACAATTCCTCCAAAAAGGTAAGAGGTAGGACCACGAATTTCGATATGCAGCTTCCTCTTAGCGTAACTTAAAGCAAGATAAGGGTTTTGTTTTGCCATGAAAATAGGATGTGTCGGGAATAGGATAAGAGATGGAATCACTAGGCAGCTGAAAGGGCTGGGTGGGAGTGTACCCCTCCCCATCCAGAAGTGCCCCAGCTCGGAGCCTTCCACCCCCACATTCCCTTTAGGGATGGAGTGGGGTTGAAGCTCTTCTTCCCCCATTCATATTTGGGAACATCACTCGCTATTTCTCTTCTACAGGGAGCGAGAGGGAAGTGCACAGTTCTCTCACTCTGGCTGGGGAGTGCAGGGGGCAGACAAACCTGGACTTGCCCTGTCTGGGGGGACAAGCACCTTTCCCTGGCTGTGCCTGCTAGAGCTGCAGCCACCATGGAGAGATGCTTCTCACTTGGCCCCAAGCCACTGAGGTGAGAGGAGCCTGGGGTTGTCCTCTCTCCCCGGGGCAGCCTGCATCCTGAGCCCTCCTGCGAAGCCCCAGTTCCCGCATGCACATTTTCATTTTATTTTCCAAAAAAATCCCAAAATTGGCTGAGTTCAGGACCCGAGCCAAGCCGGGTAAATTTTCCAGTAATAGAAACAGGATACACATTGACCAAGGAAGAAGACAAAATCGTTCAATCAGCAATAAGTAGCAGCTGCCCTTCCTGCTTTTAAAAACAATAGAAACAACAAAGCACCTTGAAGACTAACACATTTATTTGGGCATGAATTTTCATGGGCTGGGGCCCATTTCATCAGACGCTTGATTGTGCTGGAACAGACTAACATAGACCCCCTCTAAAAACAATTGACTAGTTCAACTGACAAATCACAGTACCTATTCAGCAGCTCTTCAAGTGTTAAGCCATTGTTTATTTGGGGTTTTGGTTTGTGGAATAATATCGACTTGATGAAGGGTACAATGAGGTGCCAATTCTGTCCTGTTTGTTCTCCACAGCCCACGGCCAGGAGGGCCCATGCCCTGATGAACTGGCCCCAGAACTGAAAATCATCCTTGTTGGTAAGACTGGTGTTGGGAAAAGCGCGACTGGGAACAGCATCCTGGGCCGGAGAGCGTTTGAGTCCAGACTCGGTGCTGCGATGGTCACTAGGAAGTGCGTTAAAGAGAGCCGGCACTGGAAGGGGAAGGAGCTCGTGGTTATCAATACAGCTTCCATTTTTGACACACAGGTACCAGATGAGGACACTTCCCTGGAGATCGGCCGCTGTGTGGTGCTCTCCTCCCCAGGCCCCCACGCGCTGGTGCTGGTGACCCAGCTGGGCCGTTACACTGCAGAAGACGAGGATGCAGCCCAGCGAGTGCAGGTGAGTTTTGGAGCTGAGGTGCTGAAGCACGTCATTGTTTTATTCACCCGAAAGGAAGATTTAGGGGGTGAGTCACTGAGTGACTATGTGACCCACCAATCCAACAGCGATCTGCACAGGCTGGTCACTGCATGCAGGGGTCGATACTGTGCCTTCAACAACAAGGCCACCGGCGCAGAGCGGGACGCCCAGGTCGAAGAGCTGATGGGCATGGTGGAGAGGGTGGTGTGGGAGAACGGAGTCCGATATACAAATGAGCTATATCGATATGTGGAGGAGACGCTCCAATCAAAAATGCAGGATTTGCAGCACCAGTACAGAGAAGAGTTGGAAAGGGAGAGAGAAGAAATAATGCAGCGCTTCACAGAGATCTGTGACAGGATAAAGAAAGACTCACACTTCAAAGACGAGGAACTAAAGGAAAAACTCAAAAGCCAGGAGAAGGACAGAGAAGCTGCTTTACTGCAGCTCAAGCTGAAACAAAAAGAACTGGAGGCCAGGGAGCAAGAGCTGCTGGAAGAACTGGAAGGAATACAGAAAAGTTATGAGGAAAAACAAAGGCGAATCAGACAAGAAGCTGAGAATAGTTATAGCATCATTAATATGCTTTGGAATCTGTATGAATCATTATGTTCATATTGGAGCCGGGGTGTTAACAGTGTGTGGAAGTGGTGGTGAATGAATTGTGTGTGTTTGCTTTTTCTCCGGGAGTTGAATCTGACGTGTTATTAAGGAAGATTCACCCACTGGGACTTTATTGTGTTGAAATAGCACGCCTCGTTCTTCTGTTAACCTCACAGCCATGGCAGCCTAGGGCAACTCAGTAAGCACGAGTAAAATCATCCATTAGTATCTCTTTCATATTATGCTGTAATGGAAAAATATCTGAGAGAACTGGGGTGCTGCACTGTCACTGAAGTGTACCTACATTTTTCCTAATTAGGAAAAACCCTACTCTGTGATTGTTAAGGGTATGTTATTGTCATAATCATTCAATGGTTATTGCTCATTAACAGTAACAAATACATCTCTGCACTGATTGGCTAATAATGACTGCCAGTCAATTGAGTTGACAGTCTTGCATGAAATGTTGCTAAAAAACTATTGGTACCGTACTCATTGTTGCCAATAAAATGGATTGAAAACTAGTTAATTGATCCCAGAACTGAACCCTACTTAAGAAATCATATGGAATTTGCAGGTTACACAAAAACTGGTTGAGTGACAAATAATGTTGATGGAGTAAGGAGCATTCTTATAACATTGGCAGCAACCCAGGAGAGGTTGCACAGACTACAGAGGCCAGGCTTAAAAGTCAAAATGACCTTGACAAATTGGAGAATTGGTCTGAATTCAACAGGATGAAAATCAAAAAGCCAAGTGCAAAGTACTTCCCTTAGGCAGGAGAAATCCAGTGCACAGCTTCCAATGGGGAATGGCTGGATGATGTGGTAGCAGTGCTGAAAAGGGCCGGGATGATCACCTTGGTCACAAACTGAAAGTGAGTTAACAATGTAACCCAGTTGCACAAAAGGGGAATAGGGTTGTGCGGTGTATTAACAGGAATGGTACACGAAATAAGTGTAGGAAGTTAGTGGCCTGCTCTGTTTGGCACTGGGGAGGCCCCATTGGGACAATGGTGTCTTATTCTGGGCACCACAGTGTTGGGGTATGTAAAAATGAATAAGGGTCTGAAATGACTCCACATTAGTGGTTCAGGATCAGTCACAGCATCACCCTTTAGACATGCTTTTTCCTTTTGCTTTTTGTAGTTTGTGAAGATAGATTAAGAGTCCAGTCAAAACCGGTATTATCCTCTCTGACGTATAAACATGTTCTTTCCCTTCATTCTTGTACCCCAGGAAACCAGATAAGTATGGAGTTGCTTTATTTGTTATGTCTCTTGCTTATCCTCATTGGCTATAACACATCTTCAGGGTCAAATTCCTTGTAATCTCTGTAACCTGTTGATTTAGAAAGTTTGCAGTATAGAAAAGTGTTGATTTAATTAGAAATTATGTAAATAGTAATTAGGAGTGGGTATAATCATATTCATTATTTGCTTATTCATATTAATTTTATGGGAGTTAACATTACTAAATAAGGTTTTAAGGAAAATAGTGATAGACTTGTGAATTAACATACTAAAATAGATAAAACAGTGTATTTGTTGCCATTTGTTGTGTTAAATGTCCGAGGTAAAGGTGTGTGGACAATAAAGTGGTTCTGTTTAACCCAACTGCTCCTGGGTCGCCTGTTTCTTCTCTAACGTCTTGTGTCACAAACAGGATCCCAGAGGAGGTTCATGCCTGATCATCACGTCTCAATGGATCACATGGGTAAGTCTGACGGGCTCTTTGATGCAACAGCTGTTAGGGATTTTATTAACAGGTTGGTGGGGACGTGGGGGGGGACCTTATGAGTGTCCCCTGAGGGAGTGTCAAGATTGGTCGACCATTCAGGGATGGGCTGAATCCTCTCGAGTCCAGAATTTCCCAGAATAAGAAAAGGGCCGGGCGGTGCAGGCTCTGTGTGAGGGTCTGTCTGGCCTGCGGGAGGTGGTTACTAGTCTTAGAAGTAAAGTAGAAACGCTGCCGCAGATTGCTGAGGAGCAGAGCGCTGTTAATCATCAGAGTGTGCTGGTGGTCCGGATGACAGGAGTGGAGGCTTGGGGAGGTAAGGTTGGGTAAAGAGGGGCTGGAAGAGTAGGAGGGGGGCAAGAAGCTCGCTTTAAGGCATTTACTTGACCCTTCAGGGCCAGGTTTTCAGCTCTGAGACAATTGAAATGGGTCCTGTCAGTCAGTGATGCAGTCAGGATGTGGATGAGATCCTTGTTGGGGTGGGAGAGGGAGGAGGGAGCTACTGCTATCAGGGAAGCCCTTGGACATGCAGGACTGAAATGAAATGGGAGGAAAGCTCCGCTAGTTCAGACTCTGTAACCTTCCTGGGAGAAACCCCTGAGCCAGGAAGGCGACCCATTGATTCTAACTGGGCTGCAGTAATTGACCAATCACCTCACCCCACTGATACCAGGGGCTTTTACTGGGCTAACTGCATTTTGCAGAGAATTCATTCCCCAATGAGGTTCTTGTATGGCCTTTGCAAGCTTGGCTTGACAAGGCCCTGGCCGGGTTGATTTATTTGGGATTGGTCCTCCCTAGAGCAGGGGGCTGGACTTGATGACCTTCTGAGGTCTCTTCCTGCTCTATGGTTCTATGATTCTATAAGCTCTGCTCTGGTCTCCCAAGTGGGAATGGACACTAGAGTGTGAAACGGCCTTTACGGCTTTAACACAGTATATTGCCTCTGCTCCAGCTTCGCTATCCCGGACCCAAGAAACCCTTCAGCCTGTATCCTGACGTTTTTGGGGAGGAATTGGAGTTGTAGCATGTCAGCAGGCAGGATCTGATCTATGACTGGTGGCTTTTGCCTCCCGTTACCTGTCAGCTGTGGAAAGCAAGTACAGTCCCCGTGAGAGAATGGGACTAGCATGCTACTGGGCATTGCAGAAACTGGAACATATAAGCGAGGGAAGAAAAGTTATCTTATAATTTTTCACACACCTGGTCAGTTGATCCACTCTGGTGATTTACTCAGTAAGGGTATGTCTACACTAGCCCCCTAGATCAATCTAGGGAGGCTAATGAGGGCGACTGGAATTGCAAATCAAGCCCAGGATTTAAATATCCCACACTTGATTCCGTGGAAACCTGGGGTACCGCAAAGTGAAAATAAGGATTCCTCAAGAAAATTCCATTACAATAACATTGTTTTGTCTTCGCACGTGTCTCTTTTCCTCTTTTCATGGGGGATAAGGGATCTTTCGGAAAAGGCTTTATTTTTCAAAAAATCAGCGTCTAGACTGGCGCTTTTCTCCAACAAAGCTCTGTGCCGAAAAAAAACGGCAGCCATTTTTTTGCTAATGAAGCACAGGAGATTTAAATCCCTGCTTCATTAGCAATTGCGATATATCTAATTTACATCCCTTTTCCAAAAAAGGGATGTAGTCTAGACTTAGCCTAGGTGTTCCCCATAGGGCTTCAGAAGCCATGGGAGCAGGAGGTCGGATGCATTGTCTAATATGTGCATTAGCAAGTCCATGCCCCTGACCTTGATGATGCAGTTGGGGAAAAATGTGCCAGCATGCAGTTTCTGGAAGAGGCTGGAGTTGTGGAATATGCGGATATCATGAGCCTTCCCCGACCACCCAATACTGATGTTGGTAAATCAGCCTTTTTGGTCCACAAGGGCCTGCAGGGCCATAAAAAAGTAACACTTCTGGTTAATATACTCAGAGGCCCAGTGGTCGGGGGGCCTGGATAGGATGTGGGTGCTAACAATAGCCTCCTCGTAGCTGGAGAAGTGCATGTTGGCAAAGCTGGCGATGATGGGGTCCATGTCACCCAGGATGACGAACGTGCAAAACAGGATGGTGTTGAGGGCCCTCACCACCAGAAGAAGGATACAAATGGAAAAGCACAGGATTGCCATGGCCTTCAAGAGGTCCCAAAACCCAACCTCCCCTGTGCACACCAGGAGCAGCCCCTTGCTTGCCCCATCCCCCAGCATGGCTTTGTGAGGGCAAGACTGAAAATCATTCCAGGGAGGGAGCCTTCACCTCTCCTCCCCTTCCCTAGGGAACCCCATTCCAGAAGGTCACGACTCTCCTGGGACAATAACATGAAAGTGCCATACCTGCATGAGCATGGCCCTGATGATTGATCTTCCCACACTGAACTGGTTCCCAACGGAGCAATGGCTATCCAGAGTACAGAGCTTCTACAGGGCAATGGTGAACTGCTTCTAGAGGGGGTTAGTGGGTCTTATGTGGGTGTCCTGTCACCTGACAGCCGGGGCAAGCCACTCACAGAACTCCAGAAAGTCCTCCTTCCACATGTAGAAACTCTGGAGCCATTGATGGTCAGCCGACTGCTCCATGATGAACTGGTCCCGTCAGTCAGAACTGGTGTCCAGTCACCAGAGATAAAGGTGCACGAAGTGCAGGGGAGGGCAGGGGGAGTCATGCTTCATGAGCAGTGCATGGAGAGAGGAGAAGAGGTGCCCCACAATTAGCTGTGGGTCCTGGTCCATGAAGACAGCCTGATGTAACTGCAGCAGAAGGTGCTGTAAGGGGTCTAGGAGCTGTTAACTGCTTGGACGCAGCTCTGGATCCATAACTAGAGAGCTGTGTGGTCTGCAAGGGCAACCAGAGCACGCAATGCAAAGGCTTTGCTGTCCCTCAAGGAGGTAGGCAAAGGTGAAGAGCCTGAGACACGACTGTGGGGAGGGGGAGGATAAGAAGAGGCCCTTTTAAGTAAGAGCCTCAAATAGCTTCAGACAACAGGTCCAGGAAAGGTGTGCTGGCCTGATCCCTGTCTGAAGTGCTTCTGGAGGGCTTTAAATGTGATTCAGGCTCCAATGTGTGTGGACACTCTCTTTTGAAATAGCTCAGTGCTATTTTGATAGACATTTGCTGTGCAGACGCACTATTTTGAAATAAGCTATTTCCGAGTATTTCTTCCGAAATAGCTTATTCTGAAATAAGCATGCAGTGTAGACGTGTCCTAAGATGCCAGTTACAGACTAACGTGGCTACCCCTCTGTGACTTTGTAACTGTCATGAGACAGCCGTGTGATTGGTATTGTAACATTCTACTGTGTTACTGTAAATGCATTTCTATCCTCCCACAGGCTGGGATGTCTGAAAGGGCAGGCGGAGAGGGAAAAGTCTTCTTCTTTTGATGGGATATAGTTAAATATGTTGCAGTTTGTGTCTTTTTTTCCCTGTTTCTAGCTGCAGTGTGATAGCTGCAGGGGGAGGAGGGTATCGGCACAGTGTTCCTGGTTCTTTCCCTTCCTGTTTTTGTATCTGTGTAGCACTAGCACGCCCACCTGTCAGAGCTTGTGGTCACCAGTCACACTCTACTGAGATGTCTGTTTCCTCTCCTCTGGCTGAACCCGCTGTAAATGCAAGTCCTGCCTCCCACCCCAGAGGTGAGTTTCTCTTCCTCTTCCGTGTGACACTGAAGTATTTGCTAAATAGATGGGGCTATGAGAGGGGTGGGAGGGCAGGAATGTTCCTGGCTTTGAGCTGGAATTTCTCTCCCCTGAAGCCTCTGGGCACACTTATGTCCAGCTTCTTCCTTTCTGCGCAGGCCGCAAGTGGGAGCTCCGGTTTCTAGTCGGTTCGGGACCTGGCTCAGTGGCAGCTCTCACTTGGCTCTGAGGAATTTTACTCAGAGTTCCTGCCACACACACAGGGAGCTTTCACCTGACCATGGCCCAGGGCTAAGGCCTGCACCTGACAGGCCCCTGCATGCTCTGTCCTGCCGAAAATTTCCCAGCCCCCTCCTCTGTGAAAAGCACCCCTCTGCCATGCCTTGTACCCCTCCCCAGAACAGCCCCCCACCACTCTCAGTAGCCACCTCTCAAACATCACTTCCCGCTCCACCTTCACACACATCTTGTGAAGGACAACCGTCCTGCAGGCTGCAGGCTTCCTGATACAGTTCTGTTTGGCGTCCCTTGCTCCCTGGAGCAGACCTGGGAAGGAAGCACACTGCTGCCTGCAAGGGAGGGTGTCTCAGAGAATTATTGCAGAAAGCTGTAAGCCATTGACAAAGGACAGAGGAATATTAGGAGTGAGGGTAAAAAGTCACATTGACTCTTGTGTATGAAGAATAAATTGTTGTGAATTCTTAGTTTAGTAGGTCATTATAAGAAATTTCCGAATCAGATTGAGAGACTTCTATGGGTTCCTGTAGGAAGAAGCGGCCCTGGAAAGCAGTCTGGGGTTTCATGGTTAACTCAAAAGCTGCTATTATATTTGGGCTAACCATGAAGCTTCAGGAGCTGGGACATAGTCACTGCGCAGTGTCCTCGTTGGGTGAAGGTGCTGTAATCAGCTGCCTTGTGGGAAAAGGGGCTGTAGCCAAAACCCCAGTGACCAATAACTGATTAAATGAGTCCATCAACCTCAGTGAGGAGACTGAAGGATCCAGCAGGCTTGGGATGGGCTCTTCTCACCATGCCCCTTCATGACTACTCTGGGGATTAAATCTCCATCTATCTCTCAGCAGTTTCTCAGCCTGTTTTCCAGCTTCCCCAACTCCCCAGCATGTCTCATACTTGTTCATACAGCCCTTCTTGTTTGTGGGTCTGCCCTCCAGGCAGGACACCTTAAAAAATCAAAGAATACTTGAACGGAAAGGGACTTCAAGAGATCATTAAGTTCAGTCCCCTGCCCTCACAGCGGGACGAAGCACCATCCCTGACAGGTGTCTGTGTAGAGTAAACATGCCCTTCGGGATGTAACAACTGAGGGGGATCATTCATTCCCTGACATGGACAGCAAAGCTGTATGCAGAGAAAGGGAGGGAGAGATTCCCAAGTTTCCTGGTGAGTGAGGTGTCAGTGGCCGTGACATCCATGGAAGGGAAGCTACGCACAACCTCCATAAAACCCAAAATCCCAATGCTTGGTTTGGGGGGCCTATTAATTGGCTGAGCCTCAGTCAGGGGGAGGGGCTACCAGAGCTTTATAAGCCTGTGACTCAGCGACCAGGGAGCTTGCGAACAGGAACAGCTAACAGGGAGTTTAGAGGGGAAAGTTAGAGGGCACTAGTGACTTCTGACCTTCTTTAAATATAACTTTTATGATCGATATTCGAGACATTTAATAAGAAGCCCAGTGTATACTTAAACTTATTCATAAGAAAAATGGAGACAGAAGCCCAACAGCAGAGTGGGGGCTATCCTGTTTGTTGCGTCGAGTGTAACATGTATGGTTACCTGCCCTGTGGGCGGGTGGCGTATGTGTGCACCCGTTGCAAGGAGCTCCTGACCCTCAGAGACCGGGTTTGGGCTTTGGAGGCCAGGGTACCTGAACTGGAGGAGCTAAGGGAGGTAGAGAGATATGTTGATGAGACTTTCCGGGACACTGTAGTACTGTCCCACCTCCAGTCTGAGAGCCCCAGTGCTCTTAAGGAGGATGAAAGTCTCAAGGGAACAGAGCATTCAATGGGAGCAGAGGGAAACCATCCCATACTTGGGACCCTCCTTCCAGAGGATGTTGTGGTATCCTCTCGCACTGAGGATACCTCTGAGGGGGAGGGAATGCCAGTTGTTAGGAAGAGGCAGGTGTTAGTAGTGGGTGATTCGATCATTAGAAACATAGATAGTCGGGTTTGTGATGACCGGGAGAACCGTATGGTCATTTGCCTGCCTGGTGTGAAGGTTGCGGATCTCTCGAGGCATCTAGACAGACTTACGTGTAGTGCTGGGGAGAAGCCGGTGGTCGTGGTACATGTAGGTACCAATGACGTAGGGAAGGGTAGGAGAAATGTCCTGGAGGCCAAATTTAGGCTGCTAGGCAAGAGACTGAAATCCAGGACCTCTATGGTGGCATTCTCGGAAATGCTTCCAGTTCCACGTGCAGGGCCAGGTAGGCAGGCAGAGCTTCAGAGTCTCGATGCGTGGATGAGACGATGGTGTAGGGAAGAGGGGTTTGGATTTATTAGGAACTGGGGACACTTTTGGGAGAGGGGGAGCCTATACAGGAAGGATGGGCTCCACCTAAACCAGGGTGGAACCAGACTGCTGGCACTAAACATTAAAAAGGCCGTAGAGCAGTTTTTAAACTAAGAGATGGGGGAAAGCCGATTGGTGCGGAGATGCATGTCAATTGGATGGAGACTTCATTGATAGAGATTCTCTAAGCTGTGGTCAGAAAGAGAGGAGGGGAGAGGGCAAACCATGGGCCAGAGCAGACAAACAATCACATATAAAGGAATCCAATGCATCAGGGAAGGGCAGACAAATAAACAAGTGACAAATTTTTAAAGTGCTTCTACACAAATGCTAGGAGTCTGACTAATAAGATGGGTGAACTAGAGTACCTCATATTAAAGGAGGAGATTGACATAATAGGCATCACTGAAAGCTAGTGGAATGAGAAAAATCTGTGGGACACAATCATACCGGGATATAAAATATATTGAAAGGATAGAGCAGGCTGGGTGGGTGGCGGAGTGGCACTGTATGTGAAAGATAATGTAGAATCAAATGAAATAAAAATATTAAATGAATCAACATGTTCAATAGAATCGCTATGGATAGTAATTCCATGCTCCAATAATAAGAAATTAGCAGTAGGGATATATTATCGACTACCTGACCAGGACAACGATACTGACATTGAAATGCTGAGGGAGAATAGAGAGGCTATCAAAATAAAGAACTCTATAATAATGGGGGATTTTAATTACCCCCATATTGACTGGATACATGTCACCTCAGGAAGAGAAGCAGAGATAACATTTCTCAATGGCTTGAATGACTGCTTCTTGGAGCAGCTGGTACAGGAACCCACAAGGGGAGAGGCAATTCTCGATTTAGTTCTGAGTGAAGCCCAGAATCAGGTCCAGGAGGTAACCGTTACAGGACCGCTTGGGAATAGTGACCATAATATAATAACATTTAACATTCCTGTGGTGGGAAGAACACCTCAGCAGTCCAGCACTCTGGCATTTAATTTAAAAAAAGGGGAATTACAAAACAATGAGGAGGTTAGTTAAGTGAAAATTAAAAGGCACAATGACTAGAGCCAAATCCCTGCAAGTTGCATGGAAACTTTTTAAAGACACCATAATAGAGGCCCAACTTAAATGTATACCCCAAATTAAAAAACATAGCAAGAGACCTAAAAAAGAGTCACCGTGGCTTAACCACCATGTAAAAGAAGCAGTGAGGGACAAAAAGGCATCTTTTAAGAAGTGGAAGTCCAATCCTAGTGAGATAAATAGAAAGGAACATAAACACTGTCAAATCAAGTGTAAATATGTAATAAAAAAAGCAAAAAAAGATTGAGGAACAGCTAGCCAAAAACTCAAAAAGAAATAACAAAATGTTTTTTAAGTACATTAAAAGCAGGAAGCCTGCTAAAACACCTGTGGGTCCCCTAGACGATCGAGATATAAAAGGGTCAATCAAAGACCATAAAGCCATTGCGGAAAACTAAATTACTTCTTTGCTTGAGTCTTCACAGCTGAGGACATAAGGGAGATTCCCAAATCTGCACCGTCCTTTGTGGCTGATGAATCTGAGAAACGATCCTGGATTGAAGTGTCATTAGAGGAGGTTTTGGAACAAATAGAAAAACTTAATGTTAACAAATCTCCGGGACCGGATGGCATTCATCCAAGGGTTCTAAAAGAACTCAAATGAGAAATTGCTAAACTATTCTCTGTGGTTTGTAACCTATCCTTTCAATCGGCTTCCATACCTAATGACTGGAAGGTAGCCAATGTGACACCAATATTTAAAAAGGGCTCTAGAGGCGATCCTAGCAATTACAGACCGGTAAGTCTAACTTCAGTACCGGGCAAATTAGTCGAAACAATGGTAAAGAATAAAATTGTGAGGCACGTAGAAGAACATAATTTGTTGGACAAAAGTCAGCATGGTTTCTGTAAAGGGAAATCCTGTCTTATTAATCTATTAGAGTGCTCTGAAGGGCTTGAACAAACATGCGGACAAGGAGGATCCAGTAGATATAGTATACTTAGATTTTCAGAAAGCCTTTGACAAGGTCCCTCACCAAAGGCTCTTGTGTAAATTACATGGCCATGGGAGAAGAGGGAAGGTCCTTTCTTGGATTGAGAACTGGTTAAAAGGCAGGAGACAAAGGGTAGGAATAAATGGTACATTTTCAGAATGGAGAGGGGTAACTAGTGGTGTCCCCCAAGGGTCAGTCCTGGGACCAATCCTGTTCAACTTATTCATAAATGATCTGGAGAAAGGGGTAAGCAGTGAGGTGGTAAAGTTTACAGATGATACCAAACTGTTTAGGATAGTCAAGACAGAAGCAGACTTTGAAGAACTTCAAAAAGATCTCACCCAACTGAGTGATTGGGCAACAAAATGGCAAATGAAATGTAATGTGGAGAAGTGTAAAGTAATGCACATTGGAAAAAATAACCCCAACTATACGTACAGTATGATGGGGGCTAATTTGGCTCTGACAAATCAGGAAAGAGATCTTGGAGTTATCGTGGACAGTTCTCTGAAAACTTCCACACAGTGTGCAACGGTTGTCAAAAAGGCAAATAGGATGCTAGGAATTATTAAGAAAGGGATAGAAAATAAGACCCAGAATATCTTACTGCCCCTGTATAAAACTATGGTACACCCACATCTTGAATACTGTGTACAGATGTGGTCTCCTCACCTCAAGAAAGATATTTTGGCCTTGGAAAGGGTTCAGAAAAGGGCAACTAAAATGATTAGGGGTTTGGAACGGGTCCCATATGAAGAGAGGTTAAAGTGACTGGGACTTTTCAGTTTAGAAAAGAGGAGACTGAGGGGGGATATGGTAGAGGAATATAAAATCATGAGTGGTGTAGAGAGGGCAGATAAAGAAAAGTTATTTATTAGTTCCCATAATAGAAGAACTAGAGGACACCAAATGAAGTTAATGGGTAGCAGGTTTAAAACTAATAAAAGAAAGTTCTTCTTCACACAGCGTGTAGTCAGCCTGTGGAACTCCTTGCCAGAGGAGGCTGTGAAGGCTAGGACTATGACAGAGTTGAAAGAGAAGCTGGATAATTTCATGGAGGTTAGGTCCATAAAAGGCTATTAGTCAAGGGATAGAAATGGTGTCCTTGGCCTCTGTTTGTCAGAGGCTGGAGATGGATGGCAGGAGACAAATGGCTTGATCATTGTCTTCAGTCCACCCTCTCTGGGGCACCTGGTGCTGGCCACTGTCGGCAGACAGGCTACTGGGCTAGATGGACCTTTGGTCTGACCCAGTACGGCCATTCTTATGTTCTTATGTGTCAAGGTTGGAAAGAAAGAAGAAGAAAAAAAAAGAGGGAAATAAGAAAGAAGAGGAAAGGAGAGAGTGAGGGCTAAGCCAGACACAGGCTATTACATCACAGGAAGAAGTGAGAGCTAGCCCACTGGAATATCTAGACTACAAACAAGCATCAGAGAAGGATTTGATCAAGTGCGAGACTGAAAAGGAAAGTGAAAAAACTGAGAAGACACTAATAACATTGTTAACAAATCTCACATTAAAAGAGAAAGAAATTAAAGCCCTGAGGGATGAGATTGAAGCTCAGAAGAGCAAAAATCTGCCCCACAGTGAGGAATGTAAACCACAAGCAGCAGCAGCACCTCTGAGCCAACAGATTGCACTCCGAGTGAGATAAAAGGATCTCTCAGCTGGCGCGCCTACACTAACTGCGCCGCCTCTCCCAAGCTTAGGGGAGGATTTAGCTCCACAAGGCAACTCCCTCTACCCCACTCTGTGCTCAGCCCCATACTGGCCATTGCCACACTGAGGACAGAGAGGAGGCACAGAAGATAACTGAAAGGGATCAGCTCTTCCCTCTGGAAAAACAGGCTCTGATAACAAATCTGCCCTATCCAAAGTGAGATAGCAAAAACACTGATTTTGGGGAGAAGCTTAACAGCTCAGGGGAAGTGTTTTTCCAAATTCTGAAGGAAGGCATGTGTGCCGCCTATCAAGCTGTATTGGCCCTAGGCATTTCAACTGGAAACACCTTTACAGACATAATGAAGTGGGCTACCAATTTACAGAACAGGAAGGGAAAGAAAGTAGCTTCAATCAATACTATAGAGGCAGAGGCCACAATCCATACAATCAAGGCAACTCTCTGCTATACCTGTGGGAAGCTGGGGCACATAACATGGGACTGTGGGCACAAAAGGAAGCCCAAACTCTTAACAACTGTAAGAAGACTGGCCACACTAGGAAAGAATGCTTCCACCTCAGAGAGGGTAAGGCAGGATAATGGCCGAGCAAACAGAACTAACCCATCACCCCAGCACGCAGGACACAGAACAGCACGCAGGAGCAGGAGCAGGAGCAAGAGAAAGCAGCCAAGCAACTCCAGGAGATTTTCAAGCCCCTTGCTAGCAAATAGGTAACAGCAGCCTCCATCAATGGAACTGTAGGCAACCCAAGGATGTTTCTTAACACACGAGTGGAGGGCTGGTCCGGCAAAATATTAATAGACACCAGAGCCTCTGTATCGATAAATAGCCAAAACCTTCCCCTCACACACCATTATATTTGGCCCAAGAGCATGGGGGGAAGTAAATTAAAAGCCACTCTAAGCCAGCCAGTGGCAATTGAATTTGAAGGTGTAATCACTGTTGGCTCCTAACAAAGAGACACAATTTGCATCACAGATCTCCTTTCAGAGCTTGGGGGAGTAATCCACCCCAGAGCCAGCAGCATAGAATGAACTATTTCAGAAAAAAACCCTTCAGACCTTGAAGCAAATTGGCAAATGTTTACAAACCCTTAATCTCACTCAAAGATACTGCTGTAGTCTGGCTGTTATGGAAAACCCTGTACTGAAGAGTTAAAAAATGTTATTAACTGACTGCAATAATAAACATTTGGATTTACCCAATGAAAAGAACCAGAACGTGTGGGGGCTAATTAAAAAGCCCACCCTTCATGCTAAATTAGTAATGAACAAAACCCGTGTCATTGGAAAAAGCCATTTAGCACGAAAAGCAGGAATCAAGACAGACCATGAGAAGGAAAAAGCATGTGAAAAAAGGGTAAGAGGTTTTGGAGCCTTGTGTGGGCTTAGTAGAAGGAATAAGGGAAAGCAGTAATACATGTATTGGAAAGTTACATTAGGGTATGTCTACACTACAGCACTAATTCGAATTAGCTAATTCGAACTAAGCTAATTCAAATTAGCGCATCTAGACTAAAAAACTAGTTCGAATTAGCGTTTTGCTAATTCAAACTAGCATGTCCACATTGAGTGGACCCTGAACCGAAGTTAAGGCTGGCCGGAACCAGTGCCGGCAGGGCATCAGGTTAGGACTGAGAGCGTGGAGCTGATGCCTCAGGCTAGCCGAGGGCTGTGCTTAAAGGGACCCGACCCCCACCCCGGACAGGCAGTTCTCAGGGTTCCCCGCTTGCTTGTCTACCTCGATGAGGGACAGCAAAGCAGTCCTGTCTTGGAGTGCCCTGAGTGCCCACACTCCACACATCACAGCACTCGGCCATCAGCCCGGCTGCACTTGCCGCAGGCTGCCATCCGGGGGGGTCATTCGGGGGGCCAGGAGGCCCCGCAGGAGAGCTTCCACCCCGAGGAGCCCGCAGAGCCAACCCAGTCCTCCCCATCAGGGGCTCGTGCCCCATTCCTCCCTCACCTCCTTCCACTTACCCCTCCCTAGCCCCCCTTCCTGATGTAAAAAATAAAGGACACGTGTGTTCAAAAATGGAAACTCTCTTTATTTAACAAAACTGAGGGTGGTGGGGGGGATTAACCTCTGGGGAGACTGGGAAAAGGAGGTGGGAGAGGGGAAGAGAGAAGGTGGGAGAGGGGAGGTAGAAACCTGGGAGGAGGGAGCTGGAAGGGGGAAGCCAGGGGAAGAAGGAGGAGGGGAAGTCTAAAACTATGGTACGCCATATCTTCAGTATTGTGTAGAGATGGGGTCTCCTCACCTCCAAAAAGATATTTTGGCCTTGGAAAGGGTTCCGAAAAGGGCAACTAAAATGATTAGGGGTTTGGAACTGGTCCCATATGAAGAGAGGCTAAAGAGACTGGGACTTTTCAGCTTAAAAAAAAGGAGACTGAGGGGGGATATGATAGAGGTCTATAAAATCATGAGTGGTGTGGAGAGGGTGCATAAAGAAAAGTTCTTCATTCATTCCCATAATAGAAGGACTAGAGGACACCAAATGAAATGAATGGGTAGCAGGCTTCAAACTAATAAAAGAAAGTTCTTCTTCACAAAGCAAATAGTCAACCTGTGGAACTCCTTGCCACAGGAGGCTGTGAAAGTGAGAACTAGAACAGAGTTTAAAGAGAAGTTAGATAAAGTCATGGAGGTTGGGTCCATGGAGTGCTATTAGCCAGGGGGTAGGAATGGTGTCCCTGGCCTCTGTTTGTGGAAGGCTGGAGATGGATGGCACGAGACAAATGGCTTGGCCATTGTCTTTGGTCCATCCCCTCCAGGGTACCTGGTGTTGGCCGCTGTCGGCAGACAGGCTACTGGGCGAGATGGACCTTTGGTCTGACCCAGTACGGCCGTTCTTATGTTCTTATGTTCTAAGCTCAGGGTCGGGGGTCTCACTGGACCAACTTGATTTTCATGCAACCCTGCTCCTGGGTTCGCATGTGGCCTTTGGTGGCCAGGCTGGCAGCTATCCTGCCCTAGACGGCCACTTTCCTATGCCTAGTGCAGAGATCGTGGATGAGGTCCACGATCACCGTACTAGACCAGGCGGGCGTCTGCCTCTTGCGGCCCCGGGCAGGCTCCTGGGAGCCGCCAGCCTGGTCCTGGGAAGAGGGGGAGGGCTGGGTGGCAGCGGGTGGCTGGCTCGTGCTGTGCCAGGTGCAGGGTCTGCTGGCTGGGTGCTGGCAGGCTTGCACCTGGCACGGGCACCGTAGCCAGGCCGTGTCCCTTCAAGGGCTCCGGGGCCGGGAGGGGGGCAGACGAGTTTCCCTTGCTTGGCCCAGAGTGGCCACCAGGGCAACCTGGGAAGGGCTAGCCTCCCACTAGTTCCAATTAAGTGGCTACACAGCCCTTAATTCGAACTACTTAATTCGAACTAGGCGTTAGTCCTCGTAGAATGAGGTTTACCTAGTTCGAATTAAGCGCTCTGCTAGTTCGAATTAAGTTCGAACTAGCGGTTTGCATGTGTAGCGCCTATGAAAGTTAATTTGAACTAACAGCTGTTAGTTTGAATTAACTTTGTAGTGTAGACATACCCTTACTGGGAATAAGGAAAGTTTTCATTTGAGGAACAAAGCAAGTGATTAAGGGTGTGAGAAGTTGACTCCGACTCCTTGGGAGTATGGAAGGAATTAAGCAATTGTTGTAATGTGTGAGAAGAAAATCTGCTATAAAGGACTCCTTGTTTTTGTGCAGCCTCTTTCTTAAGGAATATATAAATAATCCAGGCAAAGAAACAATCAAATTTAAACATTTGGCTATGGAAACTCTTGTAAATTTTACTAAAGGGGAAATAAGGAATTCTATTGACACTTAACTGGTTAAATGCATAAAAAATGAAATCTATATATTGTACATTTGTAAATCTGCTTTGTAGGTTTCCAATGAATTGGTTTTATTTTGTTTCAGATAATGCCCTCTCACTTAAAATTGTAAACAGACAAGGCACAAATTGACTAGTGCTGCTTGTCTTGGAGCATTTAACTCTTAAGGTTAAATTTGCTTTCTAAGAAAATAAATTATTATTTTAAGTATCCAAGGTCTGGAACTTCACTGTGACTCTTTTCAAGGCTGAGTTGATAATACTTTTTGGCTTGCTTTCAGATCCAAAGCTGTATGTGAATACAGGCTGCCTGGCCTATTTCAAAAGAACATAATACTTATTGTCCCCTAGAGTAAAGATATTCATAAGCACCTATTTGAAAAATTTAATGCTAATATTACTAAAGTAAACTTGTAACATTGTATATGATTCTTTTTCAGGAAAAGAAAACCTTTTTGCTTGCTGGAATGATAACTGGCAACCACTTAATGCTAAGGAAAATCACTGTAGCAGTAAATCCTCTTAGTTACCACCTGTGAATAAATTTGAAGCTTCACAACAGACAATTAAATTCTGTTCTGCTTTATAAAGAAGGAAACTGATGCACACCACCTTTAATTTAATAATTGAACAGTGAAGTAATCCACCCAAATCCTTTGAAGCTGGTTTACAAAATAAAAGCATATCATTGGGTAACAGCAGGCTGATGAAAAGATTCAGCAAGAACATCTGTAAAGGAAAAGTATTCTAAGATATAATGTGCTACACCCGTGGGAGTACAAAAATGTTTTCTTTGTCTTTCAGAACATCAGAAAGTGCTGGTACCAGCTGAAGGGCAACTGAAAAAAAAAAAACCCCATGGTTCTACTGTCATGACATAATGTGTTGTGTTTTGTGTTCTGTCTAAGTTTGTCTTGTGGTGCCAGGAGTGGGGTTGTCTTAATTGTGGCATACGTAATGCAAATGTTGTTGTGTGTATAAAGTTGTTTTTTTAAAGGAAAGGGCATTTTAAGTAAAGCAGAAGCGTGATTTTAAACAAAAACAAAATTAATAATTGGGCCCAATCAATTGGCAACTCTAAAAACTTAGTGGAAGGATAATAATTTGGTAATTTTGTAAGCTAGGTGAATGCCAACAATGTCTCCACAGGTGAACAAAAAGGGATTGTAAGGTGACGATGAGGCTGCTCCTGCTACTCCTATGGAGCTGGAGGAAGGGAGCAAGGAGCGCACCATGTGAAAAGGAGGACTGGGAGTGGGGCACCAACCCCCCTCCACCAGGTTTGCTTTGTTTTAATTGCCACACTAAAGAAATATTTAGCTATTGCAAAACTTGCACACTAACCATGAAAGTGAAACAACACGGGTAAGTGGGACATCAGAATACTTAAGTAAAGATGCCCACAACAATGGGGAAACTAGTAACCTCTCCATTGCAATAATAGCTAATTGTCCTGCTACTCATTGGTGCCACGTGCCTGATACCTTAAAACATCCTTACACCATGTTATGGCCCCATAAGAGTAATAATGACTCCAGTCAATGTGACCAGCCTTCGTGTCACATACATAGGAGGACAAATACGCACTAATAGAGATAGGGGATACATGGCCGTGGGCTGCCCCTCATTCATACTTAATAACATGGACACTATGAAAACAAAGAATACACAGTCCTTGGTATTAGAATTTTTATGGGATATTGTGGGAAAGAGGCCAAATTCTAACATCAAGTCATGCACCAATTGTGCTGACAAGGTACCTGTTGAAGAGAGACCTACTGACTCCCACTGGGGTTTACCAGTTAAGGCCCAAAACAAGGTAACCCCTGAGGCCTGACAGTCATTTGTTAAACAATGGCCATCACTAACATGCCCTCATTTTGATATCATTAATTAAGTTCTAAAAGACAAAATGGAGCCTCCCAATTGTGCATCATATCCTGAACAGACCCCTGTTCCAGAACCAGGACTAGTGATAATAGAACCAGTACTACCAGTCCTCACCTCAGAGGTGTTTCAATATAACGAGCGCTACCCGTCCTTATCTCTGTGGTGTTCCACACCTACAGGGTCAAAGTACACATTGCCCTAGAGGGTATAGGTCAGCAATGCATCAACATTACCAGAATGGCCAATGAAATTGGTGAGTTCCTAATTCAGCAGAGATGGGGCTTAGCAGATACCATCGCAGGTTGGTTTGGGGCTGGGAACTCTGTCAGCAACACTTATGACACAACAGGCAGAGGAAAGAGACTGTATTGAATCCAGGCTGGCAAATGCAGTAATATCCAATGCCCGTGGAAGCCTACACACCAGCTTAAAGGATCTGTCCAGATCTGTGCCCACCTCATTAAATATAGCCAAATGCTTGGACCAGAGATTAATCGGGTTGCTAATTAATGGTACTAAATTAAAGGAGTTAGAAGATCAGTGTTAGGGTATGTCTACACTTGCACCCTAGTTCAGACTAGGGATACAAATGTAGCATACCAAAGTTGCTAATGAAGCGCAGGGTTTAAATATCCCACGCTTGATTAGCATGTTCGCGTCCAATCACCATTTTAAAATGCTGGTAGTCCGAATTAACTCGCCTTGTGTAGACGTGGTATTCCGATAGAAAATCCTTCTCTCAGATTAACTGTTACTCCTCGTGTTGGTTCATATTTAGCTTGTGGTCCACTCTGACCCCAAAATCCCTTTCTGCAGGACTCCTTCCTAGACAATTACTTCTCGTTATGTATGTATGAAACTGATTGTTTCTTCCTAAGTGGAGCACTTTGCATTTCTCCTTATTAAACTTCATCCTATTTACCTCAGATCATTTCTCTACTTTGTCCAGTTTTTTTTGAATTGTGACCCTATTCTCAAAGCACTTTCAACCCCTCCCAGCTTGGTATCATCCACAAACTTAATAAGCGTACTCTGTATGTCATCATCTAAATTGTTGATGAAGATATTGAACAGAACTGGTCTCAAAACAGACCCATGAGGAATCCTACTTGTTATGCCCTTCCAGCATGTTTGTGAACCATTAGTAACTACTCTCTGAGTATGGTTATCTAGCCAGTTATGCACCCATCTTATAGTAGCCTCATCTAAGTTGTATTTGCCTAGTTTATTGATAAGAAGGTGATGCGAGACTGTATCAAATGCCTTACCATAGGCGTGCGCAGCACATTTCATTAGGGTGTGAACCCAAAGATTTTTTTTTAAATGCACTTTGACCTCCCCATTAGCCACACCCCTGACCCGGTAACCACACCCCTGGCCCCCATTAGCCACATCCCTGGAGGTAACCATGTCCTGGCAAGATGGGCATATGACCAAAAGTAAAAAGTGTTACGTGACCCCCGACCCAAGGACTTTTCCTACCATCCTCCTACCAATAGGGATTAGTTTGGCCCCCACCACCACCCCCCATGCAACTATCCTGCAATTGCATTAATCCAATGTGTGTGACATTAATGCGTGGGTGGAGAGGCTGGGGGGGGAGTGTTCCCTCTAAGAGTTTCCTCCCATGAGCAGAATGAATTTTGTGTTGTGTACTAGTACTGAGTTCATGTGGCTTGTTTGGATGTGCCACTGTGGCACGCAAGTTATTAATAAATATCTACCTTTCTCCTCTGCTGCCATGTCTCCTCCCCTTGCTCCATCAACTCCCCTGGTGCCTGCTGGCCCCCAACCCCTCACTCTCCTCTGCTGTCCTGACTCCTGCCTTCAGCCTTCCTGAGACCTGTCCCTCCTCCACCAGCCGTTCTCTCCCCCCTGTGCCCACTCCTCCAGTAGCCCCACTCTGATCATGTGAGCTACCCCTCCTCATCCCTTCTTCTAACACCTCCCTCGCCTCTCTCCTCTGGTGCTGGTCACTCCCCTGCAGGTGTATGCCCTTCTGCTTCACCCCCAGAATCCCCTGGCACTTGAACCTTCCCTTACCCCTGCACTGTCCTGGTGCCTCCCCCTTCCCTCACTGCCCTTGCCCCCTTTGTCCTTTTTTCCCTGATGCCCAGCCCCTCACCATCCTCTGCCCCCATTCTCCTCCTGCCCCTGTGCCCTCACACATGACTTGCTCCAACCCGACCTTCCTCATGCCCACCCCTTCTGTCAAGCCTTCTCCCAGCACCTCCCCCTCCAATCCCCAACGCCCTTCCCCTCTCCTCTCCCCGCATCACCTTGTCCCCCCTCCCACTGACACCTCCCCTCCTGCCCTTTCCCTCATTGTTTCCACTTCCCCCCTAGCATTTGTGTCTCCTCTACCCTGTCCCTTTGGTGCTTTCCCCTTTCTTCCCCCTCTCCCCTCCCCCTCCGTACAAGCCCCTTCCCCTTTCTTCCCTCCCCCACCGCAAAAGCCTGTTCCTCACTCCACCCCTTCCTCTTATTCACCCCCCCCTTTACCTTCAGCTTCTGCCTTACAGCTTTCAGGGCTGGAGTCAGAGCCAGCCCAAGCTGCAGGGCCGGGCGCCACGAGGTGCTGCCGGGCCGGGCGGGGGTGCTCCCGGGTGCCTCAAGGGCACTGCACCGTGCTGCCAGGTCAGGCAGGAGCGCCCCCGGGACGCCGCGCCATACTGCCGGACCAGGTGGCGGTGTCCCCGGGACACTGTGCCGTGCTGCCATTCCAGGTGGGGGTGCTCCCGGGTGCCTCCGGGGTGCTGCCATGCTGGGCAGGGGCACTCCTGGGCACCTTAAGGGCACCGCGTCATGCTGCAGTGCTGGGCAGGGGCGTTCCCGGGTGCCTCAGGGGCACTGCGCCATGCTGCTGGGCTGCGTGGTGCTGCCAGGCTGGGTGGGGTCCTGGGCACAAAAATGGCTGGGGCTAGCTGGCCCGAGATATTAGGGTGTGCCTGGGCACACCTGGCACACCCCGTGCGCATGCCTATATGCCTTACTAAAGTCTAGATATATCACATCCACCACTTCTCCCTTATCCACAAGACTTGTTATCCTGTCAGAGAAAGCTATCAGATTGGTTTGACATGATTTGTTCTTTACAAATCTATATTCACTGTTATCACCTTATTATCTTCCAGACGTTTGCAGATGAATTTCATAATTATTTGCTCCAATATATTCCCTGGCACAGAAGTTAAACTGACTGGTCTGCAGTTTCCTGGGTTATTCTTGTTTCCCTTTTTATAAAAGGGCACTAGATTTGCCCTTTTCCAGTCTTCTGGAATCTCCCCCGACTTCCTTGATTTTTCAAAGATGACAGCTAAAGGCTCAGATACCTCCTCTGCTTGCTCCTTGAGTCTTGCAGGATGCATTTCATCAGGCCCTGGTGAGTTGATGACAATTAACTTTTCTAGGTGATTTTTAACTTGTTCTTTTTTTTAAGTTTTAACTTCTAAACCTACCCCCTTCCCACTAGTATTCACTATGTTAGGCATCCCATCACCATCCATCTTCTTGACAAAAACTGAAACAAAAAAGTCATGAAGCACCTCTGCCATGTGCAAGTTTAGTTTTATTGTTTCTCCCTCCTCCCTGAACAACAGGCATACCCCGTCCTTGGTCTTCCTCTTGCTTCTTATATATTGGTACAATTTCTTCTTATTACCCTTTATGTGTCTAGCTAGACTGAGCTGATTTTGTACCTTTACCTTTCTTATCTTGCCCCTGTATACTTGTGTAATTGGTTCATATTCGTTCTTTGTAATTTGACCTAATTTCTACTTTGTTTATGACTCTTTTCTGATTTTTAGATTATGTAAGATCTCCCGGTTAAACCAATGTGGTCTCCCGCCATACTTTCTATCTTTGCTGTGTAGTGAATAGTTTGCCCTTGGGCCCTACATAATGCCCCTTTGAAAAACTGCCAACTCATAGACTTTAAGGTCAGAAGGGACCATTATGATCATCTAGTCTGACCCCCTGCACAATGCAGGCCACAGAATCTCACCCACCCCCTCCTAGAATAATCCTCTCACCTATATCTCAGATATTGAAGCCTTCAAAAACTTTGAAGACCCCAAGATGCAGAGAATCCTCCAGCTGTGATCTGTACCCCACGCTACAGAGGAAGGCGAAAAACCTCCAGGGCCTCTGCCAATCTACCCTGGAGGAAAATTCCTTCCCGACCCCAAATAACTCTCTTCAGCTCTTTTTCCTGTTAGTCTTAATTTCCATTGGACCTTACCCAGCTGCTCTCTAAGGGTATGTTTACACTACAGCGCTATTTCGAATTAACTTATTTCCAATTAGTTAATTTGAATTAAGCTAATTCGAAATAACGCATCTAGACACAAAAACTAAATCAAAAGAGTGTTTTTCTAATTCGAAATAGCACGGCCACATTGAGTGGACCCTGAATCGAAGGTAAGGCTGGCCAGAACCAGTGCCGGCAGGACATCAGGGTTGGACTTAGTGTGTGGGGCTGCTGCCTCAGGCTACCCGAGGGCTGTGCTTAAAGGGACCTGACCCCCCTCATCTCGGACAGACAGTTCTCAGGTGGAGTGCTCTGCTTACCCTCACTCAGGACACCACAGCAGTCTGCAACATGGAACCAGACCTGCCCCCGGTGACTCTGCTGCATCTCCTGGACACATTGCCAGCAGCCCGGCTGCACTCTCTGCACGCTGCCATCCAGGAGGACCATCGAGGGGCTGTCAGGATCCAGGGGGCCCTGCGGGAGAGCTTCCGCCCTGAGGACTGCTAACAGTCTCCCTGGTCTGCCCCACCGGGGGCTTGTGCCCCATTCCTCCCTCACGTCCTTCCACTGCCTGCTCCCTCGCCCCCCTTTCTGATGTAAAATAAAAGACACGTATTTTCAAAAATAGAAACTCTCTTTATTTAACTCAACTGGGGAGGGGGAATGAAACTCTGGGGAGACAGGGAAAGGAAGCGGGAGAGGGCAGGAGAGAGGGTGGGAGATGGGAGAGGTAAAAGAGGGAGGACGGAGCTGGAAGGGGGAAGCAAGAGGAAGAAGGGAGAGGGGAAGCTCAGGACTCAGGGATGGGGGTCTCGCCAGGCCAACTGCCTCCCAGCACTGTGGGGGAGGGGGCCTCGGTGTCCCCAGGGGGATGGGGAGGAGGGCGCAGAGGTTGAGGTGGGGGGTGTGGAGATTAAGGAGGAGGGTGTGAAGGTTGAGGAGGAAGAGGTGGGAGGGGGGCAGGAGTGGGAGAAGGGACTGTACTTGCGGCAGCAGCAGGTGCAGGACTGGCACGGGGCACCATGCTCTGCAGCAGGGCATGCAGGTTTGCATTCATGGTTAGGTCCTGAGCCAGCTGCTCCCAGCAGAGCTGCAGGTCTTCCCACATCTAGGCCTCAACGGTGCGGTGCAGGGCTCGCAGGGCCCCCAGGTGCTGGTCCCGCTACTCCTGCCACGTGCTGGTAGTCTGGAGCAGGCCTCGGGTGCGGGACCATGTCCTGAGAAGGGTGGTGCGCCCTGCATGAGCAGCTGGTGCAGCTGTAGAGAAAGAAGAGAAGTGGTCAGTTCTCCCTGGGGACAAAGTGGATGATGCCCAGCCCTCCCCCTGCAATGTGAGGGCCAATGTGCTTGCAAAGAGGCCATGGTAGGGTTGTCTGGCTCTCCCCAGGACTGGGAGGTGCCCCAAGACCATACCCATGCTCCTGTGCCATGTATAGTGTGGCTGGAGCGGGGGCAGGGGGAAGGGAGAAGATGTCCCCTGCCTCTGTGAAGAGGGGGCGTGTGAAGGAAGAGTGTCCTACTGGGTCCTGCCCCGGGGTCAGGAGCATGTCAGGTCTCTTCACACATGTGTGCCTATTGGGCCACGGCCCCTGGGTGTCATGCAGCTGGAGCCATCTGCCCAAGGGTGGCATGGCACGGTCCCTGGTCTCCCTCTCCACCTCCCCCCTGGGTAGGGGACAGTGCTGGCACTTACCTGGTATGGCCTCCCTGGATGACCCTGCCGACTCCAGTGCTGGGACAGCTGGCGGTGGCCCCTCTGGTGTGCCCGGGTTAGGGCCCTCCGGTCCCGGCTCTCTGCCTCCCAGGCTAGCGTGGACCACCCTGTCCCCCAGGAGTTGGACGAGGGTGGGGAAGTAGGGGCAGGTATCAGCCCCTGCTGCGGTGCCACCCCTGGTGGCACTGGCGTACACCTGCCACAGCTCCTTCACCTTCAGGTGCACCTGCTCCTGTGTGCGCCTGTGGCCCTTTTGGGCCATGGTGGCCGCTATGCAGCCATAGATGGCCACGTTCCTCCGCCTAGTGCAGAGATCATGGAAGTTGGGGGCCTGCCGCCCCCAAACCTCAATGAGGTCCATGACCTCCGCACTAGTCCATGAGGGCGCGTGCCATCTATGGCCTCTGGCTGGCCCCTGGGTGCTGGGGGACTGGGCGGGGGAGAGCTGGCTGCCACTGGCTGCCATCCTCTGGCCACTGGCTGAGGGTCTGCGGCTGCTGGTAGGCCTGGCTCTTGCACGTGCCTCGTGGCCAGAGTCTGCCCCTTTAAAGGCCCCGGGGCTAGGGGAGAGGAGAGGAGTTTTCCTCGTTTGGCCCAGAGTGGCCACAAGGGGAAACTGGGAAGGACTGGAGGCCCCTTAATTCGAAATAAATGTCTACACAGCACTTATTTTGAATTAGCTATTTCGAATTAGGCGTTATTCCTCCTAGAATGAGGTTTACCTAATTCGAAATAAGGGCTTCACTATTTCGAATTAATTTCGAAATAGCGGTTTGTATGTACAGACAGCTATTACAGTTAATTCAAAATAAGAGCTCTTATTTCGAATTAACTCTGTAGTGTAGACATACCCTAAGTTTACCAAACTCTGCCTTCCTGAAATTCAGTATCTCTTTTTCTGTTCTCCTTTCTACCACTCCTTAGGATAATGAACTCTTATTATTTCATGATCGCTGTCACCTAAACTGTCTCCACTTTCGAATTTTCAACCAGTTCCTCCCTGTTTGTTAAAATCAAATCTAGAACAGCTTCCCTTGGTAGCTTTCTCAAACTTCTGAAATTAAAAAAAATGGTCTCCAATGCAGTTCAGGAACTTACTGGATAGTCTGTGCCCTGCTATGATGAGAAACTAACACATGTCTGGATAGCTGAAGTTCCCCATCACCATGAAATCTTGGGCTTTGGATGATTTTGTGAGTTGTTTAAAAAAGCCTCATCCACTTCTTCCACCTGGGTAAGTGGCCTGTAGTGACCCCTACCATGACATCACCCTTGTTTTTTACCCTTTTCACCTAACCCAGACAATTGGACCTTGGCCCAGCCCCCCAGTGACTGGGGGGACAGTCAGACACCTCCGTATCCCAGCCCCTCTCACTGACATCTGGGGGGGATGCAACAAGCCAGAGCTGGGGAGGGCAAGAGCCAGGGAAGCCTCATGACAACCAAGGCAGGGGGGAAGAGCCATGGTTGCCTTGGACCCTTCTTGATGGTGGGGATGGGGAGTGAAGAACTTCAGTCCAGCCCCTCCCCCAGCTGAGTGAATTTAAATATCAAAACTGATGACGATGACAAAGAGAGGGCAGATCAATTCAAGTATCTTGGAAGTACAATAAATCAAAATAGTCCGTGTGCTGAGGAAATAAGAATAAGGGTCAGCAAAGTGAACAGAGTCTTTTGTAAACTTAGGAATATCTGGAAACATATTACCATATCCTTACATACATAACTCAGCATCTATTCATCTATTGTTGTAGCCATAGCAACCTACTGCAGTGAAACCTGGCAACTTAAGAAAATAGATGCTCAGAAGTTGGATGAGTTTCATCATAAGTCTGTGTGGAGAATAGTCAGAGTAATATGAGGAGTAATGAGGAAAGTCAAATGAACAATTGTTGTATGAAGGCTCTGCCTAAGCTATTACATGATTTACACATACGTTTTTTGGACATGCATTAAACTCCAAGGTCCTACCAACAGATGGCTTAGAGAATGACAAAAACCTGCTGCTGACTGCATTGCTATGAACACTGTTTAAGGGGGGCAGTTGGCTTCTAAGTCACTTTTTTACTGATGATTTGTAGATAATTAAGATGGAAATTGTTCTCAGTCAGGTGCTGTGCTTTGGAAGGTATCTTTATAACCTCTGAGCTTTGAAGCTTATTGTAAGATTATTGCACTTTGCAACTCTCTAATCTTTGTAACACTCAGCCACTTTGCTTGGAATTTGCTCTAAGCTGCATTCCATCCTGTGATAAGAGTGTGGGTGAATAGAGGTGTTTGGGGTGGGGGAAACAGCAAGGCTAAAGTCATAGAGCCAGGAGCCATGTGGTGACTAATTAAAGCAGTGGTCCCCAACCTTTTGGGGTTGCCGGGTGCCTGGGGGCAGGGCCGCTCACACGCTGGGCGCCCAGGGGCAGGGCCACCCATGCACTATGCACCTGGGGCCGGCGCTGCTCCTGCGCCACGCGCCCAGGAGTGGGGCCGCCCATACGCTGCATGCCTGGGACCGGCCCCACTCCTGTACGGCGCATCCGGGGCCGGCGCCGCTCCTGTGCCATGCACCAGGGGGCAAGGCTGCCCATGTGCCAGTCACCCGGGGCGGGGTCGCCCATGCACTGCACACCAGGGACTGATGCTGCCCCTGTGCTGCACACCCAGCTGGGGGGGCCGCCCATGCTGCGCGCGCCCAGGGGCAGAGCCACTTATGCGCCACATGCCCAGGGGCAGGGCCATTTCTGATCACTTGGCAGGTGCACCGAAATGGCCTGGCGGGTGCCATGGTGCCCGCGGGCACCAAGCTGGGGACCACTGAATTAAAGCAATCACCAGACACCGCTGGTCTAGTCAAACAAAGGAACATGACTGAGGGAGGTCTGGGCATGCTCCTTGGTGACAAATGTGGAGGAAGGACCCTGAGTGAGTGACAGGAGCTGCCCAGTTCCAATAAAAGGAGAGAGCAGTTGGCAGAAGCCCTGTTGGCTCTTTCCCATCAGCTTGCCAGCTGGGATCCATAGCTAGAGCAAACCTCTGGAGTCAATATGCCACAACTCGCTCTGCATCCCTTTGCCTGAGTCAGTGTGTGAGTGCCGGAGAGCACGAATGTGTGTGTGAATGGACAAATGAATGTGTGTCTCTGTCTTTGTGTGGGTGAGAGAGATAGCTCAACCCCCTTTCAGTTTCACCCGATAGTGGATTGTTAATTCCTTATTTAATAATCCATATGAGCAGGGCTCGACAAATCTGCTTATCTACTCACCCGTGGCAAGTAGATATCGGCCAGTTGCCTCATTCACCGGTGGTCCATGCATGCGCAGTGTGGGGGTTGAGTATGCGCGGTGTGGGGCTGGCGGGTGGTTTTTGCCGTGATCGTCGAGCCCTGCATATGCGTCTAACCTTGAGGTGGTCTCCATTGAGATTTGGGGTAAGAACGATGAGGCCAGAAAAAAGGCTATAGAGAGGTCTCTTTCACAAGTAATTTGCAAGAGAATCCATCAATGACTTGGGCATGTGTCAAGGCTGTTTCCCACTCTGGTACGACAAATGCAGAAGTGGGGACCTGTAAAAGTACAGGTTTTGGTACAAAAACTTCCCCCCACAATCCTAATACCCGGACTTTGGGGAATCTCTGCTGCCACCACCGAAGTAATTTCCACAAAAACCAGGGAAGAAATCACTTGGAAAATTTCCTCCCTAAAGCTCCAGGGGAACCCCAAGCTCTTTTCCTCAAAGAGCTTGAAAAAGAGAAAAGAGAAGATAAGCTGCAGTCTGTGATGGTTGGCCCCTCAGACAGGCAGATAGATACACACAGACCTTCCAGGATACAAAAATGAACCAATACTGGTTAATTAGAAAAAGAAAACAAACTTTTATTATCAAAACAAAACTACCATTGCAAGCATAGTTGAAGTGGCTAGATGGTAAGAGCCATCACTTGATATGCTCAAGGAAAATTCCCTGGGTTAGAAAGCATCATTACAAAAGAGAAAAAAAACCCCAATGTTTACAGTTCAGACATCAGTTCCAAATTCTCAAACCAGAAAGCAATAAAACCTGGTGGACTATCTAAACTTTGTCCTACTTACACATTACAAGAAGTCTTTTTATGAAGAGAGACAGGCCTCCCATCTCCCTATTACCTGGAAGGACACTGGTCTGACCCAGACAAAGGAGGGAAAATATAAAAATTCCTTTGTCCCAGTTTAAAATCCCTACCCGCATTGTTACTGGCTGACCAAATACCTGGATAGGTTAACCCCTTAGCCACCAGGCTGCTGGTCTACTCTTCTGGTTACGAGTGCATATGTTATAGATGCATTATAACCAACTACAGATTATGGCTCTCATTTGGAAACCAGGAAATCCAACAAGAAAGAGGGGTTGGCCTAGCATGACCCAGAAGTGTACAGTTATTAACAACATAGAACATTTTATTTGAAAGGGGAGGGCCAAGTCACATGGCAACTGATATGCCAGCCTGGGGAACACAGGCAGCCAGTGTGCTGAAAAGCACGGGATGGACTCAGGTCTAAGGTAAAGTGAGATGAAAGGTCTTAGAATGGGGCATTGTGACTGTAAACAGGGAACCATCATTGTTTAGGTTCATTTCCCACTTACATTGTCTTTTTTATCAATGACCTGGGAGAAACCATAAAATCATTTATCACAACATTGTCAGAGGACACAAAGATTGTGGAGTGGCAAAAATAAAGCAAGGGCAAGTCACTGATACAGAGAGGTTTGGATCTCCTGGCAAGCTGTGCACAAACACACACTACACATTTCAATTCCCAGTATGAGAATATAGATGTAGGAACAAATGTGTAGCCCACGTGTGTAAGATGGGCACTTCAATCCAGTGCACACAAGTAGAACAATAAAACCTGAAGACTAGAAGCTGAAGACTGAAAATCAGGCCTACATATGTACTAGGACAATTTACCGAGGGTTGTGGTGGTGTCTCCATCACTGGCAATTTTAAAATTAGGATTGGATTTTTCACTGAATCTTCTGCCCTAGGGATTATTTGGGGGCAGGTCACTGGGTTGTGCTATAGAGAAGGTCACACAAGATGGTCACAATGGCCCCTTCTTGCCTTGGAATCCGTGACTCTATGAAGGCCGGGCAGACCTGGGCAGACCAGAATTCATGGGCTGCGGGTTATGTCTCACCACTGGCCACATCTGAGCAGAAGATCATTAGGTTCCTCTCCCAGGTCAGGTTGCAGGGAAAGGGAACACAGGGTGCTCTGTCTCAGAAAAGGAATTTTGGGGCATGTGGAGCGGGCACTGAAATGGAGACAATATCAATTCATCAACACTTTTATTGAAACAAATGGAGGAAGAACAAACAGCGGGAAGTGTGAGGTTACAAGGCCATCACACAGTTCTAGGGCCCCCTCTGTACCATTGCGAAGGTAAAGAATGACTCAGCCCAGGGAATTCACACCCCTTCCTGAAGGCCTTACATGGCATGTCTGAGCAAGGGGAAGGTCTGAGCAGGTTGAGCGGCTAGGCTAGATGGCCAAGTAAAGTGAGTAGTTTGCCAGAGCATTGCAACAGAGCACACAGCTCAACAAGGTACAACAATGACGACAACGATGACAATGACAACTTTTGCAGTTTAGCGCAGACATTTATAGGGCCTTGGCACTGCTTGGGTCTGCTCACCTGTGGCCCAACCTACCTGCCCAAAGTTTGTCTCCTCGCCCTAAGAAATCTCTGAGCACACTTACTCCATACTTTAGTAGATTATGACGCTTATTTCTACATAGTAAAGAGGAGTATCTCATTCCCGAAACCATCACCTTGGCCTTCCTCACATCCCTCTGCCCGGCAGTCTGTTCTGAGGTGACCAGCTAGATCTGGGAACCATGTGAATTTGTTTAGTTCTAGGTTCAGTTCCCCTATTCGGTTCCCCAGAGTCAAGGAGCAGCCAAGAAGGCATTTTATCTTCTCCAGAGGTCACTTATGCTAACTCACTCTACGGATTTGCTTTAGCTGCTCATACAGGAGAGAGGCCTGTAGGTTTCTTGCATTGCTGCTTAGCTCTGTGGATAACCATGAATCCTTATAACGAACAGGCATTATGTGTATATACTGGATATAACAGCAATTGCTATGACTCAACCCAAGAAAAGACTGGTCTTTGGTATGGCAGGTAAGCAGCAGACATGAGACAGAAGGTGTTAAGAGACTGCTGAGCGAAGCAGGCACCAGGACATTCAGGGGCCTGCAGATGCCAGCTGAGCAGGTCTGGGTCCAACCCCTGGACAGCCACACAAAGCAATGGCGAATGCGACAGTCCAAGATGAAGCTGGTCCCAGGCTGTGTGAGGCAACTACTGATTCAGGGCAAAGGTGGAGACCAAGCCAGAGGCAGCTGGGAAATTGTGACCTTCAGACAGTGGCCAGTGCATAGAGTTGTGCCCTTCACCGTCTGGGTTAAGAGCCATGGCCGGGCCTGCCCTGCTTCAATTTACCTAATTCTGGTTTTAATCCCCTCATACTTTTGGCCTTCACAGTCTCCCACAGCAACAGGTCCCACAGGTGTCTGGTGGATTGTGTCTGGAAGTGTTTCCTTTTGCTTGGTCCAGCCCTGCTGCCTCTCGGTGCCATTGGGTGACCCCTGCAGCTTGTGTCCTGGGAAGAGGTAAGCGCCCTATTCTCTGTCTCACACCATTCATGGCTGTACAGACCTGTGTCGTATCTCCCCTTTAGTCTTCGTTTTCCTAAGGTGAGCAATCCCCCCCAGTCTTTTTACCCTCTCCTCACACAGAAGCTGTTTCATACCCTTCATCAATTATGTTTCCCTTCCATGTAGCTTCTCTAATTCTAACGGATTTTTTTGAGCTGGGGTGACGAGATCTGAGCACAGTATCTGGATGTGGGCGAACCAGGGATTTATACAGAGGTGCTGTGACATTTTCTGCCCCTTCCCTAGCGGTTCCTAACATTCATTCAGGGTTGAGCCCGGAGAACTCTGCATGCTGACTCCAAGGTCCCTTTCTTGGGTGGCAACAGTTAATTGAGACCCCCTCGTTATGTTTTCAAATGTGCCCTGCATTGCACTTGCCAACAGGGAATTCTATTTGCCAGTTTGCTGCCCAGTAACCAACTTTGGCAAGGTCCCTTGGTACCTTTTCACAGTCTGCTTTGGACTGTGCTCTTCTGAGTGAATTTCTATAATGGACAAACATTGCCACCTCCCTGCTAGTCCCTTTCCCAGAGCATCTCTGACTATCTGGGACAACACAGATCCCTGGGGACCCTGCCATTTCCCCCTCTCCTTTCTGCAGACTAGGAATTTATTCTCCCCCTTTGATTCTGTCTCTTGAACAGTTACTGACCCGGGGAGGCCCTTCCCCCTTATCCCATGGTGGCTTATTTAGAATGCGTCTCACACAACATCTGGAATAATGTGGGTGGGGAGAAGTAAAGGGGAGATGAGCAATATGCAGGACTAGCAGGATGGGAGCCACAGGGTGGACTCATGTTCCTCTCTCGCAGCAGTAACGCAAAGATGAAGGTTGTAATGAAGAGTAGCATACATGTAAGACTGTGATGCCTGGCCAGGCACAGTGGGCTGGTGACAAAGGCTTTGTGCCTCTGGACCTACCAGTAACCAAATGTCTGCTCAACATAAGGCAAAACCAATACATTATAAGGCGTAAAGGTGGAGCACCATGCGTGGGCTGTACACGTTGCAGGGGGAAAGGGTTGGGAGGTGGCACCAGGAAGTCAGTCTGTGTGTGCATGGCTGGAATGCCAAGTAGAAGCAGAAGCAGCCCTGTAAGCAATTACCTAAATAAAGAGACAGTGTCCATTGTAATTCCCCTGATTTATTTCCCTTATGCCTTCCTGGTGTGACTGCAGGGAAGCTGATGAAGTTCCATCTACCCACAGTGCCAAGTGTTCAAGATTTTACTTTTAATGGAAACTTTGCAGTGCTCAGTGTCTACCAAGTGTAAATGCACAAGCTAGTGGATGTTATTTCACATCTCTGGGGAGGGCTGTGCTGCAATCCCTTGTCTGACTGTAAATTCACAGTACTCCTCTGAAAGCAATAGAGGTATCCCACTGAAAATCCAATGTGACCGAATGCAGCTACATGACCATAATCCATATTTCTCCACCAAAATTCATGGAGTGAAACTACTACAAATGAAGGGTAAATCAGAACAGAGTTTGGTCCAAAATCTTTAACCTAACCTCACATTGCCTACGACTAGACTATACCTTTTTTGACAAAGCCTCTGTCGAAAAAGAGCATCTAGACTACAACCAGTTCTGTCGAAAAAGCAAGCCGCTTACTTGAAAGAGAGTATAGACGCTCTCTTTCGAAAAAGCACAGTTTGCATGCAGTAGCACCTTTTTTTGACAGAACACTGTCAAAAAAAGGCGTTCTTCCTCATAAAATGAGATTTCTCGCCATCAACAAAACTGCCGCGTTCTGTTGACTTACTGTCGACAGAACGCGGTGGTAGTGTAGGTGAAGGTACACTTTTGTCCACAAAAAGCCACTTTTGTCAACAAAACCCTGTAGTCTAGACACACCCATTGAGGCCTCTGGGCTGGACCATGGGGCAATTTCCAGTTCTGCCTGAGGGCATGAGGGGTGCCTATAGGCAAATCACATCCCAGCTCTGAACCTTAGCTCCCCCGTCTGTAAAAAGGGGAGAATGCTGCCGTCTTGCTTGGAGAGCTACTGATGCAAAGTCCATGTAAGAATTTGGCATCATTTAACACACGTGATGTCAATAAAGAAAAAATATTGACATTATAATCTGGATTTTGTACCAATGGGCTGCACTAGCATAAGGATAAGGATGAGGATGCCTGAGAAGTTGAGACAGGATTTTGGAAGCAGTCGGGTTAGGCTGCAATGACACTTTATGTATGGCTGTTATTAAGGGAGATAGATCAGTAGAAGGGCAACAGCAACAATATAAACTGCAATACCCCCAAAGACCAAAATAATGTCACTATGCTTTGTAAACCATACTTTTACAGACTTCACTGTGCCTGGTTTATTTATCCCTGTAGGAAATCTCATGCTTTGCTCAGTTAAATAGATCTTACTGGGGTAATGCCTGCCCCCGTTCTCCTGCACCATTGTTTGGATCATTTCTACCAACTCTGAAACTTGCTCCATCTGCTCTGCCCTGGTTGCTTTGTTGTTGAAAGTGCAGCAGCGGTTCCCACACGCCTGAATCAGCCCCTTAAGACCTTTGTTATCTGAATGTCTCACATAATCATGCAGAGAGCAGCCAGCCCCCAAATCTTTTTTCCGGGTGAACAGGACAACCGTGTGCCGCATGGCTTCATCTCCAAAAATCTCCTGGACTCGCTTCACTGCTTCCCTGTCTTCTGCAGTGTAACGGCCCAGCTGGGTCACCAGCACCAGCGCGTGGGGGCCTGGGGCGGAGAGTGCGACACAGCGACTGATCTCACTTTGTACCACTGTATCACACGCCTTTCGGTCAAAGATGGCAGGTGTGTCAATCACCACGAGCTCCCTCCCATTCCAGATTCTTCGCCCCTTTTCACAAGTCACGGTCACTGGCGTTGCCCTGAGTTGGGACACAAACTTTCCTTTGCCGAGGAGGGTGTTTCCCGTGGCACTTTTCCCAGCGCCGGTTTTGCCAACGAGGATGATTCTGAGCTCCGATCCCATATCTGGGTCTGCTGGTAGCAAGGTTCACAGAGTAAGTGCATGAGAGCTATTTCTACTGATAGAATTGCTGCTAAGAGGCTTGCACCAGTGCTGACACTGATTCACTAGTGGAACACAAGTTTAATTTTATCCTGATTAATGGTCCTTCCACTACATTATTAAACCACAACACAGTTTAGCAAATCACACACACATCACCCTTGGCTGCATAGGAAGGAAGGTTCCAGGCTGACATGGAAGGGCACGAGTCATACGTGGTGTGGAGTAGAGATAGCAGAGATGGGAAACGGAGCGCAGACTGGATAGACAGACGGCATGGGGGTCAAGACAGGGGGTGTTTGCAGAAGATTGCCCCATAAAGGATTTTTCCCTCCACATTGATGAGCATTTAAGATTCTATACGCCCAGGGGAATGTATTACTATATCGCCCAGAGCCTTGTGTTCTTCCTCCAGCCTGAGATTCTGGCCAATAATGCTGGGGGGTTGCAGGGCCGGTAAGTGTCTGAAAACAATGTGTGATCTAAACTCCAGTCTCTTGGTTGAACAGGGCTCTTGTCACCACTGTCTCGGAGCGCCCCACCACCCTTCCTGCAGACACCTGACTGCATCCCATGAAATAAGAAGAATCCTGATCCTAAAGATGGAAAACTGGGGCACAGACACAGACTAAGTTATTTGCCCAAAGTCACAAGGATGTCTGGCCTGAGCCAAGATTTGACCATCTCCAGTGTCCCTCTCCAGTGGGCTAGTCACACCCGGGCCCTTCCACCGTGCCCCACATAAAATGACCCTGCAGCAGTGTGGAGGAGATACCAGCAGATGATCCTTCTATCCAGGAACCAACTCTCCTATGAGGTGGGGGGGGGGAGGGGAATGACTGAATGGCTCTGCTGGAACTAAGGAGCTTACAGCGTAGTGCAATCAAGAGACTAGGGGCGACTGGAGAGAACCCAGGATCACAGTGAGGCATATCCCTGGTTTCAGCTCATCAGTGGCTTCGCCGCAGCCGTGTGTTCTTCAGACAGCATGGAACGGCGGCTTCAGGAGAAATGTACCAGCGGGAATGTTGTGGTGTGTGACGGGTTGCAGGGGTCACGTGGGGACTGTGCCACGTACTTTCCCAGAACTGGCCGGGGTGAAGGGCGGCACCGCTGCAGAGTGGAGGTGCAGGCCCAGTTCCCTGTAGACCATGCAAAATAATAGAGCAGGCATAGACCATGAAGGTAACAAACATAAAGCCGGGTGGTTTGACATGATGGGAGGGGGCATGAGTGGAAGGAAGCTGAGAGGGGAGGTGCTATGGCTGAAGCAAAGCGCCAGGGAGATGATGCCTGCAGTGATCATGCAGTGGGCAGCACGGGGGCGAGCTGCATGTGGGAAGGCCAGAAAGGCAGAAGAGGTTGACAGACCAAGTGGTGCAGGAAGGGAGGGAAGGGTGGCTGTGCAGGCAGAGAAGAAAGACGGAATCAGAAGGAGGTTGTGCAGGAGGAAGAAGCTATAGCAGTGGTCACCAACCAGTAGATCGGGATCTACTGGTAGATCTTGGCATCTCTGACAGGTGATCTTGACTGGTTTGGCCAAGAGGCTACCAAGTGCTGCCACTTCAGCTGCCCCTCTCCCTGCTGCTGTGCATCTCCTGCCCTTTGCCTTGGAGCTGTCTCCTCAGGAGCCTCCTGCTTTCTGTGCAGGGCAGAGGAGGAAGAAGAGGGGCACTGATGTCAAGGTGCCCCCTCTCCCTTCCTGTATCCTATCTCCACAGAGCAGAGAGGGGGCACAACAGGGCTTGGAATGGAGTTTGTTGGCTGCTTTTGGGAGTGGTGCAGGGCCAGGGCAGGGGTGAGGCTGCCTTAGCCCCACTGCACCAGCACCCAGGAGCCACCTGAGGTAAGCAGTGCCCTGCTGGAGCCCACATCCCGAAACCCTACCCCAGTCACGAACCCCCCTCCTGCACCTCAAGTCCCTGCCCTAGCCCTGAGTACCTCTGCATCCAAACACACTCCCAGAGCCTGCACCTAGAACCCCCTCCAACACCCCAACTGCCTGCCTCAAACTAAGATCATAGACCCTTTCACACTTCAAATCCCTTAATCCAAGACCAGAGCCTGGACCCCAACCCTCTGTCCCAGCCTGGTGAAAATGAGGGAGGGAGGGAGAATGGAGTGAGCAGTGGCGGGGCCTTGGAGAAGGGGCACAAAGGAGGTGGGGCAAGAGTATTTGGGTTTGAGGTAGATCTTGGATTGCACTTAAATTCAAAAAGTGATCTCGTACTTAAAAAGGTTGGAGACCACTGAGCTATAGCCTAGAGGAAGTTGCTGGAAGAAATGGAGGAACTGAGTGATGTCCAGTCACAGGCCTGAGTGACGCAGAGGGAGTTGGGACTGGCAGAGTAGCTGAGAAGGACAAGGGAAGACGCAGGTTTTGCTGGGAGAGGTTTAACGCTGTCCTGTGGCCATTATCAGATTTGAAGGCTGGACATGGACACATTGCAGGACAGGCAGAGATTTTAGCCTGCAGAGAAGGAGGCAGATGGGAAGTGGAGACTTGGGAGTGGTCAGCACAAAGATAAAACGACATTTATGGACTAATAGACGGGGTCAGAGGGAAAGAGAAGGGGCCCAGAACAGAGCCTTCTGGAACCACAATGGGAAGTTGGAGCAGGGAAGAGGCAGATCTACTGAATGAAACACTGAAATGTGGCCAGAACAGGCTCTTGGTTTAACTTTCTCACCAGAGGTGATGTCTTCTCCCTCACTCTTCCTCCCTTCCATCGCTGCCTGGAACAGTTACAGTAAATGTTATTCCTTTGCCATCCTCCGTTAACTGCCACGCTCAGAGTTTAGAAAACATGCTAGAAACACTTTGCTCTCTGCCTTGAAATCTTCTTCTTGGCCAGAAGAGTGAGGGTCTGAAAATGACACGTTGATTAGTTATACTTAATGCCCATCATTTATTCCCTGTTTAGAAAAGAGGCCCCGACTCAGGAAGGTTCTTGAGCATGTGCTTAATTTGCATCAGGAGCAGTTCTATTGACGTGTGACTCAATTGGAGTGCAGGCTGAACCTCCCTGGTCTGACACCCTCAGGGATGGAGGGGTCCCGAACAAGGGAATTTGCAGGAGCAGGGAAGGTCAGGCTTCTGGGTTCTTCCAGGGATCCCCTGCTGGCTGCTGCCCCAGGAGGATCCAGAGGCCTGAACTCCTCCACCCACCTGCCTGCTTCTGCTGCTCCCAGCCTGCTTCTGGGTTCTGCTCCTGTTTTCCAGACCCACTTCGTTCCCAGCTGCTCTCAACCTCTGCAGCTGGGGCTCTCTGATCTAGGAACATCTGTGGTCCTGCCAGACCTTGGATGTGCTAGACCACAGAGACCCAGACAAGAGAGGTTCAACCTATATCTTGCATATCACAAAGTGCTTCACCATACTGTGGCCAGAGGCACTGCTCCTGAAACACTCATTATCTTGTTTAAGAACATGGTGAGTCCCACTGCAGGCAATGGGGATACTCACATACTTACATGCACATGGAGATGTTTGCCATACTGGAGCCAAATCCATGTTTCTAGCTGTTAGTAACTCAGACCCAGATGTGTATGTGGAAGCCAATCTGGTTGCCCATGGATCAGTAACTGTCTGGCATGGTGAACTTCCAGACAGTGATGGCAACCTGCTTCTCCATGGCGATGGCAGATTGCATCTGGGTGTCATGCTGTCAAAGAATAGGGGCGAGCCAGGCACACAGCTCCAAGAAAGTCTCTTTCCTCTTTCGGAAGTTCTGGAGCCACTGCTGGTCATCACACTACTCCATCACCAGCCAGACCCTGCCTCTAGAGCCTTCTCTCCACCATGGGGTGCCGTTGCAAGGGCCTTGTTCCTGCACTCAGGCAGAGGGTCTCAAAGATAAGCTCAGAGTCAAGCTGATTCAGGGCCATGAAGGTAGCCTGCAGAAACTGTTAATGCATGTCCAGGCAGTAATAACAGATCTTCAAGTAGATGTTTTGTTACAGACCAATTCCACAAGCCAAATACACAAGGAAGGACTGGAACTGCAATTCATTCACAAGTTCAAATCTCACACCTGTGGTTCGAATAAAGTACTGGATGGCTGGGTCATTATTAACCTACCAAACAATGAAGGTGACAATGGTTCTTTGTCTGTGTAGAATCTCATGATCCCAGCTACATGTTTTGTTAGTCTTTAAGTGCTACCAGACTATTTGTTGTTTGCTAATTAATGGTTCTTATCTGATTCTTTTGACTATCCAGGTACTTAGGGTATGTCTACACTACTGCGCTATTTCGAATTAACTTATTTCCAATTAGTTAATTTGCAATAAGCTAATTCAAAATAACGCATCGAGACACAAAAACTAATTCGAAATAGCATTTTTCTAATTTGAAATAGCGTTTTTCTAATTCGAAATAGCACGTCCACATTGAGTACACCCTGAATCGAAGTTAAGGCTGGCCAGAACCAGTGCCAAAAGGGCATCAGGGTCGGCCTTAGTGTGTGGGGCTGCTGCCTCAGGCTAGCCGAGGGCTGTGCCTAAAGGGACCTGACCCCCCATCTCCGACAGACAGTTCTCAGGTTTCTCTGCTTGCTGGTCTACCTTGCTGAGGGACGGCAAAGCATTTGTGTCTCGGAGTGCTCTGCTTGCCCTCACTCGGGACACCACGGCACTCTGCAACATGGAACCAGACCTGCCCCCGGGGACTTTGTTGTGTCTCGTGGACACGTAGCTAGCAGCCTGGCTGCGCTGTCTGCAGGCTGCCATCCGGGAGCACCATCAAGGGGCTGTCAGGATCCAGGGGGCCCTGTGGGAGAGCTTCAACCCTGAGGAGCGCTAACAATCTCCCTAGTCTGCCCCACTGGGGGCTTGTGCCCCATTCCTCCCTCGCATCCTTCCACTTACCCTTCCCTAGCCCCCCCTTCCTGATGTCAAATAAAAGACGCGTATTTTCAAAAATAGAAACTCTCTTTATTTAACACAACTGGGGAGGGGGAATGAAACTGTGGGGAGATGGGGGAAAAGAGGTGGGAGAGGGCAGGAGAGAAGGTGGGAGAGGAGAGGGGGAAAACTGGGAGGAGGGAGCTGGAAGAGGGAAGCAAAGGGAAGAAGGGGGAGGGGAAGATTAGTGCTCAGGGCTGGGAGTCTCATCGGGCCAACCGCCTCCCAGCACGGCGGGGAAGGGGGCCTTGGCATCCCTGGGGGGATGGGGAGGAGGGTGCGGAGGTTGAGGTTGGGGGTGTGGAGATTGAGGAGGAAGAGGTGGGAGGGGGGGCAGGAGTGGGAGGAGGAACAATAGCTGGGGGGGCAGCAGGCACAGGACCAGCATGGGGCAGCATGCTCTGCAGCAGGGCCTGCAGGTTTGAGCACATGGAACGGTCCTGAGCAAGCTGCTCCTGGAGGAGCTGCAGGTCCTCCCACATCCAGGCCTGGGTGGTGTGGTGCAGGGCTCGCAGGGCCCCCAGGTGCTTGTCCTGGTACTCCTACTGCGTGATGGTGGTCCTGCTGAGGCCACAGGTGCGGGAGCTTGTCCTAGGTGGGGGGGTGCACCCTGCACCAGCAGCTGGTGCAGCTATAGAGAAAGAAGAGAAGTGGTCAGTTCTCCCTGGGGACACAGTGGATGATGCCCAGCCCCCGCCCCCCACTCCCCTGCAATGTGAGGGTGACCGTGCCCTGCACTGTGAGAGCCGATGGGCTTGCACAGAGGCCATGGTCGGGATGTCTGGTTCTCCCTGGGACTGGGATCTGCCCCAAGACCACACCCATGCCCCTGTATTGTGTATGGTGTGTCTGGGGCGGGGGGGCGGGGAGATGTCCCCTGCCTCTGTGTAGAGGGGGCATGTGAAGAGAGAGCGTCCTGTTGGGTCCCGCCCTGGAGTCAGGAGCGTGTCAGGTCTCTTCACACACGCATGTGCCTATTGGGCCACGGCCCCCTTGGGCCACACCCTATTGGGTGTCACGCAGCTGGAGCCACCTGCCCAAGGGTGGCATGGCACATGCTCGTACATGCACAGGTGGCTGTGTGATCCGTGGGAGGCATGGCCCATGTGCGGTCCCTGGTCTCCCTCCCCGCCTCCCCCCCAGGTATGGGACAGTGCTGGCACTTACCCGGTATGGACTCCCCGGACAACCCTGCTGACTCTGGTGCCGGGATAACTGGTGGTGGCCCCTCTGGTGTGCCTGGGTCAGGGCCCTCAGCTCCCGGCTCGGTGCCCCCCGGGCTGGCGTGGACCACCCCGCCCCCAGCATGCGGTCGAGGGTGGGGAAGTAGGAGCAGGTATCAGCCCCTGCAGCGGCACTGCCCCTGGTGGCCCTGGCATACGCCTGCTGCAGCTCCTTCACCTTCAGGCGCACCTGCTCCTGGGTGCACCTGTGGCCTTTCTTGGTCATGGTGGCCACTATGTGGCCGTAGACGGCTGCGTTCCTCCACCTAGTGCAGAGATTATGGACGTTGGGGGCCTCCCCCCAAACCTCAATGAGGTCCATGACCTCCGCACTACTCCTTGAGGACGCACACCGTCTACTGCCCCTGGCTGGGCCCTGGCTGGCCCCTGGGTGCTGGGTGACTGGACGAGGGACAGCTGGCTGCCATTGTGTGGCCACTGGCTGAGGGTCTGTGGCTGCTGGCAGGTCTGGCTCTTGCATGTGCCCAATGGCCAGAGTCTACCCCTTTAAGGGCCCCGGAGCTATGGGAGAGGAAAGGAGTTTTCCTGGTTTGGCCCAGAGTGGCCACCAGGAGAAACTGGGAAGGGCTGGAGGCCCCCTAATTCGAAATAAGTGTCTACACAGAACTTATTTTGAATTAGCTATTTTGAATTTGGTGTTATTCCTCATAGAATGAGGTTTACCAAAATTGAAATAAGGGCTCCACTATTTCAAATTTATTTCAAAATTGTGGTTTGTATATGTAGATGCTATTAAAGTTAATTTGAAATAACGGCTGTTATTTTGGATTAACTTTGTAGTATAGACATACCCTTATAGACTATTTGTTTTTCCTATTACATTCCAGCTCAGCTTTGGCCTTGATATTTTTTTACCACTGCCTCTTCTTGTCCCCCTTCTGCTCCTTGCCATTTTTTCCTCTTCTGCTCCCTGTCCCTTCTCCTCTATTTATTTTGGTTCTGGACATCCAACACTCTGGTCATCTGAAAAAGTGGGTTTTGCCCACAAAATCTCATGATACTACCTACATGTTTTGTTAGTTTTTAAAGTGCTACGAGACCACTTGTTTTTAAAATTTATCCTATTTAATCATGTTATGGTTGCTGTCACCTTTGTTCTTCTTCCCATTTTCCTCTTGTGCTTTGTCACAGCCCTTTGTTGCATCTTGTCCTCATTCACATAGCAAGGCCTGGTCTGCACTATAGCAGGAGGTCAAATTAACATGCGCAACTCCAGCGATGTTAATTGTGTAGCTGGAGTTGACACTTCGGTGCTGTGCAAACAGCAGGAAGCTGACAGGAGCAAATGATCCCATTGACTTCCCTTATTCTTCGGGGAAGCTGCCCTCAGAGTTGGAGTTATTGGATCTAAACTAGACCCACTCAATCAAATTCCAAAAGATTGACCCGTGCAGCATTGATCTGCTGGTAAATATAAATGTGGCCAAAATTTTTTGCTGTAGGAACTGCCTCTTCCTATGTGTTTATACAGCAGCTCCCAGCAAAACAGAGCCTTGGTCCTGACTGAGGCTGCTGGGAACCTCTGCAATGCAAATAATCAGGAATAGAAATAAATAGTCTTGGCAGAATTTAATTATTCTGCATTAATGACAGATAATATCAACATTTTTTTCTATTTTTATCCATTTCACTTTTCACTGTTGTGAAAATGTACGTCTTGAAGACTTTTCATTTAAATGTTCACACAGTTGCAAGAAAGTCAGACAATGGAGGGTGTCCAATAATAATTGATGTCGGTGATGTCTTAAAAATAGCCTCTTTGATTACAATGTTAGAATTGTTTTTGAGGCTGTGTATAGCATTGAGTTTTGCATGGCTGAGGTTGTGTTGCATATTTTCGTTTGCTGACAATGTCAGCCTGTGCATGTTTGAGAAAGCAATTGATGTAGAAGTCAAGACTTTCTCTCCTTAGACCCTATGCTACCAGCATTCTTAGCTACCTGAGGAAAGTACAAAACAGCTATAATCTTCCTGAAAACAGCATCCTGGCCACCATGGATGTAGAAGCTCTTTACACCAACATTCCACATGAAGATGGATTACAGGCTATCAGGTACACCATCCCCAAGGACACCACTGCACACCTGGTTACAGAGCTCTACAACTTTGTCCTCACCCACAATTTCTTCCAATCTGGTGGCAATTTATATCTTCAAGTCAGCAGCACAGCCATAGACACACGAATGGCCAACATTTTTATGGCTGACCTTGAACAACATTTCCTCAGCTCTCACCCCCAGCACCATTACTCTATTTATGTTACACTGATGCCATCTTCATGTCCATGGGAAGGAGACCCTTGAAGAATTTCACAGGGATTTCAACAACTTCCACCCCACCATCAACCTCATCATGGATCAGTCTGCACGAGAGATCCACTTCCTTGGCACTAATCAGACACTAAGGGTGTGTCTAGACTACAGGGATTTGTCGACAAAAGTTGGCTTTTGTTGACAAAACTATACCTGCGTCTACACTACCGCTGAGTTCTGTCAACAGAATGTTGACAGAACTCGGCAGTTTTGTCAACAGTGGTAAACCTCATTCTACGAGGAATAACGCCTTTGTCGACAGAGTTCTGTCAACAAAATGTAAGTGTGGATGTGGGGAAGAATTTATGTTGATAATAAAGGTCTCCAGGAAGAAGCCCTGGTGGACACTCTTGCCACAGCTTTCAACTCTATTATTCCTGCCTGCAGCCATCTTTCAAAGGCACAGGCAACCAGGATTACCATTCTGGCAGCAAGCCAGCTCCAGCCAGGACCCTGAGACCATGTAGCTCTATTTGATCAGGCAAGTGGGAGCCATGTCCCAGGGACAAGCCCCCCCCAAGACCCTCCTGGCCCTTCCAGGGAGGCACCCCTCCAGGAATCCAGGGGCACCAAACACCGGGAACCATCCTGGTCTGGGCCTGAGATCAAAGCCCTCCTGGACCTGTGGTCTGAGGAGGAGGCTCTTCAGCTCCCACAGGCCAGGCATAGGAACGCAGACAATTATGCCAGAATGGCTGATGGCCTGGCAAGGAAAGGACACCATCCCCACACCCTACAGCAGGGCAGAGCCAAGGTGAAGGAGCTGTGGCAGGGGTATGTCAGGGCCCATGAGTGCAGCTCCCGCTCCGGGGAAACGGCGCACTACTGTGCCTACTACAAGGATCTGGACCAGATCCTGGGGGCAGGGGAACCCCTGCCTCCAGAGCGGCTTGTGGAGTCTGGCTTGGAGACCCCTGTGCAGCTGCGGCTGCAACTCGAGGGTGAGACGCCAACAGAGGACCAACAGCTCCAACAGGAGGAGGAGGAGCACAGCAGGAGGACACCAGCAGGAGCACAGTGACCCTGACCCAGAAGCCAGACATCCATGCTCAGGAGGCCTCCCAGGTAACTTCGGACCCCGGGGAGGGAACATCAGGTGAGCGCTGTGAGGGTCCAACACACACAGGGCAGGGCAGGCGGGAGCAAAGTGGATGGTGCAGTGCTGTGACGTGTCATGATGATCACAGCCTGGGGGGCGGGGGGCACAGGGAGGACCGTCCTACCCCTGCACCCGCATGGCTGCTAAGCACCACCTGCTCCTGCAGGCAGTGATGCCAGGGGCAGGCTTGGGTTGGGGACGCCGGGATTGCCTCACAGCTGCAGGCCTCTCAGCAACCTGCGGGAACCCAAACTATGCCCTGACACTTGTCTGTGCTGCTTGGCCATGGGGTGTGTGTGGGGTGGGGGTGGGGGGAGGGCATGATGGTGGCCTGCACACCTTCTGGGCTCCAGGGAGGATGTGGCTGCTGGCCAGGCCACACCATGCCTTACTGAGATGCACATGAGCAGCCTCTGACCCTAGGACAGGCACTGCCTGATGAGAAAAAGGAGGGCATGCCCTCTCAGGGAAAGGGTGAGCATGCATGACTGATGACTTTTCCCTCTTGTCCTCCACAGCCAGACCAGCTGACTGGTAGGGAGCACCACACCTGCCCCACTGCCCAGACGGCTGCAGGGAACCTGTCGGCATTGGCACACCTATTTAGACCTGGTGCGCCAGAACATCTTGGTCCTGCAAGGGATGCAGGACGCAATGAACTGGAGGCTGGAGGCAGAGGTTGAGTGGCGCAGGCACTTGCTGGAGGAATTTGCCCAGCAGCACACTGAGATTTGTGCTGCTGTCTGGGAGGCCATTGTCTTCCCCGGTCCTGTGCTTGGTCCTGCTCCTCCTGCTCAGCCTGCCCCCTTCTCAGCCCCTGCCCCTCCCTCAGCCGCTGCCATCCCAGATGCAGATACAGCCCCACCTCCTGCCCAGCCCCCTACTGTCCTACCCACATGCACAGCCGTCTGCGAGAAGGCCTCCACAGCCAAAGTGCCAAGGGATCTTCCTCCAGGCAGCCCCCTCAGCCCTGAGCCTCCCTCCCGCCTTCCAGGTTGACATTCCCCCGTCCCACCTGTGAGAGTCACTGAGGGAATCACTTTACTTTGTTTACAAACACTTTATTTTAGCTGAACAAAAGAGTATTTTCGTTTTTCAACAAACCAACAGTTCAATAAACTGTTCATATTTTTTCACCAACACCTGTCTCTGTTGTCAGTGTGTGAGGAATGAGTTCAATGTGTGAATGTGGGGCTAGGAGAGGTTTTGGGGAGGAAGGCACTGGGGCCATGGGGCAATCCCACATTTGGAAGGCCCCAGGGAAAATCATCAGCCTCCTTGGGAGAACTGCTCCCACAGGGCTTCTCGAATGCGCAATCCAAGCTGGTGGGCTTGCCGGATGGCAGCTGTCCGGGGTTGCTCAAAGTGCCTCCCCTTCACATCAGCCCGTGTCCCCCACGCAGGTAGGAAGGCCTCCCCTTTCCTCTCTACCAGGTTGTGCAGCACACAGCATGCTGCAATCACATCGGGGATATTGCGTTCCCCCACATGCAGCCAAGTGAGCAGGCATCTAAATCTGCCCTTCAGATGATCAAAGGCGCACTCCACCTGGAAGTGAGTCCAGTTCAGGTGGGAGTTAAACAGCTCCTTGCTCACATCCAGGTGGCCGGTGTAGGGTTTCATGAGCCAGGGCATAACAGGGTATGCCAAGCTGGCCACGATGTACGTAGGCATCTGCACATCCCTGACTGCATAGTTCCTCTCTGGGAAAAATGCCCCAGCCTGAAGCCTGCAGTACAGGTGGGAGTTCCGGACTATGCGGGCATCGTGTGCCTGGCCTGACCACCCGACACAAATATCTGTGAATTGTCTCCGGTGGTTGACCAGGGCCTGTGGCACCATAAAAAAGTAGCCCTTTCTATTAATGTACTGTGCTGCTTGATGGGGTGGTGCGCGGATCGGGATGTGAGTCCCATCGAGTGCTCCACCACAGTTCGGAAACCCAGCCCCGCAAATCCAGCAAAGATGGTAGGTTTCCGAGGCAGACAGTCCTGTGAAGCAGCTCTGAATTGATGGCCGTCACCACCTGCAGCAAGGGATAAATACAAATAACAGGACCCCAAGAACTCCCACTCAGGCAACCCCCCAGTGCCCCTGCACCTCTGCAGGGTGAGGCCTGACAGGCTTCTACGACTCCCACCCCATCCCTCAGTCCCTGTGCCTGGTCCTGACCGTCCCCCTTATCAGCCCATCCCCACCCCCATGGACTGTCCCCTAAGAGTGACTTACCTCCATCAAGATGGCCCTGACAGTAGACTTCCTCTCACCAAACTGATGTCCCACAGAGCGGTAGCTGTCGGGGGTGACCAGCTTCCACAGAGCAATAGCAATGCCCTTCTCCAGGGGGATGGCAGCCTGCAAGTGGGTGTCCTGGCGTTGCAGGGCAGGGGCAAGCCAGGCACAGAACTTCTGGAAGGTGGACTTCTGCATGTGGAAGTTTCGGAGCCACTGGTTGTCGTCCCACTGCTGCATAACGAGCCGGTCCCACCAGTCAGAACTGGTGTCCAGCCTCCAAACTTGCCTCTCCAGGAATGAGTTCAGGGGCAAGGGCAGTAGGGCTGCAGCTGAGGGGGGAGGGGGGGGAACTCTGAATCCAGCTCTGCTGCAAACGTCATGATGCTCTCCTGAGCATGCAGCAGAACTTCCAGCAGCACGGTGTAGGGCCATCGCCTGCCCAGGGGCAGCTCAGGCTCCATGACCAAAAACAGAGTGCAAAGCACAAAACCAAACCTGCAAATAAACTGCTGTGGTGTCCAAGGAAGCAGGGCAGCCAGAGAAAACACTGCAGCAGCTTTGCTTTCCCTCTAGGAGGTAGGCAAGCCAGAAGCAGGAGCAGAGCAATGGCTGTCCAGGAGGATCCCTTTAAGCATGCGTCTCTGCAAAGCTCATGCAGCAGAGCCTGGACTTTAAGGCTGCCCCTGTGACCTGCCAGAAGCACTTCCAGGTGCCTTCTTATATCGACAGAGCATCCGCCAGTCTGGATGCTCTTTGTCGACAAAGTGGATCGCTTTTTCAATCCACATGATGCAGTCTAGACGCTCTTTGTCAACAGAGGCTTTTTCGATAGTTTCTGTCAACAAAGCCTCTGTTGACAAAAGCCTGTAGTCTAGACATATCCTAAGATACAGCCGGATTTGCTCCCATCCCACAGAGGTACTGGGCATTCCTAAAACTTAAATACCCACCTTGAGAAGTGAAAAAACAGTTTGTCAGAGCCATACAAGTACCCAGGCATGGGATTCTTCAATATAGGCCCAACAATAAAATAACAGAACATGAGTGGTCATCCCTACAGCCTCCAACTTAAACCCCTCCAGCACATCATTAACAATCTACAACCTATCCTGGAAAGTGATCTTTCACTCTCACAGGCTTTGAGGGACAAGCTAATCCTCACCTACAGACAAACTCCTAACCAGAAAAAGATTCTTTCCAGCAACCACGCATCAGAGCTCAAACATACTCACCCAGGAACCCACCCCTGCAATCAATTCCGATGCCAGCTCTGGCCACACAACATCATCACAGGACCTAACCACATCAGCCAGAACATCAGACTCATATAACTGCACATTCACCAATATGATCTATGCCATCAAGTGCCAGCAATGCCCCTCTGCCATGTGCACTGGCCAGACTGGACAGTCTCTACAACGAAGGATGAATGGACACAAATCAGACAGTCCCGAAAAAGTCAAAAGGTCACACACAGAAACCTATTGGGGAACATTTTAACTTGTTTGGGCACTCGCTAATGGATTTCAATGTGACTACACTCTTACAAAGCAATTTCAAAAACCAGCTGGAGAGAGAAGCTACAGAACTTAGTTTCATTTACAAGTTTGACACCTGTAATCAAGGTTTGAACAAAGACCTGACCTGGATGGGTGGTTACATTCCAACCCTAATGACATCAAAAGCTAAGCACCGGGTACTTAGAGCCCACTAGATTAGCCTCATTTAGCATGGACACTCCAATTGACAAGATTTTTTCTTATTTTTTCTTTCTCTTTTGCTCTGCATCCTGTCTCTTTCTCTGCAATTTATTTGTACCCTGGACCCCTTAATTCCATTTATCTGAAGAACTGGGCTGTGCCCATGAAAGTTCATGATGGCATCTACAGGTTTTGTTAGTCTCTACGGTGCTGCAGGATTATTCATTGTTTTATTATGTATGAAATTAGTTACCCAAGAACTTTAGAAAAACCCAGACAGCTCTGTAGGACCTTACTCTCATTGATGCTGCAGATTTTTTGCAGCAATCTTGCAAGCCTAAAGGAGTTTAAAGTTGGTTGAAATCACACTTAAACCCACTATAATCTTCTAAGGGCCCTTTCTGCTGGGTAAGGCCATGGCTCCACTGCAGACACAGCAACAGCACAATTACACGCACAGGATGAATTTTCTGAGACTTTTAATTAATTTGAGTAAAAATAATTAAAATTGATGCATTCTTAAATTAATCACAATTTGTCAGCGTGACATGTTCTATGCCAAAATTACATCCTAGCACTCCCACATTTACCATAGTGGTGTCATTCTGGAGTATGAGGCTTTGGGAAGTACCATTTTCAAAGTCTTGCTCTGTTGACTGTTAAGGCCCTGTTGGATGGAAGGTGCTGTCACTGGATGTGAGCTTGTGTATAGAGAACCTCAATCCTGCTGCAGTCAAAACAGCGGGTCTAATAATGACCCACTAATTTGAAATGACAGGGTACCCCCATCGGCACTGGTAGTCCTGCTCCTAACAAGGATCAATGGAAATCTACAGGTGTTACCTACCAGCCCTGTGCTCTTGGGAGCCAGAAAGTGACATTCATGGAAAACCATCCTCCCCCCCTTCCCCTAGGCCTTTGCTAGAATCAGACAAAGCAATGAAAAGGCCAGGAAAGACCCACCTAAACTAATTAAGGAAACACCCCAGCCTCATCTGCATTGAAGATAGAACTCATTACCATACAGAATGGAGACCAGCTCTTCCCAGGCAGGAACTGCAGTGAACTATGGGATACTGACAGCAGAGAAGCACTGCCTGATGGGAAATCTCTGCTCCAGATGCTAATGAACCCAGGCCTGCTCACACCCAAATTAGTCATTATCAGACCAATTCTAGTCATGGATCCTATTGACACCCACAACACTGAAACTGGCTAGCTGCACTGTGAGCTCCTTCAAGGAACATCACCCATAATCAAGGGTGATCAGTATCTATTGTCTCTCTTCTTTCTCTTTGAACTATTGTCCTATCCCTATAAAAACTCCTATCCTTGCCCTAAGAAAAACTGTTCTGATACGTGGATTTAAACTGCATCAGTTCCATTGAGACTTTTTCCTCTCCTGTCTGATCGTTCTGGGGGCTCTGCTCTGCTTGTCTCCTGCCCTCTGGACCCCCAGCTCCCATCATCATCTGGGAACCCCGATCAGTGCAAGCTCCACGGAGTGGTGAAGTCTCTCTCTCTCTCTCTCCCTCTCTCCCTCTCATCAACTACCTCTCTAAGCATAGCCTCCTGATCCTGCTCTATGTAAACTGTTATATGTTTACCTAACATTTGTAATCAGTTTCAATTTAGATTTAATATTGTAATTGTTAGATTTAATATTGTAACTGTTTTATATCTATTCACTACTCAGAAATAAATAACATGCATTGTTAAGCTGGTTGCTTCTCTCTCTTTCTTTCTCTTTCGCTCACTCTTCCTTAAGGGGTGTTGTTTTGGCTTCCCCATTTGCTCTGCAACAACGCTTCTTGTACCCAAGCAAAAGATCCCTGTAGTGCTCAAAATCCTGTGGGGTTTGCTCATTGTGTGGTTTACCAGTGAATGATTGTGGTGTGAAAGTGGGGATCGGGAGGTGCTGAACCTGGGGGCTTATGAGGATGGCAGCTTAAAGTGCTGTTTAATCCAGCCCACTGATTTCAAAGGCACATGAGGGTGCAGTGGGGCATTGCTGTTAAACCCAGCCAGCTGAGTCCAGGGACATATGAGGGGTCAGCGTGTGAGTGCTGATTACCCAGTCCTCTCAGACGTGCTCTGGTAGTGGGTGTGAGTGTCTGTGTGTTGCTAAGGTGGGAAGAACCCCGCCCTGAGGAACCTAGTTCCTGCAGGAGAGCTCCAGTGGGAGGGGGAATTGGCAGCAGGAAGAATTCAGCTTCATATGAGATCACAAGTAGAATTGTGACCCTCCCCCCAGTCCCATAAGAGTAACCCTGACAAATGAGCACATCCCAGAGTATTGGGCAAATCTGGTAACACAGGAGCATGTGCTCCCATCATACTTGGTAACACATACACACAGCAAAACTTCTTAACTCCACAGGCCTGGTCTACACTAAAGGAGAATCCCACCTTCTGTATGAAGGAACGATGCCATTTGGGTAAGATCCTGCCTCATTCAAATCATATTTATGTTACAGAACTAAGATTGTGAATTTATTTGATTTCTTTGGTAACTTTGATATGTACTCTACTACTTACAGTCACTAACGATCAATCTTTCTCTTTTTTGTTTCACCTATAACTCAGTTTTGGTTGAAGTGCTGACAGAAATCTCAGCTCAGTAAACAAAATCCAGGCACGTTCTCTCCACACAGAGAGAGGGCTCGCCTAAATAGTAAACATGCACAGGTCAGGCTTCTGACCAGGGTGAGATGGTGTAGCCCTGAAATGCAAGCTGAGGCGGTGAAAGGAAGTGGCTGGAGCCTCTGTACTGGCGGCTCCTTAGTGGCTGGGAGAAACCTTCATGTAACTTTGCTGGGTGTGTTCCTGCCTATGAATGTCTGTGTAAGTGAAGGTCATGTCAGAGGTTTGTAATTTGTAATAGCATCACAGAGTGAGAAGAAGCTCAGACTGGTGGGATAGAGGACTCAGCAGTGCACCCTGGGGAACCTATCAGAGCCCTGGTCTACACTAGGGCATTATTTCAAAATAACCCCCCTTAGGTCAAATTAGTAAGTGGCGCATCCACACTGCCAAGCCCATTATTTTGAAATAACAGGCCTCTAATTTCAAAATCTGTACTCCTGCTTTCCTCAGGGAATAACGCTAATTCCAAAAACAGTTATTTCAAAATAGCAGTAGTGGGGATACTCTGGTGCCACTCTTTTGAAATAACAACTCCCCAGAGTCATGCAGACTAGTTACTCTGCAGTGTTTCTGGGGCTCTAAGTCGAGGTAGCGAGTTCACATTAATGGAGCCTGCCTCGGACTAATTTTGAGGCTTCCCCATAGTGAGGACACACTATTTCAATTTTGTTATTTCAGGAGTTATTAAATCAATTTTAGTTATATATATAAAAGCCAAGTGTCTATGCCTTTGTCACTCTGTAATGTTTTCTGTTGCCTCTGTAACACTAATATTTTCTGTTGCCTCTGAGCAGTGTTGTGGCATTGATCAGTAGATGGCGCAGAGCACTGAGTGACGTGTGATGGGGCAGGATTGCCCTGCAGTGGCGAGGGGGATCCACCCCACACTTAAGTGGCGCCGACCCCTGTGCTGCATGGGGGCCACGGAGCCCAAACAGCTGTTTGTACTGCTTGCTTCTGTGCGGCGGCCTGGCTGAGTGGTGCAGAAGTCAGCCGAGGGTCACAGTGGGAGGCGAAGTGGGGCGAAGAGGTGATGTACACAGCCAGGGGGCGGGGTCTGGATGAGTGTGTGAATTCCAAGAGAGGAGAAAGTGCTTTTGTAGTTAGCTAGCCATTCACAGTCTTTGTTTAATCCTGAGCTGATTGTGTCAAACTTGAAGATGAACTGTAGCTCAGCAGTTTCTCGTTGGAGTCTGGTCCTGAAGTTTTTTTGCTGCAGGATGGCTACCTTTAGATCTGCAATTGTGTGTCCAGGGAGATTGAAGTGTTCCCCTACAGGTTTTTGTATATTGCCAATCCTAACATCTGATTTGCGTCCATTGATTCTTTTACGTAGGGACTGTCCAGTTTGGCCGATGTATATAGCAGTGGGGCATTGTTGGCACATAATGGCATATATTACGTTAGTAGATGGTCAGGAGAATGAACCAGTGATGGTTTGGCTGATCTGGTTAGGTCCTGTGATGGTGTTGCTGGTGTATATATGTGGGCAAAGTTGGCACCAAGGTTTGTTGCATGGATTGGTTCCTGAGTTAGCACTGTTATTGGGGAGAGGGATAGCTCAGTGGTTTGAGCATTAGCTTGCTAAAGCTAGGGTTATGAATTCAATCCTTGCAGAGGCAACTTAGAAATTTGGCAGGGATGGTCCTTGGTCCTGCTGTGAAGACAGGACTTGATGACCTTTCAAGGTCCCTTCCAGTTCTAGGAGATAAACAATCTCTATTTTTTTTTAGAGTTATTCCTCTCTTCAAATTCACACCTCCAGATCAGCTACTAAAAGCGGGCCTCATCCTCCCTGATTGGATCCACCTCGTCATCTCCAGCCTGATTCTGGCCTGCATATTGATACCTGCCTCTGGAAATTTCCACTACATGCATCTGATGAAGTGGGTCTTTGCCCACGAAAGCTTATGCTCCAACACTTCAGTTAGTCTATAAGGTGCCACAGGACTCCTCGCCGCTTTAACAGAATAATGAAGACCCTTCAAATATCTTATGTAGTTAAAACTCATTGAAATCTTACACACAGGCTATATTATAATGTTTATTTAGGACTCAGTTTTTTCCCCATTATTCTTCATATCTTAGAGTTTATTCTTTGGCAGAAGATAATGCTCCTTCAAGAAATATGAAAACTTGCATTGTTTCAAAATGGCTGCCATCTTCCATTGTTCTAAACAGAGTAAAGGCCACAGATTGCCTAGAGCAAAGACGGTCACCACTGGTGGGATTCATCAACACACTTGTATGTCTAAGCCCCAGATTTAGGAGCCCCATTCTGATTTCTAGGCACCCACTTCATTAGAATAAATATGACGGCTGCATTTTGCTGAGTCAGCTGTTTGTCGGCATAGCGAGGCAGTTAAGACACAGATCAGTCAACAAGGGAAGCCTTTGTCAACCACTCCCTTACGCATCGTGAAATTAGGTTTACAGGATCGGTCAGCAAAGGCTTCCCCTGCCGACAGATCCGCGTCTTGACTCGTGAGCTGTGCCAACAATCAGGTGATCCGGCACAGCGTGGCAGCCATCTTTATTTTAATGAAGTGGGGATTATTTAAATCCAAGCTTTACTGACTATGTTGGGTAGCTTAATCTACATGCCTCTGTCGGCAGAGGCATGTAGTCTAGACATTCCCCAGGTGTCTATGTTTGCACACACTGATGCTTCCTTTTAGGCATCAGAATGTCTATTACCTGCCTAAGCCCCGGAACGATTCATGAACCAGAGGAAGAGAGGCAGTCCTCTGCCTCACGTGTGAACCTGCTCCAATAGATATGCTTAGAGGTATCTAACCCCACATGAAAGATAGGGACAAGGCAGCCTCCATCAAAACTCTTAGCACACTGATAAGAGCACTGACCCAGGATATGAGAAGCCACTAGTTCAAGTCCCTCCTTTGCTTCATGAAGCAAATATGTGTGAAGAGAGAGTGTGCTAAGCACTGAGCTACCTGGTATTCTCCTTCTGGAACTGTTCTTCTGTGTATATCTACTGAGTCACTGGGTCGGTGAGCATGAGTATGATTCTATAGCTTCATGGTTGGGGCATTAAACTGAGTGGTGTCTGATCCCTATTCAAATCCCTTCTCCTTATCAGGGAGAGGGGGAACTTGAACCCAGGATATCTCATGTCAAAAGAGATGTCACACCTTGGGAGACTGTCCTAACCACTGGTTATAAGGAAGGTCCACCTCTTCTGCACTGTGTAGAATTCAGCAGGCACTTAGCAGGGTTACTGGGTCAGCACCTGCACAGCATTTAGGTGGAGGAGTGGCCATCCTTCCCCAGTTCATGGATTACCTGCACAAATAGGCACCAGTTGCTAAGAGAGTCACAGGGTTTGCACATGTTTCCTGCAGGCATCTTCCACCTCACTTATTCACTTTGTGAATCTGAATCGTATGCTGTGATGGATGGGAGGGGTGCTGTCCTTTTCTAAACATCCCAGCACGCAGTAAATGGTTAAACCCAGGTAGCTAGAAAGTGTTGGCTGGGATCCAGGAAAACCAATGGGAAGAAAGGATTGAGATTTGAATTGAGAGGGTATCTGCCTGCTGCTTTTCTTTGTGTGAGTTTAAACCAGGAGCTGGGGAAAAAAGATGAACTGAAGTGAGCAGAGATACCCATACCCAGAAAGGGACTACCTGGGCCTAGGAATGGACATGTAAGTGACAGAGAATGTCTATTTATATGTGATCAAGTTATTTTTATTTTGTTTTGTTGTTTGGTTAAACTTCTCTGTGCTAAGTTCATGTGCCCCCTCTCTATACACTGCAATTAAACTGAATCCCAGGGAAACAATTCTCTGTGTTTTAATCTGTTTCCCTCCCCCCCCCCCCCACAGTTGCTTTAAAAACCCTTAGCAACCAAGTAGGCTTTATCAAATATATCTTTTCTGATTTAAAAAAAAAACAAACTTTTTTTTTCAACTATATCTTCTCTGTCTTAAAAAAAATCCCAATTTTTAAGGCGATGATTTGATCCCTGTATTCCGGAAGGTAACAGGACGTCTGTGTGTGCCTCCCTAAGACTGATAGGTCACCTATTAGAGACTGCAGGTTGTCTGCAAAGCAGACAGGGGGCTGCAGACAGGGGAGCTTCAGAGGGACTTTGAAAGAGGGAGTCCTACTATGGTTAGGAAGACCCACAACACCTCTGCTAGCACTGCTCCTGTCTCCTCTGCCTGTGCCTGTAGGCGGACAGACCACATTACCATGGATGCATCTACTCAGTTCCCGATGTGGTTTTGCAGGGACTGTGCCTTGAAGATCCCACTTACTGAAATACAGGCTGGGGGGGACCATCCAATGTGAAAGGTGCCTGATGGTGGAATCTGTCATGCAGCCAGATGGGAGAGCTACAGGAGAAAGTGGGTAGTCTGAGGAACATCCAAATCCGCAAGAAATTCCTGGAGAGTATCCAGGAGGACACTGCTGAGGCTGAGGTAGCTGTCCCACTACACAAGACTGCTGATACACCATTAGGGGAGGAGGAGATGGCTCGGTCTCAGGAGATACACTGGCAACTGGCCACCTTTGGCAGCAGTTTGTGCTTCACCCCTACTCCCAAATGTCCCACCATGGTACTGGGGAACTGTTATGCTCTTCTTGATACAGGAGATAAGGCATCACCTCCTACAACGGAGGAGGAGAAGCCTCGCACCCCCAAGGCTGGAGGTCTGCTGCCACCACTGCAAGGAGGAAATGTAGGATAGTGGTGGTCGGAGACTCTCCTCTGAGGGGGATGGAGGCGCCCATCTGTCACCCTGACATTTAATCTCAGGAGGTGCTGCCTGCGGGTGGCCTGTATCCAAGATATTATGAAGACATTGTCGAGGATTATCCAGCCCTCTGACTACTACCCCATGCTATTCATCCATGTGGGCACTAATGATACTGCGAGGTGTGACACTGAGCGGATCAAGAGTGACTACAGGGCTCTGGGAGTACGGGTGAAGGAGTTTGGAGCACAAGTGGTATTCTCTTCAATCCTTCCTGTCGAAGGTAGGGGCCCAGGCAGAGACAAGTGCATCCTGGAGGTAAATACCTGGCTGTGAGGATGGTGTCACCAGGAGGGCTTTGGTTTCCTTGACCACAGGCTTCTATTCCAGGAAGGACTGCTGGGCAGAGATGGCATTTACCTTTTGAGGAGCAGGAAGACCCTATTTGGACACAGACTGGCTAACCTAGTGAGGAGGGCTTTAAACTAAGTTCAGTGGGGACAGGTGAGCAAAGCCCACAGGTAAGTGAAAAACACAGAGACCTAGGAGATGGGTTGTAAATGGGAGTCAGCATGGCCTATAATAGCAGGAATAAAGAAAGGATAAGGCAGAACTGAGAGGCAAAATCAAATCGGTATCTTTCATGCCTATGTACAAATGCAAGGAGTATGGGGAATAAGCAGGAAGAACTGGAAGTGTTAATAAATAAATAAACCATGACATTATTGGTATCATAGACACTTGGTGGGATAATACACATGATTGGAATATTGGTATAGAAGGGTACAGCTCGCTCAGGAAGGATAAGCTGGGAAAAAAGGGCAGAGGTGTTACCTTTTATATTAAAAATGAATACACTTGGACTGAGATGGAGATGGACATACTTGTTGACACACTCATGGCAGGACCCACCCCTGATAGACATATATCCAACCTACTCTTAAATATCTCCACAGATGGAGATTCTACAAACTCTCTGGGCAATTTATTCCAGTGTTTAATCACCCTGACAGGTAGGAACTTTTTCCTTATGTCCAACCTAAACCTCCCTTGCTGCAGTTTAAGCCCATTGCTTCTTGTTCTATCCCCAGAAGCCAAGCTGAACAAGTTTTCTTCCTCCTCCTTATGACACCCTTTTAGATACCTGAAAACGGCTATCATGTCCCCCCTCAATCTTCTCTTTTCCAAATAAAACAAGCCCAATTCTTTCAGCTGTCCTTCATAGGTCATGTTCTCTAGACCTTTAATCATTCTTGTTGTTCTTCTCTGACCCTCTCCAATTTCTCCACATCCTTCTTGAAATGCGGTGCCCAGAACTGGACACAATACTCCAACTGAGGCCTAAACAGCGCAGAGTAGAGCGGAAGAATGACTTCTCGTGTCTTCCTCACAACACACGTTAATGCATCCCAGAATCACGTTTGCTTTCTTTGCAACAGCATCACGCTGCTGACTCATATTCAGCTTGTGGTCCACTATAACCCCTAGATCCCTTTCTGCCATAATCCTTCCTAGACAGTCACTTCCCATTCTGTATGTGTGAAACTGATTGTTCCTTCCTAAGTGGAGCACTTTGCATATGTCTTTATTAAACTTCATCCTGTTTACCTCAGACCATTTCTCCACTTTGTCCAGATCATTTTGAATTATGACCCTATCCTCCAGAGCAGTCGCAACTCCTCCCAGCTTGGTATCATCTGCAAACTTAATAAGCGTACTTTCTATACCAATATCTAAATCGTTGATGAAGATATTGAACAAAGCCAGTCCCAAAACAGACCCCTTCGGAACCCCACTAGTTATACCATTCCAGCAGGATTGAGAACCATTAATAACTACTCTCTGAGTACGGTTATCCAGCCAGTTATGCACCCACCTTATAGTAGCCCCATCTAAGTTGTATTTGCCTAGTTTATTGATAAGAATATCATGCGAGACCGTATCAAATGCCTTACTAAAGTCGAGGTATACCACATCCACCGCTTCTCCCTTATCCACAAGACTCGTTATCCTGACAGAGAAAGCTATCAGATTGGTTTGACATGATTTGTTCTTTACAAATCCATGCTTTCTGTTCCCTATCATCTTACCACCTTCCATGTGTTTACAGATGATTTCCTTAATTACTCGCTCCATTATCTTCCCTGGCAGAGAAGTTAAACTAAGTGGTCTGTAGTTTCCTGGGTTGTTCTTATTTCCCTTTTTATAAAAGGGCACTATATTTGCCCTTTTCCAGTCTTCTGGAATCTCTCCTGTCTCCCATGATTTTCCAAAGATGATAGCTAGAGGCTCAGATACCTCCTCTATCAGCTCCTTGAGTATTCTAGGATGCATTTCATCAGGCTCTGGTGACTTGCAGGCATCTAACTTTTCTAGGTGATTTTTAATGTATTCTTTTTTTATTTAACTTCTAAACCTACCTCCTTCCCACTAGCATTCACTATATTAGTCATTCCTTCAGACTTCTCGGTGAAGACCGAAACAAAGAAGTCATTAAGCATCTCTGCCATTTCCAAGTTTCCTGTTACTGTTTCTCCCTCCTCACTGAGCAATGGGCATACCCTGTCCTTGGTCTTCCTCTTGCTTCAAATGTATGTATAAAAAGTCTTCTTGTTTCCCTTTATTCCCGTAGCTAGTTTGAGCTCATTTTGTGCTCTGCCTTTCTAATCTTGCCCCTGCATTCCTGTGTTTTTTGCCTATATTCATCCTGTGTAATTTGTCATACTTTCCATTTTTTATATGACTCCTTTTTTATTTTTAGATTATGGAAGATCTCATGGTTAAGCCAAGGCGGTCTTTTGCCATATTTTCTATCTTTCCGATGCAGCAGAATAGCTTGTTTTTGGCCTTTAATAATGTCCCTTTGAAAAACTGCCAACTCTCCTCAGTTGTTTTCCCCGTCAGTCTTGATTCCCATGGGACCTTACCTATCAGCTCTCTGAGCTTACCAAAATCTGCCTTCCTGAAATCCGTTGTCTCTCTTTTGCTGTTCTCCCTTTTATCCTTCCTTAATATTATGAACTCTATGATTTCATGATCACTGCCACTCCAGCTGTCTTCCACTTTCAAATTCTCAACCAGTTCCTCCCTATTTGTTAGGATCAGATCTAGAATAGTTTCCCCCCTGGTAGCTTTTTCAACTTTCTGAAATAAAAAGTTGTCTCCAATGCAGTCCAAGAACTTATTGGATAGCTTGTGCCCCGCTGTGTTATTTTCCCAACATATATCTGGATAGTTGAAGTCCCGCATCACCACCAAATCTTGGGCTTTGGATGATTTTGTTAGTTGTTTCAATAAAGCCTCATCCACTTCTTCCACCTGGGTAGGTGGCCTGTAGTAGACTCCTAGCATGACATCATCCTTGTTTTTAAACCCTTTTACACTAACCCAGAGACTCTCAACACTTCCGTCTCCTATTTCCATCTCCACCTCACTTCAAGGGTATTCATTTTTAATATATGAGGCAACACTTCCTCCCTTTTTTCCCTGTCTGTCCTTCCTGAGCAAGCTGTACCCTTCCATACCCACATTCCAATCATGTGTATTATCCTGCCAAGTCTCTGTGATACCAACAATGTCATAGTTTTTGTTTTTGTCAAGAAGATGGATGGTGACGGAATGCCTAACATAATGAATGCTAGCGGGAAGGGGGCAGGTTTAGAAGTCAAAATGAAAAAACAATTTAATACTACTCAGAAAAGTTAGAAGTCTGGAAGTCACCAGGGCCTGATGAAATGCATCCTAAACACTCAAGGAGCTGAGAGAGGAGGTATCTGAGCCTTTAGCTATCATCTCTGAAATAACACTCCCTAGCTACTTGAGTTTAACCCTTTAGTCATTGAATGCTGGTGGGCATTCCTCCTATCCATCACAGCACATTAGACAAATGCCTCTCAGGGATGGTTGAAATGGTGCTTGGTCTTGCCATGAGTGTAGGGAACTGCACTAGATGACCTTTGGAGGTCTCTTCTAGTTCTATGATTCTGTGATTTTTGGTTTGTTCATGTTTTTGGTTTCCCATCACTGAATTTTTATGCTTTAATCTTCTAGTTATAATTATTTATTTATTGTGATCATCCTTGGAATCACAGAATCCCAGGGCTGGCAGAGACCTCAGGAGTCATCGAATCCAGCCCCCTGCCCAAAGCAGGACCAATCCCAACTAAACCATCCCAGCCAGTCTTCTCTTCAATCAATCAAATAGACTGAGCTTTTTAATGTTTTTCACTACAAGGCAGGTTTTCCAGAAGTCATTCTTGTCACTCCTTCCTGAACATTCTCCAATTTGTCAACATAACATTTGAAGTGTGGCCACAACAGCAGCTGGACATAGTGTTCCAGTGTCTCATGGTATGTCTACACTAGCCCCCTAGATCGATCTAGGGAGGCTAATGAGGGTGACCAAAATTGCAAATGAAGTGCGAGATTTAAATATCCTGTGCTTCATTTGCATGTTCCCAGCCGGTCGCCATTTTAGAAATTGACTAGCCCGAAGTAACTGCCCTTGTCTAGAGGCAACAGTGAAACAGGATTCCGAAATAAAGCCCTAACTCAAATTAGCTAATAAACCTCATTGCAGGAGGCATAAGGGATCAGTCCACAAAGGCTTCCCTTGTCGACCGATCTGCGTCTTGACTCACGTGCTGTGCTGACAATCAGATGTGCTGGCACAGCACAGTGGCCATTTTTATTTTAATGAAGCCGGGGATATTTAAATCCCCACTTCATTGACTGTGTCGGGTTGCCTATTTTACATGCCTCTGTTGGCAGACGCATGTAATATAGGCACACCCTAAGTTTTCCCTCCATGTTTAGACTGTAAAAAGGCCTGGAAACATCTCCATTTTGCCTCTTTCCTGCTAAGATCTCTGGAATATGGGCTTGTATTAATGGGAGCATTCTAACCAAGCCAGCTAGGGCCTTCCAATGATTTGGAAGCCACCAGAGATTTAACAAGCCAAAATTTTGTTCTATCACTCTACAACCTCCATCCAAGATCTTTGAAATTGCATGTATATTCTTCCTTAACCAATTAACCAGTTTTATCTCTTACCTCTCTTTCTTGCTTTCACGCTTTTTTTTTTCAAGAAATCTTTAGGTATTATATACTAGCACATTGGCACAGCATGATTTTTGGATAAGATCTGAATTATAAATTGACCTGGGAGTGTGGCTGGTCCTTTGGGATCAGAAAAACCTTTTTGTTTGGAGAAGCTGGTTTTAATTAACCGTTTACCACTAAGTTTAGTGGTTTCGATGGTGATACTGGGACTGGAATATCTGAGGAAACTGCTTTTTCTGACTTGTTATCCAATATGGCGAAAAAGAAGTTTGTGTTTGTGACTTGGCTGGTGTATGTTATGAAAGAATAATGCCCAGTATTTGGGCAGTGGATGCCTGTTTCTCATCACTCTGTAGGCCTGATACAGGGAACACAGCGATGGAAGGTTTCTTTCAGCTCCCCTGCAAATCCAGGTTCAAGCACTGGAACCTCTAACCCTGAACGAAGTATTTCCTGGATCTACAGGGCAGCAACTTTGCTGTTTTTCTCCTCTCCCGAGGAGCGAACCAAGGCCATAGGCTAGCAGAAAGGGCGGAATAGCAGAGCCCAGCAATTCCTTTGGGGGTAAAGCCTCCAAAATGGCCTGTTCTCTTTCGGGAGCCACCCAACAGCCAGGTGAGAGCCGGTGCTCTGATGCAGAGCTCTGGCCAAGGTGCTCTCGTGCCAGGGGTGGACGTGGGAAGCACCCAGGCACGGACCCAGTGAGGATCTGCTAGAAGCAGGTGTCCCGGTTTCTGGGGTGGGGCGGTTCTGCTGGCCCATGGAATTCTAATTCTGACGGAGTTCGGAGGCTGCTCGAGATCACGGGCAGCTCAGGAGCTTTGCTGCTGGGTCGTCCTTTGCTGCTGGGTCGTCCTTTGCTGCTGAGTCGTCCTTTGCTGCTGAGTCCACCCACCACTGCTGTGCCCCTTGTGCAGCCATGGACTGCACCGAGTGGCCCTCTGGGATGTGAACTGGGCAGAGGCTCAGACTGAGCCCAGTGCAGCAGACGCCTCCGCCCGCCTCCCTCTGAGCTCAGCAGTGAACCCCATCTCCCCCTCAGCTGTTCTGCAGGGAGGGGGGTTCACCGAGGACGTCTCCTGGGCGAACTGCGGATGGGACAGCTGCTGGAACCTGTCAGCAGGGCCCTGGGGAGGGAGGGCCAGTGGGGGCCAGGTGCACCCAGGGGCAGGGTAGGGAGGGAGCCAGGGATGAGCTGCGTAGAGGAGTCAGGCATTTTGCTTTTGAGTGCACGGTTGAAAATCTCAATTTCCTCTTCTAGCCTCACTGCTTGGCTGATGAATTATTCACAAGATACTGTTTCTAACCAACAAATCAGAAGCCGTTCTCACTGCAGGCAAGGTGAGGAGGTGCTGAATGACTGCCGAGCGGGGCCAGTTCATTCCCACGCCAGAGGTAAACTTGGCAGAGGGAAAAGGCGTAATGGTGCCTGGTTGCCTGAGGTCACTGCAGCAGCTCGAACGCACCATTTCTATCCCCTACAAGCCTGGCGAGTTCTCTCACAAGGTCTAAGGGAGCCTTCCCTGCTGCTCCCTGCTGCCCTTTGGGAATGGGTCTGAGGCAGGGCCGATGCCCACAGGTTTTAAACACAGAGAAATCACCCTGCCCTCCGTGCCTCTGTATTGTCTCCTCGTAACTCAGTTACGTGATCAATTTTAAATACACCCTAACTGTCAAACAACCCTTCCCACAGCTCCTCACCCCAGTTCTGCTCCACACAGATACACACTCACACACACACGCACATGCACACACACACACACTTACCTCTCTGCTGAAGGCTCAGCCTGGAGATCAAATCACCGTAACTGCTTCAGGCTAAGCCAATAGTTCCAATTTCTCCCCTCTCCTCCAGGCTGCTGGTTTCTGTCACTTAACTGCGGTACCAGACTAACAGCTGAGGAGACTGAGTCCAGTTGTAGAAATGAAAAGGAAGAACGACTCGAGGAGCTAAACTTCCTTCTCTGTGCACATGAAGTGACCAAAGCCACTGAGCAGCAAACACGCCCGTGGAAGTTTGACAGGAAGTGAACTTGTGGGGGTCGGGTCCCTTTAAGCACAGCCCTCGGCTAGCCTGAGGCAGCAGCTCCACGCTCTAAGTCCTAACCTGATGCCCTGCTGGCCCTGGTTCCGGCCAGCCTTAACTTCGGTTCAGGGTCCACTCAGTGTGGACATGCTAGTTCGAATTAGCAAAACGCTAATTCGAATTAGTTTTTAGGTCTAGATGCACTAATTCAAATTAGCTTAGTTCAAATTAACTAATTCGAATTGAGTTAGTTCGAATTAGTGCTGTAGTGTAGACATACCCTTAGTTACAAAGGAAAGCCAATAACATTGTTAAAAGTGCACAGACACCAGATCCCATTCCCAAACTATAAAACAATAAAACCTGACAGATTTATCTAAACTTTACTCTACTTACAGAAAGTGATGAATTGTTCTTGGAGAGGGAGACATGTCTGTCTCCTTCTGTATCTGCAGAGGAACTCACAGGGAGAGAAAGGAGGGGAAACCCAAATTCCTTTGTCCCAGTTTGAAAGTCCTACCTACATTCCTATTGGCCACTCCCTCTGCCTAGGTATAGTTAACCCCTTAGTTCCCAGGCTGCTGGCTAACGCTCATGATCATGACAGGGTGTGTTAACTCCAGCCAAGCACAACACAGCTCTGCACTCTGGAGAGTCTGTCCTCAGGATTCTGTTCCCAGCTCTGACCCCAAAGAGCCTGGCCTGGGTCCCCATTATTCCTTCCCCATTTCCACGGCCCCCTTCTTAGCAGGCCCAAATATCCCTGCAGTGCATGGACCCCATCACAACCCTTCTGCTTATGGCCATGGTCCATTCTTGGAGGGCTGGGAATCTGGGGTCTTCATCCCACTCCTTTTGTATCCCATGGGAGCGTGATGCCACACAGTTCCTAGCCTCATTCCACCCCATCCCCCACTGTTTCTTCTTAGCCATTAATTTGCCTAGGTGGCTTCTTTCCCATTCACCTGCCAATGACTCCCACAAGCCTCATTCTCCTTCCCTCACTAGGCTGGACAACAAGAGGCTGTCGCAGTCATCAGGCTGCCTCATGAGTGGTTGAGTCTCAGGATCGGCATCCTGGCATTTCCATCAGTGGCTGGGCCAAAGGGCTCCCCTCAGCTTCTCCCTCCACCTTGGAACTGCGGCTGCTGTAGCACTTTTACCCCTGGAGGTCCAACAGTCTCAGCCCTAGAAAAACCTCTGATTTTCTGCCAGGGGTGGGGAAGGAGCCCACATTTCCTCCCAGCATTTCCACACTCCCTAAAACACGTGTTCGTGGAAGGAGATGGCTTCCTTAGCAAAGCTTTAGATACCGTCTCCCACAGTATTCTTGCCAGCAAGTTAAGGGAGTGTGGATTGGATACATGGACTGTAAGGAGGATAGAAAGCTGGCTAGAGTGTCAGGCCCAACGGGTAGTCATCAATGTTTTGATGTCAGGTCGGTGGTCGGTTTCTAGCGGAGTGCCCAAGGATCTGTTCTTGAACTGGTTTTGTTCAATATCTTTGTTAATGACCTGGATGGTCCAGAGTGACCTAGACAAACTGGAGGCTTGGGCCAAAAGAAATCTGATGAGGTTTAACAAGGATAATTGCAGAGTCATGTTCTTGGGACAGAAGAATTCTTGTTAAACCACATCAGATTGCTTTTGGCCCAACCCTCCAGTTCGTCTAGGTCATTCTGGACCCTCTCCCTGCCCTCCAGCATATCTACCTCTCCCCCTAGTTTAGTGTCATCCGCAAACTTGCTGAAGGTGCAATCGATCCCCTCATCCAGGTCATTAATAAAGATGTTGAACAAACTTGGTCCTAGAACAGATCCTTGGGACACTCCGCTAGAAATGGACCACCAACCTGACATCGAGCCGTTGATCACAACCCGTTGGGGTTGACAGTCTAGCCAGCTTTCTTATTGTCCATTTATCCAATGCATATTCCCTTAACTTCCTGGCAAGAATATTGTGGGAGTCAACATATGTCACATCCACTGACTATCACATATCCACAGAGCCAGTTCCCTCGGCGTAGAAACTAATCAGATTGGTCAGGCACAACTTACCCTTGGTGAATCCATATTTACTATTCCTGATCACTTTCCCCTCTACCAAGTGCTTCAAAATGAATTCCTTGAGAATCCCCTCCATGATTTTCCTGGGGACTGAGGTAAGGCTGACAGGTCTGTAGTTCCCTGGATTGTCCTTCTTCCCTTTTTTAAAGATGGGCACTACATTTGCCTTTTTCCAATCATCAGGGATCTTTCCCGATCTCCATGAGTTTTCAAAGATCATGACCAAAGGCTCTGCAGTGACATTTGCCAATTCCCTCAGGGTCTGTCTACACTACAAAGTTAATTCGAACTAACAGCTGTTACTTCGAATTAACTTTAACAGGCGCTACACATGCAAACTGCTAGTTCGAACTTAATTCAAACTAGCGGAGCACTTAATTCGAACTAGGTAAACCTCATTCTACGAGGACTAACGCCTAGTTCGAATTAAGTAGTTCGAATTAAGGGCTGTGTAGCCACTTAATTGGAAGTAGTGGGAGGCTAGCCCTTCCCAGGTTGCCCTGGTGGCCACTCTGGGCCAAGCCAGGGAAACTCGTCTGCCCCCCTCCCGGCCCCGGAGCCCTTAAAGGGACACGGCCTGGCTACGGTGCCCGTGCCAGATGCAAGCCTGCCAGCACCCAGCCAGCAGACCCTGCACCTGGCACAGCACGAGCCAGCCACCCGCTGCCACCCAGGCCTCCCCCTCTTCCCAGGACCAGGCTGGCGGCTCCCAGGAGCCTGCCCGGGGCCACAAGAGGCAGACGCCCGCCTGGTCTAGTGCGGAGATCGTGGACCTCATCCAGGTTTGGGGGGAGGCCTCCAACGTCCACAATCTCCGCACTAGGCACAGGAAAGTGGCCGTCTAGGGCAGGATAGTTGCCAACCTGGCCACCAAAGGCCACATGCGAATCCAGGAGCAGGGTTGCATGAAAATCAAGTTGGCCAGTGAGACCCCCGACCCTGAGCTTAGAACATAAGAACATAAGAACGGCCGTACTGGGTCAGACCAAAGGTCCATCTCGCCCAGTAGCCTGTCTGCTGACAGCGGCCAACACCAGGTACCCCGGAGGGGATGGACCAAAGACAATGGCCAAGCCATTTATCTCATGCCATCCATCTCCAGCCTTCCACAAACAGAGGCCAGGGACACCATTCCTACCCCCTGGCTAATAGCACTCCATGGACCCAACCTCCATGAATTTATCTAATTTCTCTTTAAACTCTGTTCTAGTTCTCACTTTCACAGCCTCCTGTGGCAAGGAGTTCCACAGGTTGACTATTTGCTTTGTGAAGAAGAACTTTCTTTTATTAGTTTGAAGCCTACTACCCATTCATTTCATTTGGTGTCCTCTAGTCCTTCTATTATGGGAACTAATGAAGAACTTTTCTTTATGCACCCTCTCCACACCACTCATGATTTTATAGACCTCTATCATATCCCCCCTCAGTCTCCTTTTTTCTAAGCTGAAAAGTTCCAGTCTCTTTAGCCTCTCTTCATATGGGACCTGTTCCAAACCCCTAATCATTTTAGTTGCCCTTTTCTGAACCCTTTCCAAGGCCAAAATATCTTTTTGGAGGTGAGGAGACCCCATCTCTACACAATACTGAAGATATGGCGTACCATAGTTTTAGACTTCCCCTCCTCCTTCTTCCCCTGGCTTCCCCCTTCCGGCTCCCTCCTCCCAGGTTTCTACCTCCCCTCTCCCACCCTCTCTCTTCCCCTCTCCCACCTCCTTTTCCCAGTCTCCCCAGAGGTTAATCCCCCCCATCCTCAGTTTTGTTAAATAAAGAGAGTTTCTATTTTTGAACACACGTGTCCTTTATTTTTTACATCAGGAAGGGGAGCTAGGGAAGGGTAAGTGGAAGGAGGTGAGGGAGGAATGGGGCACGAGCCCCCGATGGGGAGGACTGGGGTGGCTCTGCGGGCTCCTCGGGGTGGAAGCTCTCCTGCAGGGCCTCCTGGATCCTGACAGCCCCCGATTGACCCCCCCGGATGGCAGCCTGCGGCAAGTGCAGCCGGGCTGATGGCCGAGTGCTGTGATGTGCTGAGGGTGGGCACTCAGGGCACTCCAAGACAGGACTGCTTTGCTGTCCCGCATCGAGGTAGACAAGCAAGCGGGGAACCCTGAGAACTGTCTGTCCGGGGTGGGGGCCGGGTCCCTTTAAGCACAGCCCTTGGCTAGCCTGAGGCAGCAGCTCCACGCTCTAAGTCCTAACCTGATGCCCTGCCGGCACTGGTTCCGGCCAGCCTTAACTTCGGTTCAGGATCCACTTAATGTGGACATGCTAGTTGGAATTAGCAAAACGCTAATTCGAACTAGTTTTTTAGTCTAGATGCGCTAATTCGAATTAGCTTAGTTCAAATTAACTAATTCGAACTAAGTTAGTTCAAATTAGTGCTGTAGTGTAGACATACCCCTTCTGATTAGTCAGACCAAGAGGCAGGGCTAGTTCAGGAGACTCACAATCCCCATCGTTTCCCTACAGCCAGCCGATGGGTAAGGTTGCTGCTCCTTTCTAGACTCCCTCTCTCACACACTTAGGCTACATCCACACTGCAGAGTTTTTGCGTAAAAACTCGTGGAGTGTCCACACAACAAGTGCGTTTTTGCACAATAAACAATTCAGTAGATCAGAAGAAGAGAGGGCGTTTTTTGCGCAAGAGTTATTCCTCTTTCTACGAGGCATAAGCCTTTTTGCACAAGAGCTCTTTCACAAAAAGGCATGTGTGGATAGGCAGGAGACGCATTTTGCACAAGAAATGGCCTCCAGGAAAAAGCACTGGTGCTCTGGTGGATACCCATACAACTCATCACAGCTCTATAGTTCCTGTCTGCTGGCCCCTCATAAAGGTGCGGGCCCCCTGGACAAGCCCCATGGCAGGAAGCTGACCCCAGAGAGCAGCACCTAACCATGCAGCTTTCCCTGCCACAGCCAGGATGAGGCATGTCTGTCCCTGAGGCCCCCCGCGATTCCCCTGGCCCTCATCAGGAGCAGCCCCAGGGATCACAGGACCCACCCAGGGGGACCAAGAGGTTCGCACCTTCCTGGTCTAGTCCAGAGATTGAGGCCCTTCTGCAGTTGTGGGGCCAAGAGGAGGCTTTGCAGGATCCCTGGGCCTGAAGGAAAAATAATAGAATCATAGAACCATAGAGCTGTCAAGAGACCTCAGAAGGTCATCAAGTCCAGCCCCCTGCTCTAGGCAGGACCAATCCCAACTAAATCAACCCAGCCAGGGCTTTGTCAAGCCGAGACTTAAAAACCTCTAGGGATGGAGATTCCACTACTTCCCTAGGTAACCCATTCCAGTGTTTCACCATCCTCCTAGTGAAATAGTTTTTCCTAATATCCCACCTGGACCTCTCCCACCACAACTTGAGACCATTGCTCCTTGTTCTGCCATCTGTCACTACTGAGAACAGCCTCTCTCCATCCTCTTTGGAACCTCCCTTCAGGAAGTTGAAGGCTGCTATCAAATCCCCCCTCACTCTTCGCTTCTGCAGACTAAATAGACCCAACTCCCTCAGCCTCTCCTCGTAGATCATGTGCTCCAGCCCCCTAATCATTTTGGTTGCCCTCCGCTGGATCCTCCCCAATGCATCCACATCCTTTTTGTAGTGGGGGCCCAGAACTGGACACAATACTCCAGATGTGGCCTCACCAGAGCCGAATAAAGGGGAATAATCACTTCTCTGGATCTGCTGGCAATGCTCCTCTTAATGCAACCTAATATGCCATTAGCCTTTATGCAGAGATCTTTGGCTGGATGGTGCAGGCCTTGACTGAGATGGACACCCATTCCAGACCTTTGAACAAGTCCGGAGGAAGGTTAAAGAACTGCGGCTTTCATACATCCATGCCATTGAGGACCCCACACCTGCCCTTACTTCAGGGAGCTCCATGCTATTCTGGGGGATGTGGGGAACAAATCCCCATCCACCCTGGTGAACTCTGGGCTGAAGACCCCCATAATGAGCCAGCTGGAGCAGGAGAAGAAGCAGGAGGGCGAGGACCAGCCAGCTGTGGAAGTGGAGGAGGAACTGGAGGAGCAGAGGGGCACTGTGACGCTGTCTTTGGAGCGAGTGCTCAGCAGCCATAATGTCTCCCAGGCCTCCATAGAGGCCTGGGAGGGATACTCAGGTGAGCGGTCTTTTCATCACTCACTTCAGAGGGCGGGGGAGATGGGTGCACAGGTGGCCGGGGGGGGGGGGGGTGTTGCTCAGGCTGCTCTGGCTGGACATTGTGCTGTGATCCATGCACGTGCAACCTCATGCAGCATTACTGTGCAGCACGTGGATGCAGCAGCCAGCCCCTGAGCATGCCTGGGATTCTACTGGCCATACAGATCCTGCCACAGGGCGGGGGAGCAGGGATGCTGGCTGGAAGCAGACAAGCCATAAGGGCACAGGCCCGACCCCCCACACACTGAGGAGTGCTGCACACAGTACGTGGCTCTGCCTGTTTATGTGAGACAGCAGCCGCAGCTGTAGACAGCTCTGTGAGCTGCCCCTGTGTGTGTGGCCCCCAGAAAGCCCCAGGCTGCTCCCGGCTCCTCTGCCGCCCCTGAGGGAATCCCACTGTGGCCAGACACTTCCCTGGGCTGCTTCCCCATAGGGTGAGGTGGGCAGGCAGCCTGGTCTTCTGGGCCATGGACTGTTGGTCGCTGCTCACAGAGGAGGGCACGGCCTCAGGGACAGTGTCTGCAGGGATGACTGACCGCCTCTCAATCTTGTGTGTTCTCCACAGCTAGACCAGCTGGGAGTGAAGGGCCAGCCAGTCAACCGCAGCCACCTGCCACAGCCAGGGACCAGGAAGGAGCACCAGGGACCGGGATCAGCTCATGCGGCAGCATGTCATAGCCATCTAGAGGATGGAGCAGATGCTGGCGGCAACATGCCAGGAGACAGTACCTGGAGTGGTGTGACCGCATGTGCAATATAATGCCCAGCATGGCGGCACACATGGTCCATGCTGCTCCTCCTGGCTTCCACCCTCCTGCCCCCCTGCCATGCCCATGCCCCTTGCTCCTGCCCCCCCTCCTGGCCACCTCCCTGTGCTCCCCACACACACCCAATCACAACTCTGAAAAGGCCCCACACCTGAGGTGGCCCCTTGCAGTCATGAGTGCCCCTCTGATTTTAGAGCCCCCTCCTTCTCCCAGTTTAGAGCTCCCTCCCACTGCCCACCTTTTCTTATGAACAGAGGTTAAAGCGACTGGGACTTTTCAGTTTAGAAAAGAGGAGACTGAGGGGGGATATGATAGAGGTCTATAAAATCATGAGTGGTGCGGAGAGGGCCGATAAAGAAAAGTTATTTATTAGTTCCCTAAATAGAAGAACTAGAGGACACCAAATGAAATTAATGGGTAGCAGGTTTAATACTAATAAAAGAAAGTTCTTCTTCACACAGCGTGTAGTCAACCTGTGGAACTCCTTGTCAGAGGAGGCTGTGAAGGCTAGGACTATAACAGAGTTTAAAGAGAAGCTAGATAATTTCATGGAGGTTAGGTCCATAAAAGGCTATTAGCTAGGGGATAAAATGGTGTCCCTGGCCTCTGTTTGTCAGAGGCTGGAGAGGGATGGCAGGAGACAAATCGCTTGATCATTGTCTTCGGTCCACCCTCTCTGGGGCACCTGGTGCTGGCCACTGTCGGCAGACAGGATACTGGGCTAGATGGACCTTTGGTATGACCCAGTACAGCCATTCTTATGTTCTTATGATGTTAAATACAGTTCATTTTTTGGTTGAAAACCAAAGAGGTGTGTTTATTGGGAGGTCAGGGAAGGGGGGAAGGGAGGGGTTGTGGTGGGGAAGGGATGTGGCCGCAAGGTAGGGGCTCCTTGGTAGGAGGGCCTGGGGACAGTTACTGGGGTGTTTACAAGAACCTTGCCCTCAGGGCCTCTCAGATGCACACACCAGCCTGGTGGGCCTGCCAGATGGCAGCTGTCAGGAGCTGCTCAAATACATGGCCCTCGTGGCTAGCGTCTGCCCCCCACCCCAGGAGGAAAGCCTTCCCCTTCCTCTCCACAATGTTGTGGAGGACAAAATATGCCACAACCACCTCGGCGATGTTGTGCTCCCCCATGTTGAGGCAGTTCAGCAGGCACAGGAAGCGTGCCTTGAGACGGCCGAAGGTGCACTTGACCTGGTTCCTGGCCCAGTTCAGGTGGGCATTAAATTGTTCCCTGCTGGGTTCCAGGTGTTCGGTGTCTGGCTTCATGAGCCACGGCATGAGGGGTAGGCTGCATCCCCCATGACTCACAGTGGCATCTGCACATCCCCAACCACAAATTCCGGGCAGGGGAAGAATGTGCCCACCTCCAGCCTGCGGAACAGGATGACATTTTGAAAGATGTGGGCATCTTGTGCCCTGCCTAACCACCCCACAAAAATGTCCTTGAAGTGTCCTCAGTGGTCGACCAGGGCCTGCAGCACCATTGAAAAGTAGCCCTTTCAATTGGTGAAGCGGGCCGCTCGATGGTCAGGTGCTTGTATCGGGATCTGAGTCCATTGATGGCTCCCCTGCAGTTGGGGAACCCCAGCATAGCAAATCTGGTCACGGTGGCATCCAGGTCTCCCAGCTGGATGACCCTGTGCAGCAGGATGGAGTTGATGGCCCTCACCACCTAAAGAAGGACACAAAGAAACACAGAAAACACACAGAGAATGGGGGGGGTGAGTCCTGGGGAGGTGTCCGCCCCTCTCCGATGCCCTCTCCCCCCAAACACCCCAGGAGCCACCCCGTATGAGGCTACCTCCTCCCTCCCCCAGCAGCAGGGCTGTGTGAGGGTGGGATGGCATGCCGAACTGGTTGGCCACCGAGCGGTAACTGTCTGGGGTGGTGAGCTTATACAGGGCAACGGCGACCTGCTTCTCCAGGAGGATGGTGGGCCACAGTTGGGTGTCTTGTCTCCGGAGGGCAGGAGCGAGCCAGGCACACAGCTCCAGGAATGTCTCCTTTCTCATGCGGAAGTACTGGAGCCACTGTTGGTCGTCCCACCACTCCATCACTAGCCGGTCCCACTAGTCGGAACTGGTGTCCAGCCTTCAGAATCACCTCTCCACAGTGGGCTGCACTTGCCACAGTGTAGCCACCATATCCAGGGAGAGGGTCTCCAAGATGGAGCTTGGAGTCGAGTTCCTGCAGGAGCAGCATGGCACCGTGCAGCAACTGCTGCACAAACAGCAGCAGGGCGGTGTGGAGCCAGGACATGCCCAGGGGCATCTCTGGCTCCATGGCTCAAAATGGAAAAGCTGTAGTGTCCAAATAAGCACAGGGCAACCACAGCAGGCACTGCTAGGGCTTTGCTGTCCATCGCAGAGGTCCACAAGCACACAGCAGCAGCAGAGAAGCAGCTGTCCAGGGAGGTTCCTTTAAGCACATATCTCTGCAGGGCTCTGGCACCAGCCCTCGGAAGCAACTGCCTGAAGTGGTTCTGGGTGACATTTTTTTTTCACAAGAACATCCATGCAGTGGATTTTTAAGATGTGCTTTTGCAGCGAGGACACATTCTTGCGCAAGAACTTTTGGAAGATCTCTTCCGCAAAAAGTTTCTTGACCAAGAAGACTGCAGTATAGATGTAGCCTGGGTGTTCAGCCTCTTCTCCTTTCCCATCTCACTGGGGGAACCATTATGTAAACCTCATTTTTTGAGGAATAAAGGATCTTGTGCAAAAGTGTTTTTTTCCAACAAATAGCCCCATCTACATGGGACTTTTTAGCGGCAAAACTTCTTCCACAAAAAGGATTGGCAGAAGATATGTGAATGAGTGCACAATTTGCATATCTTCTGCTGCAAAAAAATGACAGTGTAGACGTAGCCTCAGAGTGCTGAACTGGAGCTATGGGGGTGCCAAAGGAGGGGAACTAGGACAGGCCCAAGAGGGGGTGGCGAGATGGAATGTTGTTCTGGGACCTGCAATGCCAGGGCCGTTGTGTGGGGAGTGGGTGTTACCGGCCAGCATCACAAGGGTGGGCACCGGAGCACACTTGTCTCTTGGCACTAGCCAGGTGCCCCTGCTGGGCATGAGCAGGAGGGGGCGGGGCCCTGGGGCGTGACTTTTGGGCCTTAGAGATGCTACCAATAAGCCTGCAGGGTGGTGCAGGTGGGCTTCTGCCTGGTGGCTCAGAGCAAACTCGGGATGGAACCGGGGCATTGCGCGGCAATGCCCCTCAGGAGGGAGGGCTGCTGCAGTGAAGCGTTAGGGGTGTTCCCAGATGTCTGGCAGAGCTGTGTGGCCAGCCAGACCAAAGGAGGTGTGATGGACGGGAGGGGTGCTGGCTAGCACCATGTGACTAAGGGGGTAAACTCAGGTAACTCACAAGGGTGTTGGCCAGGGGGCTGGGAGAACCAATTGAAATAGAGGGCTGGAATTTGAATTGTACAGGGCACATTGCCTGCTTTCTTTGTGGGAGAGAGTCAAACCAGGGGTTGAGAGGCACAGGCTGATTTAAACCCAGGCAGGACTGCCATGTCTCCAGGGAATTCAGGGCATGGAAGTGGCATGAATTAGGATGGGATCATGAGTAAATAAAGGAAAAAAAATGTATCTCATTGCAATCAGGGTATTTTTCTTTATTTTTGTGGTTTGGTTTGAACTGATCTGTGTGAATCTATGCCTCCCCTCCCCCATTCACCATCTAAGAATTGTTGCCAGAGATTTTATCTGTGTTTTAATTTGTTGTATTTAACTGCTCTGTAACACCCAGCAACCAAGTATGCCTTATCAAGTATGTCACTTTTTAAGGTGATGATTTGATTGTCGTGTCCTGGAAGATACAGGAGATCTGTCTGTCTGCAGGCCTCAGCCTGAGAGGTCAGCTACCAGAAACTGCAGCTTGTTTTTCTCTTTGTTTTCCAAGCTCTCTTGTGGCAGAGGAGTCTGTGGTACCCCGGGGAAGGAAGTCCAAGTGATTTCTTCCTGGGTTCAAGAAGAAAGGGGTTTGTTTCATTTGTTGGTGGTAGCTGTTTCATTTATTTCTCAGAACCTGTGTATCCGTGACTCTGGGGTTTTGGGTTTTTTTTTTTTTTTTTCATAAGCAGAGCCTAGATGCAAGGTATTTAAGGTCTTTTGTGGGCCTCCACCTTCTTCATGCAGGATGTGTCTAGACTACAGGGTTTTGTTGACAAAAGTGGACTTTTGGCAGTTTATTACATCACTGGTGTCGTTTCCAGTTGCAAACTGGGACTCACCTCTACATATAGTTTGCCTGCTTTAGCCTCTCAACAATTCATTGACTTTTCTTATCTGTTAAACCTTTAGTTCATTTAACCTAGAATTGGCTGTGCCTTTGTCTCTGGTGTCAGGTTTGGAGTTCCAGTTGATGTGGGGTAAATGTTGTCTTTATACCAGCTAACTCCGTGTGACTTTTGTCTGAACACAGGAATGCCAAACGGCATTTCCGTCGCTGAATGACCATGCTGGGCTGAGATCCCTGTTGTCAGAGGGCTTTGCCTTCACCCCCTTCCCAGGCTCTCGACACACAGAGGAAGCAGAAGTCCAGAAGGCCAACGTGCTGGCAGTGCAATGTTTACTGAGGTCAGATGCCAGCAAACATGCCTGTAACTCTGATGCTGCAGAGCCTCGATTCCCATGTCCCATTGCCACCTTCTTAGCAAGGCTGAAATGCATACACCCCATTCGACCCTTTGCAATGTAGGGGTAGGGGCCTTGGGGAGCGGGGGGTTCATAGGCCAGGGGGCTTCATTCAGTCTCTGTTATACTCCATGAGAGGGGCAAGGAGTGGAGTTGTGTTACGATGATGGACAGGACTTTCCTTGGCATTTTACTGTTTTATACCCCAGTGCCCCTCCTAACTGGATCCTTCTCCTTGCTTTGAGAAAGGCATGGATGCAGTATTCGGGGTATGCTGATGTACTGTACTCCCATCTCGCCTGGTAACACGTTAACCCTCCTCTGTTCCCATTATACTAACAAACCTCCCTGGCCAGGCACAAACAACATTCACAGTGTCTTTACCCTGGAGTCACCCATACTAGAAAGAAAAGGGGAATACAACCCCAAACGGGCAAACAAGACCCCAAATTCCATCGCAGGAGAGGATGCAGTCCTGACTGCTGCATTGTCTCTGCACTCCAACATCTGGATCCACCTCACACAGAGATACAGGCCTGACTCCCGCTTTGTCTCCACACTCCAACATCTGGATTCACCTCACCGATAGATACAAGACTGACTGCTCCCTTGTCTCCACACTCCAACATCTGAATCTACCTAACCCAGAGATAAAAGCCTGCTGCAGCATTGTCTGTGCACTCCAACATCTGGATACATCTTACCCAAAGATAGAGGCCGGACTGCTGCCTTGTTTGTACTCTGCAACATCTGGATCTATCTCAACAATAGAGGCCTGTGTGCTGCATTCTCTCTACACTGCAACATCTGGATACACCTCACCCAGAGATGCAGGCCTCTGTGCTACATTGTCTGCGCACTTCAACATCTGGATCCACCTCATCCATACTGTCATGACCATGAGGGATGGGCAGCAGTCTGGGCACTAAGGGGTTAACTGTACCTAGCCAGGTAGCAGTCAGCTAATAGAAAGGCAGATCGGGATTTCAAACTGAGACTGTCATGATCATGAGGATTAGCCAGCAGCCTGGGGACTAAGGGGTTAACCTTACCTAACCAGGTACTTTCAGCCAATAGGAATGCAGGTAGGAATTTCAAACTAGGACAAAAGAATGTTTCATTTTTCCCTCCTTTGTTCTGAGAGTTGCTCTCCAGCTATGGAGGGAGACAGACATATCTCTGTCTCCAAGAAACAATTCTTCACTTTCTGTAAGTAGGGTAAAGTTGAGATAAATCCGTTGTTTTCTGTTGTGGGACTTTGGATCTCATGCCTGTGCTGTTACAAATTGATTTTCCTCCCTTTTGAAATTAAGTTTTGGCCCATGGGATTCCCCATGAGTGTATTAATTGGTGGCTCTTACCACCTAGCCAATCCAACGATGCTTGTAACAGGAGTATTGTTTTGATAATAGAAGTTCTTTTTTTTTATTAACCTGGTATTGGTTCATTTTTTTTGTCCTGGAAAATCTGTCAGTGGGATCTGCATGCCTCTGACTACAGGACAGCAGCCACAGACTGCAGTTTGTGTTTTCTCTTTCTTTTTCAAGCTCTTTTCTCCAAAGAGCTTGGGTGCCGCTAGGGTTGGTTTCAAGTGTCCACCCCTGTTTGTGGGTTCAAAAGTACTGTGGGCCCCCACTTCTGCGTTCATGGTGCCCAAGTGGGAAATCAGCCTTGACACAAACATAAAGGTCTGACTTCTGCATTCTCTGTGCACTCCAAAATCTGGATCCACCTCACCCATACATACAGGCCTGACCGCTGCCTTTTCTCTGCACTCCAACATCTGGATCCACCTAACCAAGAGATAGAGGCCTGATTGCTACCTTGTCTCCACACTGCAACATCTGGATCCATATCACAAAGAGATAGAGGCCTGACTGCTGTGTTGTCTCCACACTCCAACATCTGGATTCATCTCACCCATAGATACATGCCTGTCTGCTGCCTTGTCTGTAGACTCCAGCACCTGAATTCCTCTCATCCATAGATACAGGCTTGACTGGTGCCTTGTCTCCTCTTTCCAAAATCTGAATCTATCTCATCCACAGATACAGGCCTCACTGCTGCCTTGTCTCCACACACCAACAACTGGATCCACCTTTCCCTGAGATACAGGCCTGACTGATGCATTCTCTGTGCACACCAACATCTGGAACCACCTAACCCAGAAATAGAGGGCTGACTGCTGCTTTGTCTCCACACTCCAACATCTGGATCCATCTGATCACAGAAATACAGGCCTCACTGCTGCATTGTCTTTGCACTCCAAAATGTGGATCCAACTCACCCAGGGATACAGGCCTGAGTCCTGCCCTGTCTGCATAGTCCAAAATCTGGATTCCCTTTCAACAATAGATATAGGCCTGACTGCTGCATTGTCTGCACACTACAATATCTGGTTCCATCTCAACCAGAGATACATGCGTGACTGCTGCATTGTATCTAGATTCCAACATCTGGATCCTCCTCACCCAGAGAAACAGGCTTTACTGCTGCACTGTCTGTACACTGCAACATCTGGATCCATCTCACCCTTAGATAAAGGCCTGACTGCTACATTGTCTCTACAGATCAACATCTGGATCCATCTGTCATGTTATTGAATTGTAAAGATCATTGCTGCACCCATGGAGGGTATTTGCCACAAAGTCTATACAAAGACTCCACTGCCACCAGCAGGGTGCTCTGGTCCACAGTTATGGTGATTCCCATCTAAGTGAACCTCAGCTGCCTGCCCCACACCATCGGATCGTGATACCACACAGACCTTCGTTCTGTCAGTTGTGGCGAATGCCCTCCACAGCACCATCTACTCTGTGGTTTCTGAACAGTTTAATCGTTCATTGCAAAAGCCATGTGGGGTGTCACATGAAAGCTTATGTTCTACTGATTCTGTGTATTGTATTCATGTTCTTGTAGAATATCTGTGTGTGGGGTTATAAATATGGACTCCGTGTTGATGCTGGAAGATTCTCTGTCTGAGGCAGAGCAATGTGCCGGGAATGTTCGTTCAGTGTCTATGCTAATTAGCACGGCTCCAGGGACAACGAATCTCTAGGTGCCAATACACACCTAAGTAATGTGTTTGGAACATGCAGACTAGACAGAATAGTGATTGCTGACTTGGGACACAAGGATTGGTCACTGGGCTATGTGACCTGCTCCAGCTTGGAAGAGACCAGGGATAGATATAAAATGCCATGTGGCAATCTCCATCTTGTCTTCAATTCTGCTACGGATCCCAGATGCAGCCTGGCGAGGAACAGCGAGCTGGAAAGAACTGTGGAGCCATCCTGACATAGGATGTACACCAGAGACTTTTAAGATAAGAGTTATAACATCTCTGCTACGAGCCTGCATTGAGAACTGGGGGATTCAATACGTGTAATATATTTTCTTTAACAATCTTACTCTCCAACTGTTCTTTCTTTTAGTAATAAACCATTAGATTTTAGAGGCGTTTTGCTCGTGAGGTTTCTGGCTGGCCAGATTGGTAACTGGAGCGCTCAGTGTGACTGGTTTGTGGCCTATTTGGGAAGGTCTCTAGTCTGGGGGCTGTAAGGAGCCCTGAGTTTCAGCAATTCTCCCTGAGTGGATGCCCTCAGCTGTACCCAGACCTGGCCCAGTCTGTCACACCATCTCACCCTCAGATACAGGCCTGACTGCTGCATTGTCTCTAGACTCCAACCTCTGTATCCACCTCACTCACAGATTAGGCCTCACTTATGCATTGTCTCCACTGACCAACATCTGGATTCTTACATAAGAACATAAGAACGGCCGTACTGGGTCAGACCAAAGGTCCATCTAGCCCAGTATCCTGTCTGCCGACAGTGGCCAGCACCAGGAGCCCCAGAGAGGGTGGACCGAAAACAATGATCAAGCGATTTGTCTCCTGCCATCCCTCTCCAGCCTCTGACAAACAGAGGCCAGGGACACCATTTTATCCCCTGGCTAATAGCCTTTTATGGACCTAACCTCCATGAAATTATCTAGCTTCTCTTTAAACTCTATTATAGTCCTGGCCTTCACAGCCTCCTCTGGCAAGGAGTTCCACAGGCTGACTACACGCTGTGTGAAGAAGAACTTTCTTTTATTAGTTTTAAACCTGCTACCCATTAATTTCATTTGGTGTCCTCTAGTTCTTCTATTTAGGGAACTAATAAATAACTTCTCTTTATCGGCCCTCTCCACACCACTCATGATTTTATAGACCTCTATCATATCCCCCCTCAGTCTCCTCTTTTCTAAACTGAAAAGTCCCTGTCGCTTTAACCTCTCCTCATATGGGACCCGTTCCAAACCCCTAATCATTTTAGTTGCCCTTTTCTGAACCCTTTCCAAGGCCAAAATATCTTTTTTGAGGTGAGGAGACCACATCTGTACACAGTATTCAAGATGTGGGCGTACCATAGTTTTATACAGGAGCAGTAAGATATTCTGGGTCTTATTTTCTATCCCTTTCTTAATAATTCTTAGCAACCTATTTGCCTTTTTGACCGCCACTGCACACTGTGTGGAAGTTTTCAGAAAACTGTCCACGATAACTCCAAGATCTCTTTCCTGATTTGTCGTAGCCAAATTAGCCCCCATCATACTGTATGTATAGTTGTGGTTATTTTTCCCGATGTGCATTACTTTACACTTATCCACATTAAATTTCATTTGCCATTTTGTTGCCCAATCACTCAGTTTGGTGAGATCTTCTTGGAGTCCCTCACAGTCTGCTTCTGTCTTCACTATCCTAAACAGTTTGGTATCATTCACAAACTTTACCACCTCACTGCTTACCCCTTTCTCCAGATCATTTATGAATAAGTTGAACAGGATTGGTCCCAGGACTGACCCTTGGGGGACACCACTAGTTACCCCTCTCCATTCTGAAAATTTACCATTTATTCCTACCCTTTGTTTCCTGTCTTTTAACCAGTTCTCAATCCAAGAAAGGACCTTCCCTCTTCTCCCATGGCCATGTAATTTACACAAGAGCCTTTGGTGAGGGACCTTGTCAAAGGCTTTCTGAAAATATAAGTATACTATATCTACTGGATCCCCCTTGTCCGCATGTTTGTTAACCCCTTCAAAGAACTCTAATAGATTAGTAAGACAGGATTTCCCTTTAAAGAAACCATGTTGACTTTTGTCCAACAAATTATGTTCTTTTACATGCTTCACAATTTTATTCTTTACTATTGTTTCGACTAATTTGCCCGGTACTGAAGTTAGACTTACTGGTCTATAATTGCCTGGATCGCCTCTAGAGCCCTTTTTAAATATTGGTGTCACGTTGGCTACCTTCCAGTCATTAGGTACGGAAGCCGATTTAAGGGATAGGTTACAAACCACAGATAATAGTTCAGCAATTTCGCATTTGAGTTCTTTGAGAACCCTTGGATAAATGCCATCCGGTCCCGGAGACTTGTTAACATTAAGTTTTTCTATTTGTTCCAACCTCCTCTAATGACACTTCAATCCGGGACAGTTCCTCAGATTCATCACCCACAAAGGACGGTGCAGATTTGGGAATCTCCCCAACGTCCTCAGCCGTGAAGACTGAAACAAAGAAATCATTTAGTTTCTCTGCAATGGCTTTATCGTCCTTGATTGCTCCTTTTATAGCTCGATCGTCTAGGGGACCCATAGGTTTTTTAGCAGGCTTCCTGCTTCTAATGTACTTAAAAAACATTTTGTTATTTCTTTTTGAGTTTTTGGCTAGCTGTTCCTCAAAATCTTTTTTTGCTTTTCTTATTACATTTTTACACTTGATTTGACAGTGTTTATGTTCCTTTCTATTTATCTCACTAGGATTGGACTTCCACTTCTTAAAAGATGCCTTTTTGTCCCTCACTGCTTCTTTTACATGGTGGTTAAGCCACGGTGACTCTTTTTTAGGTCTCTTGCTATGTTTTTTAATTTGGGGTATACATTTAAGTTGGGCCTCTATTATGGTGTCTTTAAAAAGTTTCCATGCAGCTTGCAGGGATTTGGCTCTAGTCACTGTGCCTTTTAATTTCTGTTTAACTAGCCTCCTCATTTTTGTGTAATTCCCCTTTTTTAAATTAAATGCCAGAGTGCTGGACTGCTGAGGTGTTCTTCCCACCACAGGAATGTTGAATGTTATTATATTATGGTCACTATTCCCAAGTGGTCCTGGAACGGTTATTTCCTGGACCTGATCCTGCGCTCCACTCAGGACTAAATCAAGAATTGCCTCTCCCCTTGTGGGTTCCTGCACCAGCTGCTCCAAGAAGCAGTCATTTAGTCCATTGAGAAATTTTATCTCTGCTTCTCTTCCTGAGGTGACATGTACCCAGTCAATATGGGGGTAATTAAAATCCCCCATTATTATAGAGTTCTTTATTTTGGTAGCCTCTCTAATCTCCCTCAGCATTTCAATGTCAGTACCGCTGTCCTGGTCAGGTGGTCGGTAATATATCCCTACTGCTAATTTCTTATTATTGGAGCATGGAATTACTATCCATAGCGATTCTATTGAACATGTTGATTCGCTTATTTTTATTTCATTTGATGCTACATTATCTTTCACATACAGTGCCACTCCACCACCCACCCGGCCTGCTCTATCCTTTCGATATATTTTATATCCCGGTATGATTGTGTCCCACAGATTTTCCTCATTCCACCAGGTTTCAGTGATGCCTATTATGTCAATCTCCTCATTTAATACTAGGTACTCTAGTTCACCCATCTTATTAGTCAGACTCCTAGCATTTGTGTAGAAGCACTTTAAAAATTTGCCACTGCTTATTTGTCTGCCCTTCCCTGGTGCATTGGATTCCTTTGTATGCGGTTGTTTGTCTGCTCTGGCCCATGGTTTGCCCTCTCCCCTCCTCTCTTTCTGACTACAGCTTAGAGAATCTCTATCAATGGATTCTCCTTTAAGAGAAGTCTCCCTCTGATTTACGTGCATCTCCACACCAATCGGCTTTCCCCCATCTCTTAGTTTAAAAACTGCTCTACGGCCTTTTTAATGTTTAGTGCCAGCAGTCTGGTTCCACCCTGGTTTAGGTGGAGTCCATCCTTCCTGTATAGGTTCCCCCTCTCCCAAAAGTGTCCCCAGTTCCTAATAAATCCAAACCCCTCTTCCCTACACCATCGTCTCATCCACGCATTGAGACTCTGAAGCTCTGCCTGCCTACCTGGCCCTGCACGTGGAACTGGAAGCATTTCCGAGAATGCCACCATAGAGGTCCTGGATTTCAGGATTCTTCTCACCCAGAGATACAGGCCTGATTGCTGCCTTTCTTGTGCACTGCAACATCTGGATCCATCTCACCCATAGATACAGGCCTGACTGCTGCATTGTCTCTAGACTCCAACATCTGGATCCATCTCACAAAGAGATACAGGCTTGACAGCTGTGTTGTCTCCACATTCAAATACTTGGATCCATCTCACCCTAAGGATCTTTCGAAAAAGCCTTCTCTTTTTGAAAAGACTGCATCTAGACCGCAGTTTTACTGTTGAAATGGCACTTGTAACCCAGATCACATAGTTTGTGCTCTGTTTGATTCTCCCAGAGCAGCTGGTAGGAGGCACGGATCATCTGAGGTTTGCTGGGATGTGGAGAACAGCCCTGCAGAATGAACTTGTCTAGTGTCTGACACTTCCTGAAGACCCTCCTCCCAAGAAGTGGCACCGCCCAACTCACACGCGGTGTCATGTGCAACACCCCTGAGTCTCCTGTCCAAAGGACAGCCCCTGCCAGCCACGGCATGCCCTCGGGGACAGCGGGGGTGCACACAGACTGTGATTGTCTCCTCCTTTTTTCCTCCACAGACAGACCCTCCACCCAGCAGGGAAGCACCACACCCACCCCACCACCAAACCGGACCCGTGGCACCCGCAGACACTGGTGGGTCTACACAGACCTGCTAAGGGAGCACGGTGAGGCCCTGCGGGAACTCAACAGGACCCTCCAGCAAAGGACACAGGCAGAGGCCAAGTGGCGCACCAGGCTGCTGGACGAGCTTGTCCAGCAGCGCACAGACATCTGTGCCACAATGCGGGACCTCTTCGCCTTGCCTGCCCCTGTCAAGGGCACCGCTTCTCCTGCATGCCAGGCCCCTGCTCCTCCAGCTCCCCCAGCCCCTCCTGCTCCCGAGCCCTCACAGGCTCAACGGTTGCCCTCCCCTCCTGCCCAGGCCAGGACTAGGTCTCGCTCCACCCGATCCCAAGGCCATGGAAATGCCAGGACAGAGGACGGTGGCAGGACCCTGCACTCAGGGAAGCAGCGGCCCTCTTGAGCCCCCCCTCCCCGGTCCAGGTTTTCAGTCCCCCTGCTTCAGGTTTTCAGTCCCCTACCATCCCAGTTAAGGGACATTTCTGTTATGTTACAAAATCTTTATTTTTGACAGACACATTTACTCTGTGGATAAACAGTTGAACAGTTAAAAGAGAAAGTTTTGTTCAACAGTTCACGCATTTTGTTTACGGCTAGTGTTCCTAATATAACAATTTTCTGTGTACAAAGAAAAGTGGGTCTTCTATGTGTTCTGAATGGGAAGAGAGTGGGGGTTGTGGAGGGAAAGGTAGGGGTGGGCCAGGACAAACCCACCATGGGGGAGACCCTGGGGAAGAGTCAGCGGGCTCCTTGTGAGAATCTCTCCCTCAGGGCCTCTCGGATTTGGACACCAGCCTGGTAAGCCTGGGGGATGACAGCTGTGCGGGGCTGCTGAAATGGCCTCTCCTTGCCATCAGCACCTGTCCCCCACCTCGGCAGAAAGGCCTCCCCTTTCCTCTCCACCAGGTTGTGGAGGGTGCAACATGCGGCCACCACCTCTGGGATATTGCGTTCGCCCATCTCCAGGCGTCTGAGGAGGCAAAGGAGCCTCCCTTTCAGATGGGCAAAGGCGCATTCCAGCTGGCTGCAAGCCTGGCTAAGATGTGTGTTGAAAAGCTCCTTACTCGCAGCCAGGTGGCCGCTGTAGGGCTTCATGGCCATGGCATCAGGGGGTAGGCTGCTTCAGCCACTATGCATATTGGCATCTGCACGTCCCCGAGTGCGAGGTGCCACTGGGGGAAGAATGTTCCTGTCTGCAACCTGCGGTACAGGTAGGAGTTCCTGAATATGTGGGCATCATGTGCCTGCCCCGACTACCCGACATAAATGTCGGTAAAGTATCCCCGGTGGTCAATGAGGGCCTGCAGCACCATGGTATAGTAGCCGTTCCGGTTTATAAACTGGGCTGCTCGATGGGGCGGTGCACGGATTGTGATGTGTGTCCCATCGAGGGTTCCTCCGCAGTTCAGGAATCCAAGGGCAGCAAAGACGGCGATGATGGTGTCCAGGTCCCCGAGACAGATGAGCCTCTTCAGCAGCTCCGCATTGATGGACCTCACCCCCTGCAGCACAAGACAAATAGACAGACAGAAACCAGGGAGTTAGACAGGTTACCTAAGTGCTTGCGGGGGACCCTTCCCCCCTCCCATCCCTCCCCTTGTCAGGACATCCCCTTCCCCCTCATAAGCATAGGGGTGGCCAAGGAGTGGCCTCCAAGTGCCACTCCATCCCCCACTCCCTCTTGCCCTTCCCTAGCAGTCCCCCTTTCTCAACCCCCCCACTCAGCAGGGCTTGTTCCCCAAGAGTGACTTACCTCCATCAAGACGGCCCCGACAGTAGACCTCCCCATGCCAAACTGATGCCCCACGGGGGTGGACAGCTTCCACAGGGCGATTGCGACCCACTTCTGCAGAGGGATGGCGGGCTGCAGGTGGGTGTCTTGGTCTTCCAGAGCAGGGGTGAGCCAGGCACAGAGCTCAAGAAACGTGGCCTTCCACATCTGGAAGTTGCGGAGCCAGTGTTCGTCATCCCAGAGCTGCATGAAAAGCCAGTCCCACCAGTTGGAACTCATCTCGTGCCTCCAAATCTGCCTGTCCCCAAAAAAGTTTGGGGACAAGGGCAGAGCTCCTGCATCCCAGAAGAGGGTCTCCCCAGTGCGGTCTGGATCCATATGGGGCAGGAGATTCATGACAGAGTCGTGCAAACGCAGCAGAAGCTGCAGTATGGCAGCGTGGGGCCATTGCCTGCCCAGGGGCAGCTCAGGCTCCATGGCCAAAGAAAAGGTGAAAAGCAGGAAAAAAAAACCCAGAAAATAAACTGCTGTGGTGTCCGAGGAAGCAGGGCAACCAGAGCAAAAACTGCAGCAGCTTTGCTTTCCCTCGAGGAGGTAGGCCAGCCAGAAGCAGGAGCAGAGCAACGACTGTCCAGGGGGATCCCTTTAAGCACGCGTCTCTGCAAAGAGCAGGCAGCAGCGCCTGGATTTTAAGGCTGCCCCTATGACCTTCCAGAAGCACTTCCGGGTGCCTTCTTATATCGACAGAGCATCCGGCAGTCTGGACACTCTTTGTCGACAAAGCAGATCAATTTTTCGATCCGCGTAATGCAGTCTGGACACCCTTTGTCGACAGAGGCTTTGTCGACAGTATCTGTCGACAAAGCCTCTGTCGAAAAAGACGTGCAGTTTAGACGTAGCCAAGGAGAGGATGGAAGAGGATACAGTATGGGCCAGATCAGACGAGAAACATTCATGTAAAGAATCTGACACATCAGAAAAGGGCAGACAAATAAACACTGAGAAGTTTTTAAAGTGCTTTTACACAATTGCTAGATATCTAAATAATAAGATGGGTGAACTAGAGTGCCTCGTGTTAAAGGAGGATATTGTTAAAAGAGAAACCTGGTGGAGTGAGGACAATCAATGGGACACAATCATACCAGGGTACAAAAATATATTGGAAGGACAGAACAGGTCATGCGGGCGGAGGAGTGGCACTATATGTGAAAGAATATTTAGACTCAAATGAAGTAAACATCTTAAATGAATCAACATGTTCCATAGAATCTCTATGGATAGTAATTCCCTGCTCTAATAAGAATATAACAGTAGAGATATCATACAATCATAGAATACTAGGACTGGAAGGGACCTCGAGAGGTCATCAAGTCCAGTTCCCTGCCCTCATGACAGGACCAAGCACTGTCTAGACCGTCCCTGATAGACATTTATCTAACCTACTCTTAAATATCTCCACAGATGGAGATTCCACAACCTCCCTGGGCAATTTATTCCAGTGTTTGACTACCCTGACAGTTAGGAACTTTTTCCCAATGTCCAACCTAAACCTCCCTTGTTGCAGTTTAAGCCCCATGGCTTCTGTTCTATCCTCAGAGACAAGATGAACAAGTTTTCTCCATGCTCCTTATGACACCCTTTTAGATACCTGAAAACGGCTATCATGTCCCCCCCTCAGTCTTCTCTTTTCTAAACTAAACAAACCCAATTCTTTCAGCCTTCCTTCATAGGTCATGTTCTCTAGAACTTTCATCATTCTTGTTGCTCTTCTCTGGACCCTCTCCAATTTCTCCACATCTTTCTTGAAATGCGGAGCCCAGAACTGGACACAATACTCCAACTGAGGCCTAATCACTGCAGAGCAGAGTGGAAGAATGACTTCTCGTGTCTTGCTCACAACACACCTGTTAACGCAACCCAGAATCATCTTTCCTTTTTGTGCAGCAGCATCACACTGATGACCTATATTTAGCTTGTGGTCCACTATAACCACTGGATCCCTTTCTGCCATACTCCTTCCTAGACAGTCGCTTCCTATTCCATCTGTGTGAAACTGATTGTTCCTTCCTAAGTGGAGCACTTTGCATTTGTCTTTATTAAACTTCATCCTGTTTACCTCAGACCATTTCTCCAATTTGTCCAGATCATTTTGAATTATGACCCTATCCTCCAGAGCAGTCGCAATCCCACCCAGCTTGGTATCATCTGCAAACTTAATAAGCGTACTCTCTATGCCAATATCTAAATCTTTGATAAAGATATTGAAGAGAGCCGGTCCCAAAAAAGACCCCTGCGAAACCGCACTTGTTATGCCTTTCCAGCAGGATTATGAACCATTAATAACTACTCTCTGAGTATGATTATCCAGCCAGTTATGCACCCACCTTATAGTAGCCCCATCTAAGTTGTATTTGCCTAGTTTATTGATAAGAATATCGTGCCAGACCGTACCAAACGCCTTACTAAAGTCTAGGTATACCACATCCACCGCTTCTCCCTTATCCACAAGAATCGTTATCCTAGCAAAGAAAGCTATCAGATTGGTTTGATATGATTTGTTCTTTACAAATCCATGCCGGCTGTTCCCTATCACCTTGCCAGCTTCCAAGTGTTTACAGATGATTTCCTTAATTACTTGCTCCATTATCTTCCCTGGTAGAGAAGTTAACCTAACTGGTCTGTAGTTTCCTGCCTTGTTCTTATTTCCCTTTTTATAAATGGGCACTAGATTTGCCCTTTTCCAGTCTTCTGGAATCTCTCCTGTCTCCCATGATTTTCCAAAGATAATAGCTAGAGGCTCAGATACCTCCTCTATCAGCTCCTTGAGTATTCTAGGATGCATTTCATCAGGCCTTGGTGACTTGCAGGCATCTAACTTTTCTAGGTGATTTTAACTTGTTCTTTTTTAATTTTACCTTCTAAACCTACCCCCTTTACACTAGCATTCACTATGTTAGGCATTCCTTCAGACTTCTTGGTGAAGACCGAAACAAAGAAGTCACTAAGCATCTCTGCCATTTCCAAGTTTCCTGTTACTGTTTCTCCCTCCTCACTGACCAATGGGCCTACCCTGTCCTTGGTCTTCCTCTTGCTTCTAATGTATTTATAGAAAGTCTTCTTGTTTCCCTTTATTCCCGTAGCTAGTTTGAGCTCATTTTGTTCCTTTGCCTTTCTAATCTTGCCCCTGCATTCCTGTGCTGTTTGCCTACATTCATCCTGTGTAATGTGTCCTACTTTCCATTTTTTAATATGACTCTTTTTTTATTTTTAGATCATGCAAAATCTCGTGGTTAAGTCAAAGCGGTCTTTTGCCATATTTTCTATCTATCCGACGCAGCGGAATAGCTTGCTTTTGGGCCCTTAACAATGTCCCTTTGAAAAACTGCCAACTCTCCTCAGTTGGTTTTCCCCTCAGTCTTGATTCCCATTGGACCTTACCTATCAGCTCTCTGACCTTACCAAAATCCACCTTCCTGAAATCCATTGTCTCTATTTTGCTGTTCTCCCTTCTACCCTTCCTTGGAATTGTGAACTCTATGATTTCATGATCACTTTCACCCAAGCTGCCTTCCACTTTCAAATTCTCAACCAGTTCCGCCCTATTTGTTTGGATCAAATCTAGAACAGCTTCCCCCCTGGTAGCTTTTTCAACCTTCTGAAATAAAAAGTTGTCTCCAATGCAGTCCAAGAACTTATTGGATAGTTTGTGCCCCGCTGTGTTATTTTCCCAACATATATCTGGATAGTTGAAGTCCCCCATCACCACCAAATCTTGGGCTTTGGATGATATTGTTAGTTGTTTCAATAAAGCCTCATCCACTTCTTCCACCTGGGTAGGTGGCCTGTAGTAGACTCCTAGCATGACATCACCCTTGTTTTTAACCCCTTTTAGCCTAACTCAGAGACTCTCAACACTTCTGTCTCCTATGTCTATCTCTACCTCACTCCAAGTGTGTTCATTTTTAATATCTAAGGCAACACCTCCTCCCTTTTTTCCCTGTCTATCCTTCCTGAGCAAGCTGTACCCTTCCATAGAAACATTCCAATCGTGTGTATTATCCCGCCAAGTTTCTGTGATGCCAACAATGTCATAATTGTACTTATTTATTAGCACTTCCAGTTCTTACTGGATGCACAGTCTGAATATTCATCTGTAGCTTCAAATGCTTGGATCATCAGAGATATAGTTTTTTAAACACATTCTTCAAAAGACCATTCTTATCTAATACAAGTTATAGTACAACAACTGAAGTTGCCTTGGGCAGGGGGCTGGACTTAATGACCTCCTGAGGTCTCTGCCAGCTCTAGGATTCTATGAACTTACTTCCAAAGTCTTCCTGTCCTTTCTATCCATCCCTACTCTTCTTTCACCCCCTTGGAAGAGAGACCTGAAATCAAGCAAGAGCTCTGATGCTTCATACAAGGAAGAAGCCCTCTTGCACAAGCAGACAGTGTGGATGGGCAGCAGGGAGTTTTTGCGCAAGAACTGGCCTCCCAGGAGAAAACACAGATGGCTGCTTGGACGCTCCGTATCCACACTCACAGCTCACTGCTTCCTGCTTGCCAGACACCCCCCCCCCCCCGTTAAAGGCACATGCATCCTGCAGACACCGCGCAGCAGAAGCACCATAGGTAGCAGTTTCATGTGCTACACGGCTCTGCCTGCTGCACACAGGAGCCCCACAGATGTCTGCCGTAAAGTCACCCTGTGAGCCTGCACCCCCATTCCAGCAGCCACCCCAGGGCTCCCAGTAGGCCAGGAGGGGCACAAAGCATCGAGCTCCATGCTGGACTGAGGCTGAGGTGGAGGCCCTCCTGGACCTGAGATGGAGGCCCTCCCCCTTCCGCTCCACAATGTTGTGCAGCACACAACTTGCTGCAACAACCTCCGTGATGTTCTGCTCGCCCATGTCGAGATGGGTGAGCAGACAATGGAATCTCCCCTTCAGCCATCCAAAGGCTCCTGGTTGCAGGCCTGGCTCACGTGCAGGTTGTATCTTTCCCAGCTGGGGTCCATGCGCCTGGTGTATGGGGGTAGACTGCGTCCCCTACGATGCATAGTGGCATGCGGACATCCCCAACCATCAATTCCTGCTAGGGGAAGAAAGTGCCCACCTCCAGCCTGAAAAACAGGCAGGAGTTTCAGAGGATGCAGGCATCATGTACCCTGTCCGACCACACCACATATATGTCCGTGAAGCGGCCTTGGTGGTCCACGAGGGTCTGGAGCACCATCAAAAAGTTCCCCTTGTGGTTGATAAAGTGGGCCGCTCAATGCTCTGGTGTCTGGATGGGGATGTGGGTCCCATCCATGGCTCCCCCACAGTTGGGGAACCCTAGAGCAGCGAAGCCAGCCACGGTTGTGTCCACATCCCACAAGCGGATGACCCTCTTGAGCAGGATGTCGTTGATGGCTTGGACAACCTGCAGAAGGGCTCACAGAAACACAGGGTATGCACAGAATGAGACCGGGCGGATGCATGACCGGGGGGGTGCCCGCCCCCCTCTGATGGCCTCTCCCCCTAAACACGCCTGGGCCCCCTCACCCTGGAGCCCCTCCCCAACAGCAGGGCTATGTGAGGGAGGAACAGCACAAGCCCCTGGGAGACGGTGCTTCCCCCACCCCCTCTACCTTCCCCCCACCTGGACTTTTCCCTTTCACCAGGCAGGGACTGCAGACCCCCCCGCCGAGGGCCTGACCTGCATCAAGATGGTACCCTCTGTGGATGTGCATACCCTGAACTGGTTTGCCACTGAGTTGTAGCTGTCCAGGGTGGCTAGCTTTCACAGGGCGATGGTGACCCTCTTGTTGACAGGAATGGTGGGCTGCACCTGGGTGTCATGTATCAGGAGCACAGGGGTGAGCCAGGCACATAGCTCCAGGAACATCTGTTTCTGTATCCTAAAGTGCTGGAGCCACTGCTGGTCACCCCAGTGCTCCATCACCAGTCGGAACTGGTGTTGAGTCTCCAGTATCTCCTCTCCATGGTTGGGTAGGGATGCCACAGGGATGCCACCGCATCCTGGAAGAGGGACTCCAGATTGAGCTCAGCTTCAAGATCGTGCAGGAGGATCGAGGCAGCATGGAGCTGCATGCAGTCCAAATGTCTGTGTGGGGCCAGAGCAGGCACAGGGCCACCCCTGGCTCCATGGCACAAGAAGGAGAAGGCAAAAGTCCCCACGGGCACAAGCTGTGGTGTCCAGTGAGGCAGAAGGCAACCACAACAGGCACTGCTACAGCTTTCAGTCCCTACAAGAGATCCCACAGCACACAAGATCAGAGGTATAAATTGACCTGTCACTATGGCTGGTCCTTTGGAACTGGGAGAACCTGTTCAGAATTGATTAAATTGGTTTTATAACCTCTCACCTGTGTAAGGAGCAGTGCTGTTTGTGGTGCAGGTAAAGCTGGGGTGTCAAAAGGGATTGCTCTGTAATTTATTGCTGGCCAGATTGGCAGCTGAAGTACTTTGGGACTGGTTTGGTGCCTTATAAAGCAGGTACCCCAGTCTTGGGCTGTAAGTAGCCCTGGTTATAAGCAGTTTGCCCTGATTTGACCCTCTCAGTGGTGTCCCAAACAACACGATACATTACAGAGGGGCAAGGAGGATTGAGATTCAAGGTCTCCGGCCAGATTAACTCTTATGAGCTTCCATAGTTAGTGAGGTTTGTGGGCATCCCTAGCCTTTGAGGGGTTCATTCTGAAAGACAGGGCTGCCAGTGAGTGGGATACGGATGAGAGCACAGAATCTGGGTGGGGATGGGGTGCAGGAGGGGCCAAGGGTGTGAAGTCTGGATGGGAGGTAAGGTGCAGGAGCAGGCTGGGGAAAGGGTGTATGGCCAAGGGGAAGGGTACAGGAACAATTGGAGGGAAGGTATCTGGCCACGGGGGTGGGGGGGAAGGGTGCAGCAGCAGGGGAGGGTGCAGGAGCAGGCTGAATGCAGGGTGTCTGTCCAGCGGAGAAGGGTGCAGCAGCATGGGAAGGGTGCAGGAGTAGATTCGGGGTAAGTATTTTGCCAGAGAAGAGGGTGGAGGAGCACGCTGTGAGTAGGTGTTGGCCGGGGGAGAGTCCGGGAATGGGCTGAGGGAAGGTGACTGGCTAAGGGGGAAGGTGCACTAGTAGGCTGGGGCCAGGGTGTCTGTCCAGGGGAGAGGGTGCAGCAGTAGGGGAGAATGAAGGAGCAGCCTGGGGTAGGGTATTGGGCCAAAGGGGATGGTGCAGGATTAGACTGGGGGTAGGGTGTGTGGCTGATGGGGGGGTGTAGGTACAGGCTGGGGGCAGGGTGTATGACTGGGGGGGGGGTGCAGGAGCAGGGAAAGGTTTCAGACTAGGCTGGTCGTTTGTGTCTTGTTGGGGGGGGAGGAGGCTGCAGGAGAAGCCTGAGGGTAGGTTGTGTGGCCAGGGGGGGAGAGTACGGGGCAGGCTGGGGAGAGGATGTGTAGCCAGGGGGAGGGAGCAGGAGCAGGGTGACATTAGGGTGTGTGGCCAAGAGGCAAAGTGCAGGAGCAGGCTGTGAGTAGGTGTCTGACCGGGAGGAGGGAGGGAAGGCACATAAAAACATAAGAACGGACATACTGGGTCAGACCAAAGGTCTATGCCCAACAAATTATGTTCTTCTATGTGCCTAAGAATTTTATTCTTAACTATTGTTTCAACTAATTTGCCCAGTACTGACATTAAACATACCGGTCTGTAATTGCCGGAATTGCCTCTAGAGCCCTTTTAAAATATTGGTGCACCCTCCTTCCTGCATAGACACCGTACCCCAAACCCGCCACTGCACTTTCCCCCCTGAACAGACACCCTACTTCCAACCCATCCTCCCCCTTGGACACATAGCCTACCCCCACCAAGCTGCTGCACCCTCTGTCCCAGCTAGACACCCTTCCCCCAACTCGCTGCTGCAACTTTCCTTCTGGGCAGACACACAGCCAAAAACCCGCTGGTGCAATCTTCCTCATGGCAGACATCACACTCCTTATCCGGTGCTGCAGCCTCCCTCCTGGCCACACATCCTACCCCCAACCCGCTGCTGCACCCTCTATCCTGGACAGACACCCCACCCCCAAGCCACTACTGCACCCTCCCTCCTGATGAGACATCCTACCCCAAACCCACTGCTACACCCTCCCTCCTGGCCAACCACCCTACCCCCAACATGCTGCTGCAACCATCCTCCTCACCTGACATCCAACCCCAACCCACTGCTGCACCCTAACTCCAGACCGGACACCTTACCCCAACCTGCTGCTGTACACTCCATCCTGGCCAGATCCCTACCCCCAGTATTCTGGCCAGACACCCCATACTCATCCCACTGCTGCATTATTCCTGGTAGCCTGACACCCTGCCTCCAATCCATTGCTGCAACCTTCTTCCTGGCAGGACATCAGGCACCTCATCCATTGCTGAACACTCCCTCCTGGCCAGACACCCTACCCCCAACCTGCTGCTGCACCTTCCCTCCTGGCTAGAAACCCTACACCCAACACTCTATTGCACACTCCCTAGTGGCTAGACACCCTACCCCCACAACACACTGCTGCACCCTCCATCTTGGACACACACCCTGCCCCCAACCTCTTGCTGCAATATCCCTCCTAGCCAGACACCCTACACCCAACACACTGATGCTCCATCCCTCCTGGCCAGACTACCTACCCCCATCCGATCCTGCATCCTCCTTCTTGGCCAGAAACCCCACCCCCAACCCGCTTGTGCAACATTCCACCTGGCCAGACACCCCACCCCTAACATTTTGCTGCAACCTTCCTCCTGGCCAAACATCCTACCCCCATCCCACTGGTGCACAATCCCTCCTGGCCAGACACCCTACCCCCCAACCCACTGCTGCACCCTCTGCCTTTGACACATACCCTACTCCCAACCAGCTGCTGCACCCTCCCTCCTAGGCAGACATCCTACCCCCCCCAACACATTGCTGCACCCTACACCTTGGACACACACCCTGCCCCCAACCCGCTGCAACCTTCCTCCTGCCCAGACATCATACCCCTAACCTACTGGTGCACCATCCCTCCTGGCCAGACACCCTATCCCCATCCCAATGCTGTAACCATCCTCCTAGCCAGACATCCTACCACCCGAATGCTGCTACACCCTCCCTTCTGGCTGGACACCCCAACCTCCAAACAGCTGCTGCAACCTTCCTCCTAGCCAGACACCCTCCCCCCAACCTGCTGCTGCACCATCCCTCCTGGCCAGAAACCCTGCCCTAATACACGACTGCACCCTCACTCCTGGCCAGACACCCTACCCCCAACCCACTTCTGCAATCTCCGGGTATGTCTACACTACAGCACTAATTCGAACTAACTTAATTCGAATTAGTTAATTCGAACTAAGCTAATTTGGTTTAGTGCATCTAGACCTAAAAACTAATTAGAATTAGAGTTTTGCTAATTCGAACTAGCATGTCCACATTGAGTGGACCCTGAACTGAAGTTAAGGCTGGCCGGAACCAGGACTTAGAGTGTGGAGCTGCTGCCTCAGATTAGCCAAGGGCTGTGCTTAAAGGGACCCGAGCTCCCACCCCGGACAGACAGTTCTCAGGGTTCCCTGCTTGCTGGTCTACCTCACTGAGGGACAGCAAAGCATTTGTGTCTCGGAGTGCTCTGCTTGCCCTCACTCGGGGCACCACGGCACTCTGCAACATGGAACCAGACCTGCCCCCGGGGACTCTGCTGCATCTCGTGGACACGTTGCCGGCAGCCTGACTGCACTCTCTGCAGGCTGCCATCCGGGAGGACCATCGAGGGGATGTCAGGATCCAGGGGGCCCTGCGGGAGAGCTTCCACCCTGAGGAGTGCTAACAGTCTCCCCGGTCTGCCCCACCGGGAACTTGTGTCACATTCCTCCCTCTCCTCCTTCCACTTCCCTAGCCCCCCCTTCCTGATGTCAAATAAAAGACACGTATTTTCAAAAATAACAATTCTCTTTATTCAACACAACTGGGGAGGGGGAATGAAACTGTGGGGAGATGGGGGAAAGAGGCGGGAGAGCGGAGGGGGAAACCTGGGAGGAGGCAGCTGGAAGGGGGAAGCAAGGGGAAGGAGGGGGAGGGGATACTCAGGGCTCAGGGCTGGGAGTCTCACCAGGCCAACCGCCTCCCAGCACAGCGAGGGAGGGGGTCTCGGCGGCCCCAGGGGGATGGGGTGGAGGGTGTGGAGGTTGAGGCGGGGGGGTGTGGACATTGAGGAGGAGGGTGTGGGGGTTGAGGAGGAAGAGGTGGGGGGGCAGGAGTGGGAGGAGGGACAGTTGTTGGGGGGGCAGCAGGCGCAGGATGGGCACGGGGCACCATGGTCTGCAGCAGGGCCTGCGGGATAGCGTTTCTGGCTTGCTCCTCAGCCAACTGCTCCTGGCAGAAGTGCAGTTCTGCCCACATCCAGGCCTCCATGGTGCGGTGCAGGGCTCGCAGGGACCCCAGGTGCTGGTCCCAGTAATCCTGCTCCGTGGTGGTGGTCCGGAGCAGGCCGCGGGCATGGGACCATGTCCCGGGCGGGGTGGTGCGCCCTGCACGAGCAGCTGGTGCAGCTGTAGAGAAAGAAGAGAAGTGGTCAGTTCTCCCTGGGGACACAGTGGATGATGCCCAGCCCCGCAACGTGAGGGCAACCGTGCCCTGCACCGTCAGATCCGTTGTGCTTGCACAGAGGCCATGGTCAGGATGTCTGGCTCTCCCCAGGACTGGGAGCTGCCCCAAGACCGTACCCATGCCTCTGTGCTGTGTATAGTGTGGCCGGGGTAGGGGGGAGATGTCCCCTGCCTCTGTGTAGAGGGAGCGTGTGAAGGGAGAGCGTCCTGCTGGGTCCCACCCCAGGGTCGGGAGCATGTCAGGTCTCTTCACACACGCATGTGCCTATTGGGCCACGGCCCCTGGGTGTCACGCAGCTGGAGCCACCTGCCCAAGGATGGCATGGTCCGTGGGAGGCATGGCCCATGTGCGCGGTCCCTGGTCTCCCTGCTCGCCTCCCCCCGGGCAGGGGACAGTGCTGGCACTTACCTGGTATGGACTCCCCGGACAACCCTGCCGACTCCAGTGCCGGAACAGCTGACAGAGGCCCCTCCGGTGTGCCTGGGTCAGGGCCCTCTGGTCCTGGCTCGCTGCCTCCGGGGCTGGCGCAGACCGCCCCGCTCCCCAAGAGTTGGTCGAGGGCGGGGAAGTAGGAACAGGTGGCAGCCCCTGCTGCGGCACCGCCCTTGGTGGCCCTGGTGTATGCCTGCTGCAGCTGTTTAACTTTCAGGCACACCTGCTCCTGGGTGTGCCTGTGTCCCTTTCGGACCATGGCGGCCGCCGCGTTCCTCCTCCTAGTGCGGAGATCATGGAGGTTGGGGGCCTGCCCCCAAACGTCAATGACGTCCATGACCTCCGCACTACTCCAGGTGGGCTCGCGCCATCTATGGCCCCTGGCTGGCCCCTGGGTGCTGGGGGACTGGGCGGGGGACGGCTGGCTGCCACTGGCTCCCTGGCTCATACTGGGGCAACTGGGTCAGGGGCAGAGACTGCTGGCAGGGCTGTCTCTGGCAAGTGCATCTGGCCAGAGGCTACCCCTTTAAGGGCCCCGGGGCTGGGGGAGAGGAGAGTTTTCCTGGTTTGGCCCAGAGTGGCCACCGGGGGAACCTGGGAAGGGCTAGCCTCCAACTAGTTCAAATTAAGTGGCTACACAGCCCTTAATTCAAACTACTTAATTCAAACTAGGCGTTACTCCTCGTAGAATGAGGTTTACCTAGTTCGAATTAAGCACTCCGCTAGTTTGAATTAAGTTTGAACTAGTGGTTTGCATGTATAGACGCTATGAAAGTTAATTCGAACTAATGGCTGTTAGTTCAAATTAACTTTGTAGTGTAGACATACCTTCCCTTCTGGCCAGACACTGTTACAAACCAGGCTGGGTCTGGGCACCGCTGAGTGCATCTTCTCAGGGTGAATTGCTAAAAACCAGGGCTCCTTACAGCCCCTGACTGGAGACCTTCCCCAAATAGGCCACAAACCTGTCATACCGAGCGCTCCAGTTGCCAGTCTGGCCAGCTGAAGCCTTACGAGCAAAACCCCTCAGATACCCCAGCTCTCCCTGTGCTACAATCAGCCCCGGGCCTGCACACGGGTGAGGGGTTATAGGACCCAATCTAACCTACCCTGAATGGGTTCTTCTGGTCCCAAAGAACCAGCCACAAATCCCTGGTCAGTTTACACTTTGGATCATACTCACAAGATCACGCTGGGCCAGTCCTCTAGAATCTACAATCTAAAGGTTTATCAAGAAAAGAAAGAAAAGGTGGAGAGTGAGGTTGTTAAGGAGAATACGTTACATGCACCAATCGCCCAGTTCTCAATGCAGGTTCTCAGCAGGGATGTTACAAACTGCTGGCTCAGAAGTCTCTTGTGTACATCCTATGTCAGGGTGGGTCAGCAATCCTTCTCGACTCACTGTCCCTTGCAAGGCTGCATCTGGGATCAGTGGCAGAATTGAAGACCAGATGGAGTCTGCCTCATGGCACTTTATATCCATTCCTGGTACCTTCCCAGCTGGTGTGGGTCACATGGTTGAGTGACTTATCCCTGTGTCCCATGCCAGGAGCCATTTTGGCCTGGCTGGTTTTGCCTGTTTCCAGACACATTCCTCAGGTGTGTATTGGCCTCTCTGAGGGCCATTGTCCTCAGGGCCCTGTTAATTAGCATAGTCATCAACTTAACAATTGTTCTTCACAAGAGGCAGTCCAGGCCAGTATCAGCACAGAGCCCATATCCATAACTCCACATACAGACCTCATACAAGTACACGAGTAGCACACATATAATCAGCAGAACATAAGCTTTCATTTGACACCTCACATGGCTCCTTTGTATAAACTTTGGGGCAAACACCCACCCGCCCTCATGGGTGTGGCAGTGATCTGGATGTTCCCTTTAAAATACAATAACCTGAAAGGCACCCTACCCTCAACCCACTTCTGCAGCCTCCCTTCTGGCCAGACACCCTACCCCCAACCTGCTTCTGCACCCTCCCCTTTGGCCAAACAGCTTACACCTAGCCTACTTCTACTGCACACTCTCCCCCCGGAGAGACACAGTGTAACCAGCTTGCTCCTGCATGATCCCTCTTGGTCAGACACCATCCCTCAGCCTGCTCCTGCCCCCTTCCCCCCTGGTCAGGCAACCTCCCCCCAGACTGTTCCTGCACCCTCCCACCTGCCCATACACACTGCCCCCCCTGCCTGCATCTGCACATTCCCCCTAGCCATAAACCTACCCACTGCCTGGTCCTGCATCCTGCCTCTTGGCCACACACCCTAATCCCAGCCTCCATCTTTGTCTGTCCCCTGATACACATCTTGCCCCCAGCCTGCTCCTTCCTCCTCCCCCCTTGCAACGCTACATTATCCCAGCCTGATACTGCACCCTCCCGCCGGCCATACACCTTGCTCCCAGTCTGCACCTGCAACTTCCCCCTCAGCCCCACCCCCTACCTCCAATCTGATCCTGCATCCTCCCCTGCTCCTGCACCCCCCTCCTCGGCCATATACTCTTCCCCCAGCCTGCTCCATCAGTCTCCCTCTGTCCACATACTCAACCCCCATTCAATAGTAATGGAGGATTTTGATTATCCCCATATTGACTGGGTACACGTCACTTCATGCAGAGGAAGCAGGAGGGGGAGCAGGGGTGGGAGGAGGAGCGAGAGCTGGGGCGGCTGCAGGGGCCGGAGCAGGAGGAGGCAGGAACCTGTCCACCAGGGTCTGGAGGTGACCTCAGAGGACACGGCCCTGCTTCTCCAGTGCCTGCAAGCTCCACTGCCACAGCCGCAGCTCCTCACGGGCTCAGTGCTCCCGGGTGCGGAGCTGCTGCTCCAGTAGCCACAGGTGCTGCCTCTGGTCATCCTCCAGGTTGCGGGTGCGCCTGCTGGCCCGGGTTTGGGTGGCTGTTGCAGGCGGGGTGGTGCGCCCTGCAGTCCCAGGTGCTGTGGCTGTGGTGAAACAAGAGCAGTGGTCAGTTCTCCCTGGGGACACAGTGGGTGAAACCCTGCCCCCCTCTGCAAGGCGAGGTTGGCGTGTGGGGAACGGGCCAGGGCCCTTGCATGACACCCAGCTGCTGGTGCATGGTGGGCAAGGCCCAGGCGCACGGTCCCTGGCCTCCCTCTCCACCCCCCCCCCCGTACACATAAGGGGAGCATGATGGCACTCACATGTGGAGCCCTCCTCGGCCTCAGATGACACAGCAGAAGTGCTCTATGGGATGCCTCGGGGGGTCCTGGGTCCTGGGCAGGCTCCTGCGGCTCCTGGCTATTGGCGTCCTCCTCTTCCTCCATTTCTGCTCCACGGTCGATCACCACCCGGGGGGCATGGACTGCGTGAGCCCCCAGGATGAGGTCCAGGGCCTCATAATGAGGGCAGGCCTCTGGGTCGGCCCCTGGTTGGGAGGCCCTGGAGTAGGCCTGCCGTAGGTCCTTAATTTTGCAGCGGACCTGCTCCTGGGTCCGCATGTGGCCTCTGGGGGCCAGGCTGGCAGCCATGTGGCTGTAGACGGCCGCATTCCTGTGCCTAGTGCGGAGATCGTGAAACATTGGAGGCCTCCCCCCAAACCTGGATGAGGTCCACGATCTCCGCACTAGACCAGGTGGGCGCCCATCTTTTGCGACCCCGGGCAGGCTCCTGGGAGCTGCCAGCCTGGTCCTGGGAAGAGGTGGATGGCTGGGTGGCAGCAGGTGGCTGGCTCATGCTGTGCCAGGTGCAGGGTCTGCTGGCTGGGTGCTGGCAGGCTTGCAACTGGCACAGGCACAGTGGGCGGAATGTGCCCTTTTAAGGGCTCCAGGGCTGGGAGGGAGGCAGACAAGTTTTCCTGGTTTGGCCCAGAGTGACCACCAGGGCAACTTGGGAAAGGCTAGCCTCCAGCTAATTCGAATTAAGTGGCTACACAGCCTTAATTTGAACTACTTAATTCCAACTAGGCGTTATTCCTCATAGAATGAGGTTTACCTAGTTTGAATTAAGCGCTCCGCTATTTTGAATTAAATTTGAACTAGCGGTTTGCATTTATAGACCCTATTAAAGATAATTCGAACTAACAGCTGTTATTTTGACTTAACTTTGTAGTGTAGACATACCCGCCCATACTTTATCCTCTTCCATCCTCTCCTCCTGACTAAAAGCTAGAGACTCTCTATCAATAGGCATTCCTGTAAGAGACGTCTCTCTCTGATCCACGTGGTCCTCTGCACCAATCGGCTTTCCCCCATCTCTTTGTTGAAAAACTGCTCTAAGACCTTTTTAAGGTCAGCAGTCTGGTTCCATTGTGGTTTAGTTGGAGCCCATCCTTCCTGTATAGTCTCCCCTCTCCCAAAAGTGTCCCCGGTCCCTAATAAATCTAAACCCTCCTCCCTACACCATCGTCTCATCCACGCATTGAGACTCTGAAGCTCTGCCTGCCTACCTGGCCCTGTGCATGGAACTGGAAGCATTTCAGAGAACACAGCCATAGAGGTCCTGGATTTCAGTCTCTTTCCTAGCAGCCTAAATTTGGCCTCCAGGACGTCTCTCCTACCCTTCCCTATGTCATTGGTACCTACATGTACCACGACCACCGGCTCCTCCCCAGCACTACACATAAGTCTATCTAGATGCCTCGAGAGATCTGCAACCTTTGCAGCAGGCAGGCAAGTGACCGTACGGTTCTCCCGGTCATTGCAAACCCAGCTATCTACATTTCTAATGATCGAATCTCTCACTACTAACACTTGCCTTTTCCTATTGACTGGAGTCCCCTCCCCTGGAGAGGTAACCTAGGTGTGAGAGGTTACCGCAACATCATGAAGGAGGGTCCCAACTATGGGAAGGTTTCCTCTGCTCCCGTTGACTGTTCTCCTTCCCTGAGCCTTTCATCCTCCTTAACAGCACAGGGGCTGTCTGACCAGAGGTGGGACAATTCTATAGTGTTCCAGAAAGCCTCATCTATGTACCTCTTGGCCTCCCCTAGCTCCTTGTGCCTCTTCCACCCACCCCTCTCACTGGCCCTCCTCAGACTCCCCAGCTCCTCCCGCCTCTTCCCCCCACCCCTCTCACTGGGTCCCCTCAGACTTCACAGCTCCATTATCAGCCCTGCCCCACCGTGGGAGAGCTGGGTGAGTTACACTGTGACTGGGCTGGTGCCCCCAAAACGGGTGCGTATGACCTCATGTGCTGGGGTGGCTGGAAGGGCAGGCTGAGAGGAAATGGCTATTTTGCTTGGGGTGACACACGGGTAGATACGTTCCTGGGAGAGTCTCTGGCCTGTCTCTAGATGCAATGTGAGCGCTGCGGGGGGAGGGGGAGGGGGAGGGTTGTGGGGGAAGGTTTCACCCACACTGCGCTGGCCTCTCTTTGCCTTCCTGTTTGTGTAACTCTGATACATGCCTGAGAATCGCTGTGAGAAGTTGTGGTCACCAGCCCCTTCGGTGCGGTTTCTGCTGCAGCTGCCAGTCTCGCTCTCTTTCCCATGCTCAGAGCAGTTTCTCTTTCCATCCCTGCCCCTGTCTGCACTGTTTGTATGTGTGTGTTTATGAAATCTGTAGGGTGTGTATGTGCATACATTATCCACACTCAGACAGAGTGTCTTTCACTTGATGGTCTTTCCCTTGCTTTCTCTGCATGGGGAGTGTATGGACCCACTTTGAACTTTCCTTCACCTTCTCTGTACAGGGACCATGGGGTTTGGTTTCTACTCAGCTCAGCAGCTGCCTCCGTGGGGCTCCATACCTGCCCCCTGCTGCTGAGCCCTTCCTGCCCTCGGTGTGATGCAGCCCCTCCCCCTCCTCTCTCAGTGCCCCCCGGAACGCCCTTTGGTGAGCGAGGGAAATGGTCCCTCAGAAGCAGCAACCTGGCAGCACAGAGGCAGTCATCTGGGTGGGTGGGGGGGTGGGGTAAGGAACTTGTCAGGGGCAGCCTCCTGCTTCTCATTGCCAACATCCTTCTGGACCTGCAGATCCCTCACAGCCAGACCCATCTAGTCTGGGACAAGATTGCCAGGCCCTGAGCAATGGTTGGGGGACAGCTCTGAGCTCCCAGAGGGCAGGGCAGAGCAGGGACATTCAGACCCCAATGCCTCCTGCATGGCATCTCCCTCTTCCCTGCCATCCCTCAGGGCCAGCTGGATCGCCCTGTGCTGGGCTCCAGTGGCGATTTGAAAGGACCCAGAGCTCCAGCCACTGCCATGACCAGAGTAGTGGTGGCACCAGGAGCCCCGGGGCCTTTCGAATACCCAGGCTCTGGGGGGAAGTGCCCCATTTGCCCCTCCCCCCATGGGTGGGCTTGTCCCCAGACACCCCTTACAGGGTCATGGGTCCGGATTTAATTCATCCGAGGGTACTGAGGGAGTTGGCAAATGTCATTGCAGAGCCTTTGGCCATTATCTTTGAAAACTGTGGAGATAGGGAGACATCCTAGGGTATGTCTACACTGTCTCCCTAGTTTGAACTAGGGTGGCTAATGTAGTCATTCAAACTTGCAAATGAAGCCCGGGATTTAAATATCCTGCAATGAGGAGTAACGGTAGTTCGAATTAGGAGCTTTAGTTCGAACTACCTAGCCTGTGCCGCGTGTAGCTGCGGGCAGGTAGTTCGAACTACCGGGCATTTAAGAATGGCGGTGCCCGGGAACATGCAAATGAAGCCCGGGATATTTAAATCCCGGGCTTCATTTGCAAGTTCAAATGACTACATTAACCACCCTAGTTCGAACTAGGGTGGCAGTGTAGACATACCCCCCGAGAACTGATTGGCAGGATTCCCTGGGATGCTAACATGAAGGGGAAAGGAGTCCAAGAGAGCTGGCAGTATTTTAAAGAAGTTTTATTAAAGGCACAGGAAGACACCGTCCCAATGCGCAGCAAGAAAAGCAAATATGGTAGGTGCCCAGATTGGCTTACTGGGGAAATCCTTGGTGAGTTTAAACACAAAAGGGAAGCTTTTAAGAAGTGGAAGCTTGGACAAATGACCAGGGAGAAGTATAAATACATTGCTCAAGAATGCAGGGGAGTTATCAGGACGGCGAAAGCACAATTGGAACTGTAGGTAGCAAGGGACGTGAAAGGTAACAAGGAAGGTTTCTCCAGGCATGTTAGCAATAGAGTGATCAGAGACGGTGTGGGGCCCTTACTGGATGAGGGAGATAACCTAGTGACAGATGATGTGGGGAAAACTGAAGTACTCAATGCTTTCTTTGCCGCTGTCTTCACGGACAAGGTCAGCTCCCAGACTAATTCACTCAGCATTGCAGTATGGGGAGGAGGTGGGCAGCCGTTGGTGGGGAAAGAACATGTAACCTTTCTGCCAGGCCGAGTTAATAGCAGCAAGGGCCGGGTTCAGTATCTAGGGGTCTCCTCCCAACAAGGAAATACAACACCGGCTCGAGCCCCCATCCAGTGACCTGGGAAATCTTACAGACACCTCTGGGTGCCTCAAAGAGGCAATTCTTCCCCTCTCGCAAGCACAGAGCCTCAGTATAGCAGCAAACCTTTAATAACATGAGGTAACCGACCTCAGCATTAAATTGGGAAAACACCACAACTCAGATTCATAAACCAAACATGAGCAAAGTCCCACCCCCCCAGCCACGAATCACCCAAAGTCCCAAAAGTCCAACACCCCAAGAGTCTTGAGTCCAGCAACCCCAAAATAATCACCCAAAGTCCAACACCCCAAAAGTCTCTGCCCTGGGTCAGTGCCGCCCCAGGGTTCAAAAGTTCACCCGGCAGGGTTTTACCCTCCCAACCTGGAGGGAGCGGGGATTGATACACCTTACGTGGTCCGCCCATGGCTCCGCCTCTCCATGGAGTTCTGCTGCCGACGTCAACGCGAACCACTCTGCCTGTTGTCCAGTGAGCCACCTCAGCTGTCCTACAAACTGTCCGTCTCTGTCAGCCATGTCAGTCCACGCCCCTGGACACCAGCTGGTTGCTCCTGCAGCTGCTCCACTAGCTGTCTGCTGCCGCTCCTACCAGCCACCGGTTATCCCAGCAAACTGCTCTGCTGTCCACCTGCTGGTTGTCCCTGCAAGCTGCTCTGCTAGTAGCTCAGCATAACACCAGGCTCCCCACAGTAATGTCAGCTTGTAATAGAGGAGCCTCAGTGCTAGTGCTCCACTGGCCCACAGTGAAGTCAACTCAGCAGCTCATAACTAGGCTCCTAATTGAATCCAAATTAGCTCTGAGAGTCCACAGTGGAAAGAGAAAAGGGGGATAATTGGTGTGGTTTAGACCCTAAGACAGGGCCACTACCACCCCCAGCAGCCACAAAGACCTATCCCCAGCCTCTCTCAACTTGACTGGGTTTGGAACCCATGCCCCTTGTCTAGCGAGTACTACTTAGTTTATGGCGAATCCCTCTGTCCTAAACAGTTCCACCATTCCATTGTCCTTGATTCACATAATCAGGGTAACAACACTTTTATCCCCCCTGCCTCAATAACAGAGAGACTGGGGCTCCCACAGTGGCCAAAGTGACCATTTGGGCTGCTGTGAGCACATACTAGGCGGGGTGGGTGTTACTATGCAAATTAGGTGTATCTATGCAAATGAGATCAGCCTCTGAAGTCTCTTTGCACCACTTGCCCCAGTTCACTACCAGTTGTCAAGGTAGAACTTATCCTGACCCTGCCTACATCCTCCCCCCAGCCCAGAATATATTATATCAACAAATCACATCCCCCTACTATAGCCATTCACTGGGTCCCCCCCAAAGGGCCTCAGGAAGCCCACTTTAGCTTGTACGAGCCTGTGTGTTAAATGTATGGACTCCTAACTAGTCACCCCAGGTGCCTTATAAGTTAACCATTTCACTGGTCTTATTACCCTGTCTCATCTATTGAGAATCTCTGCTCCCGTGGTGGCGGGAACATCCTCTTGAGCAACAGATGGAGAGGCTTCCTCTGTGGGTCCCTCAGCTATTGGCATAGGCTCCTGCATTTCTAGTTCTAACAATGGAGGGTCCAGGGTGCCCTGGACATCCTCCCCCTGTATGTCTCCACTGTCCAATAACCTGTGTGTGTCCTCACACGGGGGTCCCACCAGCAGCACTAGGGTGTCAGAAATGGGCCTAAATTCTTCCACCATGGGGTTTAGGGTGGCAGAGGTGGAGTTCTCTTTTGGTTCAGTTGATCGATACTGAGATCTTGTCTCCCTTCCTGGACACACCACGGTTGCGTCCTCCTCTTCAGACTCACTCTCTGGTGCGATGCATAGGGGTAGGTTAGCTGCAGGGGGCTGGCTGTCCATGGTGGATGGTGGCTTTGACCTAGCACCCGTGTTCTGCCCGGTTGCCCTGTCATGGCCCATCTCACAAAGGGTGCTTACCAACTCCCCCACAGGGAGCAAAAGGTTTCTGTGTACTGTCTTTGTCTGCACTGGACCTTCTTGTAGACCGGCAGGTTTGATCTTGTAGACCGGCAGGTCTCCCAGCTGTTCTATCACCAAGTAAGGCATCACCTTCCGTCGGTCAGCTATCTTGTGTTTGCCAGCAATACCCAAATTTCGCAGCAGGACTCTGTCCCCAGGCTGGAGCTCTTGCAAACGTACCCTGTCATCATAGCGATGTTTGTTGCGGTCTGCGTTCTTCCGAGCCGCAGCTGTAGCTAAGCGATAAGCATCCTGCAGCTTTTCTCTTAGTTGGGTTGCGTATTGCTGATGAGTTTCATAACTATCCCCATCCCCTGATACACCAAAGCACAGGTCTATGGGTAATCTTGGTTCTCGCCCAAACATCAAAAAATATGGTGTGGCTTCCGTAGCATCATTCCTCGTGGCATTGTAGGCATGCACCAGAAATGCAACATGTTGGCTCCAAGTTGCCTTCTGCTCGGGTTGCAAAGTCCCCAACATATATAATAGGGTTCGGTTGAACCTCTCTGGCTGAGGATCCCCTTGTGGGTGATAGGGTGTTGTCCTAGACTTTTTAATCCCCGCTATCCTCCGTACCTCTTTTAGAAGATGACTCTCAAAGTCCCGCCCCTGGTCTGAGTGTATCCGGACTGGGAATCCATAAACTGAGAAATATTTTTCCCACACTACTCGAGCAACAGTGGTGGCCCTCTGATCATGTGTGGGGTATGCCTGTGCATACCACGTAAAATGGTCGGTCACTACTAGGATGTTCCCAATGTTCCTCCTGTCTACTTCTAAAGACAAGAAATCAATGCATACCAGTTCCAAAGATTTGTTGCTGGTGATGCTCTTGAGATATGCAGACCTCATGGGCAGTGTTTTCCTTTGAACACATCGAGTGCAAGTCTCACATTTCCTGCGAACATCTGCAGCCATCCGGGGCCAATAGAACCTACTACGAACAAATTCCAGGGTCCTCTCCATCCTTAAATGTCCAAAGTTGTCATGAAGGGCCCTCATGGCCAGGGCTCTGTACTCTTTTGGTAGCACTAGTTGTGTCCGTTGCTTTTGTAAAGGGTCGGTGGTTATTCAGTGTAGCACTCCCCGAATCAGTTTTAGTTTGGTCCATTCTCTCAATAGTAGTTTACCGTCCGGGTTAGGTGGGACAACCGCAGCTGGGCTTCGCCCATCCCTTTTGGCAAGTAGCATATCACGAATGTCGACATCTTGCAGCTGGGCTTCTTGCCAATCAGCCGCACTGAGCATGGGCAAAGGAGATTGGTTCAGGGCAATATAGTTCACTAAAGCAGAGGACACACATTCAGGGGGCAGGCCCAAAGCTTCTGCAACACACCCATGAAGGCTCTCAGGGGCCTCTGGCTCTCGACGACTCACACTGCAGATAGCTCTCACCCCATCCGGGGGTAACTTCGGGTGCCTGCGGACGCCTGGACAATGCATCCGCATCTACATTGCTTCTCCCTGATCGGTATTGAATGCTGAACTCATAGCTAGCCAAGGCGGCCACCCATCGCTGCTCTGTTGCATCCAGCTTAGCACTTGTTAATACATAAGTCAGAGGGTTGTTGTCCATCCATACCTGGAACTGAGCACCATACAAGTAGTCTTGAAATTTCTCAGTGATGGCCCACTTCAAGGCCAAGAACTCCAGCTTGTGGATGGGATAGCGAGATTCACTGTCAGACAGTCCTCGGCTGGCAAAGGCTACAGGTTTACGTTTGCCTTCCACTTCCTGGTACAGCACAGCCCCCAGACCCTCCAGACTGGCATCAGTATGTAGGATAAACGGTCTGCTTGGATCAGCAAAGACTAGGACTAGAGCCTGAGTCAGTCGAGTAATGATTTCCTGAAAAACCCTTTCACAACTCTCATCCCACTGTGGACCAAGCGGTTCGAAAGGGCCATAGTGTCCCTGCACAGGAGGCTTGGAAAGCCTCCTCTTATTCTTAGTCTTAGATATGTTCTTGCTGGACTGGTATCCCCTGGTAAGATCATTCAGCGGTTTTACAATCGTAGTGTAGTTCTTCACAAATCTACGGTAGTAGCCACTGAATCCAAGAAAGGTCTTGAGTTCTCTGTAGTTACGTGGACGTGTCCAGGTAGTGAGAGCTTCTATTTTATCGGGATCAGTACTCACACCCTCCTGGGACACGATGTGACCCACATACTTCACTGAGGTTCGGCAGAACTGGCATTTGTCAGTTGAAAGCTTCAAACCATACGCCTCCAACCTATCAAGCACTTTAAGAAGTCTTTCCTCATGCTCCTCCAAGGTTCTTCCAAACACAATCAAGTCATCCAAGTAAACTAACACTTGCAGTAGATTCATGTCTCCCACTACTTCCTCCATAAGGCGTTGAAATGTGGCAGGGGCCCCAGAAATCCTTTGGGGCACACGTTCGAACTGGTAGAACCCTAATGGACAGATGAAGGCTGTCTTCTCCTTATCCTCTTCTCCCAGAGGGATCTGGTAGTATCCACTCCGAAGATCCAATACCGAGAACCACTGGCTACCCAACAAACAGTCCAAGGCATCTTGTACTCGGGGCATGGTGTATTGATCAACCGTAGTGCGCCTGTTTAGGGTGCGGTAGTCAATACACATCCGGATTTTCCCACTCTTCTTGCGAACCACCACAACTGGCGAGGCATAGGGGCTGTGGGACTCGGTAATGATACCGTTCGCGATCAGCTCTTGAAGATGATGGCATACGTCTTCCATCTCTGAGAGAGCGATCCTCTAGACCTCTCCCTGAAGGGTCGGGGATCTTGTAGTCTGATGTGGTGTTCCACCCCGTTGGCACATCCAACGTCCCACTCATGCAGTGAGAATACCTTGGGTGTCTCGCAAAGCTTCTTCCTCAGGCGATCCTTCCACTCCTCAGGCAACGGTGAGTCCCCGAAGTCAAACTTTGCAGGATCCAACAGCGGAGCTTCAGCTTCACGCTGGGGTCTCACAATGGTTTCAGGCTCAAAGATGTCTGCAACCTTCTGCCCTGGTCTTACAAACACATCACGGCCCGTTTCATTAGCAATCAATATAGTCACCTCTTCCTGGGGTTCTGCAGGCAGGCTTATGACACCACTGAGGACCAGTACTCCTTCAGGGGGCCCTCCCTCCGTCGGCTGCTCTACCACTGCTAATGTTCCCTTACTGCCTCTCAGGCAGGTACTCAGGACAATCACCTCCTTTTCTGTCATTGCAGGCACTGCTAAGGGGACCGGGCCTGCATACCTCAATGCTCCCACCGGCAAGTCAGGCATCAGTTTTCTTGCGTCCTCAATTTTTCTATAGGCTGCGGCACAATAGGTGTGTATCACCAGGGTGTTCAGATATTGGTCCCCTGCTCGCTGTCGGCAGTAATCTGCAAGTACCTTAAAAAGGCTGGAGTTGGTCCCTATTAGCACGGACACATCAGAGGCTCCTTTGGGGTCAGGGCATATTAAAGCATCAGTGTCCACCTCCTGTCTCATCCCAGCAATCTCTTCTGGGAATTCCAGGTGTACTATGATATATCCCTGATAGGATAGGGGTATTCATCCATGCTGAGGCCAAAAAGTCCAAGCCCTGTCAGGGGCCGTATAGGCAGATGCCTAAGCATCTGCTGGTAGAAAGACTGGAATATGATAGTCACTTGGGATCCCGTGTCAAGCACGGCCCTACATTCTGTCCCTTCAACCTTTACAGTGACCTCCGCCCGAGGTCCTATCAGTCCTGGTGGGATTTGGGCTGCATGGTTCTTTCCAGGGGAGCCTCCACACGCTGCAGGCCTGGGCAGCTCCCTTCCCAGGCCCTGGGGCCATTTCCCGACTGTCCCCAAGTGGTCTTCAGCTTTTGATAAATTAGTGTGGGATTCTCTGCATTGTGACACCTGGCAGTGATGTGCCCACCCTGGCCACACCGGTAGCAGAAGGAGGATTGTCCTCTCCCCGGTTGCCTGAGTGGGGCAGAGGCTCTAAATGTAGTCTTCCAGACTGTGGTAGCAGAGGGTTCCTTGTACCTTGAGGTATTGGCTGAATCAACGGTATTCTCTAGTTCAGCCACTTTCTGCGTCAGGGCCTGCAATAGTTGGGTAAGTTCCTCTTGAGGGTTCACCATCAGTGCTGTGGGCGTTTGTATGGGTGTTGTGCCAGTCGCCTGGTGTGGCTGCACCTCCCAAACCTCGCCAGCTGCCTGCCTGCCTCTCCTCTTCCTCTCGGACCTCTTTTATCAGCAGAGAATAACTCGGGGGATTGTCTGGCCGTTCCCTCAATCAAAGGTGAAGAAGGATCGGGTTCTGATATTGAATTCCTCTCACAATCTGACTCAATCTAGTCCGGTCCATTTGCTCTACTGCTACTGCTCCCCTCATGATGGCTGTCTGTAACAATTTCTCCAACCTTTGGACATAGGCAGAAACCTTCTCTCCCTTTTGTTGCTTGGCACTGAGGAACTTGCAATAAACATCCTCTGAGCCCTCGGTTCTCCCAAAGGCATGATCAAGGGCCTCTAGGCAGTCCTTCACCTTGACCCCAGGATTACTGAGCTTCAGGGTGCGAATCACATCTAGGGCTGGCCCCCTAAGGGACTCTGCTAGTCACCTTCTCTTTTCAGCATCAGGCCCCATCCATTCCTGCAGCATCTCAGTGGTGAGTTCCAACCAGGGTTCAAATGCCTCTTCCCCAGGTATTGGGGTGGGACCCCCAGAACATAAGAACATAAGAATGGCCGTACTGGGTCAGACCAAAGGTCCATCTAGCCCAGCAGCCTGTCTGCTGACAGTGGCCAGCGCCACGTGCCCCAGAGAGGGTGGACCGAAAACAATGATCAAGCGATTTGACTCCTGCCATCCCTCTCCAGCCTCTGACAAACAGAGGCCAGGGACACCATTTTATCCCCTGGCTAATAGCCTCTTATGGACCTAACCTCCATGAAATTATCTAGCTTCTCTTTAAACTCTATTATAGTCCTAGCCTTCACAGCCTCCTCTGGCAAGGAGTTCCACAGGCTGACTACACGCTGTGTGAAGAAGAACTTTCTTTTATTAGTTTTAAACCTGCTACCCATTAATTTCATTTGGTGTCCTCTAGTTCTTCTATTTAGGGAACTAATAAATAACTTTTCTTTATCGGCCCTCTCCGCACCACTCATGATTTTATATACCTCTATCATATCCCCCCTCAGTCTCCTCTTTTCTAAAGTGAAAAGTCCCAGTCGCTTTAACCTCTCCTCATATGGGACCCGTTCCAAACCCCTAATCATTTGAGTTGCCCTTTTCTGAACCCTTTCCAAGGCCAAAATATCTTTTTTGAGGTGAGGAGACCACATCTGTACACAGTATTCAAGATGTGGGCATACCATAGTTTTATACAGGGGCAGTAAGATATTCTGGGTCTTATTTTCTATCCCTTTCTTAATAATTCCTAGCATCCTATTTGCCTTTTTGACCGCCGCTGCACACTGTGTGGAAGTTTTCAGAGAACTGTCCACGATAACTCCAAGATCTCTTTCCTGATTTGTCGTAGCCAAATTAGCCCCCATCATACCGTACGTATAGTTGTGGTTATTTTTCCCAATGTGCATTACTTTACACTTATCCACATTAAATTGGGAAAACACCACAACTCAGATTCATAGACCAAACATGAGCAAAGACCTGCCCCCCAGCCACGAATCACCCAAAGTCCCAAAAGGCCAACACCCCAAGAGTCTCTGCCCTGGGTCAGTGCCGCCCCAGGGTTCAAAAGTTCACCCGGCAGGGTTTTACCCTCCCAACCTGGAGGGAGCGGGGATTGATACACCTTACGTGGTCCGCCCATGGCTCCGCCTCTCCGTGGGGTTCTGCTGCCGACGTCAACACGAATCACTCCACCTGTTGTCCAGTGAGCCACCTCAGCTGTCCTACAAACTGTCCCGCTCTGCCAGCCATGTCAGTCCACGCCCCTGGACACCAGCTGGTTGCTCCTGCAGCTGCTCCACTAGCTGCCTGCTGCCGCTCCTACCAGCCACCAGTTGTCCCAGCAAACCGCTCTGCTGTCCACCTGCTGGTTGTCCCTGCAAGCTGCTCTGCTAGTAGCTTGGCATAGCACCAGGCTCCCCGCAGCCACAGTGATTTCAGCTCTACAGCAGCACAGCACCAGGCTTCTCACAGAGATGTCAGTTTGTAAGAGAGGAGCCTCCATGCTAGTGCTCCACCAGCCCACAGTGAAGTCAACTCAGCAGCTCACAATTAGGCTCCTAATGGAACCTAAAGTAGCTCTGACAGCCCACCATGGAGAGAGAAAAGGGTGTAATTGTTGTTGGTTAGGCACCAAGACAAGGGATTTTCTCCCCCCCCCCCACTACAAAGATCTGTCCCCAGCCTTTCTCAACTTGACTAGGTTTGGAAACCATGCCCCTTGTCTAGCGAGTGCTACTTAGTTTATGGCAAATCCCTCTGTCATAAACAGTTCCACCATTCCATTGTCCTTGATTCACATAATCAGGGTAACAAGACTTTTATCCCCCCTGCCTCAATCACAGAGAGACTGGGGCTCCCACAGTGGCCAAAGTGACCATTTGGGCTGCTGTGAGCACATACTAGGTGGGGTGGGTGTGTCTATGCAAATGAGGTGTATCTATGCAAATGAGATCAGCCTCTGAAGTCTCTTTGCGCCACTCACCCCAGTTCACCACCAGTTTTCAGGGTAGAGCTTATCCTGACCCTGCTTACAAACAGGTTAAGACTGTGGTGACCAACCTGTAGATCGTGATCGACTGGTCAATCGGGAAGCCCTGACAAGTCAATCATATGGCGTTCAGAACCCCACCACCCTGAAGAAGCCCCACTACCTTCCTCTAGCAATGAGGGAGGCAGTGCCAGCTTCTTGCAGGGTGGATGGAAGTCCATCAGCTGTGTGCCACTTCCAGGGTTTGAGAAAGTACACAGGCTACTCCCTCCTTTTCTCCAAACAGCCAGCACCATACCACAAAGCAGGTCTGTGGCACACCAGGGTCTGCAGTTGCCAGAGTGGAGCAGCCACAGGAGGGAGGCGGGGGTTGTCAAATGAAAGCTTATGTTCTACTGATTCTGTATATGCTATTCATATACTTGTATAATATCTCTATGTGGAGTTATAAATACGCACCCTGTGTTGATGCTGGAAGATTCTCTGTCTAAGACAGAGCAATGGACCAGGAATGTTCAGTCAGTGACTGTGCTAATTAGCATGGCTCCGGGGATAAGGGTCTCCAAGAGGCAATTATACACCTGAGGAATGTGTCTGGGACCTGCAAACCAGCCAGAATAAGGATTGCTGACATAGGACACAGGGATAGGTCACTGAGCCATGTGACCTGCTTTAGCTTGGAAGAGACCAGGGATGGATATAAAATGCCATGAGGCAGACTCCATCTTGTCTGCAATTCTGCTCCTTATCCCAGAGTCATTCACCCTGAGCGGATGCCCTCAGCTGTGCCCAGACCCGGCCCAGTCCATCACAGCACATTTCTGCAGCTTTGCGAGGGACAGAGAACCGGGAAGAATTGCTGGCCCATCCTGACATAGGATTTACACCAGAGACTTTTAAGCCAGCAGTTTGTAACATCTCTGCTAAGAGCCTGCATTAAGAACTGGGTGATTTGATGCATGTAATGTATTCTCCTTAACAACCTCACTCTCGCGCTTTTCTTTCTCTTAGTAATAAATCTTTAGATTGTAGATTCTAAAGGACTGGCCCAGTGTGATCTTGTGGGTAAGATCCAGAGTGTAAACTGACTGGGGATCTGTGGCTGGTTCTTTGGGACCAGAGAACCCGTTCGGGGTGGGTGAGATTGGGTTCTATAATCCCTCACTTGTGTGTTAGGCCCAGGGCTGATTGGGGGACAGAGAGAGCTGTGGTGTCAGAGGGGTTTTGCTCATAAGACTTCTGGATGGCCAGATCGACAGCTGAAGCGCTCTGTGGCACTGGTTTGTGGCCTATTTAGGAAGGGCCTCCAGTCAGGGGCTGTAAAGAACCCCAAGTTTTGAGCAATTTACCCTGAGCAGATGCCCTCAACTTGCCCAGACCCGGCCCTGTCTGTCACAGGCTCCAGGCTGGAGAATGTTGGGGCCAGGCGGAGGGTTGGGGTGCTGGGCAAGCTGCAGGCTTGTGACTGTGAGAGTGCAAGAGTTTGGGCTGGGGAGCATGAGGGGCTCACCGCACAGAAGCTGGGAGTATGATGGGCTCAGGACATAGATTTGCAGTGTGTATGGTACAGGAGCGCTGTGGCAGAAGACTGAGGATGTGGGAGTGCAGGAGTTTGGAGATGTGAGAGGCTCAGGACAGGGGGTTCCAGTGAATGATAGGCTCAGGTTTGGGGTCGGGGAGGAAGGTGCAGGAGTGTTATGATGCTGCTACCAGATGGGGGTTTGGCCTGCCTTGTTGGCCAGGCTTCATTTTTAAATAAAATATTTAAAAATGTTTCCGTGTTCTTTATTTATGAGAGGGGTGGGGAATCTGTTTAGAGTCAGGGATCACTGATCCACAGAAAAGTCAATCGGGGCCACACAAGTGAGATACAAAAAAGAACTCCGCTAAAAAACCCTGAGCCTCACTAATGTGACCCCAACTGTGCTGTGGGGGCAGGGGACAGAGTGCTCAGGTAAGGTGCTGGTGGGTGCTGGGGCAGGGTGTTTGTGGGTGCTGTAGCAGGGTGGTGGGGCAAGGGGCAGGGTACAGGATGCTAGTGGGGGGGGGCTGGCCAGGTGGAGGGGACAGGGACAGCTCAGCCAGTATCTGGGGATCCTGGGTCTCAATAAATGCGTGGGCTGCTTTTCCCCTCTCCTCCCTTCCCCTCCCATAAACAGCTGGCTCACGTCCTGAAACACTGGGTCTGTTGCTTGTCCCAGGACTTCCTTCCCCTGCTGCCTGCCCAGGACTGCATGCCAGCTCCAACTTCTCAGGAAGTGCGTGCTCTTCCTCTGCTCCCCACAACAGCCACGTGCTTCCTGAGAAGTTGGAGCTGGCATGAAGTACCAGGATTCATACTCCCTCCTCCTCACCCCCGCTTGTGATGGACCGGGCCAGGTCTGGGCACAGCTGAGGGCGTCTGCTCAGGGTGAATTGCTCAGATTCGGGGCTCCTTTCTGGTTGAAATGGCAAGAAACTGTTTTTTCTTTGTGATCCTGTCTAATATCTTTTTGGTGTGCATTGATCACAAAGAAAAAAACAGTTTCTTGCCATTTCAGCCAGAAAGGGCATTGTCTCAATGACTTTATTACCTGCATCCTGCTCCAAAGACACTTTAACACCAGACTTGAAAGAGAATCCTCTGAACTGTCATTCATGCTTAAATTTGACACTTTACACCAGGGTCTCAGCAAAGACGCTGGTTATCTTACCCATTACAAAGATAGCTTCCCCAATTATCACCTCTAATATCATTAGATCACAGACATTTACCTCCCCCCCCATCCCCCTTCTGTTCTGAAATTTGATTTGTCCTTTTCATATGTGTTCACTTTTTTTAATTGTATCCTTTGGTATATATGGTCATGCCTATTTTCTTCCACAATTTGATCTGAGGAAGTGGGTCTGGCCCACAAAAGCTCATCACCTAATAAACCATCTTGTTTGTCTTTAAAGTGCTACATAGTCCTGTTTTTTGTTTCTGATTCCAAAGGCATTTGTGAGCTGATAAGGAAGTTTGGAGACCGATACTGCGCTTTCAACAACAGAGCCACGGGGGAAGAGCGGGACACACAGGTGGACAAGCTGCTGGGGATGGTGGAGGGGATGGTGAAGGAGAACGGAGGAACGTGCCTTACAAATGAGATGTATCAATATGCCGAGAAGACGCTTCAGGAGAAAACGGTGGAGCTGAGGAAAAGCTACGCGGAGCAGCTGGAAAGAGAAAATAAAATGTGAGTATGAGGAGAAAATGAAAGAATTAAGAGAAAAGAAGCAGCTGCTTGCCGCAGCAGCAGAGGAGGAGATTTTGCAACAACAACGGAGACGTTTAGAAGAAAAAGAGAGAGATTACGCTTTAAAACAGGCAAGAGCCAGGGAAGAGGCTGAAGGTGGTTTCAGATGGGAACCCTTTTTGACAGCATTTACAAATATTTTGAATGTAGTTCTTGAGTGGTTTAAGGATAAAAAATAAGCCGTATTTACTTTCTTTATTCTGAATCTCTAGAAGTCACAAATTTCGGTGCTTGTTGTACCTACAGACTCCAACATGCTGCCCCCAAGGGCCAAATTAGTCCCTGGTGTAGCTGCACAGATGCCAGCAGAGATACGCAGGGAATGAAATGAGCCCTTCATTGCTAAGATACCTTCCCGCCTGTGCTACGGACTCTATTGCATGCTTTGATATTCTGTTCCAAGGGCTAATCGCCCCCCCCCCCGTCAACATGCATGAATTAAGCATGTGCACTCTGATCACATGATGTAGTGTAGCCATAGTCACCACACATAAGTGGTAGAGACATGCATCTTGCCATGCTATGCACTGCTGTGCTCTTGCTTCAGGAATGCGTCAGGAATCTGTGTCTGAAATTGTGGGACAGAGGCCACAAGCCCCAGGAACAGCCAGCCCAGGAGAGATGACTCTGTGTGAACAGCCCAAATCAGTTTACACTCACCAGGGCATCCAGAAGAGCAAATGAACACAGAAAAGTCTGACTTGCGGATTCCCTGGTAAAGCGACAGAGAATGTGAGACATAAAAGGTGAGACCCGGGCTTAGAGTCATGCAGGTAAAGAACAGCATGGAAGGTGACAATCACATGGGGTTTTGTGCATTAGTTTCCAGTCACGAGGGAGGAAAGGGCATTTGAATCAGAAGGGAGCAGACACCGAGACCTTGGTGAGAACCTTTCTGAGCTCCCAAGGAAGAGAATTCTGCCTGGGATGCATGTAGAAACTGCTGTTCCGAGGGGACCTGTGACTTGTGTGCTCAGCCCCGAATGCAGCGACACTCTGCAAGTATGGAGTGGAGTAAATATAGAAGTCTGCTTCACAGAGAGGGACTTCACCCAGCCGTGTGGTACCCGCAAACTTCACTCCTTGTGCGCTGGGCGAAAGGGTTTCCTCACAACCTCCCAAGATGTGAGGGACTTTTTTGGCAGCCCCCCGGCCTTGCAGGCTCAGAGCGAGGCCGTGTCTGTGTTGTGAGCCGGGGAGCGGTTCCCAGTGTGCACAGACACACTCACACTAGCTCTCCTTATGCTAGCAAACGAAGAACAGTACCGCAGCCATGACAACATGAGCAGGAGCAGGAGCTACCCGCCCCCCCCCCAGCATGAATCCAGCTGAAGTCCAAGGGCATGTACTCAGGGTGGTTCATGTGTATTGCGGCTTCCCATGAGATTGCGGCTACATTACTGTTTTAGTGTGACGAGGGCGAACCAGGGTATGACAAATCTCCCTTTGAGCCAGGGCTGGGCAAAATATGGTCTGGGGGCTGGATGCAGCCCCCCAAACCACTGGATCCAGACAGCAAGAATTTCAGCTGACTCCCTGCCTGCCCTGCTCCCACTCAGCACTCAGAAAAACTGGCTGCAGGGAACCCTGAGAACCCGGGGGAGAGGCTTCTCACACTGCCCCCGCCCCCAGGAGCTCCCATTGGCTGGTTCCTGGCAAATAGCAGCTGTCTGTTTGCAGGGTGGGCAGCACGTGACGTTCCCCTCCCCCCTCATCCCCTTGGCTTACAGCGTTCAGTTCAGAGCAGTAAGCATGGCCTCTGCCGCTGCTCTGAGCATGTGCAGGGGTGTGGAAAACAGGGACCCTGGCTAAGGAACCTGCTGGGCTACTGGCTGGGAGCTGCATAGGTAAGATATCCCAACCAGCCCCTCCTTCCCCCAACCTTCTGCCCCCCTTCTGCCTCCCTACCCCACGTTACCCAAACCTTCTGCATTGCCACTCCAGCACCCATATACCTTCCCAGACTATGCACCCCCTTCTCCACCCTCCTCAAGGTCACAACCCCCTCCCAGACCTTGCACTCCAATCCACTGTCCCTGGTCACAGCCTAAATCCTGCACCACCTCCTGCACTCCTTTGCCGGGTTGCTACTTCTTCCCAGACCCAGCACCCCTTCTGCACATAAGGCTTCACCTTCCCACGTACGCACCTCATCCACATGGGGCTTCCCTCCTCTCGACCCTTCGGTACCAACTCTTCTTGAACCAGCGTCATGGCTGACCCTGAGTTGACCAGGGTTGTTGAGGGTTTCCCTTCTACTTTCACCATCATTACCACCACCGTTTCTTTCGGGGGTCCCGCCGTGGAAGGGGCGACCCCTTCGTGGCGTCCCACCGTGCAATCCATTTGCAGGCATTCCCTTTTAAAATGTCCCTCTTGCCCGCACTGAAAACAGGCCCCCCAGGGAGCGGGTCTCCTGTCGGCAGCCACCTCTCCCGTTGGCTCTTTCTCTGGCCTCTTCCTGTGCCCTCTCCAGCCATACTGGGGCTAAATGTCGGACCCCAGGATGCCCAACTTGGGGGGCCAGGGGCCTGTCCTTGCTCCCGACCTTCCCCCTGGGGCAACGTTCCCCTACCTTGGCTCCTGGTGTGGGTCCGCGGGGCATTCCGGGGTCTTCTCCCTCCACCGCCAGATGGGCCTCCATCAGGGAGACGGCTTCATTCAGCGTAGTTAGTTGGTGCTTCCTCACCCATTTCTGTCCCTCCCGTGGCAGGATCTGCACAAATTGTTCCAATACCAAGGCTTCTATTACTTGGGCGGCTGTCTTCTGGTCTGGCTCGATCCAGCGCCAGGCCAGTTCTCGTAACTGCTGAGCAACTGCACACAGCCTTTTCCCCGGTTTAAACCGCTCCTGTCAGAACCATTGGCAGCATGTCTCTGGCGTAATCCCTAGCTGGTCTAAAATGGCCTCCTTCACCTTAAAGTAACGTAGTGCGTCCTGTGCTGTTAGACTCCGATAGACTATTTGTGCGGACCCCGATAGGTACGGTGCGGTCAGCGTGGCCCATTGGTCCTCTGGCCACTGGGTGGCTGTGGCCACCCTCTTGAACGTAGTCAGAAAGGCCTCAGGGTCATCCCTGGGGCCCATCTTTGTCAGTCTTATCGGTAATAGCGGGTTCTCCCCCGCCCCCTAGTGGCAGTTGTGCCTGCAGGGGGTCCCTGTCCTGCTGCCTGCAACCAGCGGTCCTGTTGAGCGGTCACCTCCCGCACGAGTTGGCGCTGCTGCTCCTGGAACTGGGCCACTAATTCCTGAACCAACTGGGTCTGGGGCTGCTGTTGCAGCTGCTGCTGTTGTTGCTGGTTCTCTCCCAGCCACTCTAAGAACTTGCTTGGCTCCATCTTGGTGGAGGGGGTCCGAGCTCTGAACTATCCTACTAAATACACCAAAGCAGCTTGGGCATATATATTCCTCCCTAATGGGTCACACCCATATTCTCCACCACGTGCCCTGCAAGCCCCCTGTCTGTCCGGTGTTTCCCTCTGGATGCAATCCTATGGGCGCGAGCCCTCGTCCCCCCCCTTGTCCGGGGACGAGGCCCTGCAAGCCCGTCATGGGTCCAATCTGCAGGACAGCAGTACCTCGAGGGGCCCTTAGCCCTCCCTTCCGGGTCCAAGGGGGTCCCAGATGGTCAATAACAGCTGATGTGGCCAGCGTAGGGGCAGCCGCTGGGGCCATGCACAGCGAACGCTGAAGGAAGGAGGGGTTTTAGGGGGACCCGGGACCACCCTCTCCACCGGGTCCCAGCCCAGGGCCCTAAGGGTGAAGGTTTTGTCAGTCTCTACCCGGCTGACGGGGATCCATCCCGCAGTTCGTCAGCCCACGGGCAGCAAAAGCGCTCTGCGTCTAACCCCCTCCGTCTGCCCGCGTTCATGGGGAAGTTCCCCACATCTTACCCCCGCTCCAGTTGCTGGTGCCTGGCTGGCGGGGCCGCTGGCTCCTGGGCTCCCCGAAAGCCCCAGCGGACAGGCCGTGGAGGAGTCTCCCTGCCTGCGCTGGCGTGGGTTTGGCTCCGCTCTCCCCCCTGGCCTTCTCCTGGGCCAGGTTTAAATGGCCCATCACCAGCCGTCACAGGGCGTCGCTCTGTCTCCTCCATGCTCCCCTGTCCGGGCACACGCTGAGGCTCGGTAATCACCATAAAGGGCTTGTTATACTCTGGATTTACCAGCACTGGGGCTTTGACCAGGGCCTCCTTCAGTGCACAGAGAGCCCCGTGGCACTGCTCTGTCCAGACCACCTTGTCTGGCCTCCCCTTCCTGCACAGCTCCGTGATCGGGGCAGCGATGGAGCTAACACGGGGCACAAACCTCCGATAGTACCCCTCCATCCCAATGAAAGCCTGGACCTGCTTCTTGGTCTGGGGATCTGGCCAATTTCTGAGGGCCCCCACCTTGATCAGCATGGGCTTCAAGAAGCTGCTCCCCACCTTATGGCTGAGGTAACACACCTCAGCCATCCCCACCTTGCACGTCTCAGCCTTTACAGTCATCCTGGACACCTGCAGCCGGTCCTGCACCTGACTGACCTGGGACATGTGGTCCTCCCAGGTGTGGCTGAAATTCAAATATCGTTGATATAAGCAAGGGCAAAGCTTTCCATCCCCCGCAGCAGCTGGTCCACCAGGCGCTGGAAGGTGGCAAGCACCCTCTTGAGGTCGAAGGGCAGGACCAAGAACTCATAGAGTCCCACCAGGGTGATAAATTCTGATTTCAGTCTGGCCTCCAGGTGCAGTGGTACCTGCCAATAGCCCTTGGTAAGGTCCATGGTGGTGAGGTAGTGAGCTCCCCCCAGCTTGTCCAGGAACTCATCGGACCTAGGCATGGGGTGGGCGTCAAACATAGTGATGGCGTTGAACTTCTGATAGTCCGTGTAGAACCAGAATGACCTGTTCTTCTTGGGGACTAGCACAGCCGGAGAGGCCCAGGGCTCGAGGACAGTTGGATAACCCCTAAAGCCAACATGTCCTGTACCTCTTTTTCCAGATCTTGGGCTGTCCTCCCCGTGACCCTGAAGAGGAAGCAACACACCAGGGGATGGGTGCCCGTCTCTACCCAGTGGACAACCAGGTTGGTGAGACGAGGCTTGCTGGAGAAGCAGGGGTGAGCTGGTCCAAGAGGGGAATTGATTCCAGCTAAGAATCAGCTCCAGTCCCAGGGAACAGGTCCACTAGGGGTCCTCTCCCTGCCCCTTCCAGGGCCTGCACATGGCCAGCACCAAATTCTCCCTGCCCAAGTACAGCATCATCATGTTAACATGATACACCCACTGGCCGTGCATTCGGCTGGACAGCTCTATGACATATTTCACCTCATTCAGTTGTTTGATGACCTTAAAGAGGCCGTCCCAGGCTGCTTGCATCTTGTTCTTCCACACAGGAATGAGAACCATCACCTGGCCCCTGGTAGCGTAGGCACGGACCTGTGCACTGACGTTGTTCCAGATCTTCTGCTTCCCTTGGGCCCTGCCCAGGTTCTCTCTGGCCAGACCCATGAGCTCAGTGAGCCTTTCCCAGAATTCCATCACCAACTCTCCATCAGGGGAGGCATCCCCCTCCCACTCATCTCTCAGCAAGTCTAGGGGTCCCCTCCCCCTCCTCCCTTACAGCAGCTCAAAGGGGAGAACTCTGTGGACTCTTGGGTCATCTCCCTGTGTGCAAATAGCAGGTGAGGCAAGTACTTGTCCCAGTTGTAAAAGCGGCGAGGAGTCCTGTGGCACCTTATAGACTAACTGAAGTGTTGGAGCATAAGCTTTCGTGGGCAAAGACCCACTTCGTCAGATGCATGTAGTGGAAATTTCCAGAGGCAGGTACAAATATGCAGGCCAGAATCAGGCTGGAGATGATGAGGTGGAGCCAATCAGGGAGGATGAGGCCCACTTCTAGTAGCTGATCTGGAGGTGTGAATTCCAAGAGAGGAGAAGCTGCTTTTGTAGTTAGCTAGCCATTCACAGTCTTTGTTTAATCCTGAGTTGATTGTGTCAAACTTGAAGATGAACTGTAGCTCAGCAGTTTCTCTTTGAAGTCTGGTCCTGAAGTTTTTTTGCTGCAGGATGGCTACCTTTAGATCTGCAATTGTGTGTCAGGGAGATTGAAGTGTTCCCCTACAGGTTTTTGTATGTTGCCATTCCTAATATCTGATTTGTGTCCATTGATTCTTTTACGTAGGGACTGTCCAGTTTGGCCGATGTATATAGCAGTGGGGCATTGTTGGCACATGATGGCATATATTACGTTAGTAGATGTGCAGGAGAATGAACCAGTGATGGTTTGGCTGATCTGGTTAGGTCCTGTGATGGTGTTGCTGGTGTATATATGTGGGCAGCTACTAGAAGTGGGCCTCATCCTCCCTGATTGGACCCACCTCGTCATCTCCAGCCTGATTCTGGCCTGCATATTTATACCTGCCTCTGGAAATTTCCACTACATGCATCTGATGAAGTGGGTCTTTGCCCAGGAAAGCTTTTGCTCCAACACTTCCGTTTGTCTATAAGTTGCCACAGGACTCCTTGCCGCTTTTGCAGATTCAGACTAACACGGCTACCCCTCTGATACTTGTCCCAGTTGTGTAGGTGCTGGTGCATAACGGTCATTAGCATCTGCTGTAGTGTCCCATTGAACCTCTCCACCAAGCCGTTGGACTGGGGGTGATATGCTGAAGTCCAGGAGAGCGGGACCCCACACTTCTCCCACAAGCACAAGAGCAGGGCAGATATGAAATTGGATCTTTGGTCTGTGAGGAATCCTTGGGATACCCCACCCTGCTGAAAATGGCCAGCAGCACTTTGACACACCATGGCTGTGTCTAGACTATAGGGTTTTTTTAAAAAAAAGTGGTCTTTTGTTGACAGAACTGTACCTGCGTCTACTATACAGCCATGTTCCGTCGACAGGAAGTCCATAGAATGCGGCAGTTTTGTCGACAGCGGTAAACCTTGTTTTACGAGGAAGAACGCCTTTGTTGACAGAGATCTGACAACAAAAGTGTGTGTGTGGATGCAGGGAGCCAGTTCTGTCAACAAAAAAGGCCTCCAGGAAGAAGCCCTGGTGGATAGTCCAGCCTTTACATGTAGAGCACCTCTGTGGTTCCTGGCCACAGCCTCTTAAAGCCATGTCAGAGCCTCAGGCCCCCCCTGCCCCTTCTCAGGACAGAGAGAAGGACCCACCCAGGGGCACAAAAAGGTGGGCACAAGCCTGGTCAGGGCCAGAAATCAAAAACCTGCAGGAGCTCTGGTCCCAGGAAGAAGCCCGGCAGGCCCTGCGGACAGGCTGTATGAATAAGGATATCTACGAGCACCTGGCCCAAGGAGTGGCCAGCAAAGGGCATCACCCCCGCACCATGGCCCAAATCAGGGCCAAGGTAAAAGAGCTGAAGCAGGGATACACCAGGGCCCGGGACCAGAGCTTCCACTCCAAGGCAACCCCCGAGACCAGCCCTTACTACCAGGAGTTGGAGCAGATCCTGGGCGGTGGGGAAGCCCAGACTCCACTGCGTGTGGTGGAGTCCGGGTTACCCCACCACATCGTGGACCGACCCCTGAGGGAAGAAGACCAGGCAGGAGAGGCAGGAGAGCTGCACGAGGAGGAGGAGGGGGAGGAAGAGGAGGCAGCAGGGACCCAGATCCCAGAGGCCTTGCAAATGTCCATGGACATCGAGGAGGGAACTTCAGGTGAGTGCTTTGAGGGGTCACCACACACGGGTGGGTTGGCACCGGGCTGCTGGATGAGCTGGTCCAGCAGAGCACTGCCATCTGTGCCACAATGCGGGAGGTCCTCGGCTTGCCTGCCCCTGTCACGGGCACTGCTCCTCCTGTATGCCAGGACCATGCTCCCCCTGCTCCTCCAGCCCCTCTTCCCTCCACCCCCTTCTGCTCCTCAGCCCTCTCAGGCCCAACAGCAGCCCCCTTCTTCCATCCTGCCCAAGCCAGGACTGGCTCTCACTCCACCCGATCCTAAGACCATGGTGATGCCAGGATGCAGGAAGTTGGCAGGACCCTGCGATCAGGGAAGCAGTGGCCTACTTGAGCTCCCTCCCCGCTCCCCAGGTTTTCAGTCCCCTATCACCCCAGTTAAAGGACATTTCAGTTATGGTATGAAATCTTTATTTTTGACTGACAGATTTACTTTGTGTATAAACAGTTTAACAGTAAAAACAGAAAGTTTTGTTAAACAGTTCACACATTTTCTTTACTGCTAGGCTGCGTCTAGACTGGCATGATTTTGTGCAAAAGCAGTCGCTTTTGCGCAAAAACTTGCCAGCTGTCTACACGGGCCGCTTGAATTTGCGCAAGAGCACTGACGTTCTTATGTAAGAAATCAGTGCTTCTTGTGCAAATACTTTGATGCTCCCGTTCGGGCAAAAGTCCTTTTGCGCAAAAGCTTTTGCGCAAAAGGGCCAGTGTAGACAGCTCAGATTTGTTTTGCTCAAAAAAGCCCTGATCGCGAAAATGGCGATTGGGGCTTTCTCGCGCAAAACCACGTCTAGATTGGCACGGACGCTTTTGCGCAAAAAGTGCTTTTGCGCAAAAGTGTCCGTGCCAATCTAGACGCTCTCTTGCGCAAATACTTTTAATGGAAAAACTGTTCCATTAAAAGCATTTGCGCAAAATCATGCCAGTCTAGACACAACCCTAGTGTTTCTAATAAAACAAATTTATGTTTACAAAGAAAATCGGGTCTATATGTGTTCTTAATGGGAAGAGAGTGAGGGTTGTGGAGGGAAAGGTAGGGCTGGGCCAGGACAAACCCCCCCATGGGGGAGGCCCTAGGGAGAGTCAGTGGGGTCCTTCTGAGAATCTCTCCCTCAGGGCCTCTCAGATTTGGACACCAGCCTGGTGAGCCTGCCGGATGGAAGCCGTCCAGGGCTGCTGAAATGGCCTCTCCTCACCATCAGTACCTGTCCCCCACCCTGGCAGGAAGGCCTCCCCTTTCCTCTCCACCAGATTATGGAGGGCACAACATGCGGCCACCACCTCTGGGATGTTGCGTTCGCCCATTTCCAGGCGTGTGAGGAGGCAACGGAACCTCCCTTTCAGATGGCCAAAGGTGCATTCCACCTGGATGTGAGCCTGGCTAAGATATGTGTTGAAAAGCTCCTTACTCGCATCCAGGTGGCCAGTGTAGGGCTTCATGAGCCACAGCATCGGGGCAGGCCATGTCGGCCACTATGCACACCGGCATCTGCATGTCCCAAGTGCAAGGACACTAAGACTGGGACATTTAAGCTTAGCAACTAAGGAATGATATGATGGAAAACAATAAAATCATGACTGGTGTGGAAAAGGTGAATAAAGAAGAGGTATTTATTCCTTCCCATAAAACAAGAACTAGGGGTCACCAAATGAAATAAATAGGTAGCAGGGTTTTTTTTAAAGCCAGTATTTCTTCACACAATGCATGACCAACTTGTGGAACTCCTTGCCAGAAGATGTTGTGTAGTCCAAGAGTATAATAGGGTTCCAAAAAGAACTAGATAAATCTATGGAAGTTAGGTCCATCAAAGGCTATTGTCCAGGATGGGTAGGAATGGTGTCCCTAAGCTCTGTTTGTCAGAGGCTGGGAATGGGTGACAGGAGAGGGATCACTAGATGATTCCCAGTTCTGTTCACTCCCTCTGGGGCACTTGGCGCTGGCCACTGTGGGCAGACAGGACACTGGGCTGGATGGACCTTTGATCTAACCCACTGTGGCCGCTGTTATGTGATATATTTAGTGAAGGTGAGAGCTAGTTTTACTGATACAATGTACATGAAAATCAATGCTCTTTGACAACCCTTTCTAGTCTGCAGCTCAAGATCAAGCAGCTAGAACTATGGCCTCTCTATCTGACTGTGAAATGAAGAGGCCTCTCCAGGAACGCCTGGGTGACTGGCTCTTGCCTGCCCAACACAGAGGTGGGCTGTAGTTTTTGCAGAGAGGGAACTCCAAGAAAGCTGGTAAGTGGTCATGGACTACACTTTTCTCTGATATCAATGGAAGGGCTGTGGGGTGGAGTTTGGGTGCAGGAGGGGATCTGACCTGGGGCAGGGATGCAGCTGAGGGACCAGTGTCTGGGATGGAGTTTGGGTTCAGTCCCAGGCCAAATGTGCTAAAACCCACAAGTTGCAGGTTATGAACTGCTGCATTTTGGGAGGATGAAATGCATCCTAGAATACTCAAGGAGCTGATAGAGGAGGTATCTGAGCCTCTAGCTATCATCTTTGGAAAATCATGGGAGACAGGAGAGATTCCAGAAGACTGGAGAAGGGCAAATCTAGTGCCTGTTTATAAAAAGGGAAAAAAAGAACAACCCAGGAAACTACAGACCAGTTAGTTTAACTTCTGTGCCAGGGAAGATAATGGAGCAAGTAAATAAGGAAATCATCTGTAAACACTTGGAAGGTGGCAAGGTGATAGGGAACAGCCAGCATGGATTTGTAAAGAACAAATCATGTCAAACCAATCTGATAGCTTTCTTTGATAGACCTCACACAATTGTATAGCATAGATATCTGTGCTATACAATTGTGTGAGGTATATCAATGCAATTCAATTGTGTGAGACGCATCCATGCTATACAATTGTGCAAGACACATCTGTGCTATACAATAGTGGGGGACACATCTGTGCCACTCAGTGTTGTGGGATGCAAAGACAGCGGGGCTGCACCCCAGGGTTCCTGGTGCCACAGCAAATGGTGCCGCTCTGTGAATGCTCTCAGGGTCACTGTGGGGATAGTTGTCTTTCCCTCCTGGGACTGCAGGTGAAAATGGCAGAAGCCCCGTAACTCACAAAGCTAAGCTGGCTCCAGGCAGCCACATCCCTTGTTTCTGCTGTGGCCGTATCCTGGCTGGGGCCAGGCCTGGGTCTGGCTTCGGGGGCTAGTGGTGGGCTCTGGGGCGAAGGCGCAGTGCCAGGAGACCCGGGGGCAGAGGTTCTGGGGGAGGCTGTGCATTTCATCAGGCCTGGTGACTTGCGGGCATCTAACTTTTCTAGGTGATTTTTAACTTTTTCTTTTTTTATTTTATCTTCTAAACCTACCCCCTTCTCACTAGCATTCACTATGTCAGGCATTCCTTCAGACTTCTCGGTGAAGACCGAAACAAAGAAGTCATTGAGCATCTCTGCCATTTCCAAGTTTCCTGTTACTGTTTCTCCCTCCTCACTGACCAGTGTGCCTGCCCTGTCCTTGGTCTTCCTCTTGCTTCTAATGTATTTATAAAAAGTCTTCTTGTTTCCCTTTATTCCCGTAGCTAGTTTGAGCTCATTTTGTGCCTTTGCCTTTTGAATCTTGCCCCTGCATTCCTGTGTTGTTTGCCTATATTCATCCTTCGTAATTTGTCCTACTTTCCATTTGTTATATGGCTCCTTTTTTATTTTTAGATCATGCAAGATCTCGTGGTTAAGCCAAGGCGGTCTTTTGCCACATTTTCTATCTTTGCCTCTTCCGCTGCTCCTCTTCGGAGGTGGGGTGACCACATCTGAACCAAAGGAAGGGAGAGGGCTCGTCGGGTTATCAGGCCAAAGGTATGAAGGGATCTCGTGGCTGGGAACTGAAACTGGGTAACTGAACAGGGATTAAGGCACCACGAGGGTAATTAACCATGGGAACACGTCACCCCAGGATGTGCTGGAGTCACTGTAGCTCTACTTATGAATTTGACCTACGGGGGCTATTTTGAACTAAAGCCCTAGTGTGGCCAGGGCTTGAACTGTTGTTCCGATTCGACTTGCTTCCCTTGGGATCTTACCTGCTTGCTCCCTGACTCTGCTAACGTCTGCTTCCCTGACATCCACTGTCCCTCCTGTGCCGCACTCCCCCCCCCCCCCCCGAGCATTCCTTAGAACTCTGCCAGCTCACGGCCACTCCCCCCACGCTGCCTTCCACTTCCAAATTGCAGCCAAGTCAAAACTCAAATCTAGAACAGCCTCAGCCCCAGTTGCCTTCTCCCCCTTCTGCCCTAGGCAAACAGTCTGCAATACACTCCAGGAACTTGCTGCATAATACATGCTCTACTGCATTATTTTCCCAATGTGTGTCTGGCTAGTTGAAGCCCCCCATCACTTTTGAATCCTGAACTTTGTATGATCGTTTTTGTTGTTTTAAAAAAAACCTCTTCCACCTCCTCTTCCTGAAGGTGTTTTGTGTAAACCCCTACCATGACATCACCCTTGTTTATTTACTTCTTTTACCCTTACCCAGAGACCCTCAAAAATCTGTCTTCTGTTCCTCTATTAATCTCAGTTCAAGAGTTCTACTGAAAAGGGAAAAACAATAAGAGAAAATATGGAAATGTCTTAATGACGTCTTTGTTTCAGTTTTCACCAAGAAGGTTGGTGGTGTTTGGACACCTAACATAGTGAATGCTGGTGAAAATGGGGTAGGTTCAGAAGTTAAAATAGGAAAAAGATTAAATAGCCAAGTTAGATGTCTTTAAGTCAACAGGCCCTGACAAAATGCATCCCGGAATACTCAAGGAGCTCACTGAAGAGTTATCTGAGCCATTAGCTGTCACCTTTGAAAAGCCATGGAAGACAGGAGAGATTCCATAAAATTTGACAAGAGTAAATTTAGTGCTCATCTATAATAAGGGAAATAAGGACAACCCAGGAAATTACAGACCAATCAGGTTTAGTTCTGTACTAGGAAAGATAATGTGGCAAATAAATAAGGACTCTATCGGCAAACAACTGGAAGATAATAAGGTGACAAGTAACAGCCAGCATGGATTTGTAAATAATAAATCATGTCAGACCAATCTGATAGCTTTCTCTGATAGGATAACAAGTCTTATGATAAGACTTGTGTCTTTTTTTCTTCTTCTTCCCCTTCCCCCCGCCCACTTCTCATGAAGTGTGTGCTGTGACTGGCAGCTGGAAACTGTTGGCTTCTAATTAAAGTTTGAATTCTAGAAGCCTCTGCTGATTGGCTAAGTCTTGGTGGGGGGGGGGGGACTTTCAGGCACTCCAGGGCTTTATAAAGCAATGAGCAAACGATTAGGTAGCTTGCAAACAGGTGAGTGCAAACAGGCAGTTTAGAGAGGGAGTTGGGAAGGGCATGAGGTACTCTTGCCTTGCTTTTAAATCCTTTTTCTAGGACAGCAGATATGGATGGTGATAGGTTTGCTGTTGCTACCTGCACAGCATGTACCATGTTTGTCTTCCTCCCAGAAGAAAGAACGGATTTTATCTGCACTAAGTGCAAGCTAGTCACCATTTTGGAAGAAAAAATTAGATGACTGGAGGCCCAAGTGTCTACCATATGCTTGATCAGAGAGGTTGAAGACTTCCTCAATAGAAGGCAGCATTTAATCCTGCAAGCATGGCAGAGGGAAGAGCCAGAGAGGGCAGTACAGGGACCAGGAAGAGAACTGGCAGCATGTAACTTCTAGAAGGGGGAAAAGGCCAGCACAGGAATCCCCCAATGCTATAGAGGTAAGTAATCGCTTTCAGGCTCTCTCCACAGGCACTGAGGTGGAGAATGCTTTGGAAGGGACCTCACAAGGAAGAAACCGGAAGAGAATACCATCTACTGGAAGGCATGAGATGCATAGTCCTAGGGATGGGAGTTCCTGGCATGTGTGATGTCATAGGTGGGCTCCCCATACTGTTATCATGGAGATGGACGGTTCTGGTGGGTGGAAAGGGACTCCAGAACAAAGGTTCTGTGGACTTAACCACCAGTGTAAGGATTTCTTTACTATCATTGTGAGGAATAGGGATTTGGATAGTGGGTGGATATTGGGTCTGTAAACCTGTCCCAGCCAGCCCTGTAAGCATCTCATGTGAGGGCATGCTTTGTTGACAATGAAATTGCACATTACCACATTGACAGAGGCTGGAGGGGGATGGCAGGAGACAAAGCGCTTGATCATTGTCTTCGGTCCACCCCCTCTGGGGCACCTGGTGCTGGCCACTGTCGGCAGACAGGATACTGGGCTAGATGGACCTTTGGTCTGACCCGGTACGGCCGTTCTTATGTTCTTATGTTCATGTACCCCAATTGCTGAAGGCATTCGAGTGCTGTTGTGCGGGGGCCAGATTATAGGATAGTAAGGTGTTTACCGAGGCTACAATTTTTTAGATATGGTCCGTAGGGAAGGATGTGGTGGCCCTTGTTGAGTCGAGGCATGCTCCTATAAATAGTATCTTTTGCATAGGAAACAGTGTTGATTTGACTTCATTCACTTGCAGGCCGAGGTGTCAGAATAAGTGTCCGGAATAGGTGTCAGAATAAGAGAACAGCAGGAACTGTTGTGTGCGCACGCCTTGAGGAGGCAGTCATCCAGGGAAGAAAATATGATGTTGCTTTGTTTTCTCAGATATTCTGTGACAACCACCAGAAAAGACCCTTGGGGATGTAGAAAGTCTGAATGGAAGCACCTTGTATTGTTAGTGTTGAGAATCTACAACAAAACAAAGAAAAAGTCCATAATCAGGGTGGATGGCAATGCGAAAGTATGAATCTTGCAAGTCAAGGGGCAAGAACCAATCATACTATTCTAGCGCTGGTAATATAGTGGCAAGCATTACCAACTTGAATTTTTGTTTCTGAACGAATTTATTGAGGGCCTGGAAGTCTAGGATGGGTCTCCAACCTCCCAACCTTTTTTCTGTCGAGAAGTAATGAGAGTAGAATTCCTTGCCTCTAAATTGTGTGGGGACTGGTTCAATTGCACCTATGTGCAAGAGGTATTCTAACTCTTATTGAAGTAGAATCTCATGAGAGTGGTCCCTGAATAGGGACCGGGAAGGGGGGAGGGGAATAAGGTAGCCTTTCTCAATTATCTGGAGGACCTATCTATCAGGAGTTATACATTTCCAATTGTTAAAGAAGTCAATGATGGAACAAGTTCGCTTGTGATGATGGCATCGGAACAGGTGAGAGGCTTTCATGACCCTTGACCTGATGTTCAAATTTGCTTATTGGACTGCTGCAACTGTTGGGAGTTGGTAGAGGAAGGGTGGAGGTGTTGGGTTCTGCCTCTGCCTCTGTTCTGTTGGTGTGGGTCTTGTCTGCTGTAATGTACATATGGAGAGTATTGAAGTCTCGGGTAGGGCTGATACCTATATTGACTTTTTCTAGGTGCCTGGTTGTGGATTCCCAAGGAATGAAGCGTTACTCTGGAATCGTTCCTGGAATGAAGATTTTTGTTGATGTTAGCTGCAAACAACTTCTGACTGTTGAAAGGCAGATCTTCCACTGTAAATTGAATCTGTCTGGGCAATGGAATGGAGTTAAACCATGATGCCCTTCTCATTAGAACTACTGTTGCTATGGATCATGCATTCATGTCAGCAGTGTCTAATGCAGCTTGCAATGCTGTTCTGGCAATTGTGTGACCCTCCGATACCAGCGCTTTGTACTGTTGTCTTTTAGCCATGGGAATATCTGCGATAAAGTCATTACGTTTGGTGTAATTTCTGTAGTCATATTTGCTTAATAAAGCCAAGTAGTTAGAAATGCAGAATTGTAAAGTGGAAGACGTGTATATATTGTGCATCCAAATGAGTCCAGTCTTTTGCTATCACAGTCCGAAGGGGAGGACTGAAATTGTTGCTGCTTGGTTTTCTGTTGTGTGGCCTCTACCACAAGGGAGTTAGGTACTGGGTGAGTAAAGAGAATTTCAGAGCCCTGGGGTGGAACATAATACTTCTTATCTGTTCTCTTACAGTAGAAGAGATTGATACCGGAGTTTGCTACACTGTGTTTGCCAGCTCCATTATTGCTGGATTAATTGGCAGTGCTCTTTTTGATGGTGTTACTGAGTACAATATGTCACTTAACTCATGCTGATTCTCCACAACCTCCTGGAGCAGCTACGCATTTAAAAGGGCTTGGAAATGTGCAATGTCATTCAAGGTAGTTAGAGCTGGAGGCACAGACGCTCCCTTCACTGGGGTGGGTTCATATAGGTCCAGGGAGGCACCCCCATTTTGTGTGGGTGGGTCCCCTCTGTGTTTTTGTTTAGCAGGGGAATATTGCACTCTGTGTCCTTGGTGCTTTTGATAATATTGCCATTTGTCCCAGTATTGCCAGATGGGTTATGGCACAGTTGGGGGTACCCAGGGATTGCCATATGCAGGCATATTCCCAAATTTTTTATAAGATCTGGAAGAGTAAGTAGTCTGATCTGTGTGAGGAGAATTTCCTGGGGAAAACCCCCTAGGGAATTCATCTCCAGATTCAGATGAAAATCTTTCCTGAGAAAATGTTCTCTGTGATGTTAACATAGCAGGAGAGTGATTACAGTCTAAAAATGGTGAGTTGAAAGTAGATGAGACTAACAAGTTTCTGTGCTGAGTGCAGCGCTCAGCTGGTGTTGTCGGTGCTGTAGTGGGAAGCACAGACACTATTTAAGGCATTGAATCATGTCTTTGTGCTGAGGTGACTAGCACCATGTTGGGTGTCTCTGTGGTGGAGGCGGAGGTGCCTGTTGATATGGTAGACACCGCGCTCTTATGCTGCACCAGCAATATTGTATCAGTGTTGAGCGTTGCTGAAGCTGATGAAGCAGGCAACTTGAAGACTGATGTCTCAGAGAGTGGTTTAGTCAGTGCAGGTCTGTTTGTTAGCGGTCATCCATGCTGAGATGCATTGCCGCCGCTGTTCTCGGCACCGGCCGTAAGGAAGACAACCGTTTTGGTGCCAGAGGCCACTGAGGTAAAAAGGAGACTTGCTTTTGGACAGGATTTTTGGTTCCATACTGCTTATGTTCCTTGGGCTGATGAAAGAGAATTCTCAAGTAAAAATCGCTTAAGACGGAGGTGTCTCTCCTTCGGTGCCCATGATTTCAGCTTATTCTCATCTAGTTCTTTAGGGGTTTTTAAGCTAACTAAGGGTATGTCTACACTAGCCCCCTAGTTCGAACTAGGGAGGCTAATGTAGGCATTCAAACTTGCAAATGAAGCCCGGGATTTAAATATCCCGGGCTTTATTTGCATCTTCCCGTCCAGGTGCCATTTTTAAATCCCCTTAGTCCGAACTAACTGCCCGCGGCTGCACGCGGCAGTCAAACGTTAACTCGAACTAAGTCCTTAGTTCGAGTTAACTGTTACACCTCATTCCACAAGGGCTTCATCTGCAACTTCGAATGCCTACATTAGCCTCCCTAATTTGAACTAGGGGGCTAGTGTAGACATACCCTAACTCACAACACTAATGAACTGGGGAGAGACAAAACTTGGTTTTGAATGGAAAGAAGTATCTGGATGCGAAGAAGCTGGGGAGCCCTGCTGAGGTCTGTCTATAGCCAGAGGTGCTCTACATGTAAAGGCTAGACTGTCCACCAGGGCTCCTTCCTGGAGGCCTTTTTTGTAGACAGAACTGGCTCCCTGCATCCACACACACCCTTTTGTTGACAGATATCTGTTGACAAAGGCGTTCTTCCTCGTAAAACGAGGTTTACTGTTGTTCACAAAACTGCCGCATTCTATTGACTTACTCTCAACAGAATGCAGCGGTAGTGTAGATGCAGGTATAGTTTTGTTGAAAAAAGTCCACTTTTGTTGACAAAACTCTATAGTCTAGACCAGGGCCGGACTAAGGGGTGGGCGAGCTGGACAGCTGCCTGGGGCACCAACCGATGGGGGGCGCCTGATGGCAGCTGTAAGGGGCGCGCGTCATCCCTTATAGCTGCCATCAGGCACCACGTGCCCACAGCGCCGGCCCCCCCATCCCCATGGCACCAGCCAGCAGCACCCTTCCCCCCATGGCCGCGGGGCCCTGCACGGCCAGGCATGGCCCGCCCCGGCCTGTGTGCCAACAGTGGTGGTCGGGCCGGGCCGGGCAGCGCAAGCACCGTGCACCCTGGGGGCAGGCCTGTGCTCCCTGGGGGGGCAGATCCGCACCCCGGGAGTGGGCCCACGCATGCGCTGTGCGCCCAGAGGTGGTGCCGAACGCCCGGACGCGAGGCGCCAAAATGGCTCAGGCTGGCCCTCGTCTGTACACACCCTGAGGTGGCTCTGGGCTCTCCCCCAGGCATTTGGCTGCAGCTGTCTCCCCTCAGCCCCCAGGGATTGGAGGAGGCAATGGGAGATTGGAGCAATAACAGCACCACTGACAGTCTGACTGTAAGAGGATGTTGACATTGGGCCATGTCTCATGGACACACTGCACTGAGCAGGGCAACTGCCCACAGTGCCCAGATCCACCCCATTGGTAGACCGGATGGAAACAATGTCCTAGGTGCTGTATTTTCACCATGAGTAGCAATTGGCTGCACAGATGCTGAGTTAATGAGCTCATCAGGTGCTGCCCTGGTGCTGCCAGGAATGGGGGACCCACCCTGCTCTCACAAGCGGTGCGCTTGTCAGCATGTAGCAGGGCTCTGACCTCTCTGGTCTCACTGGCTCAGCTCCCCAGTCAGCAAAGTGACGTCACTCTGACGCATGGGCTCCTCCATTGGTAGCTTGGGTGTTATGTAGTGGGGAGTTTCACAGTATAGGAAGAAATCAGAGGAAATGCAGAGAGCTTGAGTTGTTGCAAGTGTCCATTTTATTGCATAGCACAGAACTCATCAGCACGCGCCCAAACTAGCTGGGCTGACCCCAGTGACCTACTCAGTTACTATAACAACAAGATCTATATCTACAACCCAATACACAACATATTCCTCCCCCATTAATAAAAACGTCCCCTGAAGAAAACAAAAACTAATTAAGAAATGATGGTAGACCACCTCAAATTCCCAGCTAACCCTGGGGATTATTTTGCCCCAACTGTGAGTTAATCTCAGCTAAAGGTCCAGCCGTTGAGCAGGCCTCCTTTCTCTAGGTGGATTACGGTGGACATCTGGCATTCTCGCACCCGAAGATGTTATGGGTGCAGGCCTCACACTGGGCTGGGAACTGGAAGTGTGACCAGGGGAGCCTGCTCAAGGAGGGGGTTATTGTTCACCGCTGGTGGTGACGGAGGAGGAGAGTCAGGAGCAGGTGATTCTTGACGCGGTCGCTCACAAGCAGTGGGAAGGATGGGCAACTCAACTGGAGATGTGCCTTGGGGGCAGGAATAACCTGTCAATAACTGATCTACATGCCGTCGCCAGATGAGATCCTTCGCAGTCCGGACAGTATAGGAAACAGGTCCTGTTTGAGCAATAATAATGGCAGGGACCCATTTAGCTCCAGGAGCATAGTTCCGAGCCAAAACTGGCTGTCCAGGACTAAAGGTTCGATCTTTTGCTCTGGATGCACGCCTGATGACTTGACCTTGCTGCTGATGTTGCGCAATTTGTCACGGTTCTGAAGGTTTCAGCAAATCAAAGCACGTGCGCAGATGACGTCCCATCATTAGAAAAGCCGGGGACATTTTGGTTGTAGCATGAGGAGTGTTTCTGTAGGATAGTAAGAAGGTGTCCAGACTCTTATATGAGTGAATGTCCTGTAACTGATTTCAAAGCTTGTCTCATTGTCTGAACAAACCTTTCAGCCAATCCATTTGTGGCTGGGTGATAGGGTGCTGAAGTGATATGATGGATCCCATTTGCTTTCATAAAATTTCCAAACTCCTGAGAGACAAACTGGACCGTTGTCACTCACAAGTTGTTCAGGAAGACCAAAATGACAAAAGATTCCCCGTAGTTTTTGGATAGTACTCTCAGCAGTAGTGGAAGGCATTATACAGACTTCTGGCCATTTGGAATGAGCATCTACCACCACCACCAACATACTACCTTCAAATGGGCCAGCAAAATCAACATGAATACATTGCCATGGTTTTTCAGGCCAGTCCCATGGGCGTAGAGGTGCCAAATGAGGTGCATTCCTCACACCTTGGCTAGAAATACAAGCTCTTGCCTTCTCTTCAATGTCACTGTCCAAGCCAGGCCACCAAAAAGAGCTTCGTGCAATTTCTTTCATGCACACCGTTCCACAGTGACCTGAATGCAGCTGCTCTAACATCTGTTGTCTCAGTATTTTTGGAATAATGACACGCATTCCCCACAACAAGCACCCTGAATGGGTTGATAACTCCATTCTCCTGGACATGTAGGGGACAAGGTCAGGTGAGACCTGAGAGTTCCGTAGAGATGTTCCACGCATCACTAGTTCCATTACTTGGGACAGTACTGGGTCAACACGAGTTGTTCTCTTAACTTGTGCAGCAGTGATGGGCATGTTCTCTACCTGTTTAAAGTAAAAGATTTCCTTCTGGCCACTATCTTGATGTTTGACTGGCAAAGGCAGCCTAGAGAGACCATCTGCATTGCCATGCAGAGTGGCTTTCCGATATCACTGGTCTACAATTTTTTAGAAATCGTCTGCTTCAGAGATAAAATGTGCTATTTATTATGTATTTTGATGTGCTGAATTCTAATATGACAATTAAAACAACTGATTGGCTACTGTTTCCAAGATATTTAAGTTTTTACATTTTACGTCTATGTATATGGTGTAGATAGTAGAGTTTTAATCATAAATTGTAAACCTAGGACTTTTCATGTGTTTATGGTTGCTTTACATGATAATATTTCACCTGTCCTGTTTATGTAACACTTTAAAAATCAGCAAAAGGGTTATATAAATAAAATTGATTATGAAACAAAAGGCAAAAAACTATTATGTACATAGTTTAGTCCTATTCAGTGTCTACTCGGTGCTTCTTACCTTGTCTCTTGTATTCATTAAATGGAGCATCTCTTGTCACTGTCCAGCAATAGTCTGCAAGCATTGATGGGCTCCATTTGCCCTGATAGCGTTTCTCCATTGTTGCAATGTCCTGGTGAAATCGCTCGCCGTGCTCGTCGCTCACTGCTCCGCAGTTCGGTGGAAAAAAATCAAGATGAGAGTGCAAAAAATGTATCTTTAGTGACATGTTGCAACCAAGGCTTTTGTATGCCTATGTTGTTTTCCACCAACAACCTGTAGTTGTCTGCCTTGTTGTTTCCGAGAAAATGTATTGCCACTAACTGGAAGGCTTTCCATGCCGTCTTTTCCTTGCCACGCAGTGCATGGTCAAATGCATCATCTCGAAGAAGTTCACGAATCTGAGGACCAACAAAGACACCTTCCTGCATCTTAGCTTCACTTAACCTTGGAAATTTTCCACGGAGGTACTTGAAAGCTGCTTGTGTTTTGTCCATGGCCTTGACAAAGTTCTTCATCAGACCCAGCTTGATGTGTAAGGGTGGTAACAAAATCTTCCTTGATTCAACAAGTGGTGGATGCTGAACACTTTTCCTCCCAGGCTCCAATGACTGTCGGAGTGGCCAATCTCTTGCACGACTATCCCATTCGCAGAGAAAACAGCAGTACTTTGTGTATGCAGTCTGCAGACCAAGCAAGAGAGCAACAATCTTCAAATCGCCACAAAGCTGCCACTGATGTTGGTCATAGTTTATGCACCTCAAAAGTTGTTTCATGTTGTCATAGGTTTCCTTCATATGGACTGCATGACCAACTGGAATTGATGGCAAAACATTGCCATTATGCAGCAAAACAGCTTTAAGACTCGTCTTCGATGAATCAATGAACAGTCTCCACTCATCTGGATCGTGAACGATGTTGAGGGCTGCCATCACACCATCGATGTTGTTGCAGGCTACAAGATCACCTTCCATGAAGAAGAATGGGACAAGATCCTTTTGACGGTCACGGAACATGGAAACCCAAACATCACCTGCCAGGAGATTCCACTGCTGTAGTCTGGAGCCCAACAGCTCTGCCTTACTCTTGGGTAGTTCCAAATCCCTGACAAGGTCATTCAGTTCACCTTGTGTTATGAGGTGTGGTTCAGAGGAGGAGGATGGGAGAAAATGTGGGTCCTGTGACATTGATGGTTCAGGACCAGAAGTTTCCTCCTCTTCCTCTTCCTCGTCTGACTCAAGGGAGAATGATTCTGGTGCATCAGGAACCGGCAGTCCTTCTCCGTGGGGTACTGGGCGTATAGCTGATGGAATGTTTGGATAATGCACAGTCCACTTTTTCTTCTTTGACACACCTTTCCCAACTGGAGGCACCATGCAGAAGTAACAATTGCTGGTATGATCTGTTGGCTCTCTCCAAATCATTGGCACTGCAAAAGGCATACATTTCCTTTTCCTGTTCAACCACTGGCGAAGATTTGTTGCACAAGTGTTGCAGCATATGTGTGGGGCCCACCTCTTGTCCTGATCTCCAATTTTGCAGCCAAAATAAAGGTGATAGGCTTTCTTACCCATAGTGGTTATACTGCGCTTTTGTGATGCAAAAGTCACTTCACCACAAACATAGCAGAAGTTATCTGCACTGTTCACACAAGTATGAGGCATCTCTGCTCACTTTGGCTAAACAGAAATGTGTCCCTTTGTAAAATCAAACACTGACAAATAAGAGAGCACGACACTGTATGATTTCTAGAGCTGATATAGGGCAATTTGTTCAGCAGAGTGATATAAGCTTCATTATGATTACATCATCCATGACTGCTAGGAATAACATGATGCAATTCATATCATGTATGACGCAATACCAGCTTCAGATTGCATCATTCATTGTTTTGCCTAAAAAGCAAGTACTGTCCAAACCCAGTCATAGATTTATTCATAGATCCAGTCAAAGATGTATTTTAGTCATTTCTGGTTTAAATTGAGATCCCTTCCCTTTATAAATCACCTATCCTCTGCCATTCCCAAGTCAAGGGTCGTATATACTGACCCAATAGCATATCTTGAAAACTAGAGCCAATCAACAATTTTAAGCATCATTTTCGTTCTCAGTGACCCAGAATTAGTAAAGTTTGACTACATTTATTTCAGAAGCATTTTTTGCTGTAGAGCAGTGTATCTGATCTCATATGTGTGTCCTGAAAGCCACAATGCCCATCGTTGCATATGACTAGCAGCCATTGGTGGAATACCTGTGTGTGGACCAAAAATTGCCGTCAGAGGTCGATGGTCAGTGAGAAGTGTAAACTTTCGTCCAAACAGGTACCGGTGAACTTTCCGAATCCTGAAAATGATTCCCAATGCTTCATGTTCAATTTGCGCATAGTTAGTTTCAGCCTTGCTTAAGGTGCTTGAAGCAAAAGCAATTGGTTTCTCCTCTCCTGAAGGCATAACGTGAGACAAGACCGCTTCCACTCCATATGGGGAGGCATCACAGCCAACTGTAAAGGTAAGGATGGATCAAAATGTGTCAGGACCTCTGTGTTTAACAATGCACATTTAGCCTTGTTAAATGCAACATCACAGGCATCAGTCCACTTCCAGATCTTGTTCTGGCCAAGGAGCTCATGAAGTGGTTTTAATAGTGTGGCTAGCTCCGAAAGAAACCTTCCATAATAGTTCAATCGTCCTAGAAATAAGCAAAGTTGACTAACATTTTGAGGGGGTGGAGCCTCCACAATAGCCTTAACTTTTGCAGGGGACTTATGAAGACCAGTAGCATCAATGATGTGTACCAAATATTCAACAGAGGGCTGAAAGAATGCACACTTGTCTTTACGGACTCGTAGGCTAAACTCTTCCAGTCTTTGTAGGGTAGCCTCTAAGTTCTTAAGGTGATCCTCCTCGTTCCCGCCTGTGACCAGGATGTCGTCAAGATAGCACTGGACTCCTGGCAAGCCACACAAGATCTGGTCCATACCTCTCTGGAAAAAAGCTGGGGCAGAAGTTATTCCAAAGGGTAAGCGACAGTAACGATAAAGCCCTTTATGCGTCACAATAGTCAACAGTTCTTGGGACTTCTCATCAACGTGCATCTGTAAATATGCTTGACTCAGATCAATCTTGCTAAACTTTTGTCCCCCAGCCAGGCCCACAAAGATGTCAGCCATGCGAGGAAGGGGGTATTGCTCTGCACATAACACAGGGTTAACAGTGACCTTAAAATCCCCACAAATCTGAATAGAACCGTCTTTCTTCAATATTGGAACTATTGGAGTTGCCCATGGACTATGGGTAACTGGTATTAGGACTCCATTTTTAATTAGGTGCTCCAGGTCTGCTTCAACTTTTGGCCTGATAGCATATGGCACAGTCCTGGTCTTCAGATATTTTGGTTGGCTACCAGGTTTAATGTTCAGTTTCACGGTGATTCCCCTTATACCTCCCAGATCCTCTCCAAAAACAGCAGCATGTTTCTTTAATATATCAGTCAGACCTGTTTCTTCTTTAGTCATCCGGTGCACTTCTGCCCAGTCCAGTGGGATCTTCCTAAGCCACGATCTCCCCATTAAGGCTGGGTAATGGCCTTTCACCACAAACAGTGGTAATTCCACAGTCTGTCCATTGAGCTCCACCTTAACATCAGTAGTGCCCAATAGGGGTACTGCTTCTCCCGTGTATGTCTTCAGAATGATCTTTGTTGCCTTAAGTGGAAGATGCTTCAGCTTTTCCTTATACACCGTGTCTGAGACCAATGAAACCGCTGCACCAGTGTCCACTTCCATGCGTACAGGTTTGCCATCCAACAGTGGGGTTACCCAGTATTCGTGGGAGCCCCCTTCCAAAGACAAAACATAGTGTGGCACTTCTTCTTCAGACAAGGTGTCACTTTGATGATCAGGCATCTGCTCAATGGTATGCAGATTTTCCTTTTTGTTCCGCCAGCCCACTGGCCTCTTTTTCTTTAGTTTGTAGGCACGCTCAATGTGTCCTTTTTTTCCACACTGTCGACACACTAGGTTCTTACACCAGCATTCGGATGCATGCTGACCTGGCTTACCACAGCGGTAACATTCCTGGCTCCCCACTGTTTTGTGAGTAGGTTCTTGGGACGTTTTATGCACCCTAGGGGGTGCACTAAGGTATTGTGCCTCCTGTGTGGCCAGTTCCATGGAGACCACAATATCAATGGCCTTCTGTAGGGTGAGCTGAGCTTCTGTCAACAGACATCTCCGTATAGCTTCACTGTGCAGGCTACACACTAACCTGTCACGTATGGCATCATTTAACATCTCCTTCATTCAGTGTTCAGCAAGCTTTTTCAAATTGGCTACAAATTGTACAATTGTTTCACTTTCTTTTTGGTCTCTGTTATGGAACCGACACCTTTCTGCAATTACCAGTGGGTTTGGAGCACAATGTGACCCCAGGATTTCCACAATGTCACTGTAAGATTTGGTCTCTGGCTTAACAGGGAGCAGGAAACTGCGTAGCAGAGAGTAGGTCTTAGCCCCTACAACACTTAAAAATATTGGCACCTTCTTCTCTTCTTTAATGTCATTTGCAATAACAGAAAGTTCCAAACGCTCCGTATATTCCTGCCATGGCTCTATAGTCTCCTCAGAAGTTCCCAGTTGCCCTGTAAGTGTACCATGGCTGCTGCACTCCCCCCCTTTTATTTTCTTTTCCAGTCTCTGGGCTCCTTGATCTTAGTTTCAGTTTGCACAGTGTAGCAGTCAGTTCTTACCCCCACCTTCCAGAACAGCCAAAAAAAAGTTTGTTTCCTTACATTGACTTCTACTTCTTTTGTTACTGGAGGCAGCACAGGTATCCCACCCTTATCGCCGCTTGTTATGTCGTGGGGAGTTTCACAGTTTAGGAAGAAATCAGTGCAAACACAGAGAGCTTGAGTAGTTGCAAGTGTCCGTTTTATTGCATAGCACAGAACTAACTAGAACAAGCCCAGACTAGCTGGGCTGACGCCAGTGACCTACTCAGTTACTATAACAACAAGATCTATATCTACAACCCAATACACAACACTGGGGAGCGAGGCCCTCTGGGTACAGCAGTCGCCCTTCCAGACTAGTGCAGCAGCAGGTCACCAGGACTGGCTGTTCCTGGCTCTCTGAGAACGGCCGTCCTCCTCCAGCCCTTCGAAGGCTTCCCCAGGGTCGACTCAGGGCTCTCCCCCGAGGCATTTTGCCCTGACTGGCTTTAACAGTCCCTCCCTCCATTACCTGTTCTCCTGGCAGGCCACAGGCTGGACCAAGCCTCCCCCGGTGTGAGCTGGGATTGCAGAGCAATGGTGGCAGTTGGCTCTGAGCCCAGCACTGCCTGCTTCACAAACTCCCAGGGCACTTCCTGTGATGCCACCCTCCTCCGGGCTTCACAGAGCCACCAGCAAAGGCTGGAGGGCCTAGGCTGATCATTGGAAAGAGCCGCACTGGAGGGATCCAACTGGCAGAGGATTTACCAGGCCGGTACATTCATCCCGGTCTTCTTTATGCTCAGTGTTTCCAATCAGAGTTTGTCTGGCTTCTCCTTACAGTTCTTTGGCCACTAGATTGCAGAGCAGAAATGTCTCCCTGAATAGGTGTTTATAGAGGATTATAAAGTCACCTCTTACCCTCACTTCTGAAAAGCTAAATAAATTGATCTGACGTCTCTTGTTTAAGCAGGTTTCCCAGACCTGGAATCATTCCAGCAGCTCTTTGCTAAACCCTTTCCAATTTGCAACATAGATGGACGTGTTAAACCCACATGCAGAGGTGATATCCCTGCTCCCCTTCTTCATGTACAAGGGTTTGTTTAACCTTCTTAGTCACAGCATTGCTCTGCCAATTCATGTCTAATTGGTTATCTATCGTCCCCCTAAATCTGGGTGTCACGTTACTGGATTTTAAGGGGAGCAGCCCCTTTCGGGGACTTTTGGGGCAACACCCCCCCCGCACCTGTGGGGGGGGGTGCCCCAAAAGTTGGTACAAATGGGTCCATGTAAGTTGTCAAACAAAAGCTTATCTTCTACTGACTTTGTGCATGCTATTCCTGTAATTGTATAATATCTGTATGTGAAGTTATAAACATGTACTCTGTCTGAGGCAGAGCAATGGGCAAAGAATGCTCAGCCGATGGCTGCACTAGTTAGCACGGGGACAATGAGGCCCTAGTTGCCAATCCACACCTGAGGAATGTCTAGATATCTGAGTCAGCCAGATTAAGAGTTGCTGACTTGGAACACCAGGATCCGTCAATGGACAATGTGACTCTACAGCTTGGAAGAGACAGAGCAAGGGATATAAAAATGCCATGTGGCATCCTCCATTTGGTCTGCAGATTTGCTACCGATCCCCAGATGTGGCCTTGCAGGGAATCACAAGCCAGGAAGTACTGTGGGTCCATCCTGACATAGGATGTACACCAAGGAGTTTTAAGCCAGCAGTTATAACATCTCTGCTGCAAGCCTGCATCGAGAACTGGGTGATTCGATGCATGGAATGTATGATACTTTAACAACCTCACTCTCATGCTTTTCTTTCTTGTAGTAATAAACCTTTAGATTTTAGATTCTAAAGGATTGGCCCAGCATGATCTTGTGGGTAAGATCCAGAGTGTAAATTGACCTGGGATCTGTGGCTAGTTTCTTGGAACTGGAAGGACCCACTCGGGGTAGGTGAGATTGGGCTTTAAAACCCCTCACCTGTGGGCAGGCCCAGGGCCATCTGGGGCACGGATATTGCTGGGGTGTCAGAGGGGGTTTGCTTGTGAGGCTTCTGGCTGGCCAGGCAGGCAGCAGAAGTGCTCTGTGGGACTGGTTTGTGGCCTATTTGGGAAGGGCCACCAGTTAGGGACTAGAAAGAGCCCCAAATTTGATTAATTTGCCCTGAGTGGATGCCCTCAATGGTGCCCAGACCCGGCCCGGTCTGTCACACTGGGGTGGGGAAGCTTTGGCCCAGCCTGCATCTTGCTTTGATCCATCCCTGAACCGTGGCACTCCTAACCCATGAGGTGCAGAGAATCTCGGGGCTGGAAGAGACTTCGGGAGTCATCGGATCCAGCCCCCTGCTCTAGGCAGGACCAACCCCAACTCAATCAACCCAGTCAGGGCTTTGTTATGCCGGAACTTAAACCCATCTATGGAGGTGGTGGGATTTCCATCCCTAAAGGATGAATTGTGCCCCTTGCCCATTGTGGATATGGGCGAGGATGAGATGGCAGAACTGGTGTTGCAAAAGCCTGATCAGTGATGGAAAGGCAGCAGGACTGTTACCTGTCCAGATTCTGAATTACACAAGTCCCTCCACATCCCTCTCCATTTTCAGGTTGCCTTTTGCTGGACTCTCCATTACGTCCACATCCTTTCTGTTGTGGGGGCCCCAGAACCAGACACAATATTCCAGATGTGGCCTCACCAGAGCCGAATAAAGTGGAATAATCACTTCTCTGGATCTGCTGACAATACTCCTCCTAATGCACCCTAATATGCCATTAGCCTTCTTGGCTACAAGGACGTGCTGTTGACTCATAGCCAGCTTCTCATCTACTCATAGGTGTGTGCAGCAAATTTCATTAGGGTGTGCACCCAGGAAATTTTATTTTAATTTTTTTAAAGGTGAGCAGTTATTGAATAGTCAATCATAAAGGACATTATTTTTATTCATCAAACAAACTAAAGAAACTAAAACTTAACTTTTTTTTTAAATTAACAACTAAACTTTACTTAAATGTCAGGACAAGCCAAGATCTACCCTATCACTTCCACAAGACCCCGCCCCTTCCTTGAGGCCCCGCCCTCTCTGTTCCCCTTCTCTCCATCATTTGCTATCCCTGGCCCTTATACACTCTCAGGGTATGACTACACTGATGCTTTTATTCAATCCTTCTGTTGGAAGAAATTCCAACATTTGTCCTGTCTAGACTGGGCCAAATGTTGGAAAACCCCCTTCTTTTGGAAGCCCCCTCATTCCTTGTGGAACAAGAAATACAGGGGCTGCCAAAAGAGTGTTTGCTGGAAAAACTCCTGCAGTCTAGCCGTACCTTCACTGGGTTGAGACAGGAGGTGCGGGCTCTGGGGTGGGAATGAGGGATTTGGGTGTGGGAAGGGGTGAGAAGTGCAAGTTCTGGGAGAGAATGTGGATGCAGGAGGAGGTGGAGAAGGGGATACTGGCTCAGGGAGGGGAATCCAGGCTGGGGAGTGTTGGGATGAGGTGGAGGGTTGGGGTGCTCAGCAAGGCACAGGCTTCTGGATGTGAGGGTGCAGGAGTTTGGGTTGGGGTGTGTGAGGGGCTCAGGGCAGGGACGTTGGGAATATGATGGGCTCAGGACACAGATTTGCAGTATGTGGATGGTGCAGGAGTGTTGTGGCAGAAGACTGAGGATGTGGGGGTGCAGGAGTTTGGGGATGTGAGAGGCTCAGGACAGAGGGTTCCAGTGTATGATAGGCTCAGATTTGGGGTCAGGGTGAGAGGTACAGGGTGCTGGTGGCTGCTGGGGCAGGGTACTTGTGGGGGTCTGGGTGGGGAGAGGGGACAGGGACCATACCTGGGGATCCTGCAGCTGAGTGCCAAGGCCCAGGAAATGCTCAGGCTGCTCCCCAGTCCCCCAAACAGCATGTGCCTGATGCCTTCCTGTGTGGGGTGGGAACGGGGGGAGGGGAACCACACCTGCTGGAGCCAGCGTGCTGGAGAGTTTATTCCCCTGCTGCCTTCCTGCGTGGGAGGTGGGGAGAGGGGGTGAGTCCCAGACCACACCAGCCCCAAGTGCTTGGGCACACGCTGCCCAAGCAGCTGGAGCCAGAGCGCTGGGGACTTTATTCCCCTGTGCAGTGGGTAGGGGGAGTCCCGGACCATGCCAGCCCCAACCGCTCAGGCAGCATGTGCCTTTCTCCTCCACTCCCCATGGCAGCAGGCTCCACCCAAGCGGCTGGAGCTGGCACCGTCCTGAACTCCCACCCCCTTCCCCACATGCAGGAAGGCAGCAGGGGAAGAAAGTCCCCAGTGAGTGAGGGACCGGCGTTTTTGGTTCCGTGCCAGATGCTGGGGGAACGGGGGAGGAATAGAAGCTCATGCACATCTGGGACCTGGTGCACAGCTGCAGAACTCTCCCCACCCTGCCAGAAGCCCTCGGTACCTCCGCTGTCCCTGGAGGTAGCCTCAGCAGGATGTTCATCTTGGGGGGCAATGAGGGGGCCCCCAAAAGCCTCGCGATTGACTGGATGGGCCCCCAGGATCGACCAGTCAATCGTGATCTGTGGGTTCATGACCATGGCATTAGGTTGTGCCTGGGCACACCCGGCACACCCCGTGTGCACACCTCTGCATCCACTGTAATCTCTAGGGGTATGTCTACACTAGCTCGTTAGTTCGAGCTAGGTAGGCAAATGAGGGCAACCGGAGTTGCAAATGAAGCCCGGGATTTGAATATCCCGGGCTTCATTTGCATGTTCCCGGGCGCCACCATTTTTAAATCCCCCTTAGTCCGAACTAACTGCCCGCGTCTAGCCGCGGCAGTTAAATGTTAATTCTAACTAACTCCTTAGTTTGAAGTAACTGTTACTCCTCATTCCATTCCATGAGGAGTAACAGTTACTTCAGACTAAGGAGTTAGTTGGAATTAACGTTTAACTGCCGCGGCTAGACGCGGGCAGTTAGTTCGGACTAAGGGGGATTTAAAAATGGTGGCGCCCGGGAACATGCAAATGAAGCCTGGGATATTTAAATCCCGGGCTTCATTTGCAACTCCGGTTGCCCTCATTTGCCTACCTAGCTCGAACTAACGAGCTAGTGTAGACATACCCTAGGTCCTTTTCTGCAGAACTGCTGCTTAGCAAGTCGGTTCCCAGCCTGTAACAATGCTTGGGATTCTTCCGTCCCAAGTGCAGGACTTTACACTTGTCCTTGTTCAACCTTATCAGATTTCTTTTGGCCCAATCCTCCAATCTGTCAAGGTCACTCTGGACCCTATCCCTGCCCTCCAGCATATCTACCTCTCCCCCTATCTTAGTGTCATCCAAACACTTGCTGAGGGTGCAATCCATCCCCTCATCCAGGTTATTAATAAAGCTATTGAACAAAACCAGTTCTAGAACAGATCTTTGGGGCACTCCACTAGAAACCGACTGCCAACCTGATATCGATCTGTTGATCACTATCCTGCCAGCAAAGTGTCCAGAAGCTGCAGTAGAAGGGACGACAAATACTACTTTCAACCATACAGAGGCAATAACTGTTCCATAGTGAATGTAGTATTTAAAGTGAATGAAGTGATGTTTGGCTCTGGTTGCTACAGTTTGTACTTAAGAGTAAAATTGCCTCTGGAGCTTTTCTCAAATGTGGAGACTGTACGGACACACAAAGTCCAAGGATAATGGCCACAGACACAATGACAAGTGCAAAGCCATAGCTGTGCTACAAATGTTACTAAAACAGGAAGGAAAGTGCCAGTTACCCAGGCATACAGAAATCCGACAGCATCTTACCCACTAATTAGAACAGGAGTCAGACTCCCCTCCTCGGTTCTATTTTAGGGTCCGAGGGCCCTTCACTAGTAGAGGGATAGTTCCCGCTGGGATTTTCCCATCAATATTTCCACTTTTACCCAAGCAGGGAGCCCTTTACCCATTGCAATTCTAACTTCACTGTAGGGGTAAACTGAGGCAGTCCATGGTATTTTGGTAAGACCCCTTATTCTATCCTAAATTTGAGACAGGTACTTACCCCTTAAGGTTAAATTTGCTTTCTAAGAAAACAAATTATTATTTTAAGAATCAAAGCTTTGGAACTTCACTGTGTTTCTTTTCAAGGCTGAGTTGATAATACTTTTTGGCTTGCCTTCAGATCCAAAGTTGTATGTGAATACAGGCTGCCTGGCCTATTTCAAAGGAACATTACACCCACTGTCCCCTGAAGTAAATTGTCCAAATACTAACAAGATATTTATAAGCACCTATTTGACAAAATTTAATGCTAATATTATTATTAATGTAGCGCTAATAAGTAAACCTGTAACATTGTATGTGATTCTTTTCCAGGAAAGAAAACCTTTTTGTTTGCTGGAATGGTAACTGGCAAACACCTAGTAATAAGGAAAATGTCTATAACAGTAAAGCCTCTCAGTTACCACCCATGAATAATTTGAAGTTTCACACATTAAAAACCTAGTTTGAGGTACAAGAGGGAAACTGAGGCATACCACCTTTAACTTAATAATAGAACAATGAAGTCATTCCCCAAACCCTTTGAAGCTGGTTTATAAAATAAAAGCATATCATTGGGTAACAGCAAGCTGATCAAGTAATCAGCAAGAACATCTGTAAAAGAAAAGTATTCTAAGATATAATGTGCCACCTCCACTGGGGTAGAAATGTTTTCTTTGCCTTTCAGAATATCAGAAAGCACTGGTACCAGCTGAAGAGCAACAGAAGAAAAAAACATGGTTCTACTGTCATGACATAATGAGTTAGTGTTCTGTATTCTGTCCAAGTTTTTGTCTTGTGTCTTAATTGTGATATACGTATTTCAAACTTTGTTGTGTGTAGAAAATCGTTTTTTAATTAATGGACATTTTCAGTAAAGCTAAAGTGTGAGTTAAAAAATTAATAATTGGGCTCAATCAATTGGCAACTCTAAAATTTAGTGAAAGGATAATACTGTGGTAATTGCTTAAGCTAGGAGAATGCTAACAATGTCTCCACAGATGAACAAAAAGGAACTGGAAGGTAACCATGGGGCTGCTCCTGCTACTCCTATGGAGCTGGAGGAAGGGAATAAGGACTTTGCCACGTGAAAAGAAGATCTAGGGGTAGGGTACCAACCCCTGCTCCACTAGGTTTGCTTTTCACGAATGAAATATTTAGCTTTTGCAAAACTTGTACACTAACCATGAAAGTGGTTTGGCCAGAGATAACAAGAAATCTGTAAGTGAAACAACACAGGCAAGTGGAACATCAGCATATTTAAGTAAAGATGTCCACAACAACAAGGAAACTAGTAACCCCGCCATTGCAATAATAGCCAATTTCCCTGCTACCCATCGGTGCCAGGTGCCTGACACCTTAAAAGGCCTCAAGAATACCTGGAAAGTATCATGGAATTGCATGGATTCCCATTATTAATGAAAAACATCCGTGAACCATGCTGTGGTCCCATAAGAGAAACAACGACTCCAGTCAATGTAACCTGCTTTCAAGTCACATAGGGTATGTCTACACTGCAAAGTTATTTCGAAATAATTTTACTAGCATCTACACAAGCCAACTGCTATTTCAAAATTAATTGGAAATAGCGGAGGGCTTATTTCGAAATTGGTAAATCTCATTCCACAAGGAATAACACCAATTTTGAAATTATTATTTCAAAATAAGCGTTTTGTAGATGCTTATTTCAAAATAGGGGGCCTCCAGTCCTTCTCAGGGTGCCCTGCTGGCCGTTGTGGCCACAAGGTAACTTCTGGCCTGATGCCCTGCCAGAACTAGTTCCAGCTGGCCTTAAATGTGATTTAGCATCCAATCAGAATGAACATGCTATTTGGAAATAGAAAAAAGCTATTTTGAAATGCATTTTGTGTGTAGACGTGTTATTTCAAAATAAGATATTTTGAAGTAACGCTGTAGTGTAGACATACCCATACATAGGAGGACAAATACACACTAATAGCGATGGGGAATACACACCCTTGGGCCGCCCCTCCTTCACTCATAACTATTTTGCTTATTGTAACAACACGGATACTACGATGACAAAGAATACACAGTCCTCCGTATTAGAGTTGTATGGGACATTGTGGGGAAAAAGCCAAATACTAATAGCAGATCGTGCACCAATTATACTTACAAGGTACCAATCGAGATAGGACCTGTTGATACCCACCGGGGCTTACCACTTAAAGCCCAGACAAAGATAACCCCTGAGGCTTGGCTATCATTTGTTAAACAATGGCCATTGCTAACTTGCCCTCATTTGGATCTCATCAACCAGGTCCTCAAAGACAAAATAGAGCCTCCCAATTGTGCACCATGCCCCGAACAGACCTCTGTCCCAGAACCAGGACTGGTATTGATAGGACAAATGTCACTGGTCCTTACCTCTGTCAAGTTCCGCACCTAAAGGGTCAAGGTGTGCCTTGCCCTAGAGGGTAGAGACCAGCAATGCACCAACATTACCAGACTGGCTAATCGAACTGGTGAGTGCCTGATTCGGCAATGACGTGGCTTAGCAGATACCATCGCAGGCTGGTTTGGGCTGGAAACTCTGTCAGCAACACTTAAAGAGAAGCTAGATAATTTCATGGAGGTTAGGTCCATAAAAGGCTATTAGCCAGGGGATAGAATTGGTGTCCCTAGCCTCCGTTTGTCAGAGGCTGGAGAAGGATGGCAGGAGACAAATCGCTTGATCATTGTCTTCGGTCCACCCTCTCTGGGGCACCTGGTGCTGGCCACTGTCAGCAGACAGGCTACTGGGCTAGATGGACCTTTGGTCTGACCCAGTACGGCCATTCTTATGTTCTTATGTAACACTTATGTCATAGCCCAGAAGGCAGAGGAAAGGGACCGTATAGAATCCAGGCTGGCAGACGTAGTAATATCCATGGAGGTCTAGACACCAGCCAAGCCAATCGATTAATCCTAAATAGTTTAAAGGATTTGTCCAGCTCTGTGTCTACTTCATTAGATATAACCAGGTATTTGGACCAGAGATTAATTGGATTGCTAATTAACGGAACTAAATTAAAGGAATTAGAAGACTAGAGTTGGAGAATAGGGTAAGCTTTAGCCACCACCACCCAGAAAATCGTAACAATCCTTCTGGATGGTCAAGTCCACCCAGCTCTTATGGAGGTGGTGAGTCCCCATCTACTTCATGCCAAAAATCTATGAGAATCCAGAGTCCTACATGGACAAGCCATAGTGTAACCTTTCGCCTTTTGGCTCCTCTGGGTATTCCCCGCTCACAGTGAGCCCAAAGGGTAACCTCCCTGCCTGTACCAAAGCAGGGGCATATCGTTAGAGTTGAGGGCATTGCTTATTCTGAGGGTTTAGGGGGCTCCCTGTACCCCAGGGACTGTTGCACCCACTCCGATAAGGACATCTTATGTACCAACTGTAGGGGTAAACTAAGGCAGTCCATGGTATTTTGCTAAGACCCCTTATTCTATCTGTAAGCAGGGGCTGAACTGCTGCTTGTTATCAGCCAGCTAAAAGGAGGGGTGGGTGTGCCCAATACAATTGTTTAGCTCTGCAAGGTAATTAACTGTTAACTGTTATGTAAATCCAGCTCAGGAGAGAATCCGAGGTGTGGCTATGTAAATCCCATTCAGCCAGGGCTGATGGAAGGTCAGTGTTGGAATGGAATGTGGAGAATTGCATATAATTTGGGACTGTTGTGGGGGTCACTAATCATGCTACCCCTAAATGTGGGAACTGTAAAACATGCCACCAGTGCTTGCAAGAGAGACACCACCATCATGGTAAGAGATCTCGGACGAACAAGCCTCCCCCCTTCCAGAGTCGAGTGGACTGAGCTGGGGGAAAGGGTTAAAGGGCTTGAGGCAGCCTGCTTCACACCTGCTAGGTGTGAGCTATAAGACTAGCCCAGCTTGCACCTTTCCCCCTTTGTTTTAAGGACAGATCTAAAGCAGACTCCCTGAGGAGACTTTTCTTTTGCTAGTCCAGTGAAAGCTGGATTTGTTTACCAGTCCAGCTGGTGGCTAAAGAGTTGAAATCACTAGTTTGGCTGAGAGCCAGGCCTATTGCAGCCAGTGAAGTGGTGGCGACCAGCGGCATGGCGTGGAGAGGTAGCAGGCTAGGAGCAGTGACACGTGGAGTGGCGACCAGCGGCGGCAGGCATCCAGTGGTGTGGGACGAGACAGCTGGTGGAGCGTGAGGGAGTTTCGTATAAGGTGCCCCCTATCTATTGTCCCACCCCCATTTCTACCCAGGTTGGGAGGTGAAACCCTGCGGGACTCTGGGTGGCACGGACCAGGGACAGAGACTTTTGGGGTGTCGGACTCTTTGGACTTCGGGCGATTCTTGGCGGGGGGGGGGGGGGAGGCTTGGCTCATGTTTGGGTTATGAACTCTGTTTGTGGTGTTTTCCCCAAATTAATGCCGTATGATTACTCTCTCTGTTTCATTAAAAGTTTCTTTCCTACACTCAGACTCAGTGCTTGCGAGTGGGGAAGCATTGCCTCTCACAGGCACCCAGGGGTGCGTGAATTTCCCAGATTACTGAGTGGGGGCTCGAGCCGGTTCTATGTGAGATGGGCCCCAAGATATTGAACCCGGCCCTGGTTACTGCCAGGCCTACCCGGCAGAAGGTAACCCTCGCAAGTACATGTTGAGTGCTGTTGTGGGAAATAATTGTGATTTGTATTTGAGGAAATTACTGTTTGTATCATGGCTTGTCTGTCAGGTTTGTTGGGCCCTGGCTCAGAAGCCTCTAGCTCAGAGGCAGCAACCTCAGCAGATGATTGGGCAAAAGCCCTGGGGCAAATCTTGGAGAAATGTGTGCTATCCCATGCTATGGTAAGCTCCTATTGTAAGTTAAGATTATTCCCTGGGGAAGAGGAGTTTGAACCCTGGCTAGAACACACCACTGAAATGCTAGAGCAGTGGGCTGTGCCAGAGAGAGAAAAATGAAGATGTTTAGTAGACAGTCTCCAGGGCCCAGCTTTAGATGTGATTCGCACCTTGAAGCTCACTAACCCTGAGGTCAGTGTAAAGGACTGCCTAGAGGCCCTCACTCACACCTTTGGGAGCATGGAGGGTCCTGAAGACAGTTTCTGTAACTTTCTCAATGCTAAGCAGCACCAGGGAGAGAAGGTCTCAGCCTATGTACAGAGGTTGGAGAGGTTGCTGCAGAGAGCTGTCATTAGGGGAGCCGTGACTGCTGAGCAGATGGACCAGACCAGATTAGCTCAAATTGTAAGAGGAACTCCATATTACAGCCCGATTCTACTACACCTCTGGCTAAGAGAACGACAGGAACACCCCCCTACATACTCCCAACTGATAAAGGAGGTCAGAGAGGAGGAAGAAAGGCAGGCTGCCAGTGGGCTTTGGGAGGCCCAGATGCCTAAGCCAACCAGCACTGCACCCCGACAAACAGCCGGCGTGCTGATGGTGAACACCAGAGGAGACCTTGCCCAGCAAGTTCAGGTCCTGACAGAACGGATTGCTGAGTTGCAGAGAGCCATTGACCAAGCAAGGATTTGCAGGGATGAGGAACCTCAGGCTGTGATGATAGAGAAGTCAGCGCCTGGAGCTGCCATCCCACCCAGCCGAAGGAGGAGAGGATCGTACTTCTGCTTCCGGTGTGGTCAAGATGGGCACAGGGCTGCACGTTGCCAAAATGAGGAAAACCCCAGTTTAGTTTATGGAAAGCTGAGAATCAGTCACGAGACGGTCTGGGGACAGGGACCACCCAGGCCCCCAGGATTTGACGGATTCCCCAGAAAAGACTACTCAGCTAAGATCCCTTCAGGACTGATAGGGCCTCGAGCAGAGGTCACCGTAAGGATTGAAGGGGCAGAGTGCAAAGCGGTGCTTGATACCGGATCACAGGTGACAATTATATTCCAGTCATTCTACCAACAGATGCTCAGGCACCTGCCTATCCAGCCATTGACTGGCCTTGGCCTGTGTGGTCTCAGTATGAATGAATATCCCTACAAAGGGTATGTCATAGTGCATTTGGAATTCCCTGAGGAGGTGGCAGGGGCAAGAGAAGAGGTGGACACAGTAGCCTTGATATGCCCCGACCCTAAAGGGGTCCCTGATGTGTCAGTGCTGATAGGGACCAACTCCAGTCTCTTCAAGGTGCTCGCAGAATACTGCAGATGACGGGCTGGGGACCAATATCTGGACACCCTGATGATCCACGCCCTTTGTGCTGAAGCCTATAGCAAAATTGCAGATGCTAAACAGGAGACGTCTGAGCTACCAATGGGTACTCTAAGGTATGCAGGCACGAACACTTTAGTAGTGCCTACAAGGACAGAGCAGGCAGTGCTCGTCATGAGTACCTGGCTGAAAGGCAATAAACGAGTGTTTGCCATGGTAGAACAACCAACTGAGGGAGAGCTTCCTGATGGGGTCCTGGTCCCCTGTGGAGTTATAACCTTACCAGACGCAGCCCTGGACACAGTCACGGTACTGATTGCTAATGAAACAAGTTGTGATATTATTGTGAATCAAGGGCAAAAGATAGCAGATCTTTTCGAGCCTGAATCGACTGTGAGTTCCCAGTGTGAATCGCACTTTCTGACTATAGATCCAGCAAGGTTTGACTTTGGAGATTCATCCTTGGCCGAAGAGTGGAAGGATCACCTGAGGAAGAAGCTCTCTGAAAGACCCAAGGTATTCTCACTGCATGAGTGGGATGTGGGGTGTGCCAAAGGGGTTGAGCACAACATCAGGCTACATGATCCCCGACCCTTCAGGGAGAGATCTAGAAAAATTGCACTTTCAGAGATGGATGATGTGTGACATCACCTTCAGGAGCTGGCTGCAACTGGCATCATTACCGAGTCCCACAGCCCCTATGCCTCACCCATTGTGGTAGTCCGCAAAAAGAATGGGAAAATTCGGATGTGTATTGAATACCGCACCCTGAACCGCCGTACTGTGGTTGACCAGTACACGATGCCCCGAGTAGAAGATGCATTACATTGTTTATTGGGAAGCCAGTGGTTCTCAGTACTGGATCTTCGAAGTGGATACTACCAGATCCCCTTGGGAGCAGAGGACAAGGAGAAGACCACCTTCATCTGCCCATTGGGGTTTTATCAGTTTGAACGCATGCCTCAAGGGATCTCTGGGGCCCCCGCCACATTCCAGCGCCTCATGGAGAAAGTTGTAGGGGATATGAACTTACTGCAAGTCTTGGTCTATTTGGATGATCTGATCGTATTTGGAAGGACCTTGGAAGAGCATGAAGACAGACTTCTTAAAGTACTTGACAGGTTGGTGGCCCATGGGCTGAAACTTTCCATTGATAAGTGTCAATTCTGCAGAACATCAGTGAAGTATGTTGGTCATATTGTGTCCCAAGAAGGTGTGAGTACCGATCCGGATAAAGTAGAAGCACTCACTACCTGGCCGCGCCCCAGAAACTACAGAGAGCTTAAGACTTTCCTTGGATTTAGTGGCTTCTATCGGAGGTTTGTGAAGAATTATGCCACCATTGTAAAGCCTCTGAATGATCTTACCAGGGGATACCCGGCCATCAAGAGGAAGGCTAAGACCAAGAATAAGGGGAGGCCCCAACGACCTCCCGATCCAAGACAATATGGCCCCCTAGAGCCCTTTGGACCACGATGGGATGAGGGATGTGAAAGGGCTTTCCGAGAGATCATTAGCTGTCTAACTCATGCTCCGGTCTTAGTTTTTGCTGACCCAAACAAGCCATTCCTCCTACATACAGATGCCAGTATGGATGGTTTGGGAGCAGTCTTGTACCAAGATGTGAACGGCAACCGTAAACCTGTGGCCTTTGCCAGCTGAGGGCTGTCTGATAGTGAAACTCGTTACCCCATCCACAAGTTGGAGTTCCTGGCCTTGAAGTGGGCCATCACTGAGAAATTTCAGGACTATTTGTACGGTGCTAAGTTTCAGGTACGGACAGACAACAACCCACTGACTTATGTACTGACAAGTGCTAAGCTGGATGCTACTGGACAACGATGGGTGGCCACCCTGGCCACCTATGAGTTCAACATACAGTACCGATCAGGGAGAAACAATGTAGATGCAGATGCGTTGTCTCGGCGTCCACAGCCAACAGAAATTGGTGAGATTCCTGTAGACGGAGTGAGAGCTATCTGCAATGGTAGTTATCAGAAGTCCAAGGCACATGAGAGTCCTCCTGGGAGTGTTGCAGAAACACTGGGCCTACCCCCTGAGAGTGTGCCCTCTGTCTCTGTGAACTACATTATGTTGGACCAGTTCCCCTTGCCCAGGCTCAATGCTTCTGACTGGCAGAGAGCACAGCTGCAAGATGTCGACATCCGTAACACACTACTTGCAAAAAGAGAAGGGAAAAGCCCTAGTGCAGTTGCCACATCCACCCCTGAGGGTAAGCTACTGTTGCGGGAGTGGTGCAAACTGGAACTAATACAGGGGGTGCTGCACTGGATCACCGTAGATCCTTTGCAAAATCGACGAACGCAACTAGTGCTACCAAAAGAGTACAGAACCTTGGCCATGAGAGCCCTTCATGATGATTTTGGGCATTTGGGAATGGAGAAAACCCTGGAACTTATCCATAGTAGGTTCTACTGGCCCCGAATGGCTGAAGATGTACGGAAAAAATGTGAGACCTGCGCCCGATGTGTTCATAGGAAAACTCTGCCTACCAGAGCTGCCTATCTGGAGAATATCACCACCAGCAGGCCTTTGGAGCTGGTGTGTATCGATTTCTTGTCTTTAGAAGTGGACAGGAAAAATATGGGGAACATTTTAGTAGTGACTGACCATTATACCCGATATCCACAGGCATATCCCACATGTGACCAGCGGGCCACTACTGTGGCACGAGTTTTGTGGGAAAGATATTTTTCAGTGTATGGTCTCCCAACTCGGATACATTCTGACCAGGGGAGGGACTTTGAGAGTCACCTCTTGAAGGAGGTGCTACGATTGTCCAGAGTTAAGAAGTCCAGAACAATACCTTACCACCCCCAAGGTGACCCTCAGCCCGAGCGGTTCAATCGGACTCTACTAAATGTGCTGGGGACTTTACGCCCAGACCAGAAAGCATCCTGGAGCCAGCATGTCGCATTTTTGGTGCATGCCTACAATGCTACAAGAAATGATGCTATAGGGGTCACCCCATTCTTCATGATGTTTGGACGAAAGCCGATACCGCCTATAGACATATGCTTTGGAGTGTCAGGAGATGGCGAGAGTTATGAGACACACTTGCAATATGCCTCCCGATTACGAGAAAAACTGCAGAACGCCTATCGCTTGGCTACTGGAAAAATGCAGACCGTAATAAACACCGATATGATGCGCGAGTGCGCCCACAAGAGCTCCAACCTGGGGACAGAGTTCTGCTATGAAATATGGGTATTGCTGGCAAACACAAGATTGCCGACAGATGGAAGGCAATGCTTTACCGGGTGGTGGAAAAATTTAGAGATCTACCGGTCTACAAGATTAAACCAGAAACTGGGCCAGGGCAAGTAAAAACAGTGCATTGGAACCGTCTGCTGCCTGTGGGAGAATTGGTAGGCGCCCCTTACGAAATGGACCATGACATGGGGCCTCAGCGAAAAAGGGGTGTCCGGCCAAGTCAACCACCCATCATGTGTGGTGAGCCCTGTGAAGCTAATCTGCCTCTACCCAGCACCTTTGAGAGTGAATCTGAAGAGGAAGATGATCCCTTGGAGTATACTGGGATGCAGACCAGATTCCGGACTCTATCAGTGAGACATGGCTCTGAATCCTATGGCTGAGGCATTTAGGCCTGTGGAAGGAGATTCGGTGTACTCACCTAGACAAACCTCAGAGGATGAACTTGTCCCATCTACATCTTCAGATCTTCTGGGAGAGGAATGGGCTTGTGATGACACACCTGTGTCAGTGGACAGAGAGTATGTTCCAGGGGAAGGTGTCCCCAGTGCCCTGGACATCCCAGCATCTCAACAAGAGGTGCAACGGCATGTATCTGAAGAGAGGGTACCTACACATAACCCCTTGTCAGCCCTACCCCCAGAAGAGGTCCCCACAGTTCCTGCTGTGCCTGTGCTCGATAGGCGTGATAGGGTTATAAAACCAGTGAACAGGCTAACTTACAATGCACCCGGAGTGGTTAGTGAGGATGTGATACACCTGGCACACAGGCTTGTAGAGGCCATAGTGGGGTTCCTTAGACCCTTTGAAGATAACTCACTTTGCCAGTATAATCAGGAACATATTTTGCCAGGATGGCAAATTTTTGACTGGGGGGAGGATGTAAGCAGAGGCTGAACTGCTGCTTGCTATCAGCCAGCTAAAAGGAGGGGTGGGTGTGCCCAATACAATTGTTTAGCTCTGCAAGGTAATTAACTGTTAACTGTTATGTAAATCCAGCTCAGGAGAGAATCCGAGGTGTGGCTATGTAAATCCCATTCAGCCAGGGCTGATGGAAGGTCAGTGTTGGAATGGAATGTGGAGAATTGTAAATAATTTGGGACTGTTGTGGGGGTCACTAATCATGCTACCCCTAAATGTGGGAACTGTAAAACATGCCACCAGTGCTTGCAAGAGAGACACCACCATCATGGTAAGAGATCTCGGAAGAACAAGCCTCCCCCCTTCCAGAGTCGAGTGGACTGAGCTGGGGGGAAGGGTTAAAGGGCTTGAGGCGGCCTGCTTCACACCTGCTAGGTGTGAGCTATAAGACTAGCCCAGCTTGCACCTTTCCCCCTTTGTTTTAAGGACAGATCTAAAGCAGACTCCCTGAGGAGACTTTTCTTTTGCTAGTCCAGTGAAAGCTGGATTTGTTTGCCAGTCCAGCTGGTGGCTAAAGAGTTGAAATCACTGAGCGCTGAAATGACTGGTCTGGCTGAGAGCCAGGCCTATTGCAGCCAGTGAAGTGGCAGCGACCAGCGGCGTGGCGTGGAGCGGTGGCAGGCGAGGAGTGGCGACCAGCGGCAGCAGCAGACGAGGAGCGGTGGCAGGCACCCAGCGGAGCATCCAGTGGCGTGGGGCGAGACCGCTGGTGGAGCGTGGCGGAGTTTCGTATAAGGTGTCCCCTATCTATTGCCCCACCCCCATTTCTACCCAGGTTGGGAGGTGAAACCCTGCGGGACTCTGGGTGGCACGGACCAGGGACAGAGACTTTTGGGGTGTCGGACTCTTTGGACTTCGGGCGATTCTTGGCTGGGTGGGGGGGCTTGGCTCATGTTCGGGTTATGAACTCTGTTTGTGGTGTTTTCCCCAAGTTAATGCCATATGAATTCTCTCTCTGTTTCATTAAAAGTTTCTTTCGTACACTCAGACTCAGTGCTTGCGAGTGGGGAAGCATTACCTCTCACAGGCACCCAGGGGTGCGTGAATTTCCCAGATTACTGAGTGGGGGCTCGAGCCGGTTCTATGTGAGATGGACCCCAAGATATTGAACCCAGCCCTGGTTACTGCCAGGCCTACCCGGCAAAAGGGTTACATATCCTAAATTTGAGATAGGCCTGGGAACACAGCACAAGCAGCTAACATGACCCCGGTTGCCCTGGCAACCACATTCCAAGAGGGCCTCACTCCAGTAAGATCCTGGCTGATACCAAAACAAACTTCATGGAAACTGTTCTCACTGTCTCCTTTAATCCTAGATAATAAGTCTGGAACCCAAGGACTACGCCAACGCGAGACAGAATCACCCCCCATCATCATTTCAGCAGACAAACTTGCCATTAACATGTCTGTTTTGTTTATGTTGGCTTATTTAGCTTGTTAGGAATAACTACCTGTATTAGTGATAAGACGTTTAATTGGTGGTGGACGGAGATGCTGTGTAACCTTCGTAGTTTATTGGCTTATGTGCTCATTCTGTCTTGCTGCAAGAACCTATGAAATTCCTTTTCCTCTGCCCATCTGCTGCCTATATAATCTATTGAAATGTTTTGATTAACTAGTGTTCACCAGGTTAACCCCTGAGGGACACTCCACCATCTGTGTGAAATAAATCCTCTGCTTGTTTTCACCTGCATCCAGAGTGTCCACAATTATTCCCTATATCACCTAACACCGTGTGCATATGTACTAATGTATCAGTCCTCGTTCCCTTAGCTGTACTTTCAGAACTCACAGATATTAGGGTGCCTGGTTTTTCATAACTCGTTTGCAGTTCCTCTTACTATCATTAGCACCTACGCATGATATGTACCCTGCGGTCAAGATAGGCATTCAAAGGTGTTATGATCATCTCTCTCCCAGTCTCAGACAACTCATTGCTGCCAATTGCAATCATATGTTGGTGCATCATTACAGTAATTGTGGGAGCTGTGGGGCATGGGGTTAGTTGTTGGCCAACTGCTCTTTTAGAGCATTCTTAAGTGTCCCTGCCCTCCAATGCATCTGCCTCTCCCCCTAGTTTAGTGTCATCCACAAACTTGCTGAGGGTGCAATCCATCCTGTCAGGCAAATCATTCATAATGATGTTGAACAAAACTGGTTCTAGAACTGATCCTTAGGGCACCCTGCTTGAAACCGACCACCAACCAAACATTAAGCTATTGATCACTACCTGACAATGTAGCCAGCTTTTTATCCACCCTACACTCCATTTATCCAATCCATACTTCCTTAATTTGCTGGCCAGACTATTGTGGGAGACCATATCAAAAGCTTTGCTAAAGTTAAGGTATATCACATCCACTGACTTCCCCATATCCACAGAGCCAGTTACCTCATTATAGAAGCTAATCAGATCGGTCAGCCAGGACTTGCCCTTGGTGAATCCATGTTGACTATTCCTGATCATGCAAGCTGTTCCCTTGCAGTCCTCCTCTCCTGCTGCTTGGTGATCTGGTCCTGCCACTCTGCTTGGATCTCTACCACAAGGGTGTGCAGGCAGGCCATCTGCTCTCTGAACATCTCCTCCCCCCTGTGTTTGTGCCTGGAGATCCGAGCCGGGCAGGAAGATTCAGTGGGAGGTGGAGGACACACCAAGCTAGCTGCTGTCCCAGTTTCAAAGAAATTATGAGGGCAGACATGACAGGAGATCCACTGTGTGAAGCCTACCACTAATCTCTTAGCATACCCTGAAGACCTCTGTAAAGACAATGGAGAAGTGTTCCTTGCAAGGCCAAACATTTGCTTTAAAGTGGGCACTTTACAGCAGGTGCCCAGACATCTCAGGGAAGCATCGGGACACAATCAGTCTGGAGGAAGTCAGATATGGTAAGGGGCCTGCCAGGCCAGGAACCTGCAGGTGGTTGGGAGGTGGTGGCAGAGGCTGGCTTCCTGCTTTCTCCAGCATACACAACTTCCTGGGACAGTGCTACTTTCCCAGCCGGGGAGGTGAGTGAGGGGTGTTGGCTTCCCACTGTGTCCAGCACATGATGAATCTAGCACATGTGGCCTCCTGGGGACACTGGTTCCTTTCCTGCCCACAGGAGGTGGGAGCATGTGTGTCTGGCACTCACGGCCTCCCAGGGAGAGTGCTAATAGATTCCCCTTCTCCTCCTTCCTCCAGGTTCCCATGCGAGATATCAGTCTTCTCTGAATCACAGCGAGTGATTAGGAGTGTATCGAGACTGAATGTGGCCATAAACTTGGGCCTTATGCTGCACAGCTGTGTGGTTCCAGGATACCAGACCATTTACTGGTGGTGTGGGAAGGTGTCCTACTGCGGAGAATGGCATAGGGCTGGCCTTTCCAAAACCTTGTGAGAAGGATTAAAGAGTTCCTATGTGAGAACTTCATGGAGCTGTGTAGATAAGATTGCTGCTCCATCTGCAGACACGTGAACAAACTATTCTGTGCCCTTCCACACTGTGTAGGCCGAGAGAGAGCACCGCACCTCACACTCCATGGCCTGAACCCGCTTGTGGTTAGACAAAGTTTGTGAACTCACCAGAAATGCCCTTCCTGGGATCATGAGTGGCCTAAGAGATGTCCTAGGAGGGGGCACCTGCTCCAGGTTCTCGGGCATCGGCAGCTGGCTAGTCTCCTCCTCCTTCTCCTCATGCACTTCCCTGACCCCGTTCTCCTCCCAGAAGATGCCAGGTGTGTCTTATCTGGACTCAAGGATCATGCTGGGGAAGCTGGCCCCTCCCCTTCTCCCCTCCCCTGGGAATGGCAGCCAGCTGGTCGTAGTAGCGGCATGTGTGAGGTGTTGTCTCAGAGCATCTGCTCTCCTGCTTAGGCTTATAATAAGACTGGTGAAGCTTCTTGATTTTGACCCTGCACTGGAGTGGCGGTTAGCCACCAAGCAGGTTGCAATGCTGCCATAGGTGTTCACGTTCCTCTCGTTGGTTCTCCACTCATGCGGGAACCAACCACACCTCAGTGAGGTCCAGGATCTCCCAGACACTCCAAGCTGGCGCTTTTTTGTTTCCACTGGGAACTGGTGCCTTTGGGAGCAGTCGTTGCAGTACACAGTGCTCAAAGGATCATTGGAGGAACTTATCTTTATGTGTACCATGGTGCGCTGCTTCCTCACACCACTGCCCACGTGGGACAGGTCATTCTACTGTTCCCAAGGGTTTTAAGCTCACCAGGAGAGCAGTAGAGGCAGAGGTTCTGGCCAGAGTGATCAGAGTGGACGGCTGCAGGAGGCCTCCCAGAGGCCAATAGCATCAAATTTCTGGCAAAGCTGCGTCTACACTAGCATCACTTTGACCGTGAAAGGTTGGGAATAGCTTTATTCCTGGTGAAAAGCAGAAGTAAGGAAATCAACTTCCGGGTCCCCTATGAGTGATGCAAGAGGCATGGTAGCGTGGACGCATCACTTAGAAAAATCAACCCTAGGGGGTTAGGTCTATGTAAAGTCCTAATGTAGACCAGGCCAAATAGTTTAGTGAATACAAGTGCTGATCTGAATTTGGAAAAATATTTCAGATTGTCAAGATTTCTTGAACTTTCAGATTATTGGTCAGAAAATCCATATAATGAATCATTCATTATGCTCTTGTTTATAAAATTTTAATGCAGAAGCAGAAATAATACAGGTGGCCAGTCATAATAACAAACACTGAATATTGATTATATCCACCCACGCGTATTCCAACTCATAATTCCGAAGAGATGAAATAACTTGTAGCTGGAATCTTTAATGGAACCAGCAAACAATGTTAATAAAGAATAAAAGCTAATAGCTTCATTTACTCATGCTTTGGATGCATGTGCTGTAGGATATGAATATACAAGCCTGACTAAGAAACTGATACAAATATAAACTGCATTCTAGAAAAAATTAAGAGGTTAAAGCATTACAAAACACTAAAACTCCATTTCTGGATATATAAAAGCTGGCAAAGTGTCCAAAGAAGGAGCAATTATTGTAAATTGATCATTTTTGAACCCATTGTTTGATTTTTGAAAATATATTTGTGAATTCTAATATAATAGCTTCTATTATAGAAGGATCGTCAGCCTTTCCCCTATATTCACATATCTCTTTCCAGTAGTAGTTATCTATTTCCTCCAACTCTCTTTGCAGGTTTTGTCCTAGGGCCTCCTTCTTTAAGTTATTTTTTCTCCAAGTATTCTCATCATGTGAGCCTTCTTTCTTTAGCTCCTCATCCATATATTTACATTCCTCATCATACTCCCTTTCTTTCTTTTCCATCTCTTCCTTACAGCTTTTTCTGAGCATTTCAATTTTTTCCTGAAGTTTCATGTGAGCATATTTATAGATGTCATTAGTATAATGGGAGCCCCCGTTCTGTCGCACCATCTTATCAATCATTGCAATCAGCTCTGAAACCTGGTCTTCTTGCTCCTGGCCTTTTGCTCTGTTGTTGAAAGCGCAGTATCTATTCCCGCACCTTCGTAACAACTTCTCAAGTTCTTTGTCATTGAACTCTTTTATATATTCATGTAAAGACCTTTCCTCTAAGTTCTCTTTTCTGGTGAACAAGAAGACTATATGCTGCACAGCTTTCTCCCCGAAAATGTCTTGTATTCGTTTAATTGTTTTTTTCTCTTCTTCAGTGAAACGACCCAGCTGCATCACCAGGACGATAGCATGGGGGCCTGGGGAGGAGACGATGACACAGCGCCCGATTTCTTGCACAGTTTCTTTTAAGGGAGCTTTTGTGTCAAAGAGACCAGGAGTATCAATGATGGCAAGATCCCTGCCCTTCCACTCCCTTTTCCTTACACTGCATTTTACTGTTACTGAACTTGCTGCGATTCTAGACTCAAACACTTTCTCGCCAATGAGGGTGTTTCCTGTTGCACTTTTCCCAGCTCCGGTTTTGCCCACAAGAACAATCCGTAGTTCAGGTTTCTCAGTGAACTCTCTGGCAGCTCGTGGGCCTGCAGGAAGTAAGTTTGACAGCGTCATTAGAAAGGTAACGTGGTATCAATGGGGTATTTAGGGAGTTCCCTTTCTGCAATTGTAAGTGTTGTGAGGCCTGAGTTGCTGGGCCTGGATACAGCCACATGTCTGAGCGGAGTAGCACAGGGAGTGGGTCGCCCTGGCAGCCTGTTGCCTTGGGGGCGTCCATTGGGATCTGAGTGAGCACCCAGCACACAGCAGGGTTTGGGTGTGGGGTCTAGTGCTGGGCTCTGGTGTGTTTGTCAGGGATGCTGATCTGGACCTTTGGTTCTGTGTTGGAATCACTCTCCGTGGGGGATGCTGCCCTGGGTCTCATGGCTCCCTGTCAAGCCTCTGTCACATGCAGAGAGGAGAAGCAGTTCTCAGAGGCCAGCCCAGCCAGGTGGAGCAGCCGACAGACCCAGGGGCAGGCTGGAGAATGGGCCCCCTGTTTGGCCGACGGTGCCTGAGGAGTTCAATCTGGACCTGGCTCACAGACAAGGGGGGCCTACCCAACTCCCACTGAATTCAGCTGGAGATTTGGGAGCTCGGCGCCTCTAAAAGCTGGCACCTTTGTTTTTGGTTTTCTGAGTGCTGAGGGGAACAGAGGGCTGAGCAAACACGGACACAGATGGATGAAGGGAAAAGAGAGAACCCCAGAGAAAAGGGACAGAAAAATGGGAATGGCTCAATGCAGGAGAAGAGGCGGGTGCAGGAAGAAAATGTTGCAGGAGAGGCCCTGGCAATAGAAAAAGGTGGAGAAAATGCACCATGCCCATGGCAGCAGCTCGTGTCGCTCTCATGTAGAGGTGCTCCTTCATGGACCTGGGGAAATGAGTGCACCAGGGTTGCGTTGCCTGGATTTAGGGCCAAGTCCACAGTCTCCATGGCACAGAGCCCCTGGACCTCCTGCAGCTGCAGAGGAGCAACAAACTCTCGGAGAGGGGCCCTCAGTCAGCAGCAGGCCAGGCCTCCCCTCACTCACCCCTTCACATGGAGCCAGCTCGGCAATCAGCGGGGGGCAGTTACCCCAAGGGAAATGTGGCCTCCCAGTGGGGCCGCTCACCAGCGGGGCAGCAGCCAGGGACACTGACCAGCTGAGCAGCCCCGGGGAGCTGCCCTGGCCGACAGGCGTTGGGTGGAGCTGCCAGATGGGGCTGGGCCTGGCAGGGAGAGGAACGGCCACTGAGCACTGTTGCATAAAAAGAAGCCTCCACCTGAGCTTGTTTGATTTTACACATGCATTTTCTGAAACTACACTAAACTGTAAGGTCTAAGGTTTTAAATTGCAACTTATTGGTCTTTGACAAACCTTGCAACTTGCTGTAATCTTTGTAAAACAGCAACCATATTGTCAATCTATCCAACTGCACACTTAGCCTGGCAGAAAAGTTTGTCCTATCTTGGGGACTCTCTTTTTGCCCCACCACCCCCACAAACATGTTGCAGTTCTGCAATGATCTGGAAGTCTACTTTTGCTGTCTCTGACTCAAGGAATACTTTCATTACAACACTGAACAGTGCACTGACACACAGATACCCTCCCACCAATAGCACAAGAAGAAGAATTCTACATGGACTCCTCCCATGGGTCGAAATGACTGTCTGGACCTATACATAGAAAGCTTCCGCTGATGTGCACAGGAAGAAATAGTGGAAAAACAGCATTGCTTACCCCATAACCTTAGCCGTGCAGAACGCAATGCCATCCACAGCCCCAGAAACAACTCTGCCATTATAAGCAAAGAGGCTGACAACAGGTGTGTGTTGTGTTTGGGGCTTTCTTCCTTTGTGCTGTGTGGTGAGTTTGTGTTTTTGTTAGTGTGCTTTTCTTTTCCTCCTCCTTTCCCTCCTATGCCCCCCACAGATTATGTGTGTGCTGCAACTGGCAGCTGTTGGCTCTAATCAGGGTTTGAAATCTAGAAGCCTCTGCTGATTGGCTGAGCCTTAGCAGGGGGCGGGACTATCAGGCAGTCCAGGGCTCTATAAAGCAGGGAGCAAGTGACCAGGGAGCTTGTGAACAGGTTAGTGCAAACATGGAGTTTTGAGAGGGAGTTGGGAAGGGGGGAGGTACATTTTCCATTCTTTTAAATCCCTTTTCTAGGAAAGCAGCTATGGATATTGGTAGGTCTGCTGTTGTTACCTGCACAGCATGTACCATGTTTGTCTTCCTCTCTGAAGGAAGAAGGGATTTCATTTGCACTAAGTGCAAGTTGATTGCCATTTTGGAAGAAAACATTAGAGGACTGGAGGCCCAAGTGTGGACCCTACTCTCAATCAGAGAGGATGAAAACTTCCTCGATAGAAGGCAGCATTTAATCCTGTGGACAAGGCAAGCGGAAAAAACAGAGAGGACAGTACAGGATGACAAAGAGAACTGGAAGCATGTAACCTCTAGAAGAAAAAAAAAAAAGACCAACTCAGGAATCCCCCTTTGCTATAGAGGTAAGTAATCGCTTTCAGGCTCTCTCCACAGGCACTGCAGTGGAGAATGCTTTGGGAGGGACCTCTCAAGGAAGAAATCAGAAGGCACGGGATGCATAGTCCTAGGGATGGGGGCTCCATGACCACCACCCCCAAAAGAAGAAGACAGGTGGTGGTGGTTGGGAACTCCCTCCTAAGAGGGACTGAGCCATCCATCTGCCATCCAGACCTGGAATCTCGAGAGGTGTGCTGCTTACCAGGACCTCGAATTCAGGATGTGACTGAGAGTCTTACAAAACTGCTGAAACATTGGATCACTACCCCTTCCTGCTTCTCCATGTGGGAACTAACGATACGGCCAAGAATGACCTTGAGCAGGTTATTGCAGATTATGTAGCGCTGGGAAGAAGGACCCAAGAATTTGGAGCACAAGTGGTGTTCTCGTTCATCCTCCCTGCTGAAGGGAAAGGTCTGGGAAGGGATTATTGAACTGAGTAAGTAAATGCATGGTTATGCAGGTGGTGTCAGAGAGAGGGCTTTGGTTTCTTCGACCGTGGGACTCTGTTCTGGGCACAAGGATTGTTAGGAAGAGATGGGATCCACCTACCCAAGAGAGGAAGGAGCATCTTCAAGGGCAGGCTTGCGAACCTAGTGAGGAGGGCTTTAAACAAGATTCATTGGGGGATGGTGACCAAAGCACTGAGGTGAGTGGGAAAGTCAGATACCGGGAAACAATGCAAGAAGAACAAGCAACAAAGGAGGACCCTGATTCAAAAGGAGAAGGTAGGGTGAACAACTGGTTATCTAAGGTGTTTGTACATGAACACAAGAAGCCTGGGCAACAAACAGGAAGAACTGGAGGCCCTGGCCCAGTCCAAGATTGGGATAACAGAGACTTGGTAGGATGACTCGCATGACTGGAACACTGTAACGGAAGGGTATAAACTGTTCAGGAAGAACAGTCAGGCAACAAAAGGAGGACAAGTTGCACTGTATGTAAGAGAGCACTATGATTGCTCAGAACTCCAGTATATAGAGGGATAAAAGCCTGTTGAGAGTCTATGGGTTAAGTTTAGAGATGCAAACAACAGCAGTGATGTTGTGGTTGATGTCTGCTACAGGCCACCGAATCAGGTGGATGAGGTAGATGAGGCTTTCTTCAGATAACGGAGAGAAGCATCCAGATCACAGGCCCTGGTTCTCATGGGGGACTTTAATCACCCTGACATCTGTTGGGAGACCAATTCAGCAGTACACAGACAATCCAGGAAGTTTTTGGAGAACGTTGGGGATAACTTCTTGGTACAAATGCTGAAGGATCCAACCAGGGGCCGTGTGCAGCTTTACCTGCTGCCCACCAACAGGGAGGAACTGATAGGGGAAGTAGAGGTGGGTGACAACCTAGGAAGCAGTGATCATGAGATGGTAGATTTTAGGATCCTGACCAAAGGAAGAAAAGAGAGTAGTAAAATACACATGTTGGATTCCAGAAAAGCAGACTTTGACTCCCTCAGAGACCGGATGGGCAGAATCTCCTGGGATGCTAACATGAAGGGGGAAGGAGTCCATGAGAGCTGGAAGTATTTTAAAGTAGCCATATTGAAGGCACAGGAAGAAACCATCCCAATGCAAACCAAGAGAAGCAAATATGGTAGGAGACTGGATTAGCTTACGGGGAAATCCTTTGTGAGCTTAAGCAAAAAAAAAAGGAAGCTTACAGGAAGTGAAAACTTGGAGAGATGACTAGGGAGGGGTATAAATGTATATCTCAAGAATGCAGGGGAATTATCAGGAAGGCAAAAGCACAATTGGAATTATGACTAGCAAGGGATGTGAGGAATAACAAGAAATGTTTCTACAGGCATGTTAACAATAAGAGGGTGATCAGAGAGGCTGTGGGGCTCTTACTGAATGAGGGAGATAACCTAGTGACAGATGATGTGGGGAAAGCTGAAGTACTCAATGCTTTTTTGCCTCTGTCTTCACGGACAAGGTCAACTGCCAGACAAATGCACTAGGCAATGCAGTATGGACTGAAAGTGGACAGCTGTTGGTGAGGAAAGAACGGGTTAGGAACTATTTAGAAAAGCTAAACATACACAAATCCATGGGTCTGGATTTAATGCATCCGAAAGTACTGAGGGAGTTGGCAACTGTCATTGAGGAGCCTTTGGCCATTATCTTTGAAAAGTCATGGAGATTGGGAGAGATTGCAGATGATTGTTAAAAGGCAAACGTAGTGCCCATTTTCACAAAAGGAAGAAGGACGATCCAGGGAACTACAGACCGGTCACTCTTACTTCAGTCCCTGGAAAAATCATGGAGGGGATCCTCAAGCAATCCATTCTGAGGCAATTGGAAGAGGGGAAAGTGATCAGGAACAGTCAGCATGGATTCACAAAGGGTAAGTCATGCCTGACCAATTTGATTAGCTTCTATGATGAGGTAACTGGCTCTGTAGATATGGGAAAGTCAGTGGATGTGTTATACCTGGACTTTAACAAAGCTTTTGATGCAGTCTCCCACAATATTCTTGCCAGCAAGTTAAGGGAATGTGGATTGGATAAATGGACGGTAAGATGGAGAGAAAGCTGGCTAGAAGGTTGGACCCAGGGGTAGTGATCAACGGCTCGATGTCAGGATGGCGGTTGGTTTCTAGTGGAATGCCCCAAGGTTTGGTTCTAGTACTGGTTTTGTTCAACATCTTTATTAATGACCTGGATGAGGGGATGGATTGCACCCTCAGCAAGTTTGCGGATGACACTAAGCTAGGGGGAGGGATAGATATACTGGAGGGCAGGAATAGAGTCCAGAGTGACTTAGACAAATTGGAGGTTTGGGCCACAAGAAATCTGATAAGGACAACAAGGACGAGGGCAGAGTCCTACACTTGGGAGGGAAGAATCCCAAGCATTGTTACAGGCTGGGGACTGCTGACTAAGTAGTAGTTCTGCAGAAAAGGACCTGGGGATTCCAGTGGATGAGAAGCTGGCTATGAGTCAACAGTGTGCCCTTGTAGCCAAGAAGGTGAATGACATATTAGGTTGCATTAAGAGGAGCATTGCCAGCAGATCCAGAGATGTGAGTATTCCCGTTTATTCGTCTCTGGTGAGACCACATCTGGAATATTGTGTCTAGTTCTGGGCCCCCTGCTACAGAAAGGATGTGGACGCATTGGAGAGGGTCCAGCGGAGGGCAATCAAAATGATTAGGGGGCTGGAGCATATGACGTATGAGGAGAGGCTGAGGGAGTTGGGTCTATTTAGTCTGCAGAAGAGAAGAGTGAGGGGGAATTTGATAGCAGCCTTCAACTTCCTGAAAGCAGGTTCCAAAGAGGATGGCGAGAGGCTGTTCTCAGTAGTGACTGATGGCAGAACAAGGAACAATGGTCTCAAGTTGCGGTGGAAGAGGTTCAGGTTGGATATTAAGAAAAACTATTTCACTAGGAGGGCGGTGAAGCACTGGAATGGGTTACGTAGGGAAGTAGTGGAGTCTCCATCCCTAGAGGTTTTTAAGTCTCGGCTTGACCAAGCCTTGGCTGGGTTAATTAAGTTGGGATTGGTCATGCCTAGAACAGGGGGCTAGACTCGATGACTTTCTGAGGTCTCTTCCAGCTCTATGATTCTATGTTTCTATAAATAGGATTGGTCCAAGGACAGACCCTTTCTGAAAACTGGCCATTTATTCCTACCCTTTGTTTCCTGTCTTTTAACCAGTTCTAAATCCATGAAAGGATCTTCCCTCTTCTCCCATGACAACTTACTTTACTTAAGAGCCTTTGGTGAGGGATCTTGTCAAAGGTTTTCTGGAAATCTAAGTACACTCTATCCACTGGATCCCCCTTGTCCACATGCATGTTGACCTCCTCAAAGAACTCTAGCAGATTAGTAAGCCAGAATTTCCCTTTACAGAAACCATGTTAACTTTCCCGCAACAAACTATGTTAATCTACGTGTCTGGCAATTTTATTCTTTACCATAGTTTCAACTAATTTTCCTAGTACCGACGTTAGACTTATTGGTCTGTAATTGTCTAGCTGAGAGGGCAATGATGGATCCATGGTACTGACTGAGTTAGTCCATTGTCACTGGGTACACGTGCACAGTGGCTCAGCCATGAGTCTGTTTGCTGACAACTATCACTGTACTTCTTTTGGCAATAAACCTGGCCTGGTGCCATTGATCCTTATCTGATTTTGTGTTCTGTTCTTTGGAGGCTCTCTTGGAGTCTGTTAACTGCATGCGCAGGTTTAGCAAGGAGGCAGGAGAGCAAAAGCATGTAGCTAAAAGTTTATCATTGCTGGAGCAGGAGACCTCTCAGGAACCTATGAGGAATGATTGATTGACTACAGGACTATTGTACTGTGTCCTGAAAAGTTTAATCTATTTACCTCTCTGCCTCCCTCAGCTCCTCCAATTCAGCCCCCCTGGTCTCCAAAGCCCGTATGCAGTCTCTGAGGGCCAGGAGCTCAATGCACTGAATGCATACAGATGCCACCTGCTCATAGGGCAGGGAATCATATGTGCTACTCTGGGTGCAATAAACAGGATAGCCTCCACTCTGCTGCTGGGCTTCTGCCTGCATTCTCTTTTTATTCCTAGAAGTTTCAGTGTAGTTTAAGGAAATTTTAAAGAACACAAAGTGTATCTAGTCCACTCTCCCTCTAAACTTCCTCACAGAACTCCCTGTTAGCTGTTCCTGGTCGCTAAGCTTCTCTGGGCACTTAGGAGTGGGCTTTGTATAGCTCTGGCCTTTCTGAATGGCCCTGCCCCAGGTTAAGACTCCATGGGTGCGAAAAGGATTAGGTCTCACACACCCTCGTTAAGAAGCTCTCAGCCTTGCTTCAGCACATCGTCCTCCAAACAAACAAGCCCAGCACACTGTATCTTTCAGGCAAGCAGTAAGTCCAGCTCAAACACAAACACACACACTACATATAACCACTTACCCAAGGGTCATGTAATCACTGTCCCTTCATCTGGAGAACTCCCTTGTGAAACTCCCTGTGAGATGCTCTTGTTCATGGCTTAGTGCTTGCTAAGCTAGAGGGAAGCCCCTTAGAGGTACCCAGGATTTTAGGTTTCCCGGTTTGCTGGGTGTGAACTTTATTTTTTTTTTTTAAGTGTAAGGGGTTGAGAAGCTCTGATATGCACCAAGGATACCTGTTTTCAGCTTCCCTCCAATAAGGGCAGGACTTTTCCCCAAATCTGCTAGAGGGGCTGGGACAGGGCAGAGAGAGGGGTTCACACCCCTTCAGAAGGACAGGCCCCCAGGATCCTGCATCATGTGCAGAAAAGGGGCTCAGACCCCTTAGCGAGATGGGGCTCCCCAGATCCCAGTGCACACACACAGAGGATCAGGTCACCTCAAAAGGACAGAGAACCCACATGTGAGGGGCAAGAATACGGTCTCAGACTCTCCTAGAGATGCAAAATCCCCTCAGATTCTGGCTCCTATGTGAAGGCGGCAGGGTGACTGGTTAAGATACCCCCAGAAGGGAAGCCCCCACCTAGACACCAGCTCATTTGTTCATAGGAGTGGGAGCAGGAACATTCAGAGCCTCAGAGGAGTAGAGGCTCCCCAGGCCCAGCGCACAGGGAAATGGGCCCAGACAGCCCCAGGGGGCCAAGGCCCCCGGTTACAAACTTTTCTGGGGGAAGGAGAAATGGGTCAGACTTTCTGAGCTCAGCTAGTGTTTTCCACAATGACACACTGGATTAGATCTATGGTTCTCAAACTCCACTTTAACCAGGCCTGGCATTAGGTTTGCTGGAGCCCAAGGACAAAGCTAAAACCACAGATTTTCATCTCTGAGTGGCGGAATCATATCAAAGTACTGGTCCATGGACTGGTCATTGAGAAACATTTACCTCAGCCAGCTGGGCCTTGCGCAGGAACCAGCTTGGGTGTTTTAGTGGCTGCTAGGATTTGTTTGTAACATTGTTCCTTGTGTGAATAGAAGCGGATCCTACATTATACACCCAGGATATTTTAGATTCATTTTCTTGTAAAAGATTCTCTTACCTGATCCAGGAGCTCCAGGGATCAGACAGATTTAACTGAGGAAAAAATCAGCAGATTTATTTAAGTTTACCTTTCTTCATTGTTGAGATCCTGGCCTCCTCGCTTGGGTCACTCACAACTCCATCCGCACACACAGCCGACACCCGGAACCTGTAGGCGGTGCCAGGCCTCAGTCCATCAATGATACAAGATGTAGTTTTCTCTTCTGCCCTTCGTTCCAGCCATTCGTCTGTCTGCACATTTCCTTCATCTCCAGCCGCCTCTCTGTATTGCACCTTGTACTCGCTTATACTGACTCCATCTCCAATGGCACGTGGACTCTCCCAGGTCAGGGCGATGGTAGATAGCGCTACAGTATCTGCTGCAGGTTTCCCAGGTGAGCTGGTAGAGAAAAGAGTCTGAGCATGACTCACCTCACTGCTCTCGCTGAGCCCTGGTTTGCTCACTGCCGCGTATCGGAACTGGTATTGGGTGTTTGGATGGAGCCCTGTTACTGTGAGTGTCTCTTGTGTGTTACTGACATTCACAGCTTCCCAGTTCTCCTCCCCGACACGTCTGTACTCTGCCTGGTAGCCGCATATCTCAGCCCTGCCACAGACTGCTGGTTTAAATGTAAGCTGTGCACAATTGTGTCTGATTCCATCAATCAGAGGAGGGAGAGGTTTGGATGGAGGCTCGAAGTTGGTGCTGACCAGTTCTCCATCTTCATAGAGGTAAATTGAAGCTCCTGGATTGTCCTCATTTGGAAGAGACACCACAATGAACTGAGTGTTTCCATGAGATTTATTGACCTGTGTAAAGTCTAAGAAGGACTTTGCAACTTTCTGTGCTTTTCTTCTTATCTCTTCATCCTCAAACCACTGTTTGAGGTTTGAGTTCTCATAGGGAGACCTGGCTAATGCTGAGTCATGAATTTTCTCCAGAAACTGTCTTCGAAGCCAAGAGTTGAAGCCTGCTAAATATGGTTCTTTGTTGTGCAATGAAGTAAATGTAAAAGAAACAATAAAATCATGCTTGGAGCTGAATATTATTTTTTCTAGTTCACTCTTGGAGGATATGACTTCCACATTCTGTAGCCTAGTAAGGTAGGAATTCATATAATTGATCTCTTGCTCCTTTCTATCGAGAAATTCATTGAGAGTCTGTGTATTGAATGGTGATTGTTTTTGGCTCACTAAAATATCCACCAGAGCTCTTTCGTCTTCTCTACCTCCATGGACAGCAGGTAAGATTCCTGCCAGTTGTTGCTGGAACATCTGTCTCTGTTGCTGACACAGATTTTTGAATTCCTGGATCTTCTTTTTTATTTCAGGGAAGGTTGTGGCAACTGGATTTTTCATCATGTCATTGCATCGCATGTCTAATTCGGTCATTTCCTCCAGGGCTGTTTGAGTATCGAAGATCAGCGCTATGCTGATCTCACGCACCAGCTGAGCAGCTCTGGAATCCAGCAGCTTCAGTGGGTACAACCAGACTCTCACTGGTATGGCGTTCTCCCCCTTCTCACCCAGCCGCACTGGGAGGGTGGAATATGTTTTTATGGCATCTTCGAAAGTAACTGGATTGTTCTCAAGAGCAAAATCACCATAAAAAGTGCAGATGAAGTTTTCAGTCTTTTCTTCTTTCCTGCTTTCCCTTTTCATAGGTCCTTCTCCTCCTCCTGAAATTTTTGGTAATTTTTCTATCTTAAGTTTCATGTATCCCTCTATCTCTCTCACACTCTCTGATGAAGAAACTTCCCGATCAAACACAAAAAAAGCCTGTGCCCCGTACAGCACAGCTGTGACCACGTGGGTTGCTTTGCCTTGGTCAAGCACAGCGGGATAAGAGATATTCTGGCACTCAGAGTGGCTTATGGCCAGCTGCTCAAACCTGGTTGTTGTTGAATATAGCAAAGTAACTCGGGCTTGTTTTTTGGACTTCTTGGTGTCATTTAAAAAGGCTCCTGATCCATTCACTTCCACTAGGCCACCCAAGAAACTGGCCTTCAGGGATCCTGAGAGGTTGAGAGAAGAGGTCTTAGCATCTAAGGTGTCAGAAGTGATGATTTGAAATTCAGTCTTGTGCTGCATCGTTGTCCCCATTTGTTTGTTAAGAATATCAGTGTTCCATAGAGCGATACCTGAGAATTCCACAAACACTCAGTTAGTGGCAGATTAAAGTGATTCAGAAGTCTTCCCATTTATTTTAATTGTCTCATAACAAAGTGACATGCTATCAGTGAGAGATGTAGAATGATATCTCTTTTGGAATGTCTGTCTGCCTGCTTGAGCTTTTATTTGGCATCTATTTTTTGTAACTGAGAGCCAATAACAGCTGTGAATACCATATTAGTGTAATCATGAGTTTGGGATGCTGAGTATAGCAGTAGTTAGAGAATTCAAACACTATGTGAGGCAATTTAAAAACAAGAGATTTTATTTCACACAGCCTATAATACATGATATTAAAGTATTGTTGCATTTTATATTTTTTGTATCATCTGCTATAAACAACAGCATGCTATTATTTAAATGTCAAGCCACTAACTCCGCAAAGAAAAAAAAGCCTGGACTTGTGCGGGAAAAGTGCAGTTTCTTGGCTGGGGAGAACAGCCACAGTCCAAAGGAATATTCTGTGAAAGATATTTATTTTTAAAACTCTTTCTGTAATTATCCCAAATAAAAACCAAGATCGAATACAAAGGATACTGATAGAATTTATATGGCATAAGACAAGACCAAGAGTGAGACCAGATACATTATACAGACCTATTAAACAGAGTGGACTAGCTGTTTGAAATATTTGATGCTTCTGTCAAGTCAGCCAACTCAGAGCAGTGGTGGACTGGGGGCAGGACAGCAGACAGACATGCTGGACCCATGCGCAGGAGGATGGTTGTGGCAAGAGGAACAGGGTCTCAGGCAGAAAGGGCTCGGAGACATCTACACCAAATGATTTTTTTTATAAAAATGCAAAACAAATCACACTTTCCTCAAGCAGGGCTTGAATTTCCTGTCTCAGAAGGCAAACAACTAATGTGCCCACACTTAGGGTATGTCCACACTAGCCCCCTAGTTTGAACTAGGGAGGATAATGTAGGCATTCGAAGTTGCAAATCAATCCCGGGATTTAAACACCCCACGCTTGATTTGCATCTTCCCGGCCAGTCGCCAGTTTTTGAAGTTTACAAGTCCGGACTAACTGCCCGTGGCTACACGCAGTAGGGACCCGGTAGTTTGAAATAAAGCCCTAAATCAAACTTATTTAGTCCACTATGACCCTAGATCCCTTTCTGCCGTACTCCTTCCTAGACAGTCACTTCCCATTCTGTATGTGTGAGACTGATTGTTCCTTCCTAAGTGGAGCACTTTGCATGTGTCCTTATTAAACTTCATCCTGTTTACCTGAGACCATTTCTCTGGTTTGTCCAAATCATTTGGAATTATGATCCTACCCTCCAAAGCACTTGCCATCCCTCCCAGCTTGGCATCATCTGCAAACTTAAGCATCCTCTCTATGCCAGTATCTAAATCGTTGATGAAGATATTGAACAGAACCATCCCCAAAATAGACCCTTTCAGAACCCCAATTGTTATGCCCTTCCAGCATGACTGTGAACTGTTAATAACTACTCTCTGAGTACGGTTATCCAGCCAGTTATGCACCCACCTTATAGTAGCCCCATCTAAGTTGTATTTGCATAGTTTATTGATAAGAATATCATGCGACACCCTATCAAATTCCTTACTAAAATCTAGGTATACCACTGCCACAGCTTCTGCCTTATCCACAACACTTTTTATCCTATCAAAGAAAGCTATCAGATTGGTTTAACATGACTTGTTCTTTACAAATCCATGCTGGCTGTTCCCTGTCACCTTATTATCTTCCAGATGTTTGTAGATGATTTCCATAATTACTTGCTCCATTATCTTTCCTGGCACAGAAGTTACACTGACTGGTCTGTAGTTTCCTGGGTTGTTTTTATTTCCCTTTTTATAGATGGGCACTAGATTTGTCCTTTCCCATTTTCTGGATTCTCTCCTGACTTCCATGATTTTCCAAAGATGATAGCTAAAGACTCAGATACCTCTTCTGTCAGCTCCTTGAGTATTCTAGGCTGCATTTCATCAGGCCCTGGTGACTTGTCATCTAACTTTCCTAATTAATTTTTAACTTGTTTTGTTTTTATTGTAACTTCTAAACTGACTGCCTTCCCACTAGCATTCATTATGTTAGGCATTCCTTCATCATCATGCTTCTTGGTGAAGACCTAAACAAAGAAGTCATTAAGCATCTCTGCCATTTCAAAGTTTCCTTTTATTGTTTCTCCCTCCAAACGGAGCAATGGGCCTGCCCTGTCCATGGTCTTCCTCTTGCTTCTAATATATTTATAGAAGGTCTTCTTGATATTCTTTATGTTTCTAGCTAGTTTGAGCTGGTTTTGTGCCTTTGCCTTTCTAATCTTCCCCCTGCGTTTCTGTATTGTTTTCTTATATTCATCCTTTGTGATTTGTCCTAGTTTCCACATTTTATATGACTCCTTTTTTATTTTTAGATCATGCAAGATCTCGTGGTTAAGACAAAGTGGCCTTTTGCCATACTTTCTATTTTTCCTACTCAGTGGAATAGCTTGCTTTTGGACCCTTAATAATGTCTCTTTGAAAAACTGCCAACTCTCTTCAGTTGTTTTCCCCCTCAGTCTTGCTTCCCATGGGATCTTACCTACCAGCCCTCTGAGCTCACCAAAATCTGCCTTCCTGAAATCCATTTTCTCCATTTTGCTATTCTCCCTTCTATCATACCTTAGAAACATGAACTCAATGATTTCATGATCACTTTCACCCAAGCTGCCTTCTACTTTAAAATTCTCAACCAGATCCTTCCTATTTGTTAAAATCAAATCTAGAACAGTTTCCCCCCAGTAGCTTTCTCAATCTTCTGAAATAAAAAATGGTCTGCAATACAGTCCAAGAACTTACTGGATAATCTATGCCCTGCTCTGCCTCCATCACCACCAAATCCTGTGCTTTGGATGATTCTGTGAGTTGTTTAAAAAAAGCCTCATCCAGCTATTCAACATGGGTAGGTGGCCTGTAGTAGACCCCGTCACATGACTTCACCCTTGTTTTTTACCTCTTTTAGCCCTGTTAAGGTAAGTTCCTATTGTATCTGTTAAATTATCTATAAACCTTTAAGCATACTAATAAGCAATAGTGAAATATTAAGCAACAGCATTAGTTTTTCTATATCATATATACAAATGTATAATAGAATTGGTTATAGAGTCTTATTTTAGCACAGCTAGAAATTTGGCTTGGGAAATTTGACTGGCCAGAAGATTGACACATTAACACTAAAGGAAAAATATTTCTGAGGAAAATCTGTCAAAGTACTTTTGACCTAGAGACCAAAAGAAGATTACCTTGTTAGAAACCTGGGTAATAATTTTGTGTTAATCAAACATATTAGAGTTAGTAAAATGTTAGAGAAATGAATATTGTAGACTGTAGTTAGGAGAATATATTAATGCTATTTTGCTGCATTACTCCTAAGTGCCTTTTTCTCTTATGGGGAATGTCGTCTGACGAAAGGCAGGCTGCTTTTTCTGAAACATAAGACTGCTACAGTACATGCAAACAATCTGTACTTGAAACAATATGATGGATGTTTATTATTGTTACACTATGTCCTTAGTATACACACTATACACTTTAAACAACTGCCCTGTCCTGCATTTGAAGCCTACTCCCATATTGTATCAAGGATACAGTATTACAGGTTGAACCTCACTAGTTCAGCACCCTTTGGCACTGACTGGTACCAAATCAGAGAATTTGCTGAACCACAGGAGGTCAGTATTGTCTAGCAGCATTACCAACACTTCCACGGCTGCCTGGACTCTTAGAAGATATTGAGGGGTAAATTAGGGCTAAATCACAGCACAGAACCCTGAGAGCCAGGACTGGGGGTGTAAACAAACTTTATGGGACCGCGGGAAACTTAGTCGCACCCATGATAAGTGGACATCTGGCAAATTGAAATCATGCTGGACCATGGATGTTGCTGGACCAGATTGCCAGATCAGAAAGGTTAGACCTGTAATTTAGTTAACATTATTAAAGCATCAAGTTTTATTTTTATGTTTTCAGAACAATCAAACAGGGTACTGAGTAGCGGGTGCAGTAGCATAAGTGCCAGGACTTGTCTGAGCAGGACCTCTGACCCACACTGAGGTTCAGCCTCGTTATCATCCTCGTCCTCCTCCTTCTGCTCATCCTGTTCCTGGTTGAGCAACATGTGGCCATTCCCGAAGTACTGCACCATGAGGCTCAGCACAAGAGCATGAACATGACAAAGTTTTTGCAGCACCTTAGCCTCCATGCTCGTAATGCTTTGGCATCCACGCAGGCAACCAGACCTCTTCTTCTCTGGCTTTGCCTGGAGGACTCACAACAAAGCGTGTACTAGACTTACTGTCAGCTTTACTGATAATTCAAAGGAGATGATGCAGTAGTTGGCAAAGGATTCTGGGTTATGCACAGAGACATGAAAAAAGAGGAGTGATAAGTCATTTCGAAATCAGCCATCCAATATTACGAGAGGCCAGTACATTCATGTCATGAAATATTTATCCTAAGGCCAAACATCTACCTGGTCAATTGTCTGTGTAACTGAAATGGCCAGAAGTTTTCCTGTCACTGAAGCAAAAGTGACCAGAGACGTCTTTCAAATTTCAGCATCCTGCACGTTGGCAGGAGATTTAAAATTGGAGCCTAGAAAGTTTAAACACTGTATGAAACAGCTAAAGCGATGCTTCTCATCAAGCAGCTGACACTCTGGAACATTGTGCTTTATATGAGGAGTGCTGGCCAAGAAGTCGTGAAAGGAAAGCTGAGAACTGTATACTTTTGGTCTGAGGACACTTGATAGGCTGCTCCAGCAAGGGTAGCTGCTAAACATTCACCCAACCCTGACAAGCCGTCCATGTTTGGCAGGTGATTAGTCAGTGTCTGAGACCACGCCAGCTGTGGCTATCTTCCCACCATCATGTGTATGGTCACAGCAACACTAAGATCAATGATGCAGTCATTCTAACTAGCAGTTGCAGACAATCATTAACAAAACCCAAGGAAGCAATGTCAGTGTGATCTGGGGTGTCCTTCATGAACAGGTAGGAAAGGATAATGACAGTCAGATAACAACATTCTGGAATTTTAGCATCAGGCAGTGGAACGGGAACAGGTAGTTCCTGTGGAATTTGTGACTGCAGATGATATGGTGATCAAAGACTCCACCCTCTCCATGGTTATAGTAGATAAGAATCTGGATATGAGTCAACAGTGTGCCCTTGTAGCCAAGAAGGCTAATGGCATATTAGGGGGCATTAGGAGGAGCATTGCCAGCAGATCTAGGGAAGTGATTATCCCGTCTATTTGCCACTCAGGTAGTGCATCCAGTTTTGGTCCTCACTGTAGCATTGATTTGTACAAATTGGAGAGGGTCCAGCAGAGGGCAATGGAAATGATTATGGGGTTAGGCACATGACCTACGAGGAGAGGCTGAGGGATTTGGGTTTGTTTAGTCAGCAAAAGAGAAGAGTGGGGGGGGGGGGGATTTGATAGCAGCCTTTAACTTCCTGAAGGGGGGTTCCAAAGACAATGGAGAGAGGCTGTTCTCAGTGGTGGCAGATGACAAAACAAGGAGCAATGGTCTCAAGTTGCAGAGGGGGAGGTCCAGGTTGAATATTAGTAAAAACTATTTCACTAGGAGGGTGGGGAAGCACTGGGATGGGTTCTCTAGGGAGGGGATGGAATCTCCAGAGGTTTTTATGGATAGGCTTGTAGAAAGCTCTGGCTGGAATGAGTCAGCTAAGGTTGGGGCTGCTTTGAGAAGGGGCTGGACTAAATGACCTCCTGAAAATTCAGATTTTCAAAGACACAGCTTGTTGAGGGCATAAGCAAAGGCTGAATAGGTTCAATTTTGGAGCATTTTCAAATCTGTGTGTAGGAAAGAGAGAGATTTCTGCTGGTTGACTCAGCACAACAGCAGGGACAACTTCCTTACCCTTTATTCATCTTTGCAGTGTTTGTAAGGGAAGGTGGCAGCAGTAAAGTATTCTTGTCTAGTAAAGGAATCAGGATTCCAGCAACATCCAAAGTCTACAAGACCAGTCATATCACTTTCTCATTTCAAGTCAATCCTTGATTGTCCATCATCTGCAATCCCTCTCCCCTGTGGAGAGGGCTAGAAAGAGCTGGTAAAACCACCTTCCCTCAACAGAGAAAAGATCTGGATCTTAGTCCATAAGCTGAAGTCTGCAGAAGGCACCAGGGATTGTAACTTTTCCATCAAGTTGCAGAAGGCAGAGAAATGCATAGAATGTTCCAGACAATTGGTGCACTAGATTAATAGATTCCAGGGGGCACAAGGAAATGCTGTGGTGGTGTAGTCTGTCCTCCTCTAAAGCAGGGGCCACAGAACTTCCTCAAAATAATTGTTTGGGAACTAGATCACATTTTTTTAACAAATTCCAGTCTTGATTTTAAAGTGGCCAGTGACAGAGAATAGAACATGACACTGGGTAAATTGTTTCAATGATTTCATAGTCTCACTGTTAAAAAGAAAACCTTAATCTAACATAAATAATAAGTTGGAGGAAACAAAGAGATGGAAGGAGATCAACATAAAAATATAAGCATGTATTTCTAATATGAAGAGATCGCTGTGTGGGTCAGTGCTGGTCCATGGATAGTGATGGAGCTGAGACAGGGAGTTTGGAGCTGGTTCAAGATGGACATCTGGGCTGGGCTGGACCTTGAAGGACTGGAGCTGAAGGCAGGAATATGGGTAGGTCAGAGTAGGGCCAGACCAGACATAGGTGTAAGACCTGGGATTGCTGTTGGGGGTGCCCAGAGGAAAGTGAGCTTGCATAGGAGTGTTAAATAGGGCTGCGTGTGGGAGGCAGCAGACAGCCATGCACCTTGGTCCCTATTGTCCTGCCTCCTTGCCTCCTTCTCTTCTGCCACAAGAGATGGATATAAATGGAAACACATTAGAATTTACTTTGAGTTGCACTGACTAGGGACTGGTATCTATTGGGAAAGGTGCTGCAGGTTGGGTAAGTTGGCACAATTGAGATGGGAGCTACAATAAAGTAGTGTTGGGTGCAGCTCTTACAGTACCTGGGATGAGGGTGTCACTGCGGCAGTCATACAACATCCCCAGCCGGAGAGGGCGGCCCAGGGCCGGCATCTCAATCACTGAAGTTTCAGAATAGGCCATGATGGTTCATGCAACCCTAAAACACACCAGTAACATCATTACACCAACCATCTGACCTGTTCTTATTCAGCTTCTTCCTGTTTGACTTTATCCCCTATTCTCTTCCTGCTTGTACACATTGATACTAGAAACACACAAACAAAACACTAAAATAATATCTGTTCTCTATTCAGCAAACACTTGCACTGCTACTAAGGCAGCTACACAATCCTGTTCTTGTGGTGATACGATTTATTTATTTTCTGTATTTGACAATACACTTTTATAACAAATCACAGAACAAACCCACTGAACACGATCTGAGTAGGGTCTTATGAAAAATGTTGTGGGTTTGAAAGTAAGGAAGAACTACATTTGTTTTTGTCTAGCAGTGACCTTTGCTGCTGTCAGGGCTGTTCCCCACTCTGGCACTGCAAATGCTGAAGATAGGGGCCCACAAAGAGCTCAAAAGAACAAAACCCTTTGCCTCTACAGGCACTGGTTATCAAAAAAACTCCTGCCAGAATCATAATACACAGATTTTGGGGTATCGTTGCCACCATCAAGTGATTTTTATCCCCCAAAAAACAGAGGAGAGCACTTAAACCCACCCCCTTGGGTACCTCAAGCTCTTTTGCCCCCAAAAAGCTTGAAAAAAGAAAAGAGAAAAACAAGCTGCAGTCTCTGGTAGCTGACTTCTCACTTCAGAGGCCTGCAGATACCCACAGACAGACCTGCCAGGACACAGGAATCCAATCACCACCTTAAAAAAACAAAAGACAGGACTATGTAGCACTTTAAAGACTAACAAGATGGTTTATTAGGTGATGAGCTTTCGTGGGCCAGACCCACTTCCTCAGATCAAATTGTGGAAGAAAATTGGCATGACCATATATACCAAAGTATACAATTAAAAAAAAGTGAACACATATGAAAAGGACAAATCAAGTTTCAGAACAGAAGGGGGATGAGGGGGAGAGGTAAATGTCTGTGAGCTAATGATATTAGAGGTGATAATTGGGGAAGCTATCTTCGTAATAGGTAAGATAATTAACATCTTTGTTGAGACCTCGGCGTAAAGTGTCAAATTTAAGCACGAATGACAGTTCAGAGGATTCTCTTTCAAGCCTGGTGTTAAAATGTCTTTGAAGCAGGATGCAGGTAATTAGGTCATTGAGACAATGCCCTTTCTGGTTGAAATGGCAAGAAACTGTTTTTTCTTTGTGATCCTGTCTAATATCTGTTTTGTGTGCATTGATTCTTTGGCGAAGTGTCTGAGATGTTTGTCCAATGTACATAGCAGACAGACACTGTCGGCACATGATGGCATAAATTATATTTCTGGACAAGCAGGAATATGTGTTCCTGATCTTATAACTGAATTGGTTAGGTCCAATAATGGTATCAGCAGAGTGAATATGTGGGCAAAGCTGGCAACGGGGTTTGTTGCAAGGGAAGGTTCCAGGGTTGGTATTGGTGTGATATGTCCTGTGGTTGTTGGTAAGAATCATCTTGAGGTTAGGTGGTTGTCTATAGGAGACTATGGGTCTGTCTCTCAGAGCTTCTTGGAGTGTAGTATCCTGTTCCAGTATAGGTTGTAGTTTGCTGATAATGTGTTGGACAGGTTTAAGTTGGGGGCTATAGGTGATGACAAGTGGTGTTCTATTGTTGATTTTCTTGGGTCTGTCTTGAAGTAGATGGTTTCTGGGTATTCGTCTGGCTCTTCAATGTGATTTTTTATTTCTCCGGGTGGGTAATTGAGGTTTATAAATGCTTGGTGGAGATCCAGAAACTTCAAAGACATTTTAACACCAGACTTGAAAGAGAATATATGGTCATGTCAATTTTCTTCCACAATTTGATCTGAGGAAGTGGGTCTGGCCCACGAAAGCTCATCACCTAATAAACCATCTTGTTAGTCTTTAGAGTGCTGCATAGTCATAAGAACATAAGAACATAAGAATGGCCATACTGGGTCAGACCAAAGGTCCATCGAGCCCAGCATCCCATCTGCCGACGGTGGCCAATGCCAGGTGCCCCAGAGAAGGAGAACAGAAGACAATGATCAAGTGATTTATCTCCTGCCATCCATCTCCTGCCCTTGTTATGAAGGCTAGGGCACCATACCTTATCCCTGGCTAATAGCCATTTATGGACCTAACCTGCAAAAATTTATCAAGCTCTTTTTTAAACCCTAATAGAGTCCTGGCCTTCACAGCCTCCTCGGGCAAGGAGTTCCACAGGTTGACTGTGCGCTGTGTGAAGAAAAATTTCCTTTTATTAGTTTTGAACCTACTGCCCATCAATTTCATTTGGTGTCCCCTAGTTCTTGTATTATGGGAAAAGGTAAATAATTTTTCTATAATCACTTTCTCCACACCATTCATGATTTTATATACCTCTATCATATCGCCCCTCAATCGCCTTTTTTCCAAACTGAAAAGTCCCAGTCTCTCTAGCCTCTCCCCATATGGGACCCTTTCCAAGCCCCTAATCATCTTAGTCACCCTTTTCTGAACCTTTTCTAATGCCAATATATCTTTTTTGAGGTGAGGAGACCACATCTGCACGCAGTACTCGAGATGTGGGCGTACCATAGTTTTATATAGGGGAAGTATGATATCTTTTGTCTTATTATCTATCCCTTTTTTAATAATTCCTAACATCCTATTTGCCTTACTAACTGCCGCTGCACACTGCGTGGATGTCTTCATAGAACTATCCACTATAACTCCAAGATCCCTTTCCTGATCTGTCGTAGCTAAATTTGACCCCATCATGTAGTACGTGTAATTTGGGTTATTTTTTCCAACATGCATTACCTTACACTTACCCACATTAAATTTCATTTGCCATTTTGCTGCCCAATCACTCAGTTTGCTGAGATCTTTTTGTAGTTCTTCACAATCCCTTTTGCTTTTGACTGTCCTGAACAACTTTGTGTCGTCTGCAAACTTGGCCACCTCACTGCTTACCTCATTTTCTAGATCATTGATGAACAAGTTGAACAGGATTGGTCCCAGTACTGACCCCTGGGGAACAACACTAGTTACCCTCCTCCATTGTGAAAATTTACCATTTATTCCCACCCTTTGGTTTCTGTCTTTTAACCAATTCTTGATCCATGAAAGGACCTTTCCTCCTATCCCATGACCACCTAATTTACGTAAAAGCCTTTGGTGTGGGACCGTGTCAAAGGCTTTCTGGAAATCTAGCTATATTATATCCACTGGGTGCCCCTTGTCCGCATGTTTATTAACCCCTTCAAAGAATTCTAACAGATTAGTTAGACACGACTTCCCGCTGCAGAAACCATGCTGACTTTTGCCCAACAATTCGTGCTCTTCTATGTGCCTTGCAATTTTACTCTTTACTAGTGTTTCTACTAATTTGCCTGGTACTGATGTTAAACTTATCGGTCTATAATTGCCAGGATCTCCTCTAGAGCCTTTTTTAAATATTGGTGTTATATTGGCCATCTTCCAGTCATTTGGTACCAAAGTGGATTTAAAGGATAGGTTACAAACCACTGTTAATAACTCCGCAATTTTACATTTGAGTTCTTTCAGAACCCTTGGGTGAATGCCGTCTGGTCCCGGAGACTTGTTACTATTCAGCTTATCAATTAATTCCATAACCTCCTCTAATGTCACTTCAATCTGAGTGAGTTCCTCAGATTTGTCACCTAAAAAGGCTGGCTCAGATTTAGGAACCTCTGTAACATCCTCAGCCGTGAAGACTGAAGCAAAGGAATCATTTAATCGCTCCGCAATGGCACTGTCTTCCTTGATCGCTCCTTTTATATCTTTATCATCCAAGGGCCCCACTGCTTTTTTAGCGGGCTTCCTGCTTCTAATGTATTTAAAAAACATTTTACTATCATTTTTTGAATTTTTGGCTAGCTGTTCCTCAAACTCTTTTTTGGCTTTTCTTACTACATTATGACACTTAATTTGGGAGTGTTTATGTTCCTTTCTATTTTCCTCACTAGGATTTGACTTCCACTTTTTAAAAGCTGCCCTTTTCTCTCTCACTGCCTTTTTAACATGGCTGTTTAGTCCTGTCTTTTGTTTCAGCTACACCAGACTAACACGGCTACATCTCTATTACTATTCCACCTTAAAAAAGTGATTTTTATTACAAAACAAAAGGTAAACTTGAGAAAGCATCCTTGGTTGCTAGATGTTACAGGGGAGCTGGACTTGATGACTTCCTGAGGTCTCTTCCAGCTCTAAGATTCTGTGAAAACAAATTAAAACACAGAAAAATCTCTGGGCACAGTGCTTAGATGGTAAAGGGGGAGGGGAGGCCACCTGAATTTCAAAAGTAATCATATCATAACCTTATATGGCATGGATATTCACCACTGCATGATAAATGCGTGGTTGGTCCCAGGTGATCTACAGCTGACTTCATGCTGACTGATTATATATTTTACACGATTGAAGATAATGTCAGGTCCTCAGAACCAGGCAATGGTGCAAAAAAAAAAAAAATCCTAAAAATACAGCAGTAGAGGTAGAATGAGATGGCTGAGTGCACTTCATTAAATAGTCTCATATGAACTATCAGCCATTTACTAAATCTCAGCGTACAGGGCTACATTACACAGACAAAGCTTTTGTGAACACAACCCACTTCTTCAGATGAACAAAGAACCTTTTCTGGGTTGTGCCCACAAAAGCTCATGACCCAATCTACATTTTTGTTAGTCTTTAAGGTGCTGCAGCACTATTCATTGGTTTTTAAGTTTTTCAGTTACACAATAATCACAGCTACCCCTCTGAAACTATATTACAAAATGACTGCTCCCGGAGGAATCCAGAGCTCCCCACACACAGAGAAGCTTCCAGAATTATGTAACCCATACCACACTTACTGCACATCCTCTGGCTTGGTTAAATATCAATTTAAAAACTAACAGTCTGGCTCAGTTAAATGTCAGTTTAATGCTGACAAAGAACAAAAAGAGAATTCTGATGTTTGCAGCATTCTGACCAGTAGCATTCCATTCTGACAAACTTATTTACTTAAATCCTTACCTGGAGCATCAATTTCGTGGCTTGAATAACACAAATTAAACAGGAGAGTTCAGGAAACTTGACTGCTGTATTCAGCAGTTTCAGACAGAATTTCCTCTGTGACAGATGAGCAAACCTGAAAGTGAAATATGTTCTGACCACTGTGTTTCTTAAATGTACTCGGCAATAGACCACTCCCACCGCAGAGACCAGGGTCCTATCTACATGAAACCAGGCACTTTTGCAGGGATGCAAGTGATCTAGAATCCTCTTTAGAGGACCACACTGTAGAATGTGTCTAGTGCAATCCCCAAATCACCATCTTACACATAAACCAGGAGGGGCACTCGTCCAGCTTCCCAGCAGAGGGAGGAGTTTCACTGAACAATGTGGGCAGAGATCAAAGAGACAGTCTTGGAGATGAACATAGAGTGACACTGGAGTGTGGCAAGAGCTTCACACCAAGCTGTGTCTGCTGTCAAGAGGCAGAGAGGAGACTTTATTTTATTGGCTGTAAAGCACGACTGGGAGCCTGGGAATAAATGAGGCTATGGGAAGGTATGTTTGAGAGGTGGGAACATTGTTTGGATCAGGGGCCACATGCAAGTGAGAAACAAAACAAAACACAAACATAACTGATCAGCAGTGAAAATGGAGAGACACTCACCTCAGTCATTCAACTCGGGTACTAGGGTTACTCTCACACTCCCACACTGGGAGGGCACCATGGCTCAGAGCATCCATGATGCAGAGTGCGCGGGGAGCCCTGAGCCTCATGGGCAAGATCAAGGCAAGCGGCCAATCACATCCAGCTCATGGGCATTTGCTGCCCCATCTCTGGTGTAAGGGATGCCATTCCTCTAGGGTTAGAGGCTGCAGATATCTAGCAGACTGATTAGCCCTGCCCACTGCACCTGAGAAAGAGCTGGAACTTTGGCAGTTGGTGAAGCTTCTGCTTGGGGTGGCAGTAGCTTCCCAGCCTGGCCCTGCCCCTTTCCCCACTGTCCCCCTTCTCTCTTTCCTGTGCATCCTGTGTCCTTGCCCACTGTGTGCTTGTCTCCTTCCAGACAAATCCCCGAACCCAAGCAAATTCATTTGGAAAAGCCCTCCACTTTTCTGCAGTTCCTTTCTCAACAAAGTGGAGCATGTTTTGTACCATGTGCCAGATATGCAGAAGGTACCTAATTAACAGCACTACATTTGGGAATGAGACATGTCAGTCACAGGTCTATTATATACCCTCATAAGTGACTGCAGGCAGCTGGCCCTCAGCTGGCATTTGCCCCCTGACAGGAAGAAAATGACTAGAATCAGATTCAACTTAAAAACCAACCAATGGTTTGGTAGCACTTACTAGACTAACAAAACCTGTGGATGGGATCATGAGCTTTCGTGGGAACAGCCCACTTCTTCAGATGACCGGAGTGTTGGATGTCTAAGACCAACAATCTGGTCATTTGAAGAAGTGGGCTGTGCCCACGAAAGCTCATGATCCCATCCACAGGTTTTGTTAGTCTAGTAAGTGCTACCAGACCATTGGTTGGTTTTTAAGTTTATCATGTTACAAACGAACTCAGCTCCCCCTGAAGGTTAGAATCAGACTGCAAAAGTTGTCACCTCATTTTCACTTCCTCAAACAAACAGGCTGAGAGCTTCCTATGTTGATTGTTGCAACAGAAGTAAGCACTTCAGGCAGCAACTAAGAATTGCAAAGGGATATGCCAATGAAACACAGGCTGGCTATTGCTTTAACAACAACAGCACCCATTCAGCTCACAGAACCTCGAATGTAAAATGTCCCACTGAGGCAGCACAATGGTGCCAGCTTTGGGCATGTCTACACTACAAGATTATTTCAGCATAACTCCCCTTGTTTCAGACTAACAAGGTGAGCATCCACACAGCAAGTCCATTATTTTGTATTGTAGACATAGTCTTTATGTATCACACTGGCACACCCAATATCTCCCAGGGTGAAGGAATCAAATCCCCAGCCCTGTTCTCACCAGGCAAATGTAATCTCCCAACCACTGAAAAGAGACGAGACTGAAAAAAGTTGAGATCTATCCTGCCAACAAATTCTCTCTTGCCTGCCACCAAGTCCCTTTTCCCTTTGCCTCCCTTTCTTCTCTCCACATTCCTCTCTCCCCAGGCTCTCACCACTCAAACTCACTGCCCTCCCCAGCCAATTGCTCCCCCTGCCCTGCCCATCACAGAATTTGAACAAGTAAAACAAACAAAACAAATTTGCTCTGGCTCAGGCCACTGCCAGCCTGTGGGGATGCTCTGAAGGGCTTCTCGGGCCCAGGGGGGAGGAAGATCTGTTCCTCCTGGCCACTTATTGCTTTGCCCAGTCCCACTCAGCAGACCAGCACAGGGTACCTGCCGCCACAAATGATCCAGCCCTCCCTGCAACACACACACGGCATAAGGCTGGCTGGCCTACCTGCGCTTTGACAGGCCCTTTGAAAAGAGATGTTGGGGAAGCCAGGTGGAGCCCGGCTCTCACCACCCTGCCTCTTCTGGCAAATTGCTCCAACATCACACAAGGGGAGGAGGCTTAGGGTTAGGGTTCATCCCATAAAGTCCCCAACTGAAATTCTCCTGCAATCCAGGAGCAGTGGCTACTGCAGGAATGAAGCAGAAAGATTTTGAAACTGTAAAAAACGCCAGGAAAATTGCACTTCTCAGCACTTCCCTTCTCATGAAATCAAAACACTGAATGAAAACCAGTGCTTTTACACAAGCTCATGGGAGGCAGGCAGGTATTATTATTATCCCCTTTTTTGAATGGAGAAACTGAGGCATGGGATAATTAAGTTCCTTATTCACTGTTTATTTAAAAAATCAGTGGAAAATCTCCCCTTGAAACTGTTGGGATTTTGTGGTTCCCAGAGAGTCAGATGCTGGGCAGAATCAAGGGTCTTCGATACTTCAATTCAATTCAATTCAATTCAATTCAACAAGACTTTATGCAATGTGCACAAAGGGAGAGCCCCTGGTACTAAAATTAGCCAGAGCCCCTCGAGCAAGGAGCCCCTCCCCTTGCTGTTTTATAGCACATGGCAGTTACATAACAGATTACATAACAAGTTATATAACACAAACTTCTAAACCAATCAGATTCAACCTTTCCATATATGGCTTTGTTTGTCACATGCTTGTACTTCTCCACTCCACATGTTGAGCTCATCCCACTCCCCTTGGCCTTTTCTAGACTGTTCCTAGGATGGTGAGCCACAGCATGCATCTTCATGCATACCTACTTTCCAAACCACATTTTGTTTAAAATGAACACATGCATACCCTTCAAAACCAAGCCTTAATTGGTGGCTCCAATGTCACACTGGGCATCTGTGACAGGAAGGCGATTAAGAAAACCCATGATCTTCACATTTCTAGCAGAGGGGAGCACAGGCCACTGGATGCAGTTGTCTCTCATCCCCCTTTGTGGCATTTATCAACAGTCTGGTGTTTCTGCTGCCATGGTGGCTGACTGTGGCCTCTAAGCCTAGTTTGTCACTTCAGGGGCAAGCTGCAGTCAGTCTTTCAAGGCCACAAAACAAGGTGGCTAGATGCTGAGCAAGGATGCAGGGGGGAACCCAGGCCTACGCACTACTCTGGGTCCTGACCTAGGGACCCTCTGGGGCCAACCTTATCCTGGCCTGCTCCACTCCCCTCCACTGTCTTCTATTCCTTGGGCCACTTCCCTGATGGTCCTCTGTACCCTCCTGGCCCTTGTAGCAAGGCCACAGCCTGGCAGGTATCAGGTGGGAGCTTTAATCAAATTGCTTGTTATCCTATCCTCGGGGTAAGGGAGCACAATTTTATCCCTGCTCCTTGTAACAAACTGTTAGGTACAGTTATCATGTTCCCTCTTAGTCCTCAATTCTCCAGACAATTGAAGCCCATTTTTTTACAGTCTTCCCTATTAAGCCATGTTTTCTAGACCTTTAATCATAGCTGTTGCTCTTTTCTGGACAATTCAGACTTAATCAGCACAGAGTAGATCCAGGACAACTAATGGGGTGGGGCAAAAGGGGCAGGTACCTTGAGTCCTGGTGTATTAAAAGGACCTGAAGAGCTGGACCCCACTGCTACTATTGTGGCAGCAGAGGTTGGAGATCCAGGATCTTAAATCTCCACCAGAGCCTTCCACAGCAAGGTCCAGCGGCACCTATGGCTGGGTTGGGCAGGTTTCATAAATAGGAGCTGCCAAGGAGAGTCTGAATTACCTGAAGAGTGAGGGAAGTGTTAAGCAACTGGAGATGCACCTGAAGGAGGGGGCTCGGGCATTCAGCCATTGAAATACAGATAGGAATTTAAAACCAAGGTGGGGGGGAGGTCTTTCTCTTTTCTTTGTTTGAGATCAGAGCAATTTTTTCCAGGTATGGAGAATGGACTTCTTGAAATGTGTAAGTATGGAAAAGTTTAGATAGTTGGTCAGGTTTTATTGTTTTCCTTGTTTGAGGATTTGGAAATCATGTCTGAGCTGTTTAATTGTTTTTCTCTTTGTAACTAAGGTTTACAACCCAGGGATTTCCACTGAGTCTCTTTCACTCCATGGCTTTTTAACACCCAGTCATTTACTATGCTTGCAACAGTAGTTTTATTTTGATAATGAAAGTATTTTTCTTTTTGTTTTGATTAGCTGGTATTGGTTGATTGTTGTGTCTTTAAGCCTACGTGCCTAAAACGTCCTGGAGAAGCAGAGTCCATTGTTCTCTCTGGATTCCCTCTGTTTGTTTTCCCTACTCCAAGCAAAACAGAGGTTGGGACACGGGGTAGAGTTTTGTTTTAGGGAGGGGATTCCCACGTGATCTCTTCCCCAGAAAAGGGCTTATTTTATGTTTTCTTTTACTCACTTGGGTGGTGGCAGCGAGCGAATCAGTCTTTGTCTTTTTGGATCTCACAGAGACTGAGACTGGATAAGTTTGTCTCTGGCAGTCACAGAGACAGGTTTTACAGAGTTAATTCTACCACCCAGCTCCCCATCTCTGCAACTTTAGTCTCTCCTCATATGGGAACTGGTCCCATATGAAGAGTGGCTAAAGAGACAGGGACTTTTCAGTTTAGAAAAGAGGAGACTGAGGGGGGATATGATAGAGGTCTATAAAATCATGAGTGGTGTGGAGAGGGTGAATAAAGAAAAAGCTATTCATTAGTTCCCATAATAGAAGAACTAGAGGACACCAAATGAAATTAATGGGTAGCAGGTTTAAAACTAATAAAAGAAAGTTCTTCTTCACATAGCACATAGTCAACCTGTGGAACTCCTTGCCAGAGGAGGCTGTGAAGGCTAGGACTATAAACAGAATTTAAAGAAGAGTTAGATAAATTCATGGAGGTTAGGTCCATAAAAGGCTATTAGCCAGGGGATAGAAATGGTGTCCCTGGCCTCTGTTTGTCAGAGGCTGGAGTAGGATGGCAGGAGACAAATCACTTGATCATTGTCTTCAGTCCACCCTCTCTGGCACTGGCCGCTGTGGGCAGACAGGATACTGGGCTGTATGGACCTTTGGTCTGACCCAGTCTGGCCGTTCTGATGTTCTTATGTTCTAACTTGGAGTGTCAGGTTGGAGAAATGAGCTGTGACAGCAGGCTAGCCTCTTGGCACCTTCCAAGGGGGAGGGGGCTAGGGCTTAATTGCCCATGGTCTGGCAAGGTCTGTCGCTAGGCCTAAGTGGAGCAGAAGAATTGCTTATTATGTCTTGCTTATGATATTCCTGCTAATAAATCCCAGAATTATGTTTTCCATTTTTGCAATAGTATTGCACTGATGACTCATATTTAATTTGTGATCCATAGTAATCCCCAGATCCTTTTCTGCAGAACTTCTTCCTAGGAAGTTCCCATTCTGTATAGGTGAAACTGCTTGCTCATTCCTAAGTGGAGTATTTTACACCTGTTTCCATTGAATTTCATCCTATTTCATTCAGATCATTTATCCAGTTTCTCAAGATAATTTTGAATTGAAATCCTATCTTCCAAAGCACTTGCAACCCCTCCCAGAAAACCTGATGTACATACAACATGCAAACATGTATGTTCTAGGCCACTATCTAAATAATTGATGAAGATACTGAACAGAACTAGACCAGAAATGATCCCTGTGGGACCTCACTTGACATGTCCTTCCAGCATGACTGAACCACTTATAACTCATTTCTTGGAATGGTTTTCCAACCAGTTGCACACCCACCTGATAGCAGCCCAAACTGAGCTGTATTTCCCTAGTTTGTTTATGAGAAGGTCATGCATGACATTACTAAAAGCTTTACTAAGTAAAGATATACCATATCTACTTTCTCCATATTCTCAAGGATTGTTACCTGTTAATGAAAGCTATTAAGCTGCTTAGATACAATTCATTCTTAATACAGTCATACTGACTGCTACTTTTCTTATTATCTTCTAGGTGTTTGCAAATCAATTAATTAATTATTTGCTACATTTTCTTTCTAGTTACTGAAGATAAAGTGATTGGTTCTTTAATTCCCCTGCGTAGTTTTTATTTCCCTTTTTAAGGATTGGCATTGGTTTTGTATTGAAATGTGTGCTTAACAAGGGTATAGGGATGACCTAGGAGAGAAATTCTTAAAACCAGAGGCTAAGTGAGCCAGGG